>OW240916.1:17796417-17826554 GCA_933207985.1 Pelobates cultripes
CTTTTTGCCCCCTTCTTTTTCACCCCCCTTTCTCCTCTTTCCCCCTCTCTCCTTTTTCACCCCCCCTCCCCCCTACCTCCCTGTAGCGTGGCCGAGCACAGTATAGTCCGCGGGTACAGAGAGCAGCTGTCTCCTGTACCCGCCGGCTATGCAGGGCTCGGCCACGCTACAGGGAGGGAGCTGACAGGTGGGAGCTCCCTCCTGTCAGCCTCTCCTCAGGCTGCGCCCGGGCGGTGCGGTCCGCCCTCATGGACGCACCGCCCGGGCAATGCTGCAGCCGCCTGAGGCTCAATACAGAGCGCTCGGGCGGCTGCAGCATATGGGGGGGGGCTGATCATGGCACCCCCCACCCGGCTGGCACCCGGGGCGGACCGCCCCCCCCGCCCCCCCCTTAGTACGCCACTGCCGCCACACATGCATACATATGTTTTTTATTCTTTAAAACAGAAAAGGACTATGAGGCCCTGGGGATTAAACCTAACTGAACGAGAGCTGTCAGAGGAAAATAGGACCAGCTCTGATTGCTAGCGTTCTCTGGGCCCTCTGCTACTGTTAGGTTGCCAACTGGCTGGTATTTCACTGGCACAACCAAGATTTAAGGCTGCTGGGCCAGTATTGCTAAATAAGCAGCAATACAAATGCCAGTATTTTTCTCTGTGATTGAGATTATTCTGCAATACCAGTACCTGCCAGTAGGGTGTGGTGTGGAGAGAGGCAATGATAGGAAGTTACATCTTATCTCTGCCTATATCTCCTGACTGAATCCGCAGGGGAGTAGTTATTCAGCACAGACAGTGCAGCCAGCTGCTCCCAGCCGGTAGGTCAGCTAAGTGAGGGATGGGGGGACACAAGTGGGAGGACAGGCAAATGGAGACACAGATTGGGATTAACAGGTGGAGAGACACAGATGGAGTTAACAAGAGGAGAGACACAGATGGGGTTAACAAGAGGAGAGACACAGATGGAGTTAACAGGAGGAGAGGCACAAATGGGGGTCACCATGTAGAGAGACACAGATGAGGGTTTGGACAGCAGAAGAGACACAGATGGGGGTTTGAAAAGGAGAGACACAGATGGGGGTTTGAAAAGGAGGAGAGACACCGATGGGGGTTTGGAAAGGAGGAGAGACACATATTTGGGTTTGGACAGAAGAAGAAACACAGATGGGGGTTTGGACAGGAGAAGAGACACCGATGGGGGTTTGGAAAGGAGGAAAGACACGTATTTAGGTTTGGACAGGTGGAGAGACACAGATTGGGGTTTGCACAGTAGGATACACCAATTGGGGATACCAGAGGAAGAGTGAGACAGATGAAGTTTGATAACGGAGGAGAGATACAGTTGAGTATAGGGAGATGAGATGAATAGAGAACGAGGAGGGTAGTAATCTGTGGTCACATAAAATACGTGACTGTCTGGAGGTGTTCGGGCATCCACTTGTAAAAGTGCCAATTTCTGTTGAAATCTGCGCTTTTATAAACATATTGTTATTTTTTTTTAAATTACAACTCCAGACACATAAGATACAGCAGCACTTCAGTAAGCTGAATGACTTCATGTGTCTGTAGGGTGCCTATAACATACAATGCATTAACCCAAAGCATCATCAAAAATAAATTGCTAAATTCAAGACATAAATAGCCATACTGATACTAAAAGAGAGCTGCAGAATTTTTCCAAATCCTAATTAACTAATCTGGCCTTAACATTGTAGTCTGGTTTTACAATAAATTTAGAGAATAAACTACAGATGTTTATTAATTAAACAGTAAACATTTAGTGAATTTAAATATTAATTGTAAATTATAGACAAAAATAATTGATTTGATAAAATTAGCAAATTTATTTTGCAATTTGGACTGTATTCATTAAAATTTGGTGTTTAGTGAATAAACCCAGTGTATTTCTATATATATATATTGTCTATGATGCAGAAAAGAATGTGACGCAGACAGCCTGTTGCTGTGTCCATTGAGTGAGCTCCCCCCAAACCCCGCAATAAGAACCCCCCCAACCCTTAATATTGGTTCTAATCTGTTTTCAGTGTCAATGCGGATGAGTTAAATGTTTTATAATTTTAGATACTCTGACTTGAGCGAGCATTTGAGATCATTTTATAAATTATGAGGTCTGCAATTTTGAGCCTGACATCAATCTGTGAAAGTAACATGGTCAGTTTCATTTACTAATAAAAATGTTACAGCATGGTGGGCATGTTCTTCGTAGCCTCGGGCACACTTTTAGTTCCAACGCGATGCCACGATACCTTATCAATGAAAGTGTTTCGGTACATGAGGTATAACTAACCAGGAATAGGCACAGGGCAGAGGTGGAGGGGAAGCCCCTTCACTTCCTAAACCACAGCTACAGCAGCTGCTCCGAAACATTTAACTTGAACTCTGAGCCTGAAGCACTGAACTTAGAACATCTGTCGTCAAAATATGGCTGGATCATGCTCACAATACTGAAACTATCGCATTGCCCAGTCTGAGGAAAGTTTCTGTTCCAGGGCCAGAAAATATGGGGGCAAATGGAACTGCAGCTGCAGACCCTTTAATAGGCCCATGGATTCAAAATAGTAAAAATATAGTATTTATATATAATAATGTATGATATATGACATCACTACCTCCACCATTCTCTGTAATATTGTGTGCAGGGGGGCAGTTTGGGGATTTTGTTGAAAGCAGGGATGCAAATTTATTGTGGAGTAACTGGCAATCAAAGAGTAAACGTAATGCTGATTTTGTGCACCGTGGTCGGTTATCTTGTCTCTCTCCAGTCCAGTATCACAGAGCCCACATTGATACTGTCCTACCAGATCCGGGACACCTGGGATGTATGGCAATTCTAGTGTTATCAATCTACAAGTCTGTAATTAGGCCACCATAATGGTCAGCACTGTGTCTGTTAGGCTCATAGTCCAGCACTGCAGAGGGTGGCTGAACATGATATGACTTGTAGTCCATAGCAGCCGCATTGACGGAGAATGCCTCTTCTCGGGTATCTTTATTTTAACAGGTGAGATGGCAGTAATTCGGCTAAATTCTTACCGCTTTCTCCCTTCGTTTAACCCTTTCCGTTTCAGAAAGCATGATGCACATCTGTTTTATACACCCGCACTGTGAGAGTGATTCTGTATAAGACACAGCTGTTGTTTTGGTTAACAAGGGCCCGAGGCTGCTGCAAGAGTTAATGGGTAACATCACATAATTTAACTGTCTGGAGCCTTTCTTCCTGACACTTCCTTTTTGATGTTTAGAATCAAGTTAAAAACATATGGTTACAGTGACAAGAAGCCAGAACGCAGTGTATATTGGCTGCACAGGAACTGGAGAGATTAGGAGCTGATCTACTCACAAAACTTGAGGGCATCATATCCAAACCGTCCCTGCTGTGCATTTTGACATTATGTTTTGTAGTTTGTTTTTGGTCAAACTAAAAACTGTACTAATTTCATTAAATACACTCGAAAACAAAACAAAACATTACAAATGTAATATTTAATTAAGAACAGAATATAGGAAATTAGGAATGCAGAATACAAGACCATCCGTCACTTATCTAAGGTGAGGTGCCCCGGGATAAAAGTGTATTTCCTTGCAAGCTGTAGAACAGGAATGCCCAAAAGGCAGATCCCCAGATGTTGTAGAACTACAACTCCCATGATACTTTGCATGCCTTTAAAATGCCTTTACAATGACAAAGCATCATGAAGCCGTAGTCTTAAAACATCTGGGGATCCACTTTTTGGGCACCCCTATCTGAAACGGATAGACCCTGTTTGATTGTTTTTTCCTTCTTAAAATATTAAAACCTTCCTAAAATTGTGTTCAGCTAGCTACCACCTCTGCTGGAAGACAGTGCTATGCGTGCACACAACTGCTTCAGAATTTCTAGTGCACCCAAACTGTAATTAGTGATTTGAACAGGGATAGTCACAGTGGCAGTGCATATTCAGCACAAATCCTAAAATAATTTAAATGGAGTAGTGTGAAGTTGTTTATTTGTTCCTGGAGTTTAATGTACATTTTCCAAATTATTATAGTGGAACTTCCTCTAAAAAGGAGCTCCAGTTGTGCATGCGCAGAATGTAGAACTTTTCTTGATGCAGTCGTGTTAATTGTGTAACCTGAATCGTTTGCAAAATCCTACAATGTATATTAGATCAAAGAAGCAAGACTGCAGCTCTGCGAAGTGCCAGAGGTTGCAGAATACATAGCCTGGCTTGACAGTTGTTCTTCATTACAGCATATATTGCTGGGTTGGTGTTCATTTCGACACTCAGCTTGACCAGCTTAGGAATTGCTATCTGTTATTATACCCTGCGGAGAGAAGGCGTTCCCATATCTGACATACCATGCACAATAATAGGAAAATGCACCAACTCGAAGAGACTGTACACATACTCTGCCTCTAAGAAAGTTACATAGTAATCTAGGTTGGAAAAATACTTCACTGCATCGCGTTTGTGCCTTTTTAAAAAACCATATAGCACCCACCCCTGTAAATACAAGGAGCTATAAACTCCCTCCAATGGTTGTAGGATGGGGCATTATGACGGGGTATACCGGAGAGGTATGTTTTTTGTGGATTTTATGAATAGTACTGCAGAATGCTGCAGATTGGATAGATTCTTAATAAATTACACCGAATGTCGGACTTAAGTGGCTGCGCAACATTAGTTCCCTACAAATTAAGGTGTCACAACAAAATCACACAAAACTGTTCTCAAAATGGAGATTGGTATGTGTTAAAATAACCCTCCACCGAGATCGGTTTACTAACTATCCAGAATACAATTTATGGTGAGTATGGATATACTAGTGAGGAAGGTACAGAACATCCCTAGATAGTGAGTACACTCAGAGTACCGTCTGTGGGGAATTATATATTTATGTTGGGAAGGGTACACTCAGAATACATTCTGTGGTTAATTTATTGATATATGATGGGAAGGGTACACAGTATGTACACTCAGAATACAGACTGTGGGGGATTATATATTTATGTTGGGAAGGCTACACTAAGAATACATTCTGTGGTTAATTTATTGATATATGATGGGAAGGGTACACAGTATGTACACTCAGAATACAGTCTGTGGGGGATTATATATTTATGTTGGGAAGGGTACACTCAGAATACATTCTGTGGTTAATTTATTGATATATGATGGGAAGGGTACACAGTATGTACACTTAGAATACAGACTGTGGGGGATTATATATTTATGTTGGGAAGGGTACACTCAGAATACATTCTGTGGTTAATTTATTGACATATGATGGGAAGGGTACACAGTATGTACACTCAGAATACAGTCTGTGGGGGATTATATATTTATGTTGGGAAGGCTACACTCAGAATACATTATGTAGTTAATTTATTGATATATGATGGGAAGGGTACACAGTATGTACACTCAGAATACAGTCTGTGGGGGATTATATATTTTATGTTGGGAAGGCTACACTCAGAATACATTCTGTGGTTAATTTATTGATATATTATGGGAAGGGTACACAGTATGTACACTCAGAATACAGTCTGTGGGGGATTATATATTTTATGTTGGGGAGAGTACACTCAGAATACATTATGTAGTTAATTTATTTATATATGATGTGAAGTGTACACAGTATGTACACTCAGAATACAGTCTGTGGGGAGTTTATATCTATGTTGGGGAGGGTACACAGCAAGTACACTCAAAATAGATTCTGTGATGAATTTATTTATATATGATAGGAAGGGTACACAGTGTGTGCACTCAGAATACAGTCTGTTTATATATATTATATGGTATGGTTTATATATATGATGGGGAGGGTATACAACATCTTTACACAGTAGGAGCACTCAGAAAACATTCTGTCGGGAGTTTGAATATACAGCCAACATATATTTTTATGGGGTTACTGTACAGACAAAATATTTTTGAGGGGAGGTAGAATAGAATTATGCGAGAGTGTTCTGTGAACAAATATGTACAGCCAGTGTACAATATAAAAACACAATTTTAACAATTCTTAACTTACAAACTGAAAATTACAAAAATAGTTTTTGAAGGAAAAAAAAAAATATAAATTTGACAGATAAGTAGACTAAATATTGCCGTTTGTGAAAAGCAGAATCACTCGGAAATGGAATATAATATCACGACAGTAAATAAAACATCCACCCGAACAACCTGTCTTACTTGCCGATTGCGTATTACTAAACAAATTATTATAAAATATTATAGCATTTAGTACAACGTGAAACTCAAGTTTCAGCACTATTTACTTTTTTACCTAATATCTGGCGATGCTACACATCTCTACTTTAATGTCCTAAAATTGTAACTTTAAGATTAGAAAAACAATAGTTATATCTATTTAAAAGCTACAATTGCAGGTATGCTACCGTCTAAAATCATACATTTATTAACTTAAAGCAAAAGAAATTAAATGGACATCAGTAATGGCTGTTATAAAAAATAAAGATCTGTTTATATTTGATTCCTCAGGGATGTCATTTAGGGAGGGGGAGATCTACGAAGCTACATCGATGCTTGTCATTTCTATCTCTTAAGACAGAGGGCAGTATTGATCTGCAATGGGGCTGAATTCCTCACCATGACATCATTTATCTTGCTCCTAAGGTACATTTGATTTGAAAAGGCAGCCTGGGGTCTGAGTGACAGAAAACATTGTTCCCTTATCGAACTGTCACTCTTGTCATTGGATTTAAGCACTTTCTAAATTCAAGATAAAGCAATATCTGTTGGGATCCCAAAACTTTTTTTTTTTTTACATTTATATATAGCTTATTCAACCTGTTTCAGAGGCTATAAATATATATATTTCTATATTTGTATTTTTTATTATTTTTTTCCAGGCCTGTGCTACTGTGAAATGAAGCAATTTCTATCGCCGTACATCATAACTCAATGTTACAGAATAAAAAGTTATCTTAAAAAAAATTAAAATAATAAAACATTGCTTGAATTAAACCAACATATAATGGCGTATTTTAGTAATACATTGAATACTTTATTATGATTAATATCCAAACACTGTTTGGGTTACCATGCACAGACCACAGCTGTTATAATCAATAAATACTCTGTACGTTTGTTATTAAAAAAAAGTTTGCAGGCAGGTAAGGTGTAAAAGGCAGCACCATGGTTATAGATATTTTAAATTTGCAAAATATTAAAGTACACTCTGCAGGATAGCTAATTGTTCCTGCTCTCTGCATGCACGGATGGTTTAATGAAGTCAGTTTCAGGGTTAATTTACTAAATCGGGAATTACAAATAATTAATAAGAGAATTGTGGATTATTAGACTAAAATAACCCAAGTGGAACAACAGCGGAGTTAAAGAATTTTTCAAATACAGTTTGCAATTTCTTTTAACATTTCCATAAATTTCCCCGTTTAGCGAATATAGTGCAAGAGAGGATCGTTACAGGTTAATACTGAAGGTCATTCCTATGATCCATGAAGATTCACAGTCCTTCAAGTTACACCGGACAAACAAACACCAACCAGTTGTCATAACATTGACAGAACAACAGCTTCCTCTTAATCCCATTTAATGTATGTAAAGCCAATGACAGCTTGTAACAACAATGTTTGGCCAAGACATAAACAGTATATATGCAACCAAGCACACTTTGTGTATGCACACACACACTTTTTTTATCTATATACACATGTGTTGCCGTCTCTTATGCAGATGGTTACATGAAGAGCTATTTGCACTATTTCCAAACATAGCATTTTCCATTTAAAAAGCTTAACTAGATTGTGGTAGGAAGTGGCTTGTTTCTCCGAAAAGTGCTTATTTAAAGAGCACGCAAACAGCCAAAAAACAGTAGCTTAAGGGAGGATAGAGATCACTTGGTAACACACAGAAAATTTTATGGCTTTTACAAAACTGAGGGTCTCAGAATAATAGTCAGTTTCAGATCTATAATAGATAAGGAGGTTTGCTAACTTTAAGCAATTAAATATTTTAATTAATTATAAATAGAATAAAACATTTATTAAATGCATTATCAAATTATACTATTCCAGATCGCAACGGTATGCCTGGAAGGTCCAATGGTACAGGCAATGCTTCAGAACTCTAAGGAGCTGTCAGCTGTGCTTCTTAAAGTCGTGCCCCTTGTTATACAGAAAAAAAAATTGACTGACAGGACTGCTAACCAAGAAATTCTGCAGCAGCTGATGTCTTAATAACACCTCTATCTTAGTTTATAGGAATTTTTAAAGAACGCCAGATTTTGACTTCTTAGAGACATATGATTTCTATAGAATATGCTACAGATTACATTCTTCCAGAAAACATATGGAACAGACTTTTTTTGACATCAAGCCATAAAATAAAACAGTTTTAAATTTGCTGTTGTAGGCATCATTTGCCTCTTTTTTCAAACTCCCCCTACCTGATCTGAATTTACTCCGAATCAACAGTGAGTGTTCAGAGCCCAAAAGTGTCATGTTGTTCTGTTGATCAGAATTCCAACGTCAAAAAATATTCCTCAGTAAAACCATGAGGATGATACGAATGCATCCAAGCCCTTGACTCGATCAGCTGCTTCTGGCTTCACAGCTGAGAGACGTCTGAAGCTTCAAAGGATTTGGTCCCATCAGACACTGACCTTCTACAAGAGGCAAATGCTCCTACTTCAGCTGTGCTGAACTAATTAAGTTTCATCCAAAAAGGCAACTCCTCCCCAGAGTTTACTATCAGCATCACTGGGATACAGCTGATGTCATTGTCTACTAGTGGCTCGTGCTAAAAGCATCAGTTTGATATCTGATCCTCATCACCACCAAAAAACTAAGGCAACCAATCAGCGAACTGACTCCCCTCAGCACAGGCAGACCTACTCTGCAGCTCTGCTCTGGGAGTTCACTTCGCACAGACCCAAGTGATGTAGACAGCCAGTCATTTATCTTGGCTGCAAAAGCTTAAACCTTGCACAAAGCTCGTGTATTTTAGCATTCGGAATTCACGAAGCTCTTTACGGATTTCAGCACTAGCAGTCCTGTACAGTAAAGTAGGATTAACAGGAAAAAGAACCAAACATCTGTTCATTGCATCTTCATAAAATGCAGTTTGAAATTGTGTATGACCACAGAACATTGCGCCAGCATAGACTCTAATGGCGAAATCATTTTCATTCGGCGTTGTATAACATTCTACGTGAGAAATTGGTTGCCGGCTTTGGGGAAATTGGGGAAGGTAAAATAAACTGGCCTAAACATTGCATAATAATACAAAATAAATATGTCACACTCATACACAAAGCAGGTAAGAAAGAGTAGTCCAATTCTTTTGTCTGCCCCTTTATGTCGGTGGTATGTAACCTCTCATAATTCGTTCTTATCTGAAGTACACACAACAACAACTAGTGTAAAGATTACTTAACTAAATATTCCTGTTCCATCCGACACTGGGAGGACATCTGATGCTGACTGGCCCGCACTGGCTCATTTTATAGAAGACTGACTAATATTTAAACAAATACCAGCACACAATGCTCTGTCGTGGTACTTTGTTGCCAATAAGTACATTGTGTATTATTGTATATCACGTTTGATATTTCTGATCCCAACTATTTTTCTCTTTCCCTCATCTATTCTACCATACCTTTCTTTTTCTTTATTAAATCTAGATTTAAATAGGTTAAATCTACAACTCGTGAGAAGGTACTTTCACTACGCATGACAACTAGACATTAGCAACTGGTGAAAAGTGGCACTTGGAATAGTAACTCATCGCTGAAAGTTGTGCAACAGTGCATTTTAATACCATGTAATAAATGAAAGGTATATTCAAAGAGACACTCCACAACTACTATAAAAATTACTGTTTAGTAGATATACCCCCAGTGAAAACATGCATTTAAGTATGCCTTTTTTAGTAGGAGTATATCTAACGGTTTTCAAAAGCTGCAGATCTCTTGTCTGTAGCCTTTGTAAGCCCTCCCCTTCTAACCCTGCCCAGACTTTCTGTGGCTGTCCAATCACAGACTTCCCAATGCAGCTCAATGAAAAGTCTTTGCAAGGCAAGTGCTCTGAGCAATTGCTGCCTCTTGAGTCTTGCTCCTTTGAGCTAACCAAACCAGGAAGTAATGGGACTAATTGTCTGATTGACAGCCAGGAGGGTGTAACAAGGTTAATTTAAAAATGTGCACATTTTTATTGAAATCTGCACTTTTTGTAAAATAAAAAAAGAGGACATGTAAAGTATTTCAGCAAGCTGAAGTGTTTTAGGAGTCTTGGCATAAATCTCAGTACAAATACCACATATGCATGCGCGGCCAAACTGAGCTCCTGCAATCAAATGCTACTATACGTTTCACTTGGTTCTGGAGGAGGAAGTGCATCTGGTGGTTGTCCGTTTGAAAGCAACTAGAGGTTTGTTTCACCCTGCAATTTTAGGGTTAAAAGGACAGGGCCACTACACCCAGACCACTTCTTAGAGGTGAAGTGGTCTGGGTGACAATAGTGTTTCTTTAAATGTAAACATTAGTAAATATGATAAGAAAAATCCTGGGATTTGATAATACCTCTTTAAATCCTTTAAATCCAGGATTGTATGTTGTAGAAAACATAACTCGGGCTGCTAAATATTTTGGCAGTTTCTTACTTCTCACAATATGTTGCTCACAATCCATAAAGTAGATGCTAATTTTAACAGGGTTCCATGTGTATTCTGTTTGGTGCAATATGAAAACATTGCACAATGAGGGACGTGACTAAGCATTTGTAAGAATTATTAAAACATGTCGAGATCATATTCCAAACTACCGCAGTGGAAGAAAGATACTTGCATGCATGATACCAGCCGCAAAGTATGAATGAAATGCATCATTGTACGTGACAAATGGGAAAATTTTTTAAATGTTTAAATATTACAGTGTTATTTAGTAAACTGGAAATTGTGAAAAATTCAGAGAGAATTTCAAACTCTTCAGTTTTTCAAGTTTCTCAGCATCACAGCATCTTGGAAAAATAGCGACAATCATTCACCCCCCGAAACAGTCAACCACAATAATGCCACCTATATTCAATATAAAAAGGTCCTTACCGAAGTTGGTAATGGTGCCCATCTTCACCTGCAAAGGTCCCCACTGTGACCGTTTCTTTGCTGCATCGAGGACATTTTCATTTCTACCTGTGCGGCTGTTTTGTGTTTTTTTTGGAGGTGGGGGGATATGCTGTAACCTTGCTGAATAGACTATTAGCCAATAACCTGTGGGCACATTTCACTAAAACTGAAATGCGGAAATCTCTAACCACAAATATTTCACCAAGAGTGATTTAGCAACTGTATTAGATAGAGAGAGAGTCGACTTTACAACAATATTTTGAAAGAAAAGTATTTAACTCCTTCCCTACGGCTACAGACAGTGAAATATACCACATTTCGGAGTTTATAGCGACCTGCAGAGCTTTCCGAGATTGGTTATTGCGGAAAAGATGGTTTATCTTTGTTATTAGCCAGTTAGAATGCATAATGCACTGAATTCAGAAATATCTGCAGAGAATTGAGGATGAGAGTCAGTTTGTAATTCTGATTGGTTCAAATCTTAGCACATATCTAGGCCATGTCTTAGCAGATCCCAGAAATCCAAATGATGTTTATGAGGTGAGCTGCTCGGGGTGTATTCCATTCATCCTATACCTGGATTACAGTAGCAAGCCAGCAGCATTTCATACGATGTAATGTAACTCCAGAGATGGTTCTTTGCTTTTGGAAGGTTCATTATTAATTGTTTCTGTTTTACTCTCCCAAAAATCTGTAATTCGGTATAAATGATGTGATGTTCCTGCTGAAGATATTTGGACATAGGACATTTCTTTGAGAATCCACTTTAGATCAGGCGATAAACATAAAGGCAATACCTTCCAAGATGCAGTGTGAATCTTTTGAAAAGTAAACCGCTGAGCCAGTTTCATCTTTTAAACTGATCAATATGTTCTGTCTCTCCAGTCATTGGACTCCAAAATGCAGGCGTAAGAGCATTGCCACTGACCCGTTTTATCGTTTTATAATTTAAGAATAATTTATAATAAGAAAGGAAGGCTCTGCCATTTTGGTCCTCAGGCACTGGAAGGCTCTAATAAGGGGCCTAGCACACTGAAACCTTTCCATAAAAACATCTTACGGTAACCATTCAGCTCTTGAAAAAGTACAGTTCCAGGATAGGGTCGGACTGCCATGCAGACTGGTTGAGACTTTCTGCTTTTTCTGCTTTAAAAATGCTGCTAAGATACTTACCTTGCCTAAATATATCACTTATTTGGTGGTATGCTGGCTACATATTTGACTCTAAATCCTGGGATTAGAAACATTGTGGCCTTCCCAGACAGTAACTCAGCTCGAGCTGTTGTAATCTAGTCTGGAAGGTGGAGCTCTGTGGACAGGAGAAGCGGCCGATCTCCGAGCATGGAGAGGGTTTCCTGCTTGTGTCTCGCCCCCCTTGGACCAGAGAGGGTTATTGCAGTCTAGGAAGGTTCTATATCAAGTTTATCTACAAAGGAGACATTCTTTTACCAAGGCGCGCCAATTCAACGCAGTAAAGCCAAGATGGCCTCTTCATCAGCTTCATTACAAATCATAACGCAAGGTTCATTAAAGAGAGGAGAAGTAACATTTATAACAGCGTTTAATACCATTTGTGAGAGATTCTGGTAACGCATATATAATCGCAATCTTCAACTCACCTCAACTGCTGATAAGCTTTGTTTTTCACTTCTTATGCGGTTAAGCTTCATTTGACTTTTATCATTTACAACGTTGTACGGATATGCTGACATGTACATTATCTTTTCACAGATACCACTTCGTTTCAAGGTGGCATGTCTATATACCTGTTTGTGCTTTTGTCAGTGCACTAAAAAAAATTAAAAAAAATGTACAGTTCTCACCTTGCCTTGCCAACAACTGAGGACTAGCTGGGCAAGGCAGGTGCTCTGGGCAATTGCTGCCTTTTGAGTTTAGCTTCACTGAGATGAACAAACCAGGAAGTATCAGGACTAGTTGTCTGATTGACAGCCAGAGGGGTGTAACAAGGTTCACTTATAAAACTGCCAATTTATATTGAAATCTGCATTTTTTGCAAAATGAAAAAAAAAAGAGAAAGTATTTTTCAGACATAAAGCACTTTAGTATGTTTCTGGTGCCTTTCTGCCAATTGTAAACACTGCCTTTTTTGAGAAAATGCTGAGTTTACTTTTGTACCTAAAGCCACCTCTAGTGTATGTCACCCTGGAAGCCACGAGAGGTATTTTCTGCTGCTGGTTAGCATTTTCATGGTCTGCTTGAAAATGTTCCCCATAGAGATACATTGATCTAATGCAAGCATGTCAAACTCACGGCCCGCGGGCCGCATGCGGCCCACAAGGACCATCTTTGCAGCCCAGCGAGTCGCAAGTGCATGCTCAGTGTTATAGCAGAGTAGGCACCTGCTTTCCCCATATTGCAGGTGCCTACTCTGCTATCAATCCAGCATCTCACTGCTTCCTCGTGCACGCCGTCTGAAAGGAAGCCGGGCGCCGGAATATGACGTCATATTCCGGCACCCGGAATCACTAAACCGCGCGAGGGAGCAGTGAGGAGCAGGGAGATGCCCCCCCCATCGGCTCCATAAGGTAAGGAGCAGTAAAGAAAAGTATGTATGTGTAAGTGTGTGTGTGTGTGTGTGTCTGTCAGCAAATATGTGTGTGTCAGTGTGTGTGTCAGTGTGTTTGTGTGTGTCTGTGTGTTTGTGTGTGTCTCAGCAAGTATGTGTGTCTGTCTGTCAGCAAGTACGTGTGTGTCTGTCATCAAGTATGTGTGTGTGTCTGTATGTGTGTGTGTGTCTGTCTGTTAGTGAGTATGTGTGTGTCTGTGTCAGTGTGTGTGTCTGTCAGTGAGTGTGTGTGTCTGTGTCAGTGTGTGTGTCTGTCTGTCAGTGAGTATGTGTGTCTGTCAGCAAGAATGTGTGTGTCTGTCAGTGAGAGTGTGTGTGTGTGTCTGTCAGCAAGTATGTGTGTCTGTCAGCAAGTATGTGTGTGTGTCTGTCAGTGAGTATGTGTGTGTGTGTCTGTCTGTCAGTGAGTATGTGTGTGTCTGTCTGTGAGTATGTGTCTGTCAGTGTGTGTGTGTCAGTGTGTCTGTCTGTGTGTGTCAGCAAGTATGTGTGTGTCTGTCAGTGAGTATGTGTGTGTGTCTGTATGTGTCTGTCTGTGAGTATGTGTGTGTCTGTGTCTGTCAGTGAGTATGTGTGTCTGTCTGTGAGTATGTGTGTGTGTCTGTCAGTGTGTGTGTGTGTCAGTGTGTCTGTCTGTGTGTGTGTCAGCAAGTATGTGTGTGTCTGTCAGTATGTGTTTGTGTCTTTCTGTGAGTATGTGTGTGTGTGTGTGTGTGTGTGTCTGTCAGGGAGTATGTATGTGTGTGCGGCCCACATAAACTTAAACCTTGTTTATGTGGCCTGTGCCACACTTTGAGTTTGACATGCTTGATCTAATGCATCTCCATGGGGAGCTGCAGATTGGCGACTGCCACACATGTTCACTAGCCACCAAATGCGTCTCTGTGGGGAAGCATTGGTATGGCTGAGATATTTAATACAATTTAGGAATTGAGGAATGATGGCTGCTTGGAGACTGGTATGATAAGGAACTAAAGGTCAGTTATAATGTTTTATTTTACTTAATTAGGTGGACCCTTACTCTAAATAGGGAATCAATCACTCTTAATGTTAGAAATCTATGTTTCTATTCCTAAGGTTAGAGTGTTTCTATGAGGCTTTCAAAACATCAGGAAAGCTGAAAAGCTACAGCAGGTATAAAGATTATTTTATACATCCTCTGGATTATTCAATAGCATGGGAATTCAACTGAATTAAAGTGGAATTGTTACTTCCTATGATTACTAATATTATGTTTACCTATCTCTGTATTTAAAAATATTATGAATTTGTGTGGTGGGAAAAATAAAACTTTGAAATCCACATCTCTTTGTCCTGCAACTGGGTGCCGCCATCTTAGCTCGCTGTCAGTCATTCTGCTTCTTATAAAACTTTATTTATAAAGTGCCATTACGTTCCGTATTATGCTTTGCACCTGCCAGTCAACACAGAGAAAACATGAGATGAGGAGAAACAGTGTGTCTATTTCTCCTCTTCACTAGGAATGTTTGCCCTGGCTTTGCATAGTCTGAACTGGATTATGGAATCATTTGCTAGATCCTGAAAACGAATTTAAAAGAAAACAAAGTATCTCATGAAAGACACACGTTATTTTTAATGTATTATTCAATTATGTAAATTTCAGAAAAGTCGCGATTAACTTTTAAATCCAAATGGGAACATGTAGGCTAGAATAGCCAGTTTGGTAAACTTTTATCCAACGCAGCTGCAGACACAGCTCGGTTATTATATTCCTGAAGAAATCAGGAAACTCCGTTAAAAGAACAATATTCTGTGCATGGAGAAATCCTGGGATAGTGTTCTATAACTAAACCAAACATTAGAGATGTCACGAACCGTCCGCGAACTTCTCGCGAACGGTTCGCCACGGTTCGCCACGAGCTGTTCGCGGCGAACTCCGGTCAGCTGACACGTCCCGGCCAATCTCCAGCAGACCCTCCCTCCCAGACCCTCCTACTTCCTGGACAGTTGAAACATGGATGCTGTCCAGGAAGTAGGAGGGTCTGGGAGGGAGGGTCTGCTGGAGATTGGCCGGGACGTGTCAGCTGACTGGAGTTCGCCGCGAACAGCTCGTGGCGAACCGTGGCGAACCGTTCGCGAGAAGTTCGCGACATCTCTACCAAACATTAGACGCATTCTGTTTGTTTCTATAGTGATTGCTGCACTTTTAGAACGCAGCCCCATATATTTTGTTCTTTATAAATAATCCCCTGTTTTATGGCATGATACCAACAAGAGTCCAGCATAATAGTACAGCGTTTGCATATGTCTTTTAATTGTGAGTTGTGATTTAATATTCAATATATATTAAAGAACCGATCCACAGTTGAAAACATTTTTAAAAATCTCTGTTTTAAAAATCTCTGTTTGCAAAAGCTGTAGTTTTTTTGAATTGTAATCTTAGCAAGCCATCGCCTTTAACCCAGAAAGAGACTTCCTGTCTCTTCATGGGCAAATAGCCAATCTGAAGATTGTCATTAAGGGGTGCTCAAAAAGATTGCAGGTCTGAGAAGAGGTATGCAAGGGGAGGGAGACGCACTCAAGTAGAGCACGCCGGCCACTTCTATTAGCTCAGGGGAGTTAAAGGACCACTCTAGGCACCCAGACCACTTCAGCTTAATGAAGTGGTCTGGGTGCCAGGTCCTTCTAGGGTTAACCCATTTTTTTTATAAACATAGCAGTTTCAGAGAAACTGCTATGTTTATGAATGGGTTAAGCCTTCCCCCTAATCCTCTAGTGGCTGTCTCATTGACAGCCACTAGAGGCGCTTGCGTGCTTCTCACTGTGATTTTCACAGTGAGAGCACGCAAGCGTCCATAGGAAAGCATTGTAAATGCTTTCCTATGCGACGGGCTGAATGCGCGCGCAGCTCTTGCCGCGCGTGCGCATTCAGCCCAGGAGGAGGAAGGAGGAGGAGAGCTCTCCGCCCAGCGCTGGAAAAAGGTAAGTTTTTACCCCTTTCCCCTTCCAGAGCCGGGCGGGAGGGGGTCCCTGAGGGTGGGGGCACCCTCAGGGCACTATAGTGCCAGGAAAACGAGTATGTTTTCCTGGCACTATAGTGGTCCTTTAATGGAAGTAGGAAGAAACCTCCCTGGCTGTTTGACTGACTTTTAAGGCGATACTACTCGCACATCCAGTTCTTCAGTAAGTTGCAGTGCATTGTGGGTGTGGACTGGTCCTACAAACATATAAACAAGAGACATACTTCACATGCAATGTTTTTTGATTATTTAGATTTTCTAATTTAAACTATGTATGGGATTTGTGGGAAACAGACTTTGTGGATTCATTTTCCAAAGAACCAAGTAATTGTCTATTTTTAGCTAATCCATAGCACCATCACTAATACATAGATCTGCCTTCTTGGCTTATAGGAAAGGAAGTCACATACATTATTATAAGAGAGGACCCCTCTGTACCTGTGACCTCAGTCTATATTTCTGTTCTCATGGTTAAATTGCCAGATCTTTAGTGCCTACAGTACAAAAAAATCATTTTAAAAAGCACACTAGAGGTTAGATGTGTTCTTAAAGGGACACTCCAGACCTCTAGAAAACTTTAGCTTGCTGAAAAGCTTTATGTGGGAAGAGTGTGTCCTCTTCTGTTTATTTTGCAAAAAGTGCAAATTTTAATAGAAATTGGCACTTTCATAAATTATACTGGTTACACCAGTATACAACCAGTCCTGTTTACTTCCTGGTTAAGAAGTAGGAAGTAGGAAGAGGTAGCAATTGCCCACCTGCCTTGCAAAGACTTCCCATTGAGCTGCATTGGGAAATCTGTGATTGGACAGCCACAGAAAGTCTACGCAGAGTTAGAAGGGGAGGGCTTGCAAAGGTAGAAGAGATCTGCAGTTTTTGAAAGATCTTTTTAGATATAAACCAAATGAATAAATGCATAATTAATGCTTGCAAAATAATTTGGTGTATATCTCTAAACATGGAATTTTAATTATTTATATTTCGGCAGTGGAGTGTTCCTTTAACTTAGTATATTATGGACCCTCAGTTGCCCACAAGGCAATGGTATGATGTAGGTGAAGGTTTCATTCCTTCTGTCTGCATTTTTTTTTTATTAGCCATGATTGATTTTTGTCTGGTCAATTCCCTATCCAGGACCATATTGACAGCGTCTTCAAGCAGTGATTTGTGTATATCACGACAGTAGGCAAAACATTTTAGAATAGTTTAACTTCTTACCTGAGACCCTGCATCATTTAAATCCTGCATCACCAAGCTTAGCTCAGATCGAGAGCTTCCCACTCTCCATAGGAAGTAGTGGGAATGGGAGCGATAACCAGCAAGGAACAGATAAGAAATCAAACCATTTTAAACTGGTTCAGCTCATTACAATCGGGGTGTGGGAATGTGCCAGGAGCGTCCCTTTAAAGGGACACTGTAGGCACCCAGATCACTTCAACTCATTGAAGTGGTCTGGGTGCTGTGTCCCTTTTACACCTAGAGGGCACCAATTGACATGCCCACTTTAGGAAGCCTGCATGTAATTGACATGACACGTCCCTCTCGAAGCCCGCTCCATCACATTGGGCTACTCTGCCTTTAAATGTCAAATTTTTGTCCAAGTCCAGCCCTGAGTAAAACTCAGAATTCAAGCATTCACTTTTAAGATATCTGGTTGATTTTCTTATTTGTAACTTAGTACAGCTTTATACGCATCCCAAGAATTCTTCAATTCCTTTATTGTGTTAGCATTACTCTTTTCATTGGAAGGTTATTCTTGACATCTACTATCCTTTTTTTTTTTCAACTTGTATTTTATTAATTTTATACAAACAGGTACACTTTAGATCCAGTAACTGATTGGGTAAGTTAGTCGGACAGTTTGGGTAACAGTCTGACACATAATAAAACATTAACATAAACAGTGTGGGCAAATTGTAATGGCATAACAAAACAATATACTATGGCAGTTCTAGCCGTGTCCAGCGATAGCCACTATGTCAGATGTGGTCCTCTCACACCTCACCCCTCTGCCAGTCCTTACATTGGCTCCTTGTATCCTATAGCAGTCAATTCAAAGTGCTAACCCATACATTTAAAGCACTGAACAATTGTAGCCCCTCTTATACCTCTTCACTGATCCATAGGTATGCCCCTCCTTGTTCCCTCCGCTCTGCCCGTGACCATCTCCTGACCGCTGCTCGCACCCATACGGCCAACTCGTGCTTGCAGGACCTCTCGCGGGCAGCTCCTTTCCTATGGAATAACCTGCCTACTGCCATTAGACTCTCCCCTAGTCTTCAATCATTAAAGAAGGGCCTTAAAACCCATCTCTTCAGGAAAGCTTATGGCCTCCCAGAGTAACCTCTACCTTACATACCTGTCTCTTGCTCTCTCCTATAGGACAGTGCTTTACTCTCTCCTCCAGCTCTGCTTCACTCCCACCCTATTTGATATTTCCTGTCCTAACGTTTCTAATAACCCACCTCCTATAGTCTGTAAGCTTGTTTGAGCAGGGTCCTCTTCAACCTATTGTTCCTGTAAGTTTTCTTGTAATTGTCCTATTTATAGTTACATCCCCCCTCTCATAATATTGTAAAACGCTACAGAATCTGTTGGCGCTATATAAATGATAATAATAATAATAATAATGTGGTGCGAGAGAGGTGGCTATTGTGTTAAGGAGCTTATCACTTTAAGCTAGGGGCCTTTGTGGTGCAAATTAGCAGGAGGTATGGTATGGTACAGTGTGGTCTGCAGTGTGGAGGTTAGGCTTGAGCAGTCACATTCAGCCATCTCTCGGTCATGGTCTTAGTCGCCCAGGTGCTTGCAGCTTGGGCTGTGACTGTGAGGAACCTTCTCCTGGGATTCCCCTAGTTGTCAGCTTGTATGTCGACGTGGTTTCAGTTGTTGTGGTCAGGGTCCTGGGGGGAATCTTCAAATGTTCCCAAAGTGTTTTCGGGTCTAGATCTGATGTGAGGGTATAGGTCTGGTCTCCACATGGGACCATTAAGGCTCCATCTGTGCTCTATCTATATCGGACTGCTTGGTCTCTTAGTTGCTTGGTGACTGGAGCCAACTTGCGCTTCTCCGTCAGCACTGCAAATGGTATGTCTCCATAATGTGTCACCACACTGTTTTCAAACTCTACACTGCCCATCGCTCGTGATGGCATTATGGCGTCTCTCTGCCGGTGCTTTTGGCTACTTTACGGATGCGGGATGCTGCTAGTAGGTGGGTCATTTCTTCCCTTATGGCCCATGAATAGGAAGAGTCTCTGGGCATAGGCTAGGAGATCCTCCCCACTAACCTCTTCTGGGACCCCCCTCAGTCTGACATTCCGGCGTCTGTGCCAAGACTCCATGGAAACCATGTTTATCTGCATATGAGGGACTGCGTGGTTAAGCTCCTCTATCTGCGTCTCTGTGGCTTGTAGCCTTCCATACCTTGCGGAGGTCTAGGAGCAGCCGCTTTATATCTCCTCATGTGGAGGGTGTTGAGTCTTCCTCCGACTTGGATTTCTGGTCTGCTTCGCTGGGGTGTGAGGATGCAGGGGATTCTTCCTCCTCTTGTGACTCCTCCGTGTCCTCTGCCTCGGGTTGTGCTTCAGGCGCCATTTTAGGTGGTATGCATGGAGTAGGCCTCTCGAAGGATAGCCTTTTGTCAGGAAGTCTTGGGCTCTCGGGCACCCAAAATCTTTCATTTTTCCGGTCCATTTTGTCATCTGTTGGGGGCAGCTCTTTAGGTGGTTTTCTCCTGGTAAATATCAGTTTTTGTCTCTTTCTAGTCAAAGCTCCACTGGCACATGTCTGCACAGTTTCTCAGTCAGCCACGGCCCCCCCGCCCTACTGTCCTTTTTTAGGTTATTGTGATTCTCTAATACTACACCTGGAGGACCCTGGTTCAAGAAAATATTTTTGACCGCCAATGGAGCAGTGGTAGCCATAAATGAACTCCTCTACTGTTGTACAACTCCCACAATGCTTTGCTAGCTGGAGATCTGCCATTTGCCCATCCTTGCAAGCTTGTATTTGTGTGCAGTGTCGCTGTGTGTGAATGTAGTTGTGGTTTATTTTTGTATGTAATATGATTGCCACACATGCACAAACACACTAACTTACACACACATGCTCAGATACACACATTGACATACACTTTCACACAAGCACAGATCCACAGATCCACAAACACTGACACACATGCACAGATACATACACTGACATACAGACAAATACATCTAACAATGAATCTAACGGTCTCCAACACTCCCTCCTGTGCCCTGCTTCACATCTTGCGGTACTCCCAACAAATTTATCTCAAGGGCCCCTATAAGTCTTACTCTAAAGTAAATCCCCTGTAGCGTTGCCTCCATATCTTGTGGGGCTTCAAGTACCACAGTGCCAATGTTCCCCGGAAATGTCCTATGTTGTCTGGGCACCACTAGCAGTTCTGTGCCTGCTTCAACAACGTATATATTAAGATTAGCTTTAACTGCTTCCACTGGAGAACTATTCCTGGCATACACTCTCCTATTCGTAAAGTAGCATTACCCACACTACCCCTCACCCTTCTGCCCTCCAGCAAGTGGCTTATGGGTGGCTCAGATTTGGTGTGTGCCAGATCTGAATGAGCACAGTTGGTCAGTACTTCAAGGGGTGACCACAAAATGACCACTAATATTATGCACTATCGTCAGTGGTTACTGTTGTTTCACAGTAATTAATCAAAAGGAAACAAGGATGGTATGACTTTAGGCAGAATTATCACACAATTATCTTTGCTCATGTTCTGTCAGTTTGTTGCAGGTTTATCCTATATTCAACCAGTGTGGTCAAAAAGACACCTTAAATCATTTGAGCCTGCAGTTAACCCTTTAGTTTCAATGTAATTTGGGTACAAATGTGGCAATATGGTTAGCAAGAGGCTCAATCGAAATGTCGGGGTTTTCTGTAGTATCTGAAACTAAGAGCACCCATACAACATTTACAAGCAACTTAATATTATTTTGTTATTTATATAGCACCAGCAAATTCTGTAGCGCTGTACAATGGGACTGTACAGTGGGACAACTTGTTGATGCAGCTGGTGAGAAGAAAGCCCATTCAGGAATTGTTAGATCTATCTCAGTTTATTTCTTTTTCCAAGGCAATTATCGTCTGACCTCAAAGAATGGCTTTTTCACAACCACAAAAAAGCTTAAAATGTTAAATGATGCAAAAACAGTAAACAAATTAAATTTTTGGGACCAAGTGCTAATGGAAAGATTTCCTTAAAACTTTGTGTAAAGATACTACCAAGATGTTTTATCACTGCCCTGGGACAAACATATTGGCTATGAATATTTGACTCTATCAGCATCCTTATGCGCATTTTACTCCAGTCACAACAGAAAAGATGAAGTGGAGAAATTGCAAAACACGTTTTATTTAAATGCTACCACATAAACACACCCAAATTCCTACAGGAAGAGGCATCTGTTTTACATATGTTGTTTGGTTTCATTTTGAATGATGTGGTTTTATGTCCCTGAGAACCAAGCAATCCTTGGCTACATGGTCGGGTAATTATCCCTCCTTCCTGAGATAAATGTGACTCGACTACTGATAACTTTCTCGAGCTAACCTGGGGGTGAAAGGTCGCATGTCAGACTCACATTCAAACCTTGTGATTCCAATCTCAAGGAAATGGTTTAAGACTGCAGATAACTTCAATGCAGCAGATGTAACTCACACATCCTGTACATAGAAAAAAAAAAGGGTAGACCAACACTCACACATTTAACTGTTTTGAAACACTAATATTTGTGTTCAGCGAAGCCTCCCGAGTATAACAGTACCCCCCATGTATAGGTTTTATAGTATTATTGAAAGTTACGGGGTCAAATATAAAGCTTGATTTTCTGTTTTTTCACATTGATATTTGCCAGATTGGTTATGTTGCCTTTGAGAGCGTATGGTAGTCCAGGAATTAGAATTACCCCCATGATTGCATACCATATGCAAAAGAAGACAAAGGTATTGAAAATTGGGTATGTTCAGTCTTTTTTAGTAGCCACTTAGTCACAAACACTGGCCAAGGTTAGCGTTCATAATAGTTTTTTGCATTTTTAACACACAAATAAATATAAAATGCTAACTTTGGCCAGTGTTTCTGACTAAGTGGCTACTAAAAAAGACTGGACATACCCCATATTGAATACCTTGGGTTATCTACTTTAAAAAAATATGTACATGTGAGGTATGATTCAGAGATTTATGACAGATAACAGTGTTACAATGTCACTATCGATACATTTTTAAAATATATATTTTGAGATAGCAATGTCCTACTTGTACTTATAGCCCTATAACTTGCTAAAAAAACAAACAACTAAGAACATGTTAACATTGGGTATTTCTAAATTCAGGACAAAATTTAGAAACTATTTAGCATGGGTGTTTTTTAACGGTTGTAGATGCGTAACAAATTTTGGGGGTCAAAATAAGAAAAAGTGGTTTTTTGTAAACATTTTTTTCATCATATTTTAGAAAAAATTTTATAGTAAATTATATGATATGATATTAATAATGGTATCTTTAGAAAGGCCATTTAATAGCGAGAAAAACAGTATATAATATGTGTGGGTACAGTAAATTAGTAAGAGGAAAATTACAGCTAAACACAAACACAGCAGAAATGTAAAAATTCATGTTATATAGTATAATTATGTTACCAATATATACTAATAGAGTTCCCTCCCTTCCTATTTATCAATTTAGACCTCTGGTCCATGGGTAACCTATTCCCCAGTATAAATAGACTCCCCATCTGTTCTCTCCCCATCCTCTTCTTTTACATAATGCAGGTTCAACCCTGTATCTTTATTCACTTTGATGACACTTTGTAAGCAGTTTGCTACTTTGTATCAATCCAATCTACTGTTTTAATGCTACATTTGTAGCTGGTGGAGTCCCCTATATAAATGTGGAATAGAGACTCAGCAGTCACTTAACCATTACCCTTTATACACTTTTCTATATCACTCTTAGGTTGCATGGGCACCTCTGTTGTGTAGTATATGTGTTTTTTTTCCAATAAAGGTTATTACCCTATATTGTATTTTATTTAGAGGTACTCCTTGTGGGGTGGGTTTCTTTACCCCTTTCTAGGGGGGCTACCATCCTCATTAGTTTTTCAGTATTTGTATTTAAGGGTTAAACCCTAAAACTCTTAAGGTAGGTTTCTTTCCAATTCATGTGTAGCTTTCTCTCTGTACATTTGCAAAGTTAGATAACCCAGGGTATTCAAAATGGGTATGTCCAGTCTTTATTCATAGCCACGCAAAAATATACATATATATACATTTTCACTGATGATGTCATTGTCATTATACATGTATAGGGTTTTATAAAGTTACAGGGCTTGCTAATTACAGGGCTTGCTAATTATAGGGCTTGCTAATTAAATTATCTAGCATTTCTGCCTGTGTTCTCAGGCAGGTCCCCCAATGTATAACTAATAAAATAATATCATTATAAATAAATACACTTAGAATCAGATTATATATATAATTTCATTCTAAATGTATTTTAATATTTATAATTATATATTAATATTAAAATACATTTAGAATAAAATATATATATATACATATATTCAGTATAAGTGTAAAATATATATAAT
Organism: Pelobates cultripes; assembly: GCA_933207985.1. Lineage (NCBI taxonomy): Eukaryota > Metazoa > Chordata > Amphibia > Anura > Pelobatidae > Pelobates > Pelobates cultripes. Next base: position 17,820,740 of record OW240916.1, read on the forward strand.
TTGTATATAATTATCTTGTTTTATTAACTATATGTTGGGGGACCTGCCTGACAACTCAATCCTGCAATACAGCCGATCCAAGTCATGTGATTGCGGTGCCATCGTGGTCTCATGACTCGGATCGGCTGCATTGGGACTGCCTAGGTTGTCAGACAGGTCCCCTGATCGCGATAGCCATGGACGGTAAGTATTTAGGTTGGATGGCCCAATCATTGGGGTGTGCTGTGCATAACGGTGTTAAAGCCAGGGCTCAAGTCCTGCAGGAACGCATGGGAACGGCGTTCCTGCACTTTTTCCAAAGCAGGAACGCCGTTCCCACTAGTGATCCTGCAGGACCTGCCCTGCTACCTGCACACCCAGCCCATGCTGTGTTTCCTCTCCAGCTGCTCACATTCGCGAGATCCGCAACTCTCAGATTGTTGCCACGGGTTACCATGGCAACGCTACGCACTGCATGCAGGTGAGTCTCGCGAGAGTTAGACAGAGCTGGAGAAGGAACACAGAGTGTGCTGGCTCCTGTGTGCAGCGGTTGGGTCCCTCCACCGGACCACCAGGCGATCTCCCCCCTCCCTGACAAGGTAAGAAGCAGGGAGGGGGGAATAAAAATTATACACACATAAATTTTAAAAAAAATGTTCCCCCCCCCTAACACACACACACATCATCCAGCACACACACACAACATCCAGCACACACATCACACACATCATCCATCACACACTCTGCACTCACTACAAACACACTACATTCATTATACACACCCTGCACTGCACTATATGCATAGGAGTGTAATTTTTTTAAATTTTTTTTTTAGGGGGGTTGGGAGGGGGCGGGGGTGAGGGGGGAATCTTGGGTGAGTTCCCACACTTTTCCCCCCAGGACTTGATCCCTGGTTAAAGCCCTTCTTTCTGTAGGGGAGCATAGCATGCCCCAAAGTCGGGAAAAGGTTTACTCTTTCAATAACTTAGGGACTACTAAGCAGTGGTTGTCTTGGTTACTAGAATCCTATCTGTCTCTCCTTTTGAGACATACTACCGTTATACAACGCTCACATTAAAAGGAGACTGCAGACTGAAATTCCTATTAGTGTTACAGGACAATATAGCTGATTTTTTTTTAATAAGAGCAGTATAGTATGTGTGTAACTTGTGCTCGTCTAGTTTCCCAAAACATCAATGAGGTATTTTATATTAATAGCACAAAACTATTTTGTTGAAGCAATTTCCCAGTGACTTGCTGTACAGAACACTCGGAACGAAGGAGTGGGCAGAATGAATGACCTCGGGGCATACAAACTGTAGGATGGCATGGCTGTGGTATTTGTATGCAAAATAAATTGCAGGTGAAGGAATGAGACGGAAACAGAGAATAATATAAGCTCTGTTGTATAACCCACGTGTTCGCTTATTGTTGGATTTGCCAGACACACATGTAATGACAGTAGAAGGTTGGATAGAAGAGAGGGGTATTACAGAGGATGCAGATTATAGAGCCATGAAGACCATTAGACATGTTTGGGCCAGAAATATGTCCTGTAGAGGTGCTCACCCTGAGTACCCTAACTGATGTTACTGCAAATCCACATGGGATATGTAATGGAGATCAGCAAAGACATATCCTGGACACATGAACTATTTATTGTGAATGTGAACCAGAAAATGTGGGTAATAAAGTGACAAAACTATGTGGTTATAGAAGCTAAATATTCTGCCCAAAATAGAAATACGTCACCGTGTAGATTGCATGCAAAAACCTAAACGTGAACCTAAAATTTACAATTCGAAATGTCAAAGAAAATGTGTTACATTTTACAACATGACAGGAGGCTTCGTATTTTGCATAATCTCTTTTTACTAACTACATACAGCAGTAAAGAAACACATAGAAAAAAGAACCAATCACAGGAGAGCAGGATGTACATAAGGCAATGTGACCTCATCATTTCCTCTTTCTTTGCTGCTCCATCAAGCAGACAGGTCAGAGTATTACTCTTCTCCATTACTTTATGTTTACAGTGCCTCTTTGAGGTTGTTTCTGTATTTTTTTTTATATACTTTGCTGTATGTTCTTGCAGTGCTTCTGTGCTATGTACAGCTGTGCTTTTTCTATGTTATTTATTGTGTTTCTACCTTATTCATGGTTTCTCCCCTCTCCCCTCCTTGCTCTCACTTCTCTGAGGTTTGATGGGGGTTTGGGTCTTACTGGGGTTGCATGTTTTATATTTCCAGGACATACTGCTTAAAGAAATATCTCCCATTCTCCCATAACCAAGAATTAACCGTTTGAGCACAGATTAGTGATCTCTGTCAGGGCCGTAGCCAGTACTAAAAGGTTCATACTCTGTGCACCTGGGGTAAGGCCCCCACTATATGTGTGCTGCACTGTGCTGCTGAGTGGAGGCATGCTGTTGCAGCCTCTGTTTACTGGGTGAGCCCCGGTCTATTTTATTTGGTCACTGTTACAATTACAACCCTGCAGGGGTTTCTTTGAGCATTGCTTGCTACTATGGTAGTCTGGTCTGTTTGCCCTGCATCCTGAAATTGCCTACTAATTTGTACCTTGCACAGGTGTATCCCATATCATGATAAATCTACCTGTCTACTTTTTTGGGTGAGCCCCAATTCTGTATCACATAATTTGCCACTATGGAAGATTCCCTGGCTAACCCTGTGGCATTTCAGGACATGATACACACAACGTTGGCTGCATTCTTGCAGAAAACACTCCCAAATGTACTGACTGGAGGGACGGTCCCCTCACTAGTATCGGCCACTACGGGGTGGACTCTGATGCCTGGGATGTCTGCGCTAAGGGGTCCTCCATCATAGCAAGCACCACTGGAATGGCAAAGACACTAGAACTCGACGACCAAACACCGCTGTCTGCGTTCATGCGAACAAGATGGCTGCCACCTCGTGGTCATTTATTCGAAAATGCGGCCACGCAGACGAACAATTAGAACACTGAGGTGGAACTCCTTACAAGGTGTCAATTGGGCTTAGCAAGCACCTGGGTGGTCTGTGGTTCGTGCAGATGTTCGGTTCTCGAACCATCTAACGCAAACCACATGAACAGAGCCGTTTAAAGCGTCTTAGACAATGTATATTGCAGAAGCCATAGTCCTAAGGAGCCCGTGGCGAGGTTCTGTTCGCCACAAACCCCATTTAAATGTCTAGATCAGGTACCCCAATCTGAACTACAAATTCTGTTATTCTCTGCCCATCTATTGGATAGGGCCTTTCCCCAAGTATGTATATGTTGGTTTGTGAATAGCTAAAACTGCTTAGCGAAATCACTTTCAAACTCTCCTTCCCTCTAGCTCAACTCTTGAACTAGTTACAAACAGCAAAATGGGCCAGATTTCAGGTGAAGTCTGTGAATGATTGCAGTTTAATAGCAAGTTGATCAGATGACACTGATTATAAATGGCTTCAGATTGGGAAGATACAGTACAGATCCAACGAACCTGTCTCTATGTATGGCCTGGAAATAATACATCTTCCCAGTGACACACATTCTGTATAAATTGTTTAGAAAATTGTTCAGCTCCCTTGATTTAACACAAGTAGCTCTTGTAATGGATATAGAAAGGCTCTTAAAGTGAGTATAGTTCACAAGCCATTCTCGTTGTCTGGCAGCCTCAGGGCTGCCATTATTACAATATGTGTTGTGCTTAGGCATGGTCTTAGGATGTCAAAATAATTAATGTTAAAACACCCCATTTTGGGGGGAAAAAGTCAAAACTGCATGAAATTGTGCAGGTTCCTTGACATTTCAATCCTGTTTTGTCAGCATGGTGAACGAATGTTAAAATGAATCTGGTGAAAAAAAATAATAAAATATGTGATAAATTCAAGATCATCTCTGGAAAATAATATCCAAAGAAGGTATATGACCAAACTTGGCTCATGTTCGACATGGTGTTTTTCATTAGAATATGGAAGCTTTGACAGCAAAATATCTCTCGTTCAACACGCGTATTATAAGTATAACATGTGTGCATTCCAGTGTCCCCACTTAATATCTTATATAAACTAAAATACTACTTTTATTACGTATACAACGCGAGTCCTTACATTTTACAGACTTCATGTTCTTCATCACAAAGATCACGTACAGTCAAATCCTGAATTTGTGCTAATACATCGAACAGCCTACAATTAATTTACTAAACCTCCTCCTCATTATTTAATGTGGATCATGCATTCAAACCCATTTGAAAATAATTCTAGAAGATGTGGTAGAGATTATTATAGAAGGGAATTTAACCATTCATTGGACAGGACTAGGTCTGTTCTGAAAAGATAGCGATATATTCAATGTGTCCAAATACTGGTGGAAATTGTAAGCATCATATCAGGACTCTAATGGAACCATAATTACAGCTAAGTGCTCCAAACCCTTGTGGACCCAGACTGTTATGTTGAATGCAACTCCAAAACTTGCAGCCAAGCAAGTTAGGATCCACATTCTCTTGAGTGCAAATACCCCATGACCCATGTTGATTGACACCCTAAGAATAAATGCCCAGAACTCCAAATGTAAGTACACCCTCACCCATGGTTAATGGAGGTGGTGGGGGGGCGGAACTCCAGATAACTACATCTCCCTTGATGTTTTGCCCGCATTATGAGAGATGTGGTCTACAATATCTGGAGTGCAGAAGCTATTGACAACATTAAAAAATAAATGAGGGTTGATTGAACAACCCTGCTATGTTATGAATACAGCAACTTCACAGTGTCACTCAAATAATGTCCAGACTGTTCATGTAATAAACTACCACCAGAGGCGATAAAGATAGTAATACATTAAATAAATGTAAATATGCAATTGAAAATATACGGAGTGCCTGCTTATATAGTAAAATTGTGCTTTAACCACGGATTTAAAAAAAAAATGGCAAACTTGATGGATCAATCAACTCTTATCTGATCTGCCATGAAATTTAGTTTTTAATCAAAGATGCCTAAAGAATTTCTAATGACTTTCAGAGAAACCCAATGTAGCAATCATGTCGCTGTTACTAATTTTACAAAAGAAAAAAAAAATACAAAAAAAAACAGGTAGACCATTAAATTGCTTTTGTAGACCCAACAACATGATATTATGGGAGTATGAATTCAATCCTTTAGCTAATCAGTTAAATTACAAGCAAGGCCTCATATTGCCCCAGTTTGGATTTAATTTTTGTAGATGTTCCTGCCCTGTTACAGCCACTCTCTTATTTAGCTGGGGTCAGTAGAAGGTCCTGTATCTCAGTGTTTCATCCATTGGATTGTATTTCTCCCATCACCAGCAGATTAGGAATTCCACTATGATTGGTCTGAATGCCGAACCTTCCAAATGCAACATTGTCACAGAAATGAACATCTACCTACATGAAAACCAGCTGTTCAGGAATTATGTCAGAGAACTTTCAAACTAGGGTCTGTCCTTTTGGAAAGGGAGGAAAGTCACATCAGAGGAAGGCCACGGCCGAGTGAAAAAGAAATAGATGGAATATGTCAAGGGTTATAATAGTATGGCGATTGATCACCATAATTGATCATCGTTATTCCTTCTTTATCACCACTCATTGTTTATAATAACATTGGATAAAGTTTTGTTAACGGCTCTGAGGGGCACTTCAATAAAGGATCACCTGATTTGTATGAGGTTTGTGTTGGAAGATGTTTTTAGTTTCCAATATTTATTTCAGAGACAGGCTCAGTGTTAGGCAGTGGCGGATCCAGAGCCTGATCTCGGGAGGGGCACTTGTAGATTATTTAAATAAATAATCCAGGCACAATAACCACTACAGCTCAGTGTAGTA
>OW240916.1:17826654-17848076 GCA_933207985.1 Pelobates cultripes
CTGCCAGAACCCTGCAAAATGACCCTGTGCTCTTCACAGATAAAAGCAGGATCACACTGAGCACATGTGACAGACGTGACAGAGTCTGGAGACGCCGTGGAGAACATTCTGCTGCCTGCAACATCCTCCAGCATGACCGGTTTGGCAGTGGGTCAGTAATGGTGTGGGGTGTCATTTCTTTGGGGGGCTGCACAGCCCTCCATGTGCTCGCCAGAGGTAGCCTGACTGCCATTAGGTACCGAGATGAGATCCTCAGACCCCTTGTGAGACCATATGCTGGTGCGGTTGGTCCTGGGTTCTTCCTAATGCAAGACAATGCTAGACCACAAGTGGCTGGAGTGTGTCAGCAGTTCCTGCAAGACGAAGGCATTGATGCTATGGACTTGCCCGCCCGTTCCCCAGACCTGAATCCAATTGAGCACATCTGGAACATCATGTCTCGCTCCATCCACCAACGTCACGTTGCACCCCAGACTGTCCAGGAGTTGGCAGATGCTTTAGTCCAGGTCTGGGAGAAGATCCCTCAGGAGACCATCTGCCACCTCATCAGGAGCATGCACAGGCATTGTAGGGAGGTCATACAGGCACTTGGAGGCCACACACACTACTGAGCCTCATATTGACTTGTTTTAAGGACATTACATCAAAGTTGGATCAGCCTGTAGCCTGTGTCTTTCCACTTTAATTTTGAGTAACTCCAAATCCAGACCTCCATGGGTTGAAATTTTTTTTTATTTTTGTGTGATTTTGTTGTCAGCACATTCAACTATGTAAAGAACAAAGTATTTCAGTAGAATATTTAATTCATTCAGATCTAGGATGTTATTTTTGTGTTCCCTTTATTTTTTTGAGCAGTGTATTTAAAGATTCTGATTTCAAACATTCCCCCCAATTATTCTGCAGTCAATATTCATTTGGAAATCTAAATTCAATTCCTTACAACTCTAAATAGTTTAGGAGTTTGCATATAAGCTTGCATTACAAACTGTACAAAACTGGTTGTGAATTCGATTTTCGCAACTGTTTTCCTCTTTTTTACATTGATTTAATAGGCTGGGTATGTTTTTCTCTGCGAAAAACTCCATCTGTTCACATTTGTATGTTAAATTTTTTTTACACCGAGAGTGATGGCCTTTAGATGTCATGGAGACTTGTTCTCAGTTAATAGGATTGCAGCGTTAGGAATGAAATTGCGCGTGAAGTCTTAGTCTGTTTAAACAATCTGTATACAACCAAGCTTTAATAAAAAAGTAACAAACCGATAAGGTTAGCACAGTAAACAGTGCGTCGGTGATAAAGCAGTGCACTGGCGATGAAAACGAACCAGCCATTAAGGGGTTAATATACTTCCCAATGTTACCATAACAAACCAGTAACACCATTGCCTCCATAGAGTTTAGGTGGGATGTGCTGGTTAAGGGAGTGTAATTGGTCTAATTCAAAGATTCCCAGACGAAGGGTCAAGACTTTTGTGGGAAACAGTTTGAGATTTCCGTACTCAAGTCATTTCTGTCAGGGTGATAAAAATAGGAAGAGCGATAATGCTTGTGTAGGGGGCAGGGAGCTCTATGGGATTTTCGTTCTTTGTTTTTGCAGTAAGTTTATATTTTTCTGGCTTATAGTTTAGTCAGGAAAATGAACACTATTCATTGACTTGTAACAAAAAAAAAATTCGAAAAATGTATATATATTTTATATATTGATTTTTAAATCTATACTGTAATGATCAAATTCGGATACTTTGTGAGATAAATCTTTTAACAAGGGATATTGCGGCAAGAAATGCATTACCTTTAAAATTTGAAATATATTACTAAATTTGAAATATATTACTAAATTTGAAATATAATTATTGGAGATTTTTTTCCCACTGTTAAGTTAGCAAATAAACTACATTGTGCAATAAGGTTTACATGAAATGGACGTTTGGAAAAAACTAATCTAATTATTATTTAATTCATTTAAAATACAGGAAACATTCACCAATTTACACCCACCTTGCAAAATCTAGACAACACAGTCAATGAAATTATCTAACTTGGAAAAGTATGAAATGATTTCTATGTAAATCATGCAAAGTCCCCCCAACTCACTGATTTAGTTAAGACCACAGTAAGTGACAGACAAATAATTGACGGTGACAGCTCTGCTCCTCAGGGTCATTTCTAAAGGCCTGTAACCTAGCAAATTGGTGTTTAACCCCTTAAAGGACCACTATGGGCACCCAGACCACTTCAGCTTAATGATGTGGTCTGGGTGCCAGGTCCAGCTAGGTTTAACCCTTTTTTCCATGAACATAGCAGTTTCAGAGAAACTGCTATGTTTACCTATGGGTTAATCCAGCCTCTAATGGCTGTCTCATTGACAGCCGCTAGAGGGCTTCTGCGCTTCTCACTGTGATTTTCACAGTGAGAAGACGCCAGCGTCCATAGGAAAGCATTGATGCGCATTCAGCCGAAGAGGAGGAGAGGAGGCGGAGAGAAGGAGGAGAGCTCCCCGCCCGGCGCTGGAGAAAGAGGTAAGTTTAACCCCTTCCTCTCCATCCAGCCTGGCGGGAGAGGAAAAGGAGTATGTTTTCCTGGCACTATAGTGGTCCTTTAAGGACACTTGACATGGGTGACATGTCATGATTCCCTTTTATTCCAGAAGTTTGGTCCTTAAGGGGTTAAAGAATTAGATAAACAGGCTATGCAGAATATTGTAGAAATGGCTCATTGTAAAATATTTAAAGTAAAAAATACAAACATGTATTCCTGACCCTATATTGCTAAACCCACCATCCACCACCCCTTAAGCCCCTATAAAAGTGTAAAACTCACCTTATTTCCTGCGTCACACGGGCCTGCCGGTGCTGGCTCCACCCCTTTGTGACATGAAAATGGAGGATTTTTTTGTCAATCCAGCTAGAGGTGCTTTTCCCATCGGCACGGGGCCGGGGCCGGGGCCAAATGCCGTTTTGACCAATCAGAAAGCTGTAGTTGTTCTAGTGACTATAATGTCCCTTTAATAATCCTCTTATTTAGTGAAACCCATGTTTTTTTTGTATATAAATAAAGATATTTTCAAAAATCTTTTCCCTTGTAATAATAAAATGTGTGTTACTATAAAATATATTGTCTAGTGTTGTGTACAGATTGCTAATCATATTAAATGACACGTAGCTCTAAATCAGGAAATATGGTGAAAATAAATTTGAAATACCATTAGTACAGTAGCATCTGGTGAGGTTTAAAAATACTGTGGCGATAGACTCTAACACATGACACTGTCCAAACACTTGTTAGGCTCTGCCTATTTACTCCCATTTACACAATGCCTGAACCAATGTGAATAGGTATTTTTTTAAAGGGACAGTGTAAGCACCCAGACAACTTTAGCTCATTGAAGTGATCTGGGTACAATGCTATTGCCCTTAGTGCTGCAATGTTAAACAATGCAGTTCCATAGAAACGGCAATATTTACATTGCAGCACTAAGTCAGCCTCTAGTAGCAGTCTACTAGACAGCCACTCGAGGACTTCCTAGTTTGAAATGGACCGTTTTCTGGCGCTGGACGTCTTCACGCTCTGCGTGAGGACCACCTCTAGCGTCAGATTTTTTTCCCATAGGAAAGCATTAATTCAATGATTTCCTATGGGGAGGTCTAATGCGTGCGCGGCAATTACTATGCATGCGCATTAGAGCCCGCTTGTCGCGGGACGTTGGAGAGGGAGCAGCTACGATATTAGTACTGGGATTAGGTAAGTAAATAAAGGGTTTTAACCCTTTATTTACATGGGGGTGCAAAAGAGAGGGGAGGCACTTGGAGCGATAGTGCCAAGAATACAGCTTTTAACAAAGAAAAGGCTCCAGACAGGTCACAAAATCTACAGTCCTACACCACCTGACAGGCTTAAAAGCACTGTAAGCTTGGTGGATCCATGGCACCCTCACAAAGGGTGAATTCCGTCTTGCACTGTCTATATGTTCACTCACCAATGGCTAGTGGGAGTTTATAGCATTTCTGTAGATACGGATATTTGGGAAACAACAACCTTAAAGAGGTCTGATGCTACCCCTGATGCTGTTACCCATTGACAGCCCTCAAAGACAGGACACTATGCAGTGTTACAGCAGACTAAGCATGTGTGAGGAGACTATGGTCAGAAAATGTTTTTTGTTTCCTGAAAAATATTCCCCAATTTTTACATAATTAGTTGACCATACATCATCATCAATCATGGGGTTGGGAAAGGGAACTGCAGAACTACTCATGGCTCCAATTAAATATATATATATTTTTTTAAAATAGAGGTGCAGGCTCTGCCCACTTGCCCCTATGGACCAGCCTCCACTGGGTTATGGTTTCAAGAAAAGTGACAGTATTGATAAGAGTACTCCGCCAGGTCTACTGTATTGATTTTATATGAATATCAAACTGTTTCACTGTTCTACCAGGAGAGAACGTTGCTGATTAGTTGTAATTAACAACTAATTAGGTTGATTAGGTGTAAATGCACCTGATTTTCAATAAGAATATGTAAGCAGTGTGAGCATAGCGGTGGTTTGATCGGCTGCCAAGCATCTGTCCGTGTTAAGCAGGGTTTATCGCCAAAGATTCTCTTCATATACTGGTCAGGGTGAAGGTGAACATGCAGAGAGAACTGCTGGTGAAAACATTTCCCAAACTATAGACAGTCCGAACCCTCGACTTGGGACACTACAACTTCGCAATCCACACGGATCTCAATATAAACCTCTTTGTGTACGACTACGCTAATATAAGGCCTGATCTATGCATATGATGACATAACCTCTAAACAAGTTGTTGTAACATGTTAAAAAAAAATTATAAAAGTAATGACACACATTGTTTGTATGGTAACCACCACCAGTAAAAACCACCGATGGAAGGGTATCAACAATTTTTACTCCCATGTATCTCTGCAGGCTCGTACCGTTTATACCTTTCTACTTGCTGGCGATGGAAGCCTTATGGCGACCATACTTGTATTGCAAACTCTATATGTCATTTAAAAAATAAAGAATTGTAAAAAAATAAATAAAAAGTAATTCATTTTATATTGCAGTCAGTATAGTCTGTAGTACATAATAAATAATATATTATTTTAACGGCAATCTGCCATAACCGCTTCTAATTCTAAGAACAATCACTCGAAAACTCGAAAAGAAGGGAAGTAAAAGAAATTTGAATCCCCATTTAAAGATCTCATTACCGTCTATCTCTTTGTCTGTGGTGTGTAGCCTTATTCGTTACATATATTAACACCATGAAAGACACTTTAAAATAATAAAAAAATTTAATCCATTGACATGTTGACACAGTTTTCATGTCTATTTAGATGTGTCCCTTATTGATAAAATGTTAAAGCCATGGTGTCTCATCGTACTCAGTTTTTGTAAATTGAAACGTGGTGTTTTACATTTTCCTATAACTATATTATGTAACAAAATGTTTCAGTGCATTTGAAAACCTCCCATCTTAATAGAAAATTTCATGTCAAAGGGTTTTTCCTCTCCCCACAGTCAAACCTTTAAAATTTTTAGGTTTAGTGAGAAGGTTGTAAATTCGGCCTCTGGTTCTCCTCCTACAGGTGGAATGAGAGATATGGCTTGTTTTTAACATCTCAACAGCACATCCTCACACACTAATCAATGTGGCGCTGAAATGGTGATTTCTCAAAGAAATGTACTTTAACTGTCAGGATAGTAACTCAGAGAATGGTGAAACACCTCTGTTATCCATCTGGTGCCCTGATAGATATGTAGGGGGTGTGTGAATGGTGTTTATCTTGTCAAATGTCAAAATGGATCAATCATTTAGGCTACTGAGAGAAAAGGGCCAAATCTGTCTTTTTACAGACACATATCCTACGACACAACTAGGCTCCAGCATAGAGCCTCCCCCAACAGTAAAATAGGCAAAATTATGATGATTTGCACCCATACGGACAACTAGCGTACACTTTTACAATACCATCATGTCGTTTTTTTAATGCAATTCCAACTCATTAATTATGCGTTTTGCTATTATCATGTAAAAAAAAAGCTCAAAAATTAAATTTTAACAGGACTTGGCCTTTCCATTGGATTGATTGCATTAGCTTTAGGTACATTGGTCCAATAAAAAAATCTTTAAAACATTGTTAGATTCCATTCTGTCTCATACTATAAGTGTATGCCTGTAGTGACGACTCAGGTAAACGTCACATTTACCTAATAACTGATCTCCTAAAAAAACAACAGGTCCACATTATCAGCCATTGGTTTTAAAAAAAAAAAAAAAATATTAGAGAATCCAAACTACATATATGAAAATTAATTAAAACTAGTGGTTGTGTATTCAGCTTAAATTGAAGACAGGCCCAGCTGCAGTAAAACTAGTCCAATTTTCTCTGAGTCAGCAAGAACAACATCTACCAAACTATGGTCTCCAGTGACCTTCCCGTAAAGAACACTTTTCTTTGGTACAGATGGACCCTCCAAATCTGGCAGAATGATCCCATGTCCTTTCTACAGCCCGTGGGACAAACCATTTCTCTGGGAGATTTTTGTTTAGAACGTGGGTGTATTTTTACATATCAACTTACATATGTGGGAAGGCTACACAGTCCTTATAACTTGTCATTAGATATATTGTTTTGATTTTTTTAAAGTGTAATTTCAATTGAAGAATGATGTTTAGCTTCCAGTCCTACTTATTGTGTGCCATGCATTAATAAAGCATGGACAGAAACCAACGTACTTCTTCTGACACCAAAATTCCCATCCTAGTTTATTGTAGGTTATGTGGTTAAAACGCCAATTAATCCTCACCACACTAGCTGCCTTACTGCAGAGCTTACTTAGAACCATCCTTGGAGACCTTCATCAGTTGGATAGTTTCTCCTGAGCTTGAAGATACAAGTCTCTGGAACCTATTTTTGACCTGTGGTCAACACTGGAGAACGAGAGAGGTATTGTGAAACTAAACAAAACACAGCAACATTGCAATGTAGCCAATTGCAACAAACGCATGACTTAAAACTTCAAGCTGAAAAGGCTGAATTTAAGATATTTTCAATTTGGATATTTTAACCAAGCATTTTTTTAAATTCCATTGTGAATTCTCCATAAATCACTGTTTATGGAATAAAACCTTTGATCTCATTTTATGACATATTTACAGCTTTTTCATAGGCTTAAAGGAATGCAGTGAACGTTTCGTAAATTAAAAACGTACATTTTTTTTTTTTTTTTTTCATCTATTTTAGCCTAAGTGCTGAAATTCTGTCTGCTCACCATAATTAATTGCTAAAGGAATAGCAGATAAATACATATTAACCCTATAATGACAATCATGTATCCAATCATAACTATTTGCTCACAGCGGATGACATCAGAGAAGAATGTGGAATTGAAACTACAGTTGTTAGCCAGACATATTTATGCGTCCAGGAATTTAAGATTATTAAGAGTAGTTACAAAAGATCTGGATACTTCGTCTGAAAGAAAGGCTTCAGTTGACGGAAAATGCTATTTTACCACGTTACATCATTCGAAAATGTGTAAGCACTAAAGCTGCATGTTTTGTACATTGGTTTTGATATTACAAGAACATGTGAGATATTCTCATGGGGAAGTAATGTACTATTTTAGGCAGACTTTTTTTGTAAATGAGCTAAAAATAAATCCAACTTTAAACTTGACCTGCCGCCCTCCTTCAAATCCCTAGCCCATAAAGAGGACATTTTAGCAACACTTGGGACTAAAAAAAGACCCAGTAAAGTCCAAAATAGTATTGGGAAAAAAGGTTTTGTGGAAAACTGTACAGAGAAAGTTCTGATCTTATTAAGAAGTACAACATATTCCCGGCTTGGTGCAATGATGTCATAGAAAGAGATACATGAGAACGCCAATTTATCTCAAAGTAAATGTCGCATCTAAACGGCTGTTACTTAGCCAGGGAGACTTAGCTTGGTGTACCTTGGAACCAGGGCCAGATTAAGAGCCCAGTGGGCCTAGAGCTGACAATTATGATGGGCCTAATTACAGAATCTTATTGACCAAAAACACTAAAACAATCATACCTCCCAAGCGTCATGTATCTGATGGAGATGGTGTTAGAGGGAAAGGATGCAGCTATATGAAAACACATTCTCTATGCTAATCTCTCTCTAATTTATGCTTTCATCTTTCTAGAAAATCCATACCCCCTAATAGCAGTGTCCAGTGAAGCAGGAAGTCCATGGGCATGGTAAAAGGGTGTGCCACTGACGCGAATCACGTGACCAGACCTGCCAAAAGGGGTGAACATGCCCAAAAAGGGGACATGTTTGTCCAAAGAATTGGAAGGCCAGCCTGGCATGAATGCATGTCAGGCTGCCTGTCAATCATGCAGGCTGTCCAACTAAGGGCATACTATGCAGGCAGCACCCTGAGCTTGACATAAATGCATCAAATGATGCGCCTACTCCAAGCTTTCTAAGGACTGTCCTCTAGTACTCACATGTCCACTTGTCTCCTTACTTTCTTACTGGCAGGCAGAAGTTCCTGGTATAACTTTTATTGCCATACATCCCTCTTGAGCTTCCAAACTTAAAGGGACACTATAGTCACCAGAACAACTACAGCTTATTGTATTTGTTCTGGTAAGTAGAATCATTCCCTTCAGGCTTTTTGCTGTAAACACTGTCTTTTCAGAGAAAATAACTAAATTAGCCACTCCTTAGATGGCTGCTAGAGGTGCTTCCTGGGGCAGTACTGCCTAGTGTGCAGCACTGCCATTCAGTGTATCCACCCTCTGCATGCAGACACTGAACTTTCCTCATAGAGATGCATTGATTCAATTTATCTTTATGAGGAGATGCTAATTGGCAAGGGCTATGTTTGACTTGTACTGGCTCTGCCCCTGATCTGCCTAGTTGACAGTCTCAGCCAATCTTATGGGCAAGCATTAAAATTTGCTCAGACCACCACTTCTGATTATGTCAGTTCAGAGGCAGAGCCAGCATCTGCAGACTTGAATACAAGTAAGATTTTACTATATTTAGGGAGGCAAGATGAGGTCAGGGGGGCTAGATGGTGGTTTTTACATCATAGGGTCAGAAATACATGATTGTGTTCCTGACCCTATAGTGTTCATTTAAGCAAGATGTGAAGAGTAGTTAGGGTTGCCACCTTTCTTGGAAAAAAAAAAATACCAGCCTTAATCATTTGTATAATTAATTAGTTATGCATGACATCACATGATGTAAATCACAAGGAGTAATATAAGAGAAAATTCTGTAAAATCACCAACAAACTACTCACAGTTTGATTCTGTTGTATAGATGAATTGCTCCCAGTGTCTCCCTGTCTCGCAGTGTCTCAGTCTCGCAAGTCACCCAGTGTCTCAGTGTCCCTATATATCACAGTGTCAGTGTCCCCATGTCGCCCAGTGTCCCCATGTCTCAGTGTGTCCCCATGTCACTAGGATACTAGGGGACACAGTGAAACATGGGGACACTGGGAGACATGAGGGCACAGAGACATTGGGGACACTGGGAAACATGGGGGCACTTGTGAATACAGACATGGGGACACTGGGAGACATGGGTACACTGGGAGAAATGGGGACACTGGGAGAAATGGGGACACTGAGACACTAGGGACACAAAGACATGGGGACACAGATACTGGGAGACATGAGGACACTGAAACATTTGTGGACACTGGGAAACATGGGGGCACTTGTGAATACAGACATGGGGACACTGGGAGACATGGGTACACTGGGAGAAATGGGGACACTGGGAGAAATGGGGACACTGAGACACTAGGGACACAAAGACATGGGGACACAGATACTGGGAGACATGAGGACACTGAAACATTTGTGGACACTAAGACACTAGGGACATTGAGAGACAAGGGGAGACTAGGGGACACTGGGGAGACATGGGGACACTGAGACACTAGGGACACTTGTGAACATAGACATGGGGATACTGGGAGACATGGGGACACTGAGAGACATGGGGACACACACTGGGAGACTTGGGGGACACTAGGAGACATGGGGACACTGAGGATACTGGCTGAGAGACATGGGGACACTGGCTGGGAGACATGGGGACTCTGAGTCACTAGGGACACTGAGAGACATGGGGACACAGACACTGGGAGACTAGGGAAACTGGGAGCCATGTGGACACTGAGCCACTAGGGACACTGGCTGGGGACATGGGGACACTGGGAGACATGGGGACACTGTGTCCCTAGTGTCCCATGTCCCAATGTCTCAGTGTCTCCCAATGTCCCTATGTCTCACAGCGTCCCCATGTTTCTCAGCGTTCCCATGTCTCGCAGTGTCCCTTAGAGTCTCAGTGTCCCCATGTTTTCCAGTGTCCACAAGTATCTCAGTGTCCTCAGGTCTCTGAGAGTGTCTCAGTGTCCCCATGTCTCCCTGCTGCCTTTCCCCCCCCCCCTCCCCTCACTTACCTGAGCTGCTGTCTGGACTCTCTGTGCTGTGTAGCTGCTCCCCCACGGATCAGTGAATAGTAGAGAGAGGCAGGGATGTACTGTAACTTCCTATCCCTGCCTCTCTCCACACACAGTGACCCCTACTGGCCGGTGCTGGTATTGCAGAGTAATCTCCTTTTATACTGAGAAAAATACCTGCATTTGTATTGCCAGTATTACTGCAATACCTGCATAGCCAGGCAGCCTCAAATACAGGCTGTGCCAGTAAAAGAACAGTCAGGTGGCAAACCTAAGAGTAGTGTGTGAAAAGAAAATGGGCCTATTCCATGGACCTGGGCCTGGAGCTGCAGCTCCATCAGCCCCTATGTTAATCTGGCCCTGCTTGGAACATAACTTTGGGCATCACTTTTACATCTGTATCTAGGCTTGATATTCACTTGGCCCATGTATGAATACAGAACCCAGAAAGGGAGGGCCAATCCCTCTTTAGAAGAAATATCCAGGCACACCTAAGGTTTCTTCTAAAAGGCAGTCTTTTTGTTTGAAATAAGGAAGTGGAGACAACGTTTCAGCTCCTTTCTAAGGATTTGATGGTGGCAAAGACTGGTGAATGTGGCAAGAAAAGGAGTTGCCGAAACATCGTTCTGAGATGTAGGATGAGAATCAGAAAAGAACGCGGAATGTTGTGAAGGCCAAGGATATAAATGTTTTGCAGAAGCAGATGATCCTCAGTGTTTACATCTTAAGAAAAGTAAAGAATCGGTAGGCAGTAATTGGATTTAAAAAATGTATTTTTAAATTATTGGTTACTTTGGTTGAAGCAGTTTTAATTTAGTGATGAGAGTAGAAACTACAATGAAACAGGTCAAGGAGAGATTTAGGAGTAAGATCGTTAGTTAGGCAAGAGGGATTAAGTTGATAGGATGGCAGAGACGTTGTGTTAAGGGGGTGCTTTTTTTAGGATGGAAAGAAAGTTGGAAAGAAATTAGGAGACCTCATCAGTGAATGTGAGAAAAAAGCTGAGGTTATCTTAGATCTTTTGTCTGCTGTGTTTACAATCCCTCCTCATCTAATCCCGCCCAGACTTTCCGTGGCTGTCCAATCACAGACTTCCTAATGCACCTCAATGAGAAGTCTTTGCAAGGCAGGTGCTCGGGGCAATTGCTGCCTCTTGAGTTTAGCTCCACTGAGTTAACAAAACCAGGAAGTAACAGGATCAGTTGTCTGATTGACAGCCAGGGGGTGTAACAAGGTTAATTTCCAAATGTGTCAATTTCTATTGAAATCTGCACCTTTTCCAAATTGAAAAAAAGAGAACTTACTGTTCACACATAAAGCTTTTCAGCAAGCTAACGTACTTTAGGAGTCTGGAGTTGCCCTTTAACTGGTTTGTCTTGGCAATGTAGTTAGTTGAAGTTATTTAGCCCCTTAAGGACCAAACTTCTGGAATAAAAGGGAATCATGACATGTCACACATGTCATGTGTCCTTAAGGGGTTAAGGCACATTTGGGATTGTGGTATGAGGCAAAACAGACGTTCTATAGGTTTTAACCCTATACATTCCATGATTGCCAGCAAGATAAAAACTTGTTAGTGTTATCCAGGAGAATAAGACATAAGATATTTCTACGCAGTGAAAAGTAATAGTAGTAATACTCAGGCAGGTCTCATTAAATGGTTATAACAGCAGGTTAACCAGAAATCTACTTTATTAGGCAATATTTTTAAATGACTCATTCTTTGAAGAGAATTAACACGTTACTTATTTCTGTTATACAGTCTGATTTCTTTTTTTTTTTTTACTTGATTACATATAATAATCTGCAGTAAATTAGCCCATTTAAATTATTTAGTTGGAAACCCTTTTAGAAGCACTGTGTTCTGTCTAAGGTCTTTGTGCTGGTAGACCGCAAGATTTATAATTATCACGAAGGATGGAGAGTAATCTGTGATAAGTAAACCCTCGGGCAGCCGGGTGCTTCTAATGACCAAAACCACAAGATTATTCACAATGGTTTTACTCATCCTTGGAGTTCGAATACATTCTTAAATATTTTTTTTATTATTATTATTATTGCCATTTATATAGCGCCAACAGATTCCGTAGCGCTTTACAATATCATGAGATGGGGGATTTAACTATAAGTAGGACAATTACAAGAAAACTTACAGGAACGATAGGTCGAAGAGGACCCTGCTCAAACATGTTTACAGTCTATAGGAGGTGGGGTATAAAACACATTAGGAGAGGATGTCCTAATTAGCATTTCCCCGTTTTAACGACAGAGGCTTTCTTTGCCCCTCTTTGGAGAAATAACTTCAAGATTTTCTCTACGAGATGCAGACAGGTGTTGTAACTTCCTCTAGTGCTAATGGTACAAAACTCTGCATAAATCAGTGTATAATATGGGACATCTGTAAAAATGTAACTGGCTTTATCCTGGTACAATATGAAATCACAGTGCTGTATTTTTCTAATCAAATAAATGAATTTATAGTGCCATTAAGTGCATGTCATTAATCAGTCCCAGCTGTTACCTATATTTATGGCATTGTGCTTTTCTAACATAACCTGCACTTCCCTTATTAGGGTGGGTGAGTTAGAATATAGTCATGAGAGTGTTCTCGTGCCTTATTTGATTTCAATCCCCCAGCCCCCCTCCATAAATGTGAAGTAAAGCCATTTTATTTACTTTTCTGCGCACACCGCGCTGCACCTACAGGGTCCTTGAACCATGGCCATTTAAAAATACTGAAGTGGTCATAACCCTTTAACTATGTGAAGCAGGCTAATAATTCAATTCTGTTGCAAAGTTCTAAATGTGAAACAGACATTACGGAACCCAATGGATTATTAAATATTTATATATTTATATAATATTAATATTATTAAATGTCTCGATTTTTTTCGCACAATGCCCGAGAATTGCTCTCAGTGTAGAAGAATCATCCTTTTTTAATGTGAATGTACGTGATTTCTAAATCCCTTTATCTGTGCATAAAAACAAACAGTGGCAAGACAAGTCGCATCATTTTTGTTTGCTTGTTTTTAAGGTTAAGTAACTAATCCTTTAGTTATATGTCCTTTTTTTTTTTAATAAAAATGCTCCCTAATGTTAACATTCCTGTAAATTTATTTTAATTCCAGTAGAAAGACACAATATAGTAGACGCCTGACTAAGATAATCCCATGTTAATTATTTTTCTTATCTAGAAACACCCAGCAGGCCATATGTCTGGAGACAAACAGAGAACTGTAAGCTATTTGTATTTTTTTAAATAAAAATATACAATTGCCTTAAGTGAAAAACAGGCTATAAACAAGGATAATGGAATTTGTTTGTGGCGTTGGGAGGAGACGTTTTTGCCCTCCACGGACTACATTTATAAAATGGAATCTTACAGGGATTCAATTGACATTACTATTGAAAAATTGGTTAGATTTTTACTGTTTGTGTCACTTAGTTGTGTAAATAGCAGTAATTATTCCATAACATCATCAGTCAGCATTAGGTTTGTTAGGAATAATTGCAAACAGATCACACAAGAAATGGAAAAGAAGGAACTATCAGTTTTAGGCAAGATTTGCTAATGAACAGCAGTTTCCAATTAGGGTTTATTTTAACTTCTGCAGTGAGTGGGCCTAAATGGTGAGTGGCAAACAAATCAAATGGAATTAACAGGTAATAGTTTTAGGTTGTTTTTGAAAGCTTTCTATTTTTATATATATACTTATCAACAGGCTGCAGTGTAATTGAGTGGTGTACTAGGAGGGGGTGGAATTACAGCCACTTGGGGGTAGACTGAGTGAGGAGAAAGGATAGAGAGTCTTAAAGGTTACCTGTCACGGTAATACAATGTATTCTTAAATGATAGAGATTCAAATATCATGTATACGTTGTACTATCAGAATTGCTCTTAAATCAGAGGTTAAAAAATTCTCAGTCGGGGGCTGGGCCTGACCAGAATGGTGGACAGACATGCACAAAGTGTGCTCCTCACATAGATCTTGATTAACACAAAGTTTATGGGGTGATTCACTCAAATGATTATTTACGTAACCCTGTTTGCTGGGGTGCTCTTTGCTGCTAAGCTGGAGCCTTGCCTTGTTATCCTGCTACAACCTACACATTATGGGTGATCCACGGAAGGACAAGTCAGCCTATCTCCTAGCCTGGAGCTACTGGAACCTGACACAGTTGCTACCGAAACCCCATTACCCTCCCTTTGGACTGAGGGGGGTTATCCCAGTACCCACCAAGAAAAAGACTACTGTTCACCTAGAGGCACTACAGCTAATTCCTACTCTGACACCGCAAGTACTCGTGGAACAGACAAGATGGCCACCGCACCGACGGAGAACTCACTGCAACTCAATTCAACAAGATATGCACCGCATTCTGGAATCGGCTGGTGTCTTGTGAGGAGGTACTCATCTTACCTGTATATGTAAAGACCGTTGCTGTCGTCCCGTCACGCCGCTCTCCTTGTGTCCCGAGATCTAGGATGGAAGGGGAGTCCATCAACTGTCCACAACCTGGGGGGCTGCCTTGGGAGGTGGAGTCCCACAGGAATTTAACTCTGCCACAGGAGTTGGGGGGTTCAGTGGCTATCAGGCACCGGCTCATGCAGAGGCCCGGGCCTGGGAGGTGGAGGGGCAGGGATACCGCCTTGCTGAGCTTCGCGTTCTAGAATACCCCTTCATACAGACGAGAAGCAGTGGTAGTGCCACCCAACATCTGCTAGCTGGGTGTGGAGCCAGACTCCGGATGAGGCCTTACTGTGGCACAGGCTGAATAGCCAACGCTTATGATGCACTGGCCTTGAAATTTAGCTGTTAGCAGGGCAACTGTTACATATTTGTTTACCTTCTTGCATAACTACAACAGCTTTATTTGTTTGTATTATCTTTTAGTGTTTCATATTTAAAGTCCAATGCAGAGTATTATAGTTACAATGAGGAAACATTGCCTTTTCAGTTACCACTCTATATTGCCATTTTATCACTCTCTCTTGACACAATCTATAAGCCTTTTAAATTGCAGCTTTTCTATAACACTGGTGGTTTTTCATAGATTATATACCTATCTGTAGACTAAGCATGAAATCGAATGTATCTTATGAGTAGCTATATTGTCAGCTGACAGAGCATGATACACCCACTAATCCTGACTACCTACCAACTGATGGGTTCTACTACAGCTATTCAATGTTTATTATAAAGAAAAGGTGCAGTTATATTTCTTGCCATGATATTGTCTATGATGCAAAGCTTACATGTGTCGTTGTGGCATTGTGTGCATGTTTGCTAATCATTTGCACACACAAAAAAAAAAATAAGTCAGTTCCCTCTGTGCCTATTGGCACAGAGATAAAAAGGCTGAGCTCTGCATTTTTGTTACCCCAGGGAAAACCTCTTCTGGGCCTGCCTCCTGTTTGAATTCAGCTTAAGGGAAGTAGTGGGGAGGGGCAGGCTCTATGGTAGAGCAGCACCAGAATGCGGAGAAAGGAGAGAAACAGCCAGAATGATTCATTGCAGCAGGCCAATCTAAGAATGGAGACAGCAGATATGTTTTATTTTCACAAAGACATTTAACTTGCCATGAAAAGCAAACAGGGTGTGTAAAAGAGGTGTGTCAGTGAAAACATGATTGGTGCTCTTGGTACTCTACTAAACTAAAGGGAACAAAGTAACAGTACTTTCCTCTAAATGGAAAACACAGAACTGGCACTTTCCTGCTCTAAAGGGAAAAGGCTCAGCATGCAATGGAGTTGAAATGACAAATAGCAGGAGAACCATTTGCTTCCCCTATCACTTGATTGTCTACATGGACCAATATGCCTTCAGGAAAGCCCTCAATGAAGCCAAGAGCGTTGTTACTTAAGAAAGTCTTTATTTAGTGTTTTACATGCAAAGGTTTATTTAGATTATATTTTTTTTCCATAAACAGGAATTATCATATTAATAACTGTACTGTCGTACAGTAGAATATTAGGATATTACAATGAAACATGAATGTTGGATGAATGGCTTTCTGCGACCACAAATAATTACTCTGAAGTTCTGTCGGGAGTTCATACCGTTAACCCATTAACTGCCACCCAGAATAATCTTAATAGAAGTCATTAGCCATATTTTCATTTAGGTGTATATAAAAAAAACGATGTATTTTCTTGCAATTCTACTAGCACACTATAGAGATAAAATGTTAGTATTTAATTTAAACTGAAGTTGTGCTTACCATGACACCATGACCTACTGAGAAATATAGATTTTACGACAAATAACTATTACGCAGACCAAGTCTCTGCTTTTAGTTGACACATCTAATGACTTCTACTTAGAGTATTCTGGGTGGCAGTGAATGGGTTAACAGTATGGACTCCCGACCGAACTTCAGAGTAATTATTTGTGGTCGTAGAAAGCCATTCATCCAACATTCATGTTTCATTGTAATATCCTAGTATTCTACGGATAGTACAGTTATTAATATAATAATTCCTGTTTATGGAAAAAAAATATAAAAAAAGTATAATTTAAATAAACCTTTGCATGTAAAACACTAAATAAAGACTTTCTTAAGTAACAACACACTTGGCTTCAGTCGAAAGGAGAAAATATTGGGATATGTCGCTGCCACGTTTTAATTCAGAACAGAAGGGCTGAAAACATTAAAGGCTTGAAATTGTAAAACGTATACCCTATTTTTTTATTTATTTTTTTGACCACAGATATCTGTGAGTAAGCCTTAGTTTGTACTATTTGTTAGTGCTTGTCAGATATCCTCCCACAACATGCGTTCTTCGTTAGATTCAAACCGCACAACAATTGAGCATGACAAAATGGTTTATTATTAAACGGAAATATAGGCCATATATACAACAATCAAAGGACAGTCACTAACGCATTGTAGTTTGGATCACTTTGTTTTTTGTTTGTTTGCATACTTTTTCTATATTTGTCTTTGAATTTATTTACTAAACTGGGACTTGTGTTGATTTGATGCAGAGAATTGCAAATTTAAAATTTATATATATATTTCTATATTTGGTGCACCCCGCTCACGAGCAAAACCACTGAGTACTGATTTTCAAGGTATTATTTTAGTGGTAAGTGTTTTATTTTAAAAAAAATTTGCTGTTCAATTTGCTAAGGGTTCAATGGGTCACTTAATGTATTAATAACTTTTCTTCTGAAGGATTGCTCGATTCGAGAAGTATCGGAATGGTGACAAAAGGTCCTGTTACTTGTTACCGGTTGCTCAGTGGAGATAAACTCAAGAGGAAATTATTGCTCAGAGCACCTGCTTTGCAAAGACTTCTCATTGCGCTGCATTGGGAAGTCTGTGATTGGACATTCATAAATTGTCTGGGCGGGGTTAGAAAAGGTGGGCTTGCAAAGACAACAGACAAAAGATCTGCAGCTTTTGCAAGTTGTTTTTAGAAAAAAATGCACAATTGAAAGCATTCATATAATCACAGGAGGTAAATCTACTAAATTGTTAAAAGAATAACATTAGAACAAATAATTGGAGTGTTCCTTACATTTGTAATACAGTACCTAAAGATGTATTTTGATCTGAGACTTTGCAGTGCCCCTGGGTTTTACTAATTGGGATTGCACTTCTGTCAAAGAGAAATAATTAAGATTGAAGCATGGTTTATTGTCTGGTAAGTGATTCCACTAGTTTCGATAGTAAGTTTATCTATTCAGCTTTGGGATAGAGCTTGGCTGTGTGTTGGCTGTTACCAGAAGCAAAGTGTGCCAAGCATTTAAGGCTGGTTGAGATCAATAATAGGTGTAAAAGGAAGTGCTGAATTAAGCACATGCAAACAGAATGAATAATATACCATATTGGGACTGGCGTATGTCAGCACTCATGGTGTGTTAATAAGCCAAACTTTTTCACAAATACGCACATAAATTTTCCTGGGTTGGTAAACATGCAAAAACTATAGAAAAAAAACAGTCTTTCTATGTCTAGGGATCACGTTCAATGTAATGCTAATGAAAAAACTGTCCTGTTTAAAAAAAATAGAAAAAATTATCTTTGAGATTCCCGATGAACTAAACATGTTTGGGGCATCGTGAAAAGCTATCCGCTCCATAAAAAGAAGTGACAGTGAGGGTAAGTGTATTTTATACTCCCCTTCATGCCACACCTCACCCCAGCAAATATTTTAGTAGAGGAATAAGTAAAAACAGGTTAGACTAATCAGGAACTAGGACACTATAACGTTAGGAAAACGGATTTCTACTTATAATGCTACAATGGTCCTTTAACATTTTCTAGGACAGACTTTTAAAAATTTGAATCTAAAAACCAGTCTGCTCTGAATGAAAGGAATATAATCATTGATTCCTGTCTATATGGCTGGTGAGATAGCGCAGTGGGCTAATGCATCATCACTGGAATCTGTTTAACCCTTGTAAAGGGAGGCATGGACTATGAATGTATATATATGCTAAGGTAAGAATTCTCCCCACCTTGCTGTTCTCTTTCTGAACCACTCGTAGATCATGCCTTTCCTACCCCTCAGACTTACTGAACAAGAGGTGGCTGTGCTTCTCCTTTCCTCTCACCCTGCCACTTGCATGCTCAATCCTGTCCCATCTCACTTTATCAGATCTCTCTCCCTTTGTCTTGTGCCTTCCTTAACAAACTTCTTCAACTGTTCTCTCTCTTCTGGCGTTGTCCCTGCTGACCTTAAACATGCCACTATAGTATCTATCCTGAAATAAACATCTCTTGGCCATCCTCCCCCTCTAACTATCGTCCCATATCCCTGCTCCCTTTTTTCTCAAAGCTTCTGGAAAGACTTGTCTTTACCCATATGTCTCACTTCCTTAATTCCAACTCTCTCCTTGACCCTCTTCAATCTGGCTTCCGCCCTCTTTACTCTACTGAGACTGCTCTTATCAAAGTTACTAATGACCTAATCGCAACTAAATCCAAAGGCCACTACTCCATACTAATTCTTCTTGACCTCTCTGCTGCCTCTGACACAGTTGATCATGCTCTCCTTCTTCAAACTCTTTAATCACTCGGGTCTCTGTAACTCTGTCCTCTCGTAATTTTCTTCTTATCTCTTCCAATGCTCATTTAGTGTCTCCTTTTCTAATGATCCCTCCTCCTCTCATCCTGTCTCGGTTGGAGTCCCCCAAGGCTCTGTCCTTGGTCCCCTTCTGTATTCTCTTTATACTGCCTCTCTTGGCAAACTTATTACCTCATTTGGATTCCAATACCACCCAGATATATCTCTCCTCTCCGTAACTCTCCCCTGCCATCCTGCAACGTGTCACTGTTTGCCTTTCTTCCATCTCTGACTGGATGTCCTCCCACTTTCTGAAACTCAATCTCTCTAAAACTGAGATCCTTGTCTTTCCTCCTCCTAATACTGATCCTCCTCTTTTGCTCTCCCTTCAAGTTAGTGGTATCCACATCAGTCCATCCTTGCAAGCGTGCTGTCTTGGCATTATACTTGATTCTGGCCTCACCTTAAAGCGTCATATCCAGTATCTTGCCAAATCCTGTAGAAAATAACCCGCAGCCGCCCCTTTCTTACGCAAGATGCTACCAAGGAGCTTGTCCATGCTCTAGTAAGTTCCACATGGATTATTGTAACCCCAAAAGCCGTATCGCCCCACTACAGTTTGTAATTAATGCTGCCGACGAGACAGATTTTCCTCTCTAGTCGGTCCTCTCACACCTCACCCCTCTGTCAGTCCTTACATTGGCTACCTGTATCATATAGGAGTCAATTCAAAGTGCTAACCCATACCTACAAAGCACTGAACAATTCTAGCCCTTCTTATATCTCTTCACAGATCAATAGGTATGCCCCTTCTCGGTCTCCCTGCTCTCTCCTGTCTGCTGCTCTCACCTGTACGGCCAACTCAAGCTTGCAGGACTTCTCGCGGGCGGCTCCCTTCCTATGGAATAGCCTGCCTACCGCCATCAGACTCTCCCCAAATCTTCAATCATTTAAGAAGTGCCTTAAAGCCCATCTCTTTAGGAAAGCTTGTGTGTAAGAAGCAATGTGTGTTTGCATGTGTGTGTAAGGGATGCAATGTGTGTGTCTGTAAGGGGTGCGTTGAGTGTGTGTAAGAGATGCATTGTGTTTCTGTGTGTATAAGAAGCAATGTGTGTTTGCATGTGTGTGTAAGGGATGCATTGTGTGTTTCTGTGTATGTGTGCAAAGGATGCATTGTCTTTATGTGTAAGGGTTGCATTTTGTGTGTGTGTGTGTGTGTGTGTGTGTGTGTGTGTAATGGATGCATTGTGTTTTTCTCTATGTGTAAGGGAAGCATGTTGTGTTTCTGTTTGTGTAGGGATGCATTGTGTGTTTCTGAGTATGTATAGGGATGCATTGTGTGTGTGTGTGTGTGTGTGTGTGTGTGTAGTGTGAAAGAGCTCCCTGTCCTGCCCCCTGTCCTATAGAGCTCTCCCTTCCGTCCCTTAGAGATCTCCCCTGCCCCTTAGGGGTCTCTCCTCTCCTCCCCTGTCCCTTAGTGGTCTCTACTCTCCTCCCCCCCACCTCCCTTAGTGGTCTCCTTTTCTCCCCGACTTTCCATTAGTGGTCTCTCATCTCCCCCTTAGTGGTCTCTGCTCTCCTCTGCCCCCCCTTTCCATTAGTGGTCTCTCCTCTCCCCCCCTTTCCATGAGTGGTCTCCCACGCACCCTAAGTCGTCTCTTCTCACTCCCCCTTTCCATTAGTGGTCTCTACTCTCCCCCCACCCTCCCCTAGTGTTCTATCCTCCACCTCCCTCCCTCCCTTAGTGTTCTCTGCTCTCCCTCCACCCTCCCTTAGCGGTCTCTCCTCACCCCCCTCCCCTAGTGGTCTCTCCACCGCCCCCTCCCTCCTTTAGTGGTCTCTCTCCTACGTTCTCATCTCCCACCCCCTGTGTTCTCCTCTTCTTCTCCCCCCATGTTCTCCTCTTCTTCTCCCCCGTGTTCTCCTCTTCTTCTCCCCCCGT
>OW240916.1:17848176-17884024 GCA_933207985.1 Pelobates cultripes
GGGCAGTGTGTGTAATTGGGGGGCAGTGTGTGTAATGGGGGGGCAGTGTGTGTAATGGGGGGGGGAAGGAGGCTTTTAAATAATATTTTTTTTTTATTTAATAAAATAAATATCCTATGTCCCCCCTCCCTTCTTACCTTTACTGGGGAGGAGGGGGGACATATTTCGATCCCTGGTGGTCCCAGTGGTGATGGTCCCAGTGGTGATTCCCTGGTGGTCCCAGTGGTGATTCCCTGGTGGTCCCAGTGGTTACAGTGAACTCTAGCCCGCGCTCCCGGGCTAGAGTTCACTCTCGCGAGATTTGGAGCGTTGCCGTGGTAACCGCGGCAACGCTTCAAATCTCACGAGAGGAGGACCCGGAGGAGCTGCAGACTGAGCTCCCGGGTCCTCCCTCTCCCTCCCCTGCCGGCTGTCAGCACGGTGCCTGCGGACCGGGGAGGGAGATCTCTGATCTCCCCTCCGGTCCGCAGGCACATTGCACGGCTGGCAGGGGAGGGAGACCGGCGGATTTCTCGGGGGGGGCAATTGCCCCGTTGCGTCCCCCCCTGGATCCGCCAATGGTGTTAGGCCAGTTAGATGAACACCTGGTGCCCACTGTAGCCCGGCCTTTCCAAACCCCTGTTTGGCTCCTTCTCATTGTGGTGGGCTGTGCGATGAATCTTGCATCAAAGTGGTCAAGTCCCCCACCAGCATGCAGACATCTCACAGGCACTGAACGCGAAATCAGTTTTGTGTTATGCAGTTGTTTTGCTGATTAATATTTTGCAGCTGTCCCACAAATGATGCCCCTTCTTTCTCTCATCCCCCACACGGTCAGTCTGTTTATTACTTCTTTCTCTCTATATTTTTTTCTCCTCCATTCCTGTCTCTTTCTCTACCCCATTTTCCTCCCATTTCCCCTATTTATCTCTCTTTTTCTATCCCCTCTTTCTCAACCCCCTCTCCTCTCTCTACACCTCTCCCTCCTTGTTCCATTTTTCCTGCATCTTCCTCCGCCCCTCTCCTCCCCTTTCCACTCTTTGTGTCTATTTCTCTACCTATTCTCTCCTTTTCCCATCTTTCTCTAACTGTCTCCCTCCCATTGCCCATTCTGCATTTTTTATGCGTCTCCCTCATTTTCCCAATTTTCTGCCTCTTTCATCTCCGTCTCCTTATTCTGCCCTTTATATTCTTATACTTCAGGATCCGGGTCTTGTGCATTACCATCCTAAACCTTTGCTCAGCATTAAACCATTCAAAAACAGTTTAAAGGGTACTACAGGGACTATAATCACTTCAATGAGATGACGTGGTTATAGTGCCTAGAACAGGGTTAGGCAACCTTTCCCACTCCAGATGTTGTGGTCTACAACTCCTTTAATGTTTCTACAACCATAATGCTGGCAAAGTGACATGGGAGATGTAGTCCGCATCATCTGGAGAGCCGATTGTTGCTTACCCCTCTCGTACAGTGTTCCTTTAATTAAGTTATTATTTTGTACCTAAATGTTAACTCTTTATCTGAAGCCAATTTACAAATTTTCGTCCTAAATCTATGTATGTAGCAATATGCTTATCTGAAACTTATCTGAGTTAAATGATTAAATCTTATTCTAATTTTATTTCCTAAAACAAATATATATATATATGTAGTGTACAGTACACAAGTAGCTGCCTCCATTGCCATCAATGCAAGCCAAGGAACACATACACACACATTCAAGTAGACAATGAAAGAGATGTGATACGGTTACACACACATGTGAATGCCACTACATCAGCACAGGCCAACAATACCCGGACGATAGAATCATTAGCATCTGTGCATATTATCTCTTAAAATAGCTTGAGACTCTGTCCCCATACAGAACACGAGACACCTGCTATTGTCAATATTAATTCCTTTTTATTGTCATTCACTTATAAACCCTAGCATTCAATATACATACTGGCAAATGTTAGCATTGTGTTCCTATTAATATACAGAAACCCATATTAACCTGCATGATGTACAAAAATGATCCTTGAACACTTTCATACAGTGAAATGCATTAGATTACAGTGGTATTCACTAAAGTAAGAACTCCACCTTGAATTTTAAATTCACCTTCAATTCAAACTTTAGCGACTAACCCTTCAGTTCCTGAAAGCAAAGCTCTATAAAGGACAGTACTAACAGCTTCATGTAGTGTGTTTGCAGGAACTGGGCTCTAATATCCTCATCTCTCGCACTCTGTGAGCGTTGCCAGTAACTCTGTGCGGATTCCTTGCAGCAGAGAGCAGTATAGGAGAGACAGAATATCACTAATTCAAATGGATCTGTTTAAAGCACATTAAAGGTACAGCTGTTAGCTTACGGTGTGGATTTTTAAAAAAAAACTTTTTAAAAACTGTAAATAACCTTTAAGCAACAAAAAATCCTGCATTCCTACCAAGATATTAGGGGAGATTTATTTGAGTGTTATGTTCTGAAAATGGTGCAATGTACTAAACGTAGGGCAATCACCATGGCAACCAATGCAAACACCATACGCATTAATCCACAATTTGCAACTTTGTTCCACTTTTCAGAACTGTGCCTTACCATCAATACTATACTTTATTGGCCCAGTAAATCACATTATTTTGACAATTTCAACCAAACCCACTATTTCCAGGTATATGAAATCCAGCACAGGGCCAAGCGATCTCTGTAGACATATAGCGAGCACTGCATTACAAGCCAATGGTTGACTTTAGGTTTGGTGAATAGAAGCAGATCCAAGGATATCGTTGATCCAAGGATAAATCTGACTGCCATTCTGGGGTCAAGAAGGAAATTTTGCTAACTTGCTGCAAAATTGGGATTGCTTCAAACTGTTCATTTTTGCCTTCTTTTGGATCAGCAAACACTGATGTGAGAAAGGCTGAACTTGATAGAGGCATTTTGCCTTTCAGCTATGTAACTATGTAACTGTAACTGTTTGGTGGAGGAGGAAGAATTCTTAGAGAAGTGACATGGGTCACAGCATACAGTGACATTCTATTTTAAGTGGATTGTCCTGGCATGACAATTCTACCATGCACAAACGTATGTTCGTAGAAAAATGGTTTGTAAACATTATTTCAGACCCATAACTTTATTATCACGCTAAGTGTCACCTCTCTCCGACAGCAAAATGTTTAATGTAGTCCGGCTGCCATTACTATAGCAGAACCCTGAGAATTAATGGTAAAATATTTAATTTAATTTAATGGGTGCTCATTTCCCTGCATAATTTACCCAAATTACATGAATCTCTCTCTCATCGAACTGAGCTTCGGTTTAAATATTTGCCACTTTGCATGTGTTAAGTTTTCTGTCATTGTAAAACAAACTGTACAGACATTTAAAAATAAACAGCTCGCTGGCATGTAACAGACCTGATTCACCAACTTAAACTACCGATAATTATCACTGCAGTCGTGCAAGCCATGTTCTGCTCCACAAAAGCTCTAAAAAATCCCACGGTTTTTTTTAACATGCCATTTTCCTGAAACACAACCCTATGGGGAATAGTTTGCAGTTTAAAGGTTTTTTATTAAATTGTTTATTTTTCAACATCTAGTGTATGTTTAATGGTGAGTCATTTGTTTTCATAAGTGTGACATTTTGTGTATGACACATATATATATAAAAATATAAATAATATAAAAAATAAATACATTTAAAAATAAATAAATGAATAAATAAATATATCTATATATTTATTTTTAATTGTATTCATTTTTTAGATATTTTTATATATATATATATATACACACTTTTATTTATCTTTAAATGTATTTTTTTTTAATGATTTTATAGTACAATAGGAAGTATGAATGTATTTATCATAAAATCCATAAACTTTGAATAACCAGGGTATACCATTGAATAAAAATCAACCCTCCTAACAGGTTCTTGGAAGGGCCTACTGGCCAGCCTCTTGCCTCAGGACTATGGGCCCTGCAATATACCTTGCCCAATTCACTTTTGAAAGGCTCTGTTCATGTGAGTCATGTACTTTTGTACTCCAGACAGAGAGACTGACCAGACAGAGAGCACTAATTCTCTGGAACTGTTTTGGGCATGGGACCTTGCAGGCGGTCGGTCAAAATCAAGACTTCCAGGAAATTCCTGAACCCCTGAACTGATCTGGGTGATTTTTGGATATGTTGGTCACCCAGATCAGGGTTATCAGGGGATGTGGGGTTTTATGTATTTTTAGGGTACTTTTGGGGTGTTTTGGGAAAAAGTGTGTATTTTTTTTTTAGTCCAGTTCCTGAACCAATTATCTCCCTGGCACAGAGGAGGGATTATCTGATTTTGTATGGGAGTGTCCTGGACCTGGGAGCCAATGTGATTGTGTATTTATTTCTACTGTGGTTTACTCTCAGGTCCAGAGGGGAGTGCCCCTTGCATGGGGACTGTCATAAAAGGCCAGTTGTGGCTACCATTAAACAGATTGTCTTACCCTTCATGAAGTCTAGGCTCATGTTTGGGGGATTGGAGAGCTATATTTACACTCTGAAGATTGCTATATCACTATACTCCCTTGGATCACAGCACTTGCTCTTATAAGAGCAGCCTGCTTCGCTCTCTGCACTAGGAGAGATCTACCCACAGGAAGCTGGATCCTGGTCTTGTGTCCAGGGCAGGTGGAGGACAGCGAGACGCCAACCAAGCTGTGCCGGTTTGTGTGGCTTATGGTGGTTATGGTGTTCCAGTGCAGTGCTTATGGTGCTCACAAGTACTAGGAAGCAGCGAATGACGGAGGTACTGCGGCGATCGCGGGGTTAATGGTGCTCCGGTATGCCTCTGCATTAGAGGCATACCAGGAGCACCCGGTCAGGCTGCCCAGCACATGTGCTCGCTCTGACCGCAAATCAGAGCGAGCACATGAGGTCTGTATACTTACCTTCCGGCTCCCTGCACTTCCTGGTTCTGTGTGAAGTGCAGGGAGCCGGAACAGTGCTGATCCTGCCCCCTGCTGTAAAAAAATAAAGTTAATTTAAAGTCCCACCCCCCTTTACCCATTGTAATAAAAAATTAACCCCTTCCCTGCTAATTGATCACTGATTACAGTGATCAATTGGCAAGGATTACATTTTACTATGATCTGATTTTTTTTTAACCCCTGAGGGTTAATTCTTTTTTTTTTAACCCTCAGGGGTTAAATTTATTTAATTAATTAATTAAAATATTTTAAAATGATATATTTAGCTAGCTGGAGTGGGTGGAAGTTAGTGGGGAATTGGGGGATTTGGCGTTAGGCTAACTAGGGGTTAATTTTAAAAAAGTTTTAAAATAAACTTTAAAAAGTTAAAAATTAAGCTTAAAAAAAGTTTTAATAACGTTTATTTATTTTTTAACCCTCAGGGGTTCAATTTATTTAATTAATTTAAATATTTTATAACTATATATTTTGCTAGCTGGGGTGGGTGGGAGTTATGGGAAAATGGGGAATTTACTGTTAGTGCTGCGTACTGCTAGTTAGGGGTTAACGGTAAAAAAAAAAAGCTTAGAAAAATGTTAAATCTGTAAAAAAGTTTTAAGAAAGTTTAGGAAAGTTTAAAAAAAATTAATAAGCAAAACAAAAGTTTAAAAACTAGTTTTTAAAAGTAAAAAAGTTAAAAAAAGTAAAAAAATAAATTTTAAAAACACTCATTACCACTACACCTGGAACAAACTAAAGAAAAAATGATCCCACGCTAAGGTTCAAAATATGCCTTTTGAATTACCCCAGGGTGTATTCTTTAATAAATAGTATGTGTTTGTGGGGAAGTTTCAATAACCAACCGTCTAAACTACTCCAAATTGGAACATGGACACAGCGTAAAACTTCAAAGTTAGAAAAAAACTGAATGGCTGCGTCTCAAATGCGCCCCTTCAACATCCACATATACCTGGCAAAGGTACATACGGGGTATTGCTGTACTCAGCCGACATAGCTGAGCAACATATGAAGTATTATACAGTCATAGCACACATAAGGTTTGCAAAATATGCTGCGCAAACTCACTTTGTATGTCAAAAAGGCAGAAAAAATGCTTATTACCACTACACTTGGTACAAGCTAGCGGAAAAATGATCCCACGCTAAGGTTCAAAATATGCCTTTTGAAATACCCTGGGATGTCTTCTTTAAGAAATGGTATGGCTTTATGGGGTATTTGGATTATATAGCCTGGTAAAATACTCTAAAATGGGACATAGACACAGCGTAAAAATTCAAAGTTTGAAAAAAATCTGGAATGGCTGTGTCCCAAATGTGCCCCTCCGATGTCCACACATACCTGGCAAAGGTACATACGGGGGTATTGCTGTACTCAGCTGACATAGCTGATCAACATATGAAGTATTATACAGTCGTAGCACACATAAGGTTTGCAAAATATACTGTGCAAACTCACTTTGTATGTCAAAAAGGCAGAATAAACGCTTATTACCACTACATCTGGTACAAGCTAGCGGAAAAATGATCCCACGCTAAGGTTCAAAATATACCTTTTGAAACACCCTGGGGTGTCTACTTTAAGAAATGGTAGGCCTTTGTGGGGTAGTTTGAATTTAAAACCTGCAAAGATGCTTGGAAATTGCACATAGGCCCAGCGTCAAAATTCAAAGTTCGGTAAAAACGGATATGGCTTGGTCTCCTATATGGCACTGTAGCTTCACGAAATAGTGCCAAAGACATTCATTGGGGGTGTCTTTTTACTCAGAAGACGTAGCTGAGCATAATGTGGGAGGTTTGAACTTAGTGGCACATATGAAATATACAAAACGCCCAGCAAAAATGCAATCCGTATGTAAAAAATGCACAAATTTTTTTTTTACCACATACTTTGGCATATATTGATGAAAAAATGGGGGTATGTTAAGGCACAATATGCACCTTATGAAATACCCTGGAGTATCTACTTTTACAAATGGTAGGCCTTTGTGGGGTTTTTTTGAACAGTCAAACTGTTATAATACCCCAAATGGAAGCTAAGGCTCATTAAATCCATCTCTCAAAATTCTACTGTGAATACTGAAAAGGACAGGTCTCCTATATGGCACTGTAACTTCACGAAATAGTGCCAAAGACATACAATGGGGGTGTCATTTTACTCAGCAGATGTAACTGAACACAAAATAAAACTTTGTACAGGAATGGCACACACCAACTTTACAAAATATACATGAGAAGTTCTTTGTTATAAGTTTGTGTGCCAAAAACCAAAAAAACACAATTTTACTCCAATATTTAACAGAGGTTGGCGGTGAAATGGCTACGTAGAAAGTGTCAAAACAACCTTAGGTAAATAGCCCGTGATGTCTACTTTATATAAATATATACTTTTGTGTGGCAATTCTGTTTTCTTTTATGGCTATTAAGCTTACAAGACAAACATACCAAATTCTAAGATCGCTCCACATTAAAAGTCTATTTTACTCCTTGTGCTTTGTGACCTGTAACTA
Source organism: Pelobates cultripes (assembly GCA_933207985.1). NCBI lineage: Eukaryota > Metazoa > Chordata > Amphibia > Anura > Pelobatidae > Pelobates > Pelobates cultripes. Next base: position 17,855,620 of record OW240916.1, read on the forward strand.
CCAAAAAAAAACTAAAATCCCAGACACATTATATATTCTGTAAATCAGAACAACTAAATTAATTTATTTTTAATTACTTTTCTTAACCTGCACTAATTATGCACACATTATTATTGCAAAAACTGTAAAAAAAACACATTTTCATTTTTTTTACATTTTTCTGTATTTTTTTATAATAAATAAGCATTTATATATATGTGTGTTACATCAAATTAAAGTCCTTTCTGTCCTTTAAAAAACGATGTATAATATGTGTTGATGCAACAAATTAGTAAAATGCAAATTGCAGTTGAACGCAAACAGCAAAAAATGAAAAAAATGCTGTTGTCATTAAAAGACCACTATAGTGCCAGGAAAACATACTCGTTTTCCTGGCACTATAGTGCCCTGAGGGTGCCCCCACCCTCAGGGTCCCCCTTCCGCCCGGCTCTGGAAGGGGGAAAGGGGTTAAAACGTACCTTTTTCCAGCGCTGGGCGGGGAGCTCTCCTCCTCCGATCCTCCTCTTCTCCTCCCCGTCGGCTGAATGCGCACGCGCGGCAAGAGCTGCGCGCGCATTCAGCCGGTCACATAGGAAAGCATTCATAATGCTTTCCTATGGACGCTTGCGTGCTCTCAATGTGATTTTCACAGTGAAAAGCACGCAAGCGCCTCTAGTGGCTGTCAATGAGACAGCCACTAGAGGAAATAGGGGAAGGCTTAACCCATTCATAAACATAGCAGTTTCTCTGAAACTGCTATGTTTATGAAAAAATGGGTTAATCCTGGCTGGACCTGGCACCCAGACCACTTCATTAAGCTGATGTGGTCTGGGTGCCTAGAGTGGTCCTTTAAGTAAAGAGACAAGCTTTTGAAGCTCTGTCCTTAAGGGGTTAACAAGATCTTTGTTAAAGGGACACAATAAGCACCATAACAACTTCATGTAGTGCTTATGGTGCAAGGAGACTTTGGCTGGAAAAATAAGTGGGGCATTTCACTTCCTTACTGTCCATCAAACTAGCTGCCTCCACTGCCTGATGTCTCATGGTCATCCATATTTGGACAGCTAATGTACAAGTTTATTTGGCAGAAGAAGCAAACTTTGTGTGCTGAAGAGCCCCAATTCTATCAAACAGCTTGAAAACAAGGGATTTTGGACATGAAGAGTGTTTGAACCATAATCACTACAATTAAACGGTTTCTAGTGCTCAGACTGCGTTATCCTACGATCCCGGAGCCCAATTTCTGAAATCAGGGGAAATCTTTGATTGGATGGTTTAAGGGATGTGTTTATGAGTGATAAACAACTGAAAAGCAACATGTAAAAATATCTAAAAATGGAAAATTGGAAAAAGAATACATTTTCCATCTCTTCTGTGTTGTCCTTAAATTGGTAATTTGGTTGTTGACGCATCATAATTCACTGTATAGTAAATAAACCCCCGAATTACGGAAAATGACAATATGGGCTGCAGCTCCTGGGGTCCCTGCCATCCACTGACCAACTCGCATAACTTTATGACTCTTAAACACTCCGCCACACTTCATTCTCTTTATAATATAAACTGTGGTTATCGCTTCATATGCAGCTTACAAATATTTAGATAAGAATACCAAGCTTTTGTGGTCTGACTATTTTTATTATTTGAGCCATGGTCTGTTTCCTGAAAAGCCATACGCACGATTAGCCCTCACTACCCCCTCTAATTGTGACCTTCGGAGCAAGACCAGGCTGTTTACACTGAACGGAACCCACAGTTCAACATTGAGGCGACTGATACTGACAACAGGATTGCAGCATCGATGTATCGAGACATGGAGACTATGGAACTCGCTGCACGTCACCACACATATTACATTACACATACGCCATACTGCTGCAAGCCAGCTATGCTTCGTATTCATACCAGGACGTACTTGGAAACCAGAGCAATCTGAACGTACCTTTGCTGGTTAAATACTATATTATTATTATTATTATTATTATTATTATTATTATATGCCAACATATAGCAGATTGTGGATTCTTTCATAAACTCCCACTTGTTTTTCAAACAAGGTATGCTCCCTCGCGGTTCCCACAATTTCCAGCACAGCCACATCATATGGTGCTGGGAATTGTGGCAACCGCGAGGGATCATGAAAAAGAGACATGCTCTCTCCTTCAGTCCTCCTATGCTGACAGCTCATTGCTGTCGGCATTAGTGAGTGTGCCACTGGACCGGCTAGGCGGCCACCCGGCCCAGCGGCACCAGCATTGAACGCGGCCGACCCCCTCTGACTTCTTTTGGTAAATGGGAAGAAAGAGACAAAAAGGGAACAGAGAGACACAAGGGAAGGGGGAGAAAGAGAGGGGGAATAGAGAGACAGGGGAAGAGGGAAGAAAGAGACAGCGGGAGAATAGAGAGAGACACAGGGGGAGGAGAAGGAAAGAGACAGAAGGGGGAGAGAGAGACACACAGGGAAAGGAGGGAGAAAGAGAAAGAGGGGAAGAGTGAGACACAGGGAGAGAAGAGGGGAAATAGAGAGATGGTGGAGGGGGAGAAAGAGACAGAGGGGAAGAGAGATGTGGTGAGAGAGAGACACGGGGAAAGGGGGAGAAAGAGACAGGGGAAGAGAGAGACACAGATGGAGAGACACACGGGGGAGGGGGAGAAAGAGGCAGAGGGGAGAGAGACACACGGGGGAGGGGGAGAAAGAGGCAGAGGGGGAGAGAGACACAGGGGAGGGGGAATAAAAAAATAGGGAAGAGCGAGACATGGGGGGAGGGGAAAAAGAGACAGAGTTGGAAGAGAGAGACTGGGAAGGAGAGGGGAGACATGGACACACAGGAGTAGTGAGGGGTGAGAAAGAAACACACAGAGGGACTGGGGGAGACAAGGAGGCACACAGAGGGGCTGGAGGTAGAAAGAGACACACATAGGGGCTATATATATATGACATGTATATTAATGTGTGTATTAGTTATATATATATATATAATTATGCCTATAATGTTTACAAATATATTAATGTACATTTATATATGCATAATACACAGAGAAATTTCATTAATATGTAACATATGTAATGAGCAGATATTGGCCCAGTCTTGTTGCTAGATGCAGACTCCATAACAATAACATATTTAAAATGAAGAGCGCACCCACAGGACTTCAAAATAAACAAGATAACGTAATATTTTACAGTTGTGCCCTACATACATTCACCATTTCAGTCCCATTACCAAGCTTTCCTTAATATGTCAAGGTAGTTGGACTGAAACATTGATTACATGCAAAGGCACGTCTGCTTAAAATAAATCTGCACTTTTGTTTATTTTGAAGCCTGTGAGTGCTTTTTTTCACATTGGAGTAATAATTTTTAATTTGAAGTTATCTTTTCTAACTCTGTATCAGCACACTATGCTGGCGCGACACATTATTGGGCTGTATCAGCACACTATGCTGTATCAGCACACTATGCTGGCGCGACACATTATTGGGCTGGTAAATAATTTTTTGCCAGAGCTGCTTTTAGTTCCCAGTCTGGCCCTGAGTAAAGCACATGGAATTTACCGTAAATAAACAATTAACAAAGCAGAAATGAACCTCAAACGTTCCGAAGATGTACATCAAGCATAACACAAATTCACAATGCAATAGATTGTATACAATGTGGCCATCTCCTGTCACGTTTGGACAGTTGCAGAGTGAAGTGCGCATGTTCAGAGCGAACCTTTTGTTTTTTTCCGTAGTGTTTCTCTGCTCTATAGGTGGTCAGAATCTTTGAGAGCAGATATTATTTGTGATCAGTAGCCAATTAATAGCCACTACTAGCTACTGGCTGCAGCTGACTGCATCTATTTACCGGCAAAGTTGGAAACGTGCCCTCAGTTTCCTGTATTGCAATATCTCTCCTCTTTAATCCAGTCTCAACTCCGTCACTGATAAAAGGCAAATTACAATCCATTAACTCATTTATAACATTTTCTGACTTTTATCTGGGATTACTCAATAATTTTTATAGCACTCACAATACAAAAATATTGGAACATTTTTATGATGGTAATAGCGCAAGTCAGAAAATGTTATTATGTAAACCGCAGTTAACTTACAATTTAATTACTTAATCTTGCAATATTGAGTTCATTGAAGGGTCACCTGAACAACTTTAGCTTAATGAAGCAGTTTTGGTGTATAGAACATGCCCCTGCAGCCTCACTGCTCAATCCTCTGCCATTTAGGAGTTAAATCCCTTTGTTTATGAAGCCTAGTCACACCTCCCTGCATGTGACTTGCACAGCCTTCCATAAACACTTCCTGTAAAGAGAGCCCTATTTAGGCTTTCTTTATTGAAAGTTCTGTTTAATTAAGATTTTCTTATCCCCTGCTATGTTAATAGCTTGCTAGACCCTGCAAGAGCCTCCTGTATGTGATTAAAGTTCAATTTAGAGATTGAGATACAATTATTTAAGGTAAATTACATCTGTCTGAAAGTGAAACCAGTTTTTTTTCATGCAGGCTCTGTCAATCATAGCCAGGGGAGGTGTGGCTAGGGCTGCATAAACAGAAACAAAGTGATTTAACTCCTAAATGACAGTGAATTGAGCAGTGAAATTGCAGGGGAATGATCTATACACTAAAACTGCTTTATTTAGCTAAAGTAATTTAGGTGACTATAGTGTTCCTTTAAGTCTGTATTTTGATCCTCGAAGCACCAAAACACCCAATAAAGGTGTTTTGGTGTATTGCCCCTTCAGTCTCACAGTTCAATTCTCTGCAATTTAGAAGTGAAATCACTTTGTTTATGCAGCTCTGTTTGTGACTCACACTGCCTCACTACAAAAAGAGTCTAGATTTTTCTTCTCTCCTGTTCTATTAATTGCCTGCCAGAGCTTACAGCAGCCTCCTGTGTGTGATTAAAATTCAATTAACAGAGCACAGAACTTGTAAACACACTGTGGGATAAAAATGAAAACTTTTCTTTTCATGTTGGCTGTGTAAGTCACATGCTGTCTTTCGGCCTGTGCAAACCAGTAGTAGGAGCTGTATAGTAAGTGTAACATTCCCTGTTCATGTCTTGTAGCTGCGTAAAGTGTTCAAGCTGCGCGATCTGAGGAGGGGTGCAGCAAGGGCGTGCAAAGTATTTGGCTCATGCAGCGCAGGCACCTGGTGCAGGTAAGTTTGTGACAGAACTGTGCATTCGACGAGCCTGACAAGCACAGAGGACCAAATCAACTGCATTGATTGGGTAAGTATCGTAACAGTGAGGTGTAGCTGATAACCCTCTAGGCACAGTGAGCACGGGCTCCACATCTGGATTACCCTTTTAACTTAGGAAGACTGTAGGCAAATGCACTGAAGCAAAAACAGAATATGAAACTCTGTTTCTCGGGCAAAATCTCACTGAAACGCAATAGCCCGCTTTTCAGACAGTCCCTGCTCAGGTCTCAAAATTATTTTTGATCACTTGTGCCATTAGAGAACCAGTCTGTGGCCACTAAAAATGACCCCAGCTGTCAGAAGGGAGCGCTGCGTACATGGGTCTCCTGATGTGAGCAGGGATTTAGCTTGTTGAGTGTTGCATTCAGGTCATATGACACTCTGTTGCCACTAAAAAGGCAATGCTGTCCGAACGGCATCAAAGCCCACTCTGTTGAAGACAGTATGGAACGTCCTGACGTTGTGAAGGGGTTAAATTGCCAGTCAGTGCAAGAAACACCTGGAGAGGGACAGTTTATCCAGTCCTGGCTACTGGCGCATGGTCTCATAAACCATGCTTATTAGAATGTTGCGTTTTTACAATAAATCTGTCTCCATTCACACTGACCAGACATCCGCTGGTTAGTTTACACTCCTGGTCCTGTGAATGGACCAAGGTCTGCTCTAAGACAGAGACATTTTAGCAGGCTCATCAAGGAAGACAGCAATTAGAACGATCTTCCAGAAGTGTGGGGTTTGTGTGCAGTCAGATTTATGAAAATGTAAATAGCAGACTAATTTGCATACTAAATCAGAGGAATCCAATCAGCAGAACAGATCAATTATTTGACCTTAACCTTTTTTTTTCTAAGACTCGTTAACTGTAGGTTTGTGTGATGTGCACCTACAGTTCAGCACAAAACTATGTGCTGGTAAAGATGAACTCTTTGTTTCTATGTAAATGAGAGACCTTAACCCTTTAAGGACCAAACTTCTGGAATAATAGGGAATCATGACATGTCACACATGTCATGTGTCCTTAAGGGGTTAAAGGGACACTATAAGTACCAGAACAACTTTAGCTTATTGAAGCAGTTTTGTAGTATAGATCATGTATCTGAAGTCTTACTGTTCCATTCACTTCCATTTAGGAGTTAAATCAATTTTGTTTGTGTTTATGCAGCTCTAGCCATACCTCCCTTGGCTGTGACTGACACAGCCTGCATGAAAACAAAATTGATAAATTTTCAGTCAGATTACTTTAAACTTACTTTTAAAGTTTTTATCTCCTGCTCTCTAAATTGAATGCAATCGTCATGATGCAGGGCATCCTGGCGTCATAAAAGGAAGTGGGTTGTAAGCAAATAATTGTTGTAATCAAAATTGATACAAAAATATGTCCGGGAATGGTTCGTGGCGAGCCGTGGCGAGCCGTTCGCGGGAAGTTCGCGAACGGTTCGCGACATCTCTACTGGTGAATATTGCTTTAGTATATTTTATTGATATATCCTTCAAGGGTGAGTCTGACTTTCTGCTTTAACATGTGTTCTCCTTTCAACTTAGTAAAGTCTTCTTTCTCGCACATGAGTGTATATACCCTATATTATAAACCTCCAACTTCGGCTGAGGACTGCAGTCATACTGCCAACATTGTCACATGACCAGCGATCTCTGTTTCCCTTATCCATTGCAAATTGGCCGTATGGAAAGGAAATCGAAAGGCAAACTGACTTTTAATTAAAGCCGTGCAGAGAAATTCTATCATTGCCTCAACCGGACAAGACATGACGGCGTGGGAGAATTGCAAAGCCGCCATGCCGACCACCATTCCTTGTCTGGCTGACTCTCCCAGAACGAATGGCTGGACATCCAAGGCCTTTTTCCACGTATATTGTATATGAAATAAAGATGCAAATGCCATGTGTATTCACTGAGTTTATCTTGGGCAAAAATCACTGTGTTCCTAGTGCCCCAAGAGACTGGATATTATAATAAACGATAATTTAGGAAGCAATGTTTTTTCTCTTAATAGAAATAACCAACTTTTTTTTCAGCACAAAATAACCACAATGACCTTTAGATTAATTATTAGTCCATTTCCTTCTTCCATCTTCATCACTCTTACTATTTTTCCAACCAGCCTTAGCATTCCAGACTGTATCCCTTTCGGGTGTGATATTAAGGGTGATGCAGAACAATAACGGTATAAGAACGTTTAATGTTCCTTCTCGGATGATTAATGTATCAGTCCTTTGTCTTTCACAAAGCTAAATACATTCTCACATTGTTCACATATTTCCCCCAAAGTTTTGCCCAAAGCACTATTTGGCCATCCCAGTCGGATTTCCTTAGTTTACATGGCTAAATAATAATGTTAAAATTCCCGTGCTTCTTCCACTTAATAATTACGCTTAAAGGTTCCAAATTTATGTCATTTTGATTCAGTTCTTGGCAGTGTTTGAAGAGTTTTCTTCATCAAACTTGCATGAGCTTGTCAGTCAGAGCACCTCTCCCTCTCAGCTCTAACAACAACATTACAGGACGTTACAGGTATATTCTAACATAATGTGAGCAAGTAGCTTGCACACAAAAACCTGCCTAATTTGCCCATCGATCTACTTCACCCTTAACCGAGAGCCATCGTAATAGTGGCTGAGATGTAGACTCAGATGTTTTCATTTGCAAAGTGACTTCAGCGAGACAAATGGACATTTCGAACTTCGATATATCTGAGTGTTTGTTTACTAAACCTTTAGTTGTGCCTGTGTATTGATTGCTAGTAAACATTTACCAACTAACAGCAAGTAGATATTCACAACCCAAAAATAAAAAATGAGGCCTTTATTTTGCCACCTGCCCCTACTATCATCTGTTGTTTGAGATAACATCTCATTGTAGCATTTACTTATTAGCGTCTTAAACACATGGCAAGTTGTCACCATCGCAACCCCAATGGACGGTGTAAGATACCCACCCTGACAATTCACACTTACAGATTAGGCACTTACAGTATCTGCATTTTTGCAGAATGACGTACGTGTATATTTTAAACATATATACTATGTCTGTAGAATTGCGATTTTGTACATATTTCTGTGGTGGCCCTCTGGGAGTTGCCATTATATTTGAGGTTAATTTCTGTTATGTGAGTTGTTCATTTAAACACACAACTTTTTCTATAGATAGTTTGCATGTTTACTGATATCATTTAGGGTTTAAAGTGTACTGACATATACATAACACATCTATTTTCCTGTAGGACGTAGTCATATTTTGTAAACTTGACTCTTTTTATTTACACCTTGCTGAGGCAGATTTTAGTTTTGGGGAGATTACAGCAGCTGGTAATATTTAGCATCATGCATTGAATCAAGTCGGGAAATAGCACTTAACGTCTCCCAGTATTCTCCTTATGAACCATTAAACCTCTACTCGGGAATCAGCTGTCACAATTGGCAATATTTTTGAGTATGGAAAAAGCCACTACTCACTAACGTTAGTGACAGCATTTTAGTAATTAGCGGTTTATCTGTAAATGTTAATGTCAATGCTGGAAAAGACATTTAGCCTTAAAGGACCACTATAGTGCCAGGAAAACATACTCATTTTCCTGGCACTATAGTGCCCTGAGGCTGCCCCCACCCTCAGGATCCCCCTCCCGCCCGGCTCTGGAAGGGGGAAAGGGGTAAAAACTTACCTTTTTCCAGCGCTGGGCGGGAAGCTCTCTGCCTCCTGTCCTCCTCCGATCTGCCCCGTCGGCTGAATGCGCACGCGCGGCAAGAGCTGCGCGCGCATTCAGCCGGTCGCATAGGAAAGCATTCATAATGCTTTCCTATGGACGCTTGCGTGCTCTCACTGTGATTTTCACAGTGAGAAGCACGCAAGCGCCTCTAGCGGCTGTCAATGAGACAGCCGCTAGAGGCTTTGGGGGAAGGCTTAACCCATTCATAAACATAGCAGTTTCTCTGAAACTGCTATGTTTATAAAACAGTGGGTTAACCCTAGAAGGACCTGGCACCCAGACCACTTCATTAAGCTGAAGTGGTCTGGGTGCCTAGAGTGGTCCTTTAACCGTAACTGATTTAATATTTAAACCTAAGCAGGGTTTTTTTTTCTGTACTCGGAATTTGCAAAGAAATTTCACATTTTAGTTCAAAGTAGGCAAGCTGGAAAATATTTTCAACTCTACTGTTCTTGATGTTCAACATTTTTAACCTGACAGTAGCCGCTTTCATTAGTGAACAACTAAATATCTGACAGGTTATCTGTAGAGCCTGTGGGGCTACAGGAACCACAGGAAACAAAATCACTACCTGGGCATGACTGCACCTTTTCTGCATGTACAGGAATGGCACATTATAAGACTGGCCCTTGTGCCACAGTGAAAGACAGCGCGATGGTGAATGAATGGGGCTACCTACATCTTCAAAACTGGGATCACAAGTAAGTGACAGTGAAATCATGTTTCGATAAAACATTGAATGTTAAAGGCAACAGCTGTTTTCAGTAAGTTCAAGTGTATGAAACCCTGTCCGCTTGATTGATAGTGACGAATGCACCTTCATTGGTACGAAATGAAAGTGAAGCGCATAATACAGGATTTTCTCTCCCATTCATAGACTAAATAAAATGTCATAAAGAAAAACTAAGAACTGCTTTTCACAAGAATACAGCTTGAGATTGTGCCAAGATTTTCTTGTAAGCCAGGCACATCTGTAAAATGTGCTAGGGAATTACGTGCGTTCGTAGCTGTAAGCTCTGATACAGGTTGGAAACTCAACGCCACTCGTGTTTATTATTATAAGTGTCTTTTGTTCTTGCAGAATGGCATAGGAAGAGTTGATGTGGAATATCAAGGAATAAACCCTAATTGAAAGATACGTGCTGGGTTGGATGGAGTCTTCATTAAACAGTTGACAACATATTTTAAAATGTAAACATATTTAGAGGATTGCTCATATCTCACATAACGTAGTTCCATAAGCTTGGATGTAGGAGAGAGCACATTTGTCTCAGCCCAGTGTTTATGCAAGGTGTGTTTCTCTAATGTCTTCAAAATTGGACATTGAAGGAAAAAAACATAACAGTAAGATACTTATCTCAAGTTAGGTAGTGGTCATTGTGAAGAAACTACCCTGTTTTGTTCGGTATTTTGAATTTTCACTGTTCGTCAGTTAAACCTACTGAACACCGACCATCCCCCCGGCTCATTAACTTCAAAGTAAATTGTAAATTAAGTGGTCTCTCTGCGTGGCCATCTTGTCGCATGAACAGAGGCAGCGGGACTTGGTCGTCGAGTGTCTGGAACTAACATCGGACACTCGACTTCCCGAACGCCGGTCAAACTTCAAACGCTTGATTCTGTTCACCGACCAGCCAGGAGGGCGCTGTTCAGTAGGTTTGATCCCTTGAACTAGGGGAACTAACACTACTTATGAGCCAGGGGAACAGTTCATTGATTTGTTCAGTTTTTAGACTTCCCGAAAGAGACCGACAGCACAGCCTGATTTCATGGAAATTTTTCTGGGCAGGAGCCTCGTGTGTGGTCAGTCAAATTATGACTTCCATTGAACTCCTAAACCCCTGAACCTATCTGGGTGATTTTTGGATATGTTGGTTCCCCAGATTGGGGCTCTCAGGGGATTTGTGGGGTTTCCATGGGGTTTAAGGCACTTTTGGGGTTTTGTGAAAATATGTGTTTTTTGAGTTTGGAGATAATTGAGCTGAGTATGATTCTTGACTCACTAAGTAAAGGGTAAGGATTTTTGTATTCTATGTGGGAGGGTCCTGGACCTGAGAGCCAATGTAACTACAGTATGTAATTTGTCCCTGGCCCTCTCAGGTCCAGTGGGGAATGCCCCTGGAATATGTTATTGTAAACCCTGTTCCATGGGACTTGCATAAAAAGCCGGCCAGTTGGCCTGAATAAATTAATTCCTGTTGTACCATTAATCTAGTTCAGGCTGATGTTTGGTTATATGACTGACTGCTGGGGAAGACTTCTTGTATGCTGCATTCTAGCTGGAGAATATTCGTCTTGACACCCGAACTTCAAGTTATAATCACTCAACTCTTAGCAATTCAGGAGGAACCGAATAGAAAGGGGTATCTGATATACCAACATTCATAACAGTCATGTTCTAATAGACGGCTGCAAGTCCTGCCACTTTGCTGGGAAGTAGCACGTCTCAAAGATATCAAAAAGGAAACTTCAACACATTTACATGTGTGTTTAAATTGGGCACACAGTGAGCTGGCTACGGGAAAGGGCTCATTCACACACCTGATAGTCACATAACAGTCAGTATATGTCTGTGAATCTATTGGTATATACTATATTACGTTAGTCTCCAGTCTCTCTCTTAGCTACTCTCCAGAAGTTAAATGGCTACTTCTGGTGGTGATATTGCTGCTTTTAAAACAATTCATGTTGTGATACACACACAGAAAAGCAGTAAATGGTGCGTGCACTCTACATTAAAAAGTGCACAGAGACTTGTGATGGTTTTTTTCTTTGAAAATGTATATTTTCAGATGAAGGTAGAGTTAAGTACACAGGTGTTACAATTTTTGCATAAAATTTACAAAGAAAGCACTACTTGAATTAGTTAGGAACTAAGGAAAATTATAGGGAAATGCAATGAGAACTCATTGTAATAAAACAATACATAACATACAATACATTACAAAAGTTTTACGTTGAGCAAAACACAAGAGTTACAAGCAGCATGCCCTGAGTTTCGATGCAGACTAAAGGTTTTGCACGCAGCATAGTCTGGGAGGGATCGTATAGCACTACAGGGAGTTACTAGGTGTATATAAAGTGACAAGTCTACATGAACTACCACTCCTCGGCAGCAGGTTGCTTTTAGTTGAACATACATCCCTCAGATGAGAAGTTACAGGACTTAACATTCATCTCTGCATGTATAGGGAGAAAGAAAGAAAGAATGTGGGGAAATGTGTAATGGGGAAATAATGCCATTGAAGGATACATTGAACGCACATTTCACCATTATGTATCTTTTACATTACATGATATTTTTAGGCTAGGGTTAACATGTCTAGGTTGATGTTACAGTTAGGTAGTACAGCTGGGGTGAAATTAAACTGAAACAACAAAAATGGATCTAAAATGGAATAACTGCCTCATTAGGTCTGTTACAGAGTTTAATAGGCTTGGATGCATTTAAAGGACCACTATAGGCACCCAGACCACTCCAGCTCAATGAAGTGGTCTGGGTGCCCGGTCCAGCTAGTGTTAACCCTGCAGAGAAACTGCTATGTTTCCCTAAGGGTTAATCCAGTCTCTAGTGGCTGTCTCACTGACAGCCGCTAGAGGCGCTTACGCGCTTCTCACTGTGATTTTCACAGTGAGAAGATGCTGCTGTCCATAGGAAAGCATTAGGAAATGCTTTCCTATGGACTGATTGAATGTGCGCGCGGCTCTTGCGGATGATATCGGAAAAGGGAGGAGAGTCCCAAGCGCTGAGGGAGCCCGGCGCTGGAGAAAGGTAAGTGTTTAACCCCTTAAATCCTCTTGAGCCCAGCGGGAGAGGGCCCATGAGGTTGGGGGGACCCAAACACCCTATAGTGCCAGGAAAACTAGTTTGTTTTCCTTGCACTATAGTTGTCCTTTAACCCCTTAAGGACCAAACTTCTGGAATAAAAGGGAATCATGACATGTCACACGTCATGTGTCCTTAAGGGGTTAAGCAAGTTAAGTAAAGAATGATGGATGGGGCCCTCAGGAAGTCACCCCACTTGTGCCACATTCATTGTTTTTTTTTTTAGCAAACGTACAAAATGTGTGTATAAACCCTCTTCATATTTGTGCTACCCACTCTTAAAAATGTCTATGGACGGATTCTTATAATTTCTTCATAATGTGGCTTAGAGGTACGTGGGTGGCTATGATTAAAATGTGATAAGCAATATTTCTCTTGAACTGAAGTAATGACCATGAGCACGCCATTCCATTCGATCAAAATTGGGGGAGGGGGAGACGACTCTTCCCCCTCCACCCCCCGCCACCCTCCGTTAGACTAGGAGGAGACTATATTTAAAAGAAGAAAAACTACCACAACAAGAGGACATAGTCTTAAATTAGAGGGACAAAGGTTTAAAAATAATATCAGGAAGTATTACTTTACTGAGAGGGTAGTGGATGCATGGAATAGCCTTCCAGCTGAAGTGGTAGAGGTTAACACAGTAAAGGAGTTTAAGCATGCGTGGGACAGGCATAAGGCTATCCTAACTATAAGATAAGGCTAGGGACTAATGAAAGTATTTAGAAAATTGGGCAGACTAGATGGGCCGAATGGTTCTTATCTGCCGTCACATTCTATGTTTCTATGTTATTGGACTTTGTGCTCCCGCAGTGCTGATATGATGGTAGACAACACTTTCCTGTGCATAAAGTTGCTGGTGACAAGTCTGCATACGTTTGGATAAGATTATATAAATCAGTATTCGGTGTTGACATGCAAGTAGGATCAGGATCTACACTCTCATATGGAAAAAATGGCCCCCCAACAACGATCCGTGGCATAATGGTTGGTAGGTGCTTGGGTATACCCACTCTGTCAATGCAGTCTATGATCAATTGATGAAAGTTGATATGAGGTAAAGAAGTCCATGTCATATGGCAGTAGGGTTTTCCGATCAGTAATTTCTCTTATCCCCTGGATGCCGAGAGTATTCTAGGGGGATTAACCTTTTAAATCTAATATTTTATCTGTGCATACTTGCAATTTGTTTTCCATAGTTGTGATCACTTCTGTGAGGTTGCTGTGGGCCTCAGCATATTCCCCATTTTACTCTCTACATGGGCAGTTCTGTCTCCCAATTCTGAGATCTTCTTCTTCAAGTCTGTCACCATCGACTTAAAGGACCACTATAGTGCCAGGAAAACATACTCGTTTTTCTGGCACTATAGTGCCCCTACCCTCAGGGTCCCACTCCTGCCAGGCTGGATAGAGAAGAAAGGGTTAAATATTACCTTTTTTCCAGCGCCGGGCGGGGAGCTCGCCTCCTCCTCTCCGCCTCCTCTCCTCCTCTTCGGCTGAATGCAAATGCGCGGCAGGAGCTGCACGCGCATTCAGCCAGTCTCATAGGAAAGCATTCATAATGCTTTGCTATGGACGCTTGCGTCTTCTCACTGTGATTTTCACAGTGAGAAGCACGCAAACGCCTCTAGCGGCTGTCAATGAGACAGCAACTAGAGGCTTTAGAGGCTGGATTAACCCTATTATAAACATAGCAGTTTCTCTGAAACTGCTATGTTTATAAAAAAAAGGGTTAATCCTAGAGGGACCTGGCACCCAGACCACTTCATTAAGCTGAAGTGGTCTGGGTGCCTAGAGTGGTCCTTTAAACTGACGTATCAAATCAGTATTATTATTATTATTGCCATTTATATAGCGCCAACAGATTCCGTAGCGCTTTACAATATTATGAGTGGGGGGATTTAACTAAAAATAGGATAATTACAAGATAACTTACAGGAACGATAGGTTGAAGAGGACTATGCTCAAAAGGGCTTACAGTAGAAAGGACTCCCCGAAATAGGGCCCTCCGAAAGCAGAGGAAGATCTGCATGGTCCAGCGGTATCTCTCTCTCATGGGAGTCAGTACCATCTTGGATTTGACCTGGTGAGTCCCTACATTTGGCCTGTGATTTGTATAGGGAAAAGGATAATCTGTCCTGCTTTGGTTTGGCCCTGGATGACATAGGCGAGTGTTCTGTTCACTGCTCAAAATAATGCCATTGATTCTCCCCACGTAGTCCTTGGTGGTGCACTGGGAAATATTCTACATTTATTTGTGGCAATATTTGCATTGAAGACATCAAATATTGTGCCCATTGATTGAAAAAGACAGAGTCGTTTGCAATTGTTTTACAGGAATGTACCCACCTATCATTGCTCAGGCCACTTACCTTAGAGAGTCTTCTCTGGGCCATCCACATGGGCTGTGGTTATGTACGTGTGTAGTATGAAGCATGGAGACTATTTTAAAGCAGATAGAGATTGTCTTGTATCCATGTAAAAAAATTCTAATAGCGACAAAATATTAAATATAAGGACACACATTTATTTGTGGTCAATGGGAAAGTAATCAGTGATGGGAAGTATCTATAGATGAACAAACAATAGTTAAGGATTAGACAATCACGTGTGTGCTTATAACTGTCAGTGATGTGGGCTTGTAAGTGAGTAAAAATGACAAAATGTAAAACTTTATTTGAAAACATGATGGGGGACTGGGTACAATCACTAGTCAGAAAGTGGAGAGATATATAAAATGGTATCTAAAGGTTTTACAATGTTTCATTGATTTAACACTAGTTCACTGTTTCTACTATTATTTCTAAATTCTAGTAAGACTTACGATATTGTTACCGCTGACTGAGGTCAGTGAGATTTAAATGTTCTGTATGTTTGGCAGTAGAATGTTATAGCTCACCTTATAACTCCAGGTCCTGCCAGGAAAGGAAGTCGATTCTTTCTATAATACCATTGGTTATATTTATAGCTTATAGTTATCAGACTTCACGGAGCCTCCTTAAATATCTGTACAGCGAAGCTGGCAAAACAATCAGAATTAAATATTCAACAAAAATGACCTATAGGTACTCACTGTATGCCAAGATCTTCATATTTAGACACAGTAATCCCACCTCTGTTTTTCACCCAAACCCCCGAACAGTTATCATCATTACTTGTTATAGAATGAATCAAAAGACCAAAGTTAAAAATGACACACACAGGAAAATTGCTCAAACCAGTGCTAATTACCCAAAATTTAATATCATGTTGCTAAATGTGTTTTTGTAATATATATTTATACTTAATGTGTTGCCATTTCAAAGGGGTCTGGGAGGAAGTTTTGCCACTTAATAAAGAAATGTCAAACCTTTTAATAGGAACAGTCTATATATCATACCACAACCACCACCCAACATACCACTGTTTAGATGAGAAGGGGTGCAAACACAATGTTTCAGCAGCATTAATTAAGCTGGAACTTGGAACCCACATACAGAGAAATGATGATATAACACATGACATGGGCACAGTCGCCTTGTCGGCCTCTGCTTAAAACCCCCCACCAAATACCCAATCCCCAATAAAGCACTGACACCATGGTTTTAGCAAAATTATATCACAGCTTTATTTATAATTAACATAAATTTAAAGGTCATTGTCAACAGCAGGCCAACGTTGGCCTGCACAATTAACATCCTGCATTGACAATTTAACCCCTTGACAATGACCCAAACCCACATAACATAATACCAAAACATTGAACATTTTATTTAACATGAACATGACCATTGCCACCAAAGGGCACCATCCATTGCCACCAAAGGGCACCATTCATTGCCACCATCCATTGCCACCAAAGGGCACCACAAATGTAGGGGCATACTGAGACACCCCATACACACCCCGGTTCGGAGCTACCTACGAGCTCGAACCTACCAAACCAGTCCAAAGTCCCTGAACTCCAAACTTTTCCCCATCTCACTCTTTTCTCCCCCCAACTTTACTCTCCATCCCCCGCCACAGCTCAGAGCTCGACTCCTCGAGCTCCTGAGCGACAACCCCCCTAGGGAAAAAATCGCCCTCTGGAGGCCCTCCTGGAAACCCAGCAACAAAAAGTCCAAACCCACATCGGACAGATGGATCCCATCACTCCTATAATAACTTGGAAGCATGTCTTCCAACTCCCTGTGCCTGATCACAACCCCCCTGACCGCCTTACGTACACTGCCATTACCTTGTTAACCTTACCCTTAATCTTCGCCACCGCGGAGGGATTCCGCGCGTGCCACCAGTACAACCTCGGAACCATTTCCGACCATATTACCATAACCCCAGGCACTAACTCCCTTAACCTGTCCACGTCCCTCTTCATACACTCGAGCAAAACCTTTTGAGGTAATGACCCCACATCATTGCCCCCTGTGTGGAGCACCACTATGTCCGGAACCTGTCCCAAAAGAATTTTGTGAAACATTCCCTCACATATAACATTCCAACCCCAGCCCCGGTAACCAAACCACCGAAGCTGCACCACAGAACTTGGAAAGCCCAGCTGTAGACCATGACGTCGAACTGCAGCTCTCCGTTGCGCCCAGTGTATGTATGAGTGGCCGACCACCCATGCCATCCGACCTGTAATACATAAAGCAAACATAGACAACCACAAAACAACCACCAACCAACATTCCCCATTAACCATCCTCAACCTTAAACCAACTTGTCTGGCCTAATGTAAGACCTGAACCTCAGCGACTCCCACCTGCCAATCTTTTTCACCCGTTCATCACCCAAGCCTAATCTCGCCGCTTCAGTAGCCGCACCAATCCTGAAAGAATGTGTCCCGAATTGGCCCGGGTCCACACCCAACCTTGCCAACGCCTTCCGAAAAACCCACAGGAACTGGAACTTCGATAGCGAAGAGCCGTCCTCATGCTTGAAATATGAACCCCCGACCATTGCCCGCACCTCCCGGAAGGCAGTTGCGCACTTAACCGGGCAAGTTCTCCCACCCGGGAGTTCCCACAATGTAACCAATGTTCCCTTCCCCATTACGTCCGTTTTGAACCGCCTCAGGTTAATCACTACTTTGTTACTCCATACTTCCACGTCCCTCACCTGAAGCCCCCCGGCCCCCTGGCGATTGCTGCTAACCAGCTCGCTAACACGAAATGCCCCAAAAAAGGCAAAACTAAAAACCACGGAAAACAACGTAACTTCGTATCCTGAAAAACACACCGCGGGCAGCACCCGGACCACCCGCTGAAGCAACTCGAACGACACCGGCCTCCTAGAATCCACTGACACTTTACCCCTCCTGAAACCTTTTAGTGCCTGTCTAACAAGAACCTACACAAGAGCCACAGCAGCGTGTCCAACCATGCCTCCCCTGAGAGCTGACCCCCTGTCTGATGCACCAGCTCGTCCCATTCCCTCCACACCTTACTGTACACCGTCCAAGTAGCGGGTGCCAGGGAATCCTGATCAGTCCGCCAAGCATGATGTCCCGAGCCGCCACATCTCGTCCGGGCAAGACATCCCTTCCTCCTACGTGCCAGATGCCACCTGCCGGAACCTCTCCCACTGCGAACGATACAACGCATCAGCAATAACATTCAACAGTCCCGGCACGTGGCGTGCCCGAAAAACAATGTTAAACCTCATAAAGAACAAGACAAAACGGCGAAGAAACCGCACCACAAGGATGGCAGTTGCTGATAGCCTGTTCACTGCATCTACCACTGCCATATTGTCCGAAAAGAATACCACCTTCTTGTCCCTCAACTGTGGACCCCATAGTGACAGCGCCACTACTAACGGGAACAACTCTAGGAACGCCAAGTTGCGTATCAGCGGGCTGGCCTTCCAGGCCTTTGGCCAAGTACCCGCGCACCATTGACCCGAAAAGTAAGCCCCAAAACCGACACTCCCCGACGCGTCCGTGAACAGCTCCAACTCCTGACAAGACGCCGCCGGCCCCCGAAAGAACACCTTCCCGTTAAAGTCCTGCAAGAATTCCCCCCAGATGTCCAAATCGGCCTTCATGGCCCCTGATACCCGAATAAGGTGGTGCGGGAACATCACTTGTCCTGTGGCAGCCTGCACTCCCCTTTTACCGAGTCAATCTCCAAGCCCAGGAAACTCAGGCACGTCGTAGGTCTCACCGTTTTGTCACTTGCCAAGGGGACTCCAATAACGTGTGCCACCCATTCCAATGTCCTCAGTCCCCTGCGACATTCCTCCGATCCAGGAGGCCCGACACATAGGAAATCATCCAGATAATGGACTACCATCTTAGTGCCCGCTTCCAGTTTTACCACCCATTCCAGGAACGTGCTAAATTTCTCAAAGTACGCGCACGGTATAGAGCACCCCATGGGCAAACAGAGATCTACGTAATACTCCCACTCGAAGTGACAACCCAGCAAGTGATGGCACTTCGAGTGAATCGTCAGAAGGCGAAAAGCCGCCTCCACGTCCGCCTTTGCCAACAACGCCCCCCTGCCCGCTCGCTGTACCAGGTTCACCGCCTGGTCGAACGAAGTGTACGATACTGAACAAAGGGCCCTGTCAATGTCGTCATTAACTGACGACCCCTTGGGGTAGGACAGATGATGAATCAGGCGGTACCTGCCGGGCTCCTTCTTGGGTACCACCCCCAGTGGCGATACTCTCAAGTTAGGTAAAGGGGGCTCCCTGAACGGCCCCGCCACCCTGCCCAGCTGGAACTCCTTAAGCAACTTCTCCCTGACCACCCCCGGAAATTCCCCTGCCGACTTCAGGTTGCAAAGACGATGAGCCACCACTCGCTCCCGAAACGGGATGACGAACCCGTTGGTCAACCCCTCCTCCAGCAATGCCGCATCTTCCCGGTTAGCGTAGTGGCTTAGCCACGACCACATCGCACCGACCTTCACTGGTGTGTCCCCCAGTGGCAGGGGGCCCTTCCGAACCTCCAGGCACCCCCGACATGTCGTCTGACTTCCCTTTTTTGAAGCACCTGTGAAGTCCGTGGGTGCCTCCACACCCGGAGCACTCATGCTTGAATCGACAAGTGGCCCCCCACTTGCACTGTCCTTCATTATACAGCCAGCAATAGCCCCATTTTTGGTTGGCCGACACGGCGGTGGACACGCCCGTGCCGGCCCCTGTCTGAAAGGGAGACGCCTTCTGCGCCATCATAAGTTTTATCCAGAGAGGTAGGTCCATCTGGTCCCACCGCATCCCCGGATTAGCAGCCAGGCGCTGACGAAACTGCTCGTCATACCGCCCCCAGGCCAGAACCCCGTATGTCCGATAGGCCTCCCAAATACTATCCAGGTAACAGAAGAGCTGCGAACAGCGCTATTCCGCCTTTTCGCCCATCACGCTTGCCAAGATGCCCTCAACCAGTTCCCAACGTCCTCCTCCTTTTTAGCATACTTTTTATCCTCCTCCTTGAGGTCAATGTAGTCCTCAAGGGGGAGAAGCGAAAAGAGCTCCACAAACTCCCCTTTCCATATCCTCTCCTTTACCTCCATCTTGAGATGACAGCCCAGTGGGCCTGCGAAAGAAACATGAACGTTCTGCCGCGCGGCCTCCGGGACGCCCCCCAATAAGTTCTCTCTCTCACTTGCCAACCCGGGCGCCTCTACTGTGGGAGTCGCACCCCCGTCACCAACACTGCTGCCCCCGGCCCAGGAACCCTCACTGGACTAGACCCAGTGACCTCCGCCACCCGTGCCCAAACCTGACTGCACTCGCCGTCCCTCCTTCTCCCTACACCCCAAGAATCAATTAACTGCCTAATGTCATCTAGAAGCTACCCCGACTGTTGCAACGACCATGTCTCACCTTCCGCCGGGGCCCAGGAACCACGCTGGGGCTCAACCGCTGCGGAGGCCTCGTCTTCCTGACCGGCCTCTGACCCTGGGAACCTCCAGATCCGGATGGCAGAGCATCACCAAGGCGATCCCTGAGCCACTCGATCCCCCTCTCCTGCACAGCAGCCCGGACTCCTTCCAGCCAATCTTTCATCTTGCTGACCTGCAGAGGAGACAAAGAAAAAAAGCCACACAAATCCTGCCACAACAAACAGGTAGTGTAACTTAGATTAAAGTGATCCCTGGTACTAAAATGGCCACTACTTATACTCCCCTTTAAAACTCCACCCCACCATTTCCACTGACCAATCCCTGACCACTGACCTTTAGATGGCTTGTTTCCTGGCAATGTCAAGGCCCACTCCCCTTAGCTACACTGCTCCATGGGCTACAATTCGGTGAATAGAGAAAAAACCTAATATGTTAACAGTTAGAGAGCCAAGTAAAGAACACAAAGCATGTCATATAAAGCAGAGAACAACTCAAAATACAGGGAGCAGACCTCTGGCCTCCAGCATACAGGGAGGTATCCTCCAGGATACAAGGAGCTGGCCCCCAGCAAACAGATACCGGGCCTCTGGCCTCCAAGATACAGGGAGCTAGCCTCCAGGATACACGGGGGCTATCCTCCAGGATACACGGGGACTAGCCTCCAGGATACAGGGATCAGACCAATGGCCTCCAGGATACAGGCACTGGGCCTCTGGCCTCCAGGATACACGGGGGCTAGCCTCCATGATACAGGGGGCTAGCCTCCAGGATACAGGGAGCTAGCCTCCAGCATACAGATACCGGGCCTCTGGCCTCCAAGAAACAGGGAGCTAGCCTCCAGGATACACAGGGACTAGCCTCTAGGATACAGGGAGCTAGCCTCCAGGGTACACGGACAGGGCCTCTGGCCTCCAAGATACAGGGAGCTAGCCTCCAGGATACACGGGGGCTAGCCTCCAGGATACACAGGGGCTAGCCTCCAGGATACAGGGAGCTAGCCTCCAGGGTACACGGACAGGGCCTCTGGCCTCCAAGATACAGGGAGCTAGCCTCCAGGATACAGGGATCAGACCCATGGCCTCCAGGATACAGGGAGCTAGCCTCCAGGATACACGGACCGGGCCTCTGGCCTCCAAGATACAGGGAGCTAGCTTCCAGGATACACGGGGACTAGCCTCCAGGATACTGGGATCAGACCCATGACCTCCAGGATACAGGGAGCTAGCCTCCAGGATACACGGACCGGGCCTCTGGCCTCCAAGCTACAGGGAGCTAGCCTCCAGGATACACGGGAACTAGCCTCCAGGGTACTCGGGGCTAGCCTCCAGGATACAGGGAGCTAGCCTCCAGGGTACACGGACAGGGCCTCTGGCCTCCAAGATACAGGGAGCTAGCCTCCAGGATACAGGGATCAGACCCATGGCCTCCAGGATACAGGGAGCTAGCCTCCAGGATACACGGACCGGGCCTCTGGCCTCCAAGATACAGGGAGCTAGCTTCCAGGATACACGGGGACTAGCCTCCAGGATACAGGGATCAGACCCATGGCCTCCAGGATACAGGGAGCTAGCCTCCAGGATACACGGACCGGGCCTCTGGCCTCCAAGATACAGGGAGCTAGCCTCCAGGATACACGGGAACTAGCCTCCAGGATACAGGGATCAGATCCATGGCCTCCAGGATACAGGGAGCTAGCCACCAGGATACACGGACCGGGCCTCTGGCCTCCAGGATACAGGGAGCTAGCCTCCAGGATACACGGTGGCTAGCCTCCAGGATACACGGGTGCTAACCTCCAGGATACAGGGATCTAGCCTCCAGTATACACTGACCGGGCCTCTGGCCTCCAACATACAGGGAGCTAGCCTCCAGGATACAGGGATCAGACCCATGGCCTCCAGGATACAGGGAGCTAGCCTCCAGGATACACAGACCAGGCCTCTGGCCTCCAAGATACAGGGAGCTAGCCTCCAGGGAGCTAGCCTCTGTGTGATTGCTGGGAGGAGTGCATCCTCTCAGCGTGTGATGTCATCACAGGGGGCCCGGTCGCGCTGTAAAAGCCCTCAGTGCTGACCGGGCCCCCTGAAAATCAATACCCATGGTGTTAGGGCCACTCGATGAACCCCTTGAATGGCGAAACATGATGGCGGGCATCCGGTCGCAGGGGTCCGTAGTGCGGCCGGGCCCCCTGGAGTGACGGACCAGGTCGCAGCTGCGACCCCTATATATGCGCCACTACTTCCAGGATAGAGGCAGCAAGCCTCTGACCTCCAGGATACAGGGAGCAAGCCTATGACCTCCAGGATACAGGGAGCAGGCCTGTCCCCTAATTGTAATGTTTAATGTAGGTCATTCAATAAAAAAAGTATACAAAATATAAATAATATTCAGTTTATACCTAACAGAGGCATTTCCTTCTTGGTCCTTATGCTGGAGCATCAAAGAAGTAGATGAACCATTATCAGGCAGTCAGTGCTCTCCCGTTCATATAAACCGATGCAGCACTAAGCAAGCTCTGAGTGACTTCACTCCTACAGAAACCAATTAGCAGCGCCATGAGTGCTGGCGTGGAGTACATGGCCAGCTCTCCCAGCCCTAATGGTATATCTGTGAAATTCTAACCGCTCTCGGCAGTTTGTTTCCATCGAAGTTAAAGGACCAACCTCCCGCAGGGTCCCCCTCCCGCCAGGCTCTGGGGAGAGGAAAGGGGTTAAAAATTACCTTTCTCCAGCGCCGGGCGGGGAGCTCTCCGCCTCCGATCCTCCTCCTCTCCTACCTTTCGGCTGAATGCGCACGCGCGGCAAGAGCTGCGTGCGCATTCAGACGGTCTCATAGGAAAGCATTTACAATGCTTTCCTATGGACGCTTGCGTGTTCTCACTGTGATTTGAATCACGCAAGCGCCTCTAGCGGCGTGTTTATAAAAAAAAATGGGTTAACCCAGTGGTCTGGGTGCCAGGTCCAGCTAGGGTTTATCAATGGGTTAAGCCTTCCCCCAAAGCCTCTAGCGGCTGTCTCATTGACAGCCGCTAGAGGCGCTTGCGTGCTTCTCACTGTGATTTTCACAGTGAGAGCACGCCAGCTCCCCATAGGGAAAGCATTCATAATGCTTTCCTATGCGACCGATGAATGCAGCGCTCTTGCCGCTGCCAGATTCAGCCGCACTACTGGAGGCTGTGGGAGAGTGAGAGCTCCCCGCCCA
Source organism: Pelobates cultripes (assembly GCA_933207985.1). Taxonomy (NCBI): domain Eukaryota; kingdom Metazoa; phylum Chordata; class Amphibia; order Anura; family Pelobatidae; genus Pelobates; species Pelobates cultripes. Next base: position 17,879,381 of record OW240916.1, read on the forward strand.
GCGCTGGAAAAAGGTAAGTTTTACCCCTTTCCCCCTTCCAGAGCCGGGCGGGAGGGGGTCCCTGAGGGTGGGGGCACCCTCAGGGCACTATAGTGCCAGGAAAACGAGTATGTTTTCCTGGCACTATAGTGGTCCTTTAAGCTGAAGTGGTCTGGGTGCCTAGAGTGGTCCTTTAAGGTGAAACCAGGATTTGAAGGGACTGAAGGCGTGTTATGAGATGATATCATTAGCTTTAAAACCTGTGTTTCTTAACCATTTTTTTAATGGTCCTTTAATCTCTTTACCTATCTTTTTGATAAAGCTGTATTTGTTGTCCTCCACAGGACAGCTGTAGGCTTTATCCTTTGGGAGTATTTTGGCTTATTTGCCGTGGGTGGTTAGATCTGCCGTAGCAGGGGTGCGGTGTACATTTTATGTTATTTTAAAGAGCTGTACAGTGCAGTAAAAATCAGTTGTTTAATGTACCTGTCTTTACAATGAAAATACTCTCCGGACGTGAGAAAAACAAAGTTCTAAAGTTCCATTTGTACACTTGCCAGCACCTTTCCTTGATTGAGCTACAGGAAAGGTGTTTTTAAAAAAAATTCAACTAATTGCATTACACTGGCGTCTGTGAGTCCTCGCTGAACAGAGAACAATTCACTGAACAGGGAATAAAAACACTATTTTACTTTACATTTCTTTCTGTTTGAACACTTTTGATAATCTTGTTGATAATATTGAACAAAAAGTAAGTACAGCTTAGAGTTACTCAACCATTTTTGGTGCCGAATGTTTTATTGAAAGTGCATCTGCTCCAGTGTGTTTTTGTTTTTTAATTTGGTAACCATTGACACAGTGACAGTGTGACTCACCTGTGTGATACCTAAATTGCGGGTATATGCCCAGCTTATGTGCAGGTCAAAAGTGTCCTTCTCTGTGGCTTTCACGCGACCTGTTAGGGTATGTAATTCCTCCATGGACAGAGAAGAGCTCTTTGATGTTCAGTAAAATATTCTGAATATTGTCCTTGGTAGCAGGGGTACTTTAAGTGGCATGCTGTGTCAATATTGTCACTTGACAATTATTTTTTAAAACCAGCAAGCAAACACTTTTAAACAAATACACAAACCAAAAGAAATCAAGAAACATTTTGAAAAGTATGTTATAAACATTTATAAACTTACTATAAACTTGGTCAGGTTGTATCTTTGGGCTCACCTCACAGCTAGAGGAGTTTCTTCAGCCTCTCCCTCTTACGCACCCAGCTCAGTCTGAGACCAGTCTACTTTTTACAGAACAGGACACAATTGTGCAGTAGCAGGAGAGAGAAACCCGACATCAGAGCCTGCTCTGCATGATCACACTGATCAAACTCCTTCTCTTCTCCTCTTCAGGATGTCGCAAGGTAAAGAGATCTTTGAACTGCACATGTGTAAATCTAATAGGCATGCCCAATGCACTTTTCCAGCATTCCTAGGGATAGGACACTGATTGGTTAGATATGTGTCCCCATGCAGTGGGTGTGGAAAGATTCAGAAGACAGAAGAAGTAGGAAAACATGCAAAAATAAAATCACATTATCCTGCTTTCTTAGTTTGCAGAGTGAGGCAACTCAAATATGCAGCCTCTATCTTCTTAACTTAATTTTACAGCAGTGTATTAACTTACACCTGGCAGTCACATGTATCAGTCACGTGGCCATCTTGCACCCAGCGTGCTCCTTACTGGCAGAGATAGATTTGTTTCACATCTGATGAGGTCTTGCTGGTGGACTCGACCTCTAGTTTCAAAGCCATTAGTTTGTAGTCATTCTCGAGGTATTTTCTAATAATAACACTGACAGAAAGCCCCTTACTATTTGATAAATCCTTATTTCTGCTAACCCGCGCATTCTCGCCATAATATTTACTGCTAAATAAATAAGCCACATTTCTGAAACGTTACTGCAAAATAAGAAGATGGACGAATGAAAATAAATATATTACATAGATAGTTTTGAAAGGTTTGCTGAATGTCTTAGTTTTGAGTAAACATTTTACTGCAAAGATTAACAATCAGTGTGCATGTTTACTCAATGCGATGCGCGGTATTGGAGAGATGTTGCCGGCTGATGTGAACGGGGTGTGGCACATCTGTGGACACACAGACACCACCCAAAGTGATCCTGGTCATTAATGTGGAGTTATTTTGTTTTTGTAAACAAGTACATATCTTGAAAAAAAACTAAAAAAAAAAGTACTCCGAGGACAGCGCTAGGGATTCCACAGAATTCTATCTACAGCTGCTCTGCTCTGTCCCAAGTAAATATACACATTCTTTCTCTAAATAACAAGGTACACCCCAAAGTAAAATAATATGGAATTTGTTTCTTTTCTTGGGAAAATGGACTGAGGTAGGTAGAATTCTCAATCAGAATTCAATAAGCATGATGGACAATTTGTATAACAAGGCATAAGACAAGGGAATATTAAGGGGCAGCATTGATTTATCAGTTTATAATTGCCTACATATCTACAACCACGTAGAGTTTTTTATGGGTGCCTATATCCACAATGTATTCAGATATCCCTGAGACTCCTCTGGATACAATATGATATGTGGCCTTGTTCCGTTTGGATATTTGTTTTCATATCAGTGTTTTGTTTTTTTGTGTGTATTTCTATAACGCTAACACACTCACGCCAACATACCTGCTACCCGTCATACAAAGCTTGCATCCTATGTGTATGGCCATAGTCGGGATATGATTGTACACTCCTGCATGTACAGCAATAGAACTATACTAAAATAATTGTGCTGTTTGTAATTAGATTAAGAACGTTATTCATTTTTCGAGAGGTCATTCAAGGCATATGTCACACAGCTGCAACAATCTGTACTATTTGGACCTTGTACATTTCTACATGTGTCTACTAAGCTAGACAGTAAATAGCCTTAGTAATGACAGTGAATAATAATTCTTTCTGCGTTATACAGGCCTATACAAGACTAGCGATAACGTCTCATGTCTATCAAAAATAAACTTCGATATGACGCCACAGTGTACAGAGTATACGGATGCAGATTACAGAAGATATACATTAGGAAACTTTATGTAGCAATATATCGATTTTGATAGCAGATAAAATCCAATGTGAAAGAAGAGGCTTTCATTTGTTTGATTCCTCGGACAATAGCCTTCTTGAACTCTAGGTATGGCTACTAAATAAGCAATATACAAAATCCAGCGAGCTCACTAAACAATGATTTTTAAATCGTACAGATTGTAATAATTTTATTTAAAAACACCTCACCTATGCACAAGTCAAGGAGTTGGCCTGGACTCCCAAATATATAAATGAAACCAAGAGGGCTGCACTCACCGGAACGCACATACATTATAGGGTGCTGCTGGGGCCAATTTATACAACATACAAAATACACAATCCAGCGCACTCGCTCATTCACTATACAGCAATTTCAAGTCTCACAGATTGTAATAGTTTTATTTAAAAACACCTCACCTAGGAAAAAAATACTAAATAAGCCAGACGATAATTCCATGCTTTTACTGTTCTTTCTATCACAAACATGTCACCTGTTGCTACCCATAACGGGATTCAGGTTAGGATTTTTTGACTTTGCTTATTCAGATATCAGAAGGTTCCCACTATCACTATTCTGCTGCAAGCTATATATTTATGATTTCAATGTCTCTTTCTATATATATATATAAACTATTATTATTATTATTATTATTGCCATTTATGTAGCGCCAACAGCGCCAATATTATGAGAGGGGGGATTTAACTATAAAAAGGACAATTACAAGAAAACTTAAAGGAACGATAGGTTGAAGAGGACCCTGCTAAAACGAGCTTACATTCTATAGGAGGTGGCGTATAAAACACATTAGGACAGGAAGAGGGCCGGCGCTTCCTATAAGGCGAACTAGGCAGCCGCCTAGGGCGCCATATAGCATGGGGCACCCTGCGCCCCTATCGCCGGCCCTTTAAATGCTGCAGCCGCCTGAGCGATCTATAGAGAGTGCTCAGGCGGCTGCCTCTCTCCTCACCTCTCCTTCCCTGTAGCGTGGCCGAGCTCCTCTCCAGTCCGCAACCCGGCCGGACTGACAGGAAGTGCACACTCAGTGAAGGGGAGGTGAGGAAAACAGGGGTGGGGGGAGAAGAAGAGAAGATTACGGGGAGAGAAGAAGGACATATGAGGGGGGGAAGAAGAAGAGAAGATTACTGGGGAGAAGAAGAGATTACAGGAGGGGAAGAAGAGAAGATTATGGGGGGAGAAGAGAAGATTGCAGGAGGGGAAGAAGAAGAGAAGATTACAGGATTGGGGAGAAGAAGAGAAGATTACAGGGAGGGGGGAGAAGAAGAGATTACAGGGAGGGGGAGAAGAAGAGAAGATTACAGGAGGGAGGGGGAGAAGAAGAGAAGATTACGGGAGAAGAAGAGAAGATTACAGGAGGGGAGAAAAGAGATTGTGGGGAGAAGAAGAGAAGATTACAGGAGGGGGAGAAGAAGAGAAGATTACGGGGAGAATAAGAGATTACAGGAGGGAGGGGTGAGAAGAATAGATTACAGGGAGGGACGGGGGGAGAAGAAGAGGAGAACACGGGGGAGAAGAAGAGGAGAACATGGGGGGAGAAGAAGAGGAGAACACAGGGGG
>OW240916.1:17884124-18050313 GCA_933207985.1 Pelobates cultripes
CATCAAATCAACACAAGTCCCAGTTTAGTAAATAAATTCAAAGACAAACATAGAAAAAGTATGCAAACAAACAAAAACAAAATGATCCAAACTACAATGCGTTAGTGACTGTCCTTTGATTGTTGTATATATGGCCTATATTTCCGTTTAATAATAAACCATTTTGTCATGCTCAATTGTTGTGCGGTTTGAATCTAACGAAGAACGCATGTTGTGGGAGGATATCTGACAAGCACTAACAAATAGTACAAACTAAGGCTTACTCACAGATATCTGTGGTCAAAAAAATAAATAAAAAAATAGGGTATACGTTTTACAATTTCAAGCCTTTAATGTTTTCAGCCCTTCTGTTCTGAATTAAAACGTGGCAGCGACATATCCCAATATTTTCTCCTTTCGACTGAAGCCAAGTGTGTTGTTACTTAAGAAAGTCTTTATTTAGTGTTTTACATGCAAAGGTTTATTTAAATTATATTTTTTTTATATTTTTTTTCCATAAACAGGAATTATTATATTAATAACTGTACTATCCGTAGAATACTAGGTTATTACAATGAAACAGGAATGTTGGATGAATGGCTTTCTACGACCACAAATAATTACTCTGAAGTTCGGTCGGGAGTCCATACTGTTAACCCATTCACTGCCACCCAGAATAATCTTAGTAGAAGTCATTAGATGTGTCAACTAAAAGCAGAGACTTGGTCTGCGTAATAGTTATTTGTCGTAAAATCTATATTTCTCAGTAGGTCATGGTGTCATGGTAAACACAACTTCAGTTTAAATTAAATACTAATATTTAATCTCTATAGTGTGCTAGTAGAATTGCAAGCAAATACATCGTTTTTTTATATACACCTAAATGAAAATATGGCTAATGACTTCTATTAAGATTATTCTGGGTGGCAGTTAATGGGTTAATGGTATGAACTCCCGACAGAACTTCAAAGTAATTATTTGTGGTCGCAGAAAGCCATTCATCCAACATTCATGTTTCATTGTAATATCCTAATATTCTACTGTACGACAGTACAGTTATTAATATGATAATTCCTGTTTATGGAAAAATATCATTTAAATAAACCTTTGCATGTAAAACACTAAATAAAGACTTTCTTAAGTAACAACGCTCTTGGCTTCATTGAGGGCTTTCCTGAAGGCATATTGGTCCATGTAGACAATCAAGTGATAGGGGAAGCAAATGGTTCTCCTGCTATTTGTCATTTCAACTCCATTGCATGCTGAGCCTTTTCCCTTTAGAGCAGGAAAGTGCCAGTTCTGTGTTTTCCATTTAGAGGAAAGTACTGTTACTTGGTTTCCTTTAGTTTAGTGGAGTACCAAGAGCACCAGTCATGTTTTCACTGACACACCTCTTTTACTCACCCTGTTTGCTTTTCATGGCAAGTTAAATGTATTTGTGAAAATAAAACATATCTGCTGTCTCCATTCTTAGATTGGCCTGCTGCAATGAATCATTCTGGCTGTTTCTCTCCTTTCTCCGCATGCTGGTGCTGCTCTACCATAGAGCCTGCCCCTCCCCACTACTTCCCTTAAGCTGAATTCAAACAGGAGGCAGGCCCAGAAGAGGTTTTCCCTGGGGTAACAAAAATGCAGAGCTCAGCCTTTTTATCTCTGTGCCAATAGGCACAGAGGGAACTGACTTATTTTTTTTGTGTGTGTGCAAATGATTAGCAAACATGCACACAATGCCACAACGACACATGTAAGCTTTGCATCATAGACAATATCATGGCAAGAAATATAACTGCACCTTTTCTTTATAATAAACATTGAATAGCTGTAGTAGAACCCATCAGTTGGTAGGTAGTCAGGATTAGTGGGTGTATCATGCTCTGTCAGCTGACAATATAGCTACTCATAAGATACATTCGATTTCATGCTTGGTCTACAGATAGGTATATAATCTATGAAAAACCACCAGTGTTATAGAAAAGCTGCAATTTAAAAGGCTTATAGATTGTGTCAAGAGAGAGTGATAAAATGGCAATATAGAGTGGTAACCAGGGCCGGACTGGGGATTCCAAAGCAGCCCTGGAAAAAAAATCTATGCCAGCCCCATAAGTCATTGCGCCATATATTGTCGCATGTAGTATGTAGGGCTATGTCTTGCCACCCTAGATGATTGAGATATATATATATATATATATATATATATATATATCTTTTTCCAATATAAAATATTGGTTCTTTCAGAGTAAAATCTTTAATTATACAGTAAGCATACTCACATGCAGACACAGACAATCTCACTGACACAAGCTGATTGATACACAGCCTCATAGACAAACAATCTCACTGATATACATAAGGTCATTAAAATAAAAACACAAGCTCACTCAGTAGCAGGCACACACACACACACACACACAAGCAAGCCCACTCACTAGCAGGCGCGCACACACACACACAGCTTAATGTAGTGGCTCTGGTGTCTACAGCCTGTCCCTGCAGGCTTTTCAATGTAAACACTGACTTTTTAGAGAAAAGGCAGTGTTTACATTGCTTCCTAGTGACAGACACTCAGACGGTCACTAGAGGTGCTTCCTGTGTCAGTGCGGATTGGCTGAGATCATCAAGCTTGATGATCTCAGCCGTAGAGGCAGGGCCAGTTGAGGGGAGACCAGCACGACGTGGGAAAAAAAAAAGTGAGTAAAAACACACATACACACACACATACCATGACAGACACACACCGTGACACAGACAGAAACACAGACACACCATGACAGACAGACACACCATGACACAGACAGACACACACACACACACACACCATGACAGAGACACACACATACCATGACAGACACACCTTAAAAAAGACACACACAACTTGACACACACACCATAACACAGACTGTGACACAGACACACATGACACAGACAGACACACCATGACACACAGACACACACCATGACACACAGACACACACCACGACACAGAGAGATTGTGACACAGACACACACACACACCGTGACACAGACACACATTACATGACAGAGACAGACACACACCATGACAAACACACACACCATGACACAGACAGACCGTGACACAGACAGACGCACACACCATGACAGTCAGAGACAAACACACCATGACACAGACACACATTGCATGACACAGACAGACACACACACCATGACACAGATGCACACACCATGACAGACAGAGACACACAGACACACACCATGACAGACAGAGACACACAGACACACACAATGACACAGACAGACACACACACACACACCATGACACAGACACACACACATACACTCACACTGACACACACAATGTCTACCTGGGGCTGTGGGGAGCTCCCTTGGTGGCCGCAGGGGGAGCTGGCTGTTCTGCCTCTGCTCCCCCTCCCCAGCGCACTGCTTACTGAGACCGGGGCCGGAATATGACGTCATATTCCGGCCCCGGTCTCTTTCTAGCGCGCTGGGGAGAGGGAGCAGAGGCAGAACAGCCAGCCTCCCCTGCGGCCGCCAAGGGAGCTCCCTCTGCGGCCGCAGGTGAGCCAGCTGTCTGCCCGGCCCCAGGTGCCGACGGCCCACCGGGAAATTTCCCGGTATCCCGGTGGGCCAGTCCGGCCCTGGTGGTAACTGAAAAGGCAATGTTTCCTCATTGTAACTATAATACTCTGCATTGGACTTTAAATATGAAACACTAACAGATAATACAAACAAATAAAGCTGTTGTAGTTATGCAAGAAGGTAAACAAATATGTAACAGTTGCCCAGCTAACAGCTAAATTTCTAGGCCAGTGCATCATAAGTGTTGGCTATTCAGCCTGTGCCACAGTAAGGCCTCATCCGGAGTCTGGCTCCTCACCCAGCTAGCAGATGTTGGGTGGCACTACCACTGCTTCTCGGCTGTATGAAGGGGTCTTCTAGAACGCGAAGCTCAGCAAGGCGGTATCCCTGCCCCTCCACCTCCCAGGCCCGGGCCTCTGCATGAGCCGGTGCCTGATAGCCACTGAACCCCCCAACTCCTGTGGCAGAGTTAAATTCCTGTGGGACTCCACCTCCCAAGGCAGCCCCCCAGGTTGTGGACAGTTGATGGACTCCCCTTCCATCCTAGATCTCGGGACACAAGGAGAGCGGCGTGACGGGACGACAGCAACGGTCTTTACATATACAGGTAAGATGAGTACCTCCTTACAAGACACCAGACAATTCCAGAATGCGGTGCATATCTTGTTGAATTGAGTTGCAGTGAGTTCTCCGTCAGTGCGGTGGCCATCTTGTCTGTTCCACGAGTACTTGTGGTGTCAGAGTAGGAATTAGCTGTAGTGCCTCTAGGTGAACAGTAGTCTTTTTCTTGGTGGGTACTGGGATAACCCCCCTCAGTCCAAAGGGAGGGTAATGGGGTTTCGGTAGCAACTGTGTCAGGTTCCAGTAGCTCCAGGCTAGGAGATAGGCTGACTTGTCCTTCCGTGGATCACCCATAATGTGTAGGTTGTAACAGGATAACAAGGCAAGGCTCCAGCTTAGCAGCAAAGAGCACCCCAGCAAACAGGGTTACGTAAATAATCATTTGAGTGAATCACCCCATAAACTTTGTGTTAATCAAGATCTATGTGAGGAGCACACTTTGTGCATGTCTGTCCACCATTCTGGTCAGGCCCAGCCCCCGACTGAGAATTTTTTAACCTCTGATTTAAGAGCAATTCTGATAGTACAACGTATACATGATATTTGAATCTCTATCATTTAAGAATACGTTGTATTACCGTGACAGGTAACCTTTAAGACTCTCTATCCTTTCTCCTCACTCAGTCTACCCCCAAGTGGCTGTAATTCCACCCCCTCCTAGTACACCACTCAATTACACTGCAGCCTGTTGATAAGTATATATATAAAAATAGAAAGCTTTCAAAAACAACCTAAAACTATTACCTGTTAATTCCATTTGATTTGTTTGCCACTCACCATTTAGGCCCACTCACTGCAGAAGTTAAAATAAACCCTAATTGGAAACTGCTGTTCATTAGCAAATCTTGCCTAAAACTGATAGTTCCTTCTTTTCCATTTCTTGTGTGATCTGTTTGCAATTATTCCTAACAAACCTAATGCTGACTGATGATGTTATGGAATAATTACTGCTATTTACACAACTAAGTGACACAAACAGTAAAAATCTAACCAATTTTTCAATAGTAATGTCAATTGAATCCCTGTAAGATTCCATTTTATAAATGTAGTCCGTGGAGCGCAAAAACGTCTCCTCCCAACGCCACAAACAAATTCCATTATCCTTGTTTATAGCCTGTTTTTCACTTAAGGCAATTGTATATTTTTATTTAAAAAAATACAAATAGCTTAGAGTTCTCTGTTTGTCTCCAGACATATGGCCTGCTGGGTGTTTCTAGATAAGAAAAATAATTAACATGGGATTATCTTAGTCAGGCGTCTACTATATTGTGTCTTTCTACTGGAATTAAAATACATTTACAGGAATGTTAACATTAGGGAGCATTTTTATTAAAAAAAAAAAGGACATATAACTAAAGGATTAGTTACTTAACCTTAAAAACAAGCAAACAAAAACGATGCGACTTGTCTTGCCACTGTTTGTTTTTATGCACAGATAAAGGGATTTAGAAATCACGTACATTCACATTAAAAAAGGATGATTCTTCTACACAGAGAGCAATTCTCGGGCATTGTGCGAAAAAAATCGAGACATTTAATAATATTAATATTATATAAATATATAAATATTTAATAATCCATTGGGTTCCGTAATGTCTGTTTCACATTTAGAACTTTGCAACAGAATTGAATTATTAGCCTGCTTCACATAGTTAAAGGGTTATGACCACTTCAGTATTTTTAAATGGCCATGGTTCAAGGACCCTGTAGGTGCAGCGCGGTGTGCGCAGAAAAGTAAATAAAATGGCTTTACTTCACATTTATGGAGGGGGGCTGGGGGATTGAAATCAAATAAGGCACGAGAACACTCTCATGACTATATTCTAACTCACCCACCCTAATAAGGGAAGTGCAGGTTATGTTAGAAAAGCACAATGCCATAAATATAGGTAACAGCTGGGACTGATTAATGACATGCACTTAATGGCACTATAAATTCATTTATTTGATTAGAAAATACAGCACTGTGATTTCATATTGTACCAGGATAAAGCCAGTTACATTTTTACAGCTGTCCCATATTATACACTGATTTATGCAGAGTTTTGTACCATTAGCACTAGAGGAAGTTACAACACCTGTCTGCATCTCGGAGAGAAAATCTTGAAGTTATTTCTCCAAAGAGGGGCAAAGAAAGCCTCTGTCGTTAAAACGGGGACATGCTAATTAGGACATCCTCTCCTAATGTGTTTTATACCCCACCTCCTATAGACTGTAAGCATGTTTGAGCAGGGTCCTCTTCGACCTATCGTTCCTGTAAGTTTTCTTGTAATTGTCCTACTTATAGTTAAATCCCCCATCTCATGATATTGTAAAACGCTACGGAATCTGTTGGCGCTATATAAATGGAATTAATAATAAGAATAAACATATTTAAGAATGTATTTGAACTCCCAGGATGAGCAAAACCATTGTGAATAATCTTGTGGTTTTGGTCATTAGAAGCACCCGGCTGCCCGAGGGTTTACTTATCACAGATTACTCTCCATCCTTCGTGATAATTATAAATCTTGCGGTCTACCAGCACAAAGATCTTAGACAGAACACAGTGCTTCTAAAAGGGTTTCCAACTAAAGAATTTAAATGGGCTAATTTACTGCAGATTATTATATGTAATCAATTAAAAAAAATTAAAAAAAATCAGACTGTATAACAGAAATAAGTAACGTGTTAATTCTCTTCAAAGAATGAGTCATTTAAAAATATTGCCTAATAAAGTAGATTTCTGGTTAACCTGCTGTTATAACCATTTAATGAGACCTGCCTGAGTAATACTACTATTACTTTTCACTGCGTAGAAATATCTTATGTCTTATTCTGCTGGATAACACTAACAAGTTGTTATCTTGCTGGCAATCATGGAATGTATAGGGTTAAAACCTATAGAACGTCTGTTTTGCCTCATACCACAATCCCAAATGTGCCTTAACCCCTTAAGGACACATGACATGTGTGACATGTCATGATTCCCTTTTATTCCAGAAGTTTGGTCCTTAAGGGGCTAAATAACTTCAACTAACTACATTGCCAAGACGAACCAGTTAAAGGGCAACTCCAGACTCCTAAAGTACTTTAGCTTGCTGAAAAGCTTTATGTGTGAAGAGTAAGTTCTCTTTTTTTCAATTTGGAAAAGGTGCAGATTTCAATAGAAATTGACACATTTGGAAATTAACCTTGTTACACCCCCTGGCTGTCAATCAGACAACTGATCCTGTTACTTCCTGGTTTGGTTAACTCAGTGGAGCTAAACTCAAGAGGCAGCAATTGCCCCGAGCACCTGCCTTGCAAAGACTTCTCATTGAGCAGCATTGGGAAGTCTGTGATTGTTTTTAGATATATACACAATGACAAAATGCATAATTAAATACATGTAAGCTTTCATTTGGGTATCTACTAAACAGTGATTTTTATTTATTTTGTATTTCAGTAGTGGCGTGCCCGTCCACTCACATTACCCTCAGCCCTGTTCCAGTAACCTCAGCTTGTTTCTCACATTCACTGCTGAGGTCTCCTAATTTCTTCCCCACTTTCTTTCCATCCTAAAAAAAGCACCCCCTTAACACAACGTCTCTGCCATCCTATCAACTTAATCCCTCTTGCCTAACTAACGATCTTACTCCTAGATCTCCCCTTGACCTGTTTCATTGTAGTTTCTACTCTCATCACTAAATTAAAACTGCTTCAACCAAAGTAACCAATAATTTAAAAATACATTTTTTAAATCCAATTACTGCCTACCGATTCTTTACTTTTCTTAAGATGTAAACACTGAGGATCATCTGCTTCTGCAAAACATTTATGTCCTTGGCCTTCACAACATTCCGCGTTCTTTTCTGATTCTCATCCTACATCTCAAAACGATATTTCGGCAACTCCTTTTCTTGCCACATTCACCAGTCTTTGCCACCATCAAATCCTTAGAAAGGAGCTGAAACGTTGTCTACACTTCCTTATTTCAAACAAAAAGACTGCCTTTTAGAAGAAACCTTAGGTGTGCCTGGATATTTCTTCTAAAGAGGGATTGGCCCTCCCTTTCTGGGTTCTGTATTCATACATGGGCCAAGTGAATATCAAGCCTAGATACAAATGTAAAATTTAATGCCCAAAGTTATGTTCCAAGCAGGGCCAGATTAACATAGGGGCTGATGGAGCTGCAGCTCCAGGCCCAGGTCCATGGAATAGGCCCATTTTTTTTTCACACACTACTCTTAGGTTTGCCACCTGACTGTTCTTTTACTGGCACAGCCTGTATTTGAGGCTGCCTGGCTATGCAGGTATTGCAGTAATACTGGCAATACAAATGCAGGTATTTTTCTCAGTATAAAAGGAGATTACTCTGCAATACCAGCACCGGCCAGTAGGGGTCACTGTGTGTGGAGAGAGGCAGGGAGAGAGGCAGGGATAGGAAGTTACAGCACATCCCTGCCTCTCTCTACTATTCACTGATCCGTGGGGGAGCAGCTACACAGCACAGAGAGTCCAGACAGCAGCTCAGGTAAGTGAGGAATGGGGAGGGGGGGGGGGAAAGGCAGCAGGGAGACATGGGGACACTGAGACACTAGGGGACACATGAGGACACAGACACTAGGGGACACTGTGAGACCTGAGGACACTGAGATACTTGTGGACACTGGAAAACATGGGGACACTGAGACTCTAAGGGACACTGCGAGATATGGGAACGCTGAGACACATGGGGACGCTGTGAGACATAGGGACATTGGGAGACACTGAGACATTGGGACATGGAGACACTAGGGACACAGTGTCCCCATGTCTCCCAGTGTCCCCATGTCCCCCAGCCAGTGTGCCTAGTGGCTCAGTGTCCACATGGCTCCCAGTTTCCCCTAGTCTCCCAGTGTCTGTGTCCCCATGTCTCTCAGTGTCCCTAGTGACTCAGAGTCCCCATGTCTCCCAGCCAGTGTCCCCATGTCTCTCAGCCAGTATCCTCAGTGTCCCCATGTCTCCTAGTGTCCCCCAAGTCTCCCAGTGTGTGTCCCCATGTCTCTCAGTGTCCCCATGTCTCCCACTATCCCCATGTCTATGTTCACAAGTGTCCCTAGTGTCTCAGTGTCCCCATGTCTCCCAGTGTCCCCTAGTCTCCCTTGTCTCTCAATGTCCCTAGTGTCTTAGTGTCCACAAATGTTTCAGTGTCCTCATGTCTCCCAGTATCTGTGTCCCCATGTCTTTGTGTCCCTAGTGTCTCAGTGTCCCCATTTCTCCCAGTGTCCCCATTTCTCCCAGTGTACCCATGTCTCCCAGTGTCCCCATGTCTGTATTCACAAGTGCCCCCATGTTTCCCAGTGTCCCCAATGTCTCAGTGCCCTCATGTCTCCCAGTGTCCCCATGTTTCACTGTGTCCCCTAGTATCCTAGTGACATGGGGACACACTGAGACATGGGGACACTGGGCGACATGGGGACACTGACACTGTGATATATAGGGACACTGAGACACTGGGTGACTTGCGAGACTGAGACACTGCGAGACAGGGAGACACTGGGAGCAATTCATCTATACAACAGAATCAAACTGTGAGTAGTTTGTTGGTGATTTTACAGAATTTTCTGTTATATCACTCCTTGTGATTTACATCATGTGATGTCATGCATAACTAATTAATTATACAAATGATTAAGGCTGGTATTTTTTTTTTCCAAGAAAGGTGGCAACCCTAACTACTCTTCACATCTTGCTTAAATGAACACTATAGGGTCAGGAACACAATCATGTATTTCTGACCCTATGATGTAAAAACCACCATCTAGCCCCCCTGACCTCATCTTGCCTCCCTAAATATAGTAAAATCTTACTTGTATTCAAGTCTGCAGATGCTGGCTCTGCCTCTGAACTGACATAATCAAAAGTGGTGGTCTGAGCAAATTTTAATGCTTGCCCATAAGATTGGCTGAGACTGTCAACTAGGCAGATCAGGGGCAGAGCCAGTACAAGTCAAACATAGCCCTTGCCAATTAGCATCTCCTCATAAAAATAAATTGAATCAATGCATCTCTATGAGGAAAGTTCAGTGTCTGCATGCAGAGGGTGGATACACTGAATGGCAGTGCTGCACACTAGGCAGTACTGTCCCAGGAAGCACCTCTAGCAGCCATCTAAGGAGTGGCTAAGGAGTGGCTAATTTAGTTATTTTCTCTGAAAAGACAATATATAATGCAAAAAGCCTGAAGGGAATGATTCTACTTACCAGAACAAATACAATAAGCTGTAGTTGTTCTGGTGACTATAGTGTCCCTTTAAGTTTGGAAGCTCAAGAGGGATGTATGGCAATAAAAGTTATACCAGGAACTTCTGCCTGCCAGTAAGAAAGTAAGGAGACAAGTGGACATGTGAGTACTAGAGGACAGTCCTTAGAAAGCTTGGAGTAGGCGCATCATTTGATGCATTTATGTCAAGCTCAGGGTGCTGCCTGCATAGTATGCCCTTAGTTGGACAGCCTGCATGATTGACAGGCAGCCTGACATGCATTCATGCCAGGCTGGCCTTCCAATTCTTTGGACAAACATGTCCCCTTTTTGGGCATGTTCACCCCTTTTGGCAGGTCTGGTCACGTGATTCGCGTCAGTGGCACACCCTTTTACCCTGCCCATGGACTTCCTGCTTCACTGGACACTGCTATTAGGGGGTATGGATTTTCTTGAAAGATGAAAGCATAAATTAGAGAGAGATTAGCATAGAGAATGTGTTTTCATATAGCTGCATCCTTTCCCTCTAACACCATCTCCATCAGATACATGACGCTTGGGAGGTATGATTGTTTTAGTGTTTTTGGTCAATAAGATTCTGTAATTAGGCCCATCATAATTGTCAGCTCTAGGCCCACTGGGCTCTTAATCTGGCCCTGGTTCCAAGGTACACCAAGCTAAGTCTCCCTGGCTAAGTAACAGCCGTTTAGATGCGACATTTACTTTGAGATAAATTGGCGTTCTCATGTATCTCTTTCTATGACATCATTGCACCAAGCCGGGAATATGTTGTACTTCTTAATAAGATCAGAACTTTCTCTGTACAGTTTTCCACAAAACCTTTTTTCCCAATACTATTTTGGACTTTACTGGGTCTTTTTTTAGTCCCAAGTGTTGCTAAAATGTCCTCTTTATGGGCTAGGGATTTGAAGGAGGGCGGCAGGTCAAGTTTAAAGTTGGATTTATTTTTAGCTCATTTACAAAAAAAGTCTGCCTAAAATAGTACATTACTTCCCCATGAGAATATCTCACATGTTCTTGTAATATCAAAACCAATGTACAAAACATGCAGCTTTAGTGCTTACACATTTTCGAATGATGTAACGTGGTAAAATAGCATTTTCCGTCAACTGAAGCCTTTCTTTCAGACGAAGTATCCAGATCTTTTGTAACTACTCTTAATAATCTTAAATTCCTGGAAGCATAAATATGTCTGGCTAACAACTATAGTTTCAATTCCACATTCTTCTCTGATGTCATCCGCTGTGAGCAAATAGTTATGATTGGATACATGATTGTCATTATAGGGTTAATATGTATTTATCTGCTATTCCTTTAGCAATTAATTATGGTGAGCAGACAGAATTTCAGCACTTAGGCTAAAATAGATGAAAAAAATGAAAAAAGAAATGTACGTTTTTAATTTACGAAACGTTCACTGCATTCCTTTAAGCCTATGAAAAAGCTGTAAATATGTCATAAAATGAGATCAAAGGTTTTATTCCATAAACAGTGATTTATGGAGAATTCACAATGGAATTTAAAAAAATGCTTGGTTAAAATATCCAAATTGAAAATATCTTAAATTCAGCCTTTTCAGCTTGAAGTTTTAAGTCATGCGTTTGTTGCAATTGGCTACATTGCAATGTTGCTGTGTTTTGTTTAGTTTCACAATACCTCTCTCGTTCTCCAGTGTTGACCACAGGTCAAAGATAGGTTCCAGAGACTTGTATCTTCAAGCTCAGGAGAAACTATCAACTGATGAAGGTCTCCAAGGATGGTTCTAAGTAAGCTCTGCAGTAAGGCAGCTAGTGTGGTGAGGATTAATTGGCGTTTTAACCACATAACCTACAATAAACTAGGATGGGAATTTTGGTGTCAGAAGAAGTACGTTGGTTTCTGTCCATGCTTTATTAATGCATGGCACACAATAAGTAGGACTGGAAGCTAAACATCATTCTTCAATTGAAATTACACTTTAAAAAAATCAAAACAATATATCTAATGACAAGTTATAAGGACTGTGTAGCCTTCCCACATATGTAAGTTGATATGTAAAAATACACCCACGTTCTAAACAAAAATCTCCCAGAGAAATGGTTTGTCCCACGGGCTGTAGAAAGGACATGGGATCATTCTGCCAGATTTGGAGGGTCCATCTGTACCAAAGAAAAGTGTTCTTTACGGGAAGGTCACTGGAGACCATAGTTTGGTAGATGTTGTTCTTGCTGACTCAGAGAAAATTGGACTAGTTTTACTGCAGCTGGGCCTGTCTTCAATTTAAGCGGAATACACAACCACTAGTTTTAATTAATTTTCATATATGTAGTTTGGATTCTCTAATATTTTTTTTTTTTTTTAAAAACCAAAGGCTGATAATGTGGACCTGTTGTTTTTTTAGGAGATCAGTTATTAGGTAAATGTGACGTTTACCTGAGTCGTCACTACAGGCATACACTTATAGTATGAGACAGAATGGAATCTAACAATGTTTTAAAGATTTTTTTATTGGACCAATGTACCTAAAGCTAATGCAATCAATCCAATGGAAAGGCCAAATCCTGTTAAAATGTAATTTTGGAGCTTTTTTTAAACATGATAATAGCAAAACGCATAATTAATGAGTTGGATTTGCATAAAAAAAAATAGACACAATAGACACTACTTTGGCTAATCTAAAGACGGTTATTGGTGGAATGTAGATTTGGGGAGAGTTTCAAACTGTTTCCGCTGCCAGATCTTGCCATTTATTGAGAACAATATGTATTTTCATTGATGAGACTGCCAGGAGCTAAAATGGAAGATTGTGGTGTGCAGAAGAGAAAGGTTTGTATTACTATACCTACCATCTCCCTCTCCCAAATTCAACACAAAATAAACAGACTTGTCATCTTTGCGGAAGGGGTCCCACAGAACCCACAAGTGGCAGTTCCATTTTAACTTAACCACATTCTTTGAAGTTATATCTGACGACATGATGGTATTGTAAAAGTGTACGCTAGTTGTCCGTATGGGTGCAAATCATCATAATTTTGCCTATTTTACTGTTGGGGGAGGCTCTATGCTGGAGCCTAGTTGTGTCGTAGGATATGTGTCTGTAAAAAGACAGATTTGGCCCTTTTCTCTCAGTAGCCTAAATGATTGATCCATTTTGACATTTGACAAGATAAGCACCATTCACTCACCCCCTACATATCTATCAGGGCACCAGATGGATAACAGAGGTGTTTCACCATTCTCTGAGTTACTATCCTGACAGTTAAAGTACATTTCTTTGAGAAATCACCATTTCAGCGCCACATTGATTAGTGTGTGAGGATGTGCTGTTGAGATGTTAAAAACAAGCCATATCTCTCATTCCACCTGTAGGAGGAGAACCAGAGGCCGAATTTACAACCTTCTCACTAAACCTAAAAATTTTAAAGGTTTGACTGTGGGGAGAGGAAAAACCCTTTGACATGAAATTTTCTATTAAGATGGGAGGTTTTCAAATGCACTGAAACATTTTGTTACATAATATAGTTATAGGAAAATGTAAAACACCACGTTTCAATTTACAAAAACTGAGTACGATGAGACACCATGGCTTTAACATTTTATCAATAAGGGACACATCTAAATAGACATGAAAACTGTGTCAACATGTCAATGGATTTAATTTTTTTATTATTTTAAAGTGTCTTTCATGGTGTTAATATATGTAACGAATAAGGCTACACACCACAGACAAAGAGATAGACGGTAATGAGATCTTTAAATGGGGATTCAAATTTCTTTTACTTCCCTTCTTTTCGAGTTTTCGAGTGATTGTTCTTAGAATTTGAAGCGGTTATGGCAGATTGCCGTTAAAATAATATATTATTTATTATGTACTACAGACTATACTGACTGCAATATAAAATGAATTACTTTTTTACAATTCTTTATTTTTTAAATGACATATAGAGTTTGCAATACAAGTATGGTCGCCATAAGGCTTCCGTCGCCAGCAAGTAGAAAGGTATAAACGGTACGAGCCTGCAGAGATACATGGGAGTAAAAATTGTTGATACCCTTCCATCGATGGTTTTTACTGGTGGTGGTTACCATACAAACAATGTGTGTCATTACTTTTATAAAATTTTTTTAACATGTTACAACAACTTGTTTAGAGGTTATGTCATCATATGCATAGATCAGGCCTTATATTAGCGTAGTCGTACACAAAGAGGTTTATATTGAGATCCGTGTGGATTGCGAAGTTGTAGTGTCCCAAGTCGAGGGTTCGGACTGTCTATAGTTTGGGAAATGTTTTCACCAGCAGTTCTCTCTGCATGTTCACCTTCACCCTGACCAGTATATGAAGAGAATCTTTGGCGATAAGCCCTGCTTAACACGGACATATGCTTGGCAGCCGATCAAACCACCGCTATGCTCACACTGCTTACATATTCTTATTGAAAATCAGGTGCATTTACACCTAATCAACCTAATTAGTTGTTAATTACAACTAATCAGCAACGTTCTCTCCTGGTAGAACAGTGAAACAGTTTGATATTCATATAAAATCAATACAGTAGACCTGACGGAGTACTCTTATCAATACTGTCACTTTTCTTGAAACCATAACCCAGTGGAGGCTGGTCCATAGGGGCAAGTGGGCAGAGCCTGCACCTCTATTTAAAAAAAATATATATATATATTTAATTGGAGCCATGAGTAGTTCTGCAGTTCCCTTTCCCAACCCCATGATTGATGATGATGTATGGTCAACTAATTATGTAAAAATTGGGGAATATTTTTCAGGAAACAAAAAAAACAAAAAACATTTTCTGACCATAGTCTCCTCACACATGCTTAGTCTGCTGTAACACTGCATAGTGTCCTGTCTTTAAGGGCTGTCATTGGGTAACAGCATCAGGGGTAGCATCAGACCTCTTTAAGGTTGTTGTTTCCCAAATATCCGTATCTACAGAAATGCTATAAACTCCCACTAGCCATTGGTGAGTGAACATATAGACAGTGCAAGACGGAATTCACCCTTTGTGAGGGTGCCATGGATCCACCAAGCTTACAGTGCTTTTAAGCCTGTCAGGTGGTGTAGGACTGTAGATTTTGTGACCTGTCTGGAGCCTTTTCTTTGTTAAAAGCTGTATTCTTGGCACTATCGCTCCAGCTGCCTCCCCTCTCTTTTTCACCCCCTGGTAAATAAAGGGTTAAAACCCTTTATTTACTTACCTAATCCCAGCACTAATATCGTAGCTGCTCCCTCTGCAACGTCCCGCGACAAGCGGGCTCTAATGCGCATGCATAGTAATTGCCGCGCACGCATTAGACCTCCCCATAGGAAATCATTGAATTAATGCTTTCCTATGGGGAAAAAATCTGACGCTAGAGGTGGTCCTCACGCAGAGCGTGAAGACGTCCAGCGCCAGAAAACGGTCCATTTCAAACTAGGAAGTCCTCGAGTGGCTGTCTAGTAGACTGCTACTAGAGGCTGACTTAGTGCTGCAATGTAAATATTGCCGTTTCTATGGAACTGCATTGTTTAACATTGCAGCACTAAGGGCAATAGCATTGTACCCAGATCACTTCAATGAGCTAAAGTTGTCTGGGTGCTTACACTGTCCCTTTAAAAAAATACCTATTCTCATTGGTTCAGGCATTGTGTAAATGGGAGTAAATAGGCAGAGCCTAACAAGTGTTTGGACAGTGTCATGTGTTAGAGTCTATCGCCACAGTAATTTTAAACCTCACCAGATGCTACTGCACTAATGGTATTTCAAATTTATTTTCACCATATTTCCTGATTTAGAGCTACATGTCATTTAATATGATTAGCAATCTGTACACAACACTAGACAATATATTTTATAGTAACACACATTTTATTATTACAAGGGAAAAGATTTTTGAAAATATCTTTATTTATATACAAAAAAAACATGGGTTTCACTAAATAAGAGGATTATTAAAGGGACATTATAGTCACTAGAACAACTACAGCTTTCTGATTGGTCAAAACGGCATTTGGCCCCCGGCCCCAGCCCCGTGCCGATGGGAAAAGCAGTGGATTGACAAAAAAATCCTCCATTTTCATAATGTCATAAAGGGGTGGAGCCAGCACCGGCAGGCCCGTGCGACGCAGGAAATAAGGTGAGTTTTACACTTTTATAGGGGGTTAAGGGGTGGTGGATGGTGGGTTTAGCAATATAGGGTCAGGAATACATGTTTGTATTTTTTACTTTAAATATTTTACAATGAGCCATTTCTACAATATTCTGCATAGCCTGTTTATCTAATTCTTTAACCCCTTAAGGACCAAACTTCTGGAATAAAAGGGAATCATGACATGTCACCCATGTCAAGTGTCCTTAAAGGACCACTATAGTGCCAGGAAAACATACTCCTTTTCCTCTCCCGCCAGGCTGGATGGAGAGGAAGGGGTTAAACTTACCTCTTTCTCCAGCGCCGGGCGGGGAGCTCTCCTCCTTCTCTCCGCCTCCTCTCCTCCTCTTCGGCTGAATGCGCATCAATGCTTTCCTATGGACGCTGGCGTCTTCTCACTGTGAAAATCACAGTGAGAAGCGCGGAAGCCCTCTAGCGGCTGTCAATGAGACAGCCATTAGAGGCTGGATTAACCCTAATATAAACATAGCAGTTTCTCTGAAACTGCTATGTTCATGGAAAAAAGGGTTAAACCTAGCTGGACCTGGCACCCAGACCACATCATTAAGCTGAAGTGGTCTGGGTGCCTATAGTGGTCCTTTAAGGGGTTAAACACCAATTTGCTAGGTTACAGGCCTTTAGAAATGACCCTGAGGAGCAGAGCTGTCACCGTCAATTATTTGTCTGTCACTTACTGTGGTCTTAACTAAATCAGTGAGTTGGGGGGACTTTGCATGATTTACATAGAAATCATTTCATACTTTTCCAAGTTAGATAATTTCATTGACTGTGTTGTCTAGATTTTGCAAGGTGGGTGTAAATTGGTGAATGTTTCCTGTATTTTAAATGAATTAAATAATAATTAGATTAGTTTTTTCCAAACGTCCATTTCATGTAAACCTTATTGCACAATGTAGTTTATTTGCTAACTTAACAGTGGGAAAAAATCTACAATAAATCTATTTCAAATTTAGTAATATATTTCAAATTTTAAAGGTAATGCATTTCTTGCCGCAATATCCCTTGTTAAAAGATTTATCTCACAAAGTATCCGAATTTGATCATTACAGTATAGATTTAAAAATCAATATATAAATTATATATACATTTTTCTAATTATTTTTTTTTGTTACAAGTCAATGAATAGTGTTCATTTTCCTGACTAAAATATAAGCCAGCCATTACGAAAAATATAAACTTACTGCAAAAACAAAGAACGAAAATCCCATAGAGCTCCCTGCCCCCTACACAAGCATTATCGCTCTTCCTATTTTTATCACCCTGACAGAAATGACTTGAGTACGGAAATCTCAAACTGTTTCCCACAAAAGTCTTGACCCTTCGTCTGGGAATCTTTGAATTAGACCAATTACACTCCCTTAACCAGCACATCCCACCTAAACTCTATGGAGGCAATGGTGTTACTGGTTTGTTATGGTAACATTGGGAAGTATATTAACCCCTTAATGGCTGGTTCGTTTTCATCGCCAGTGCACTGCTTTATCACCGACGCACTGTTTACTGTGCTAACCTTATCGGTTTGTTACTTTTTTATTAAAGCTTGGTTGTATACAGATTGTTTAAACAGACTAAGACTTCACGCGCAATTTCATTCCTAACGCTGCAATCCTATTAACTGAGAACAAGTCTCCATCACATCTAAAGGCCATCACTCTCGGTGTAAAAAATTTTTAACATACAAATGTGAACAGATGGAGTTTTTCGCAGAGAAAAACATACCCAGCCTATTAAATCAATGTAAAAAAGAGGAAAACAGTTGCGAAAATCGAATTCACAACCAGTTTTGTACAGTTTGTAATGCAAGCTTATATGCAAACTCCTAAACTATTTAGAGTTGTAAGGAATTGAATTTAGATTTCCAAATGAATATTGACTGCAGAATAATTGGGGGGAATGTTTGAAATCAGAATCTTTAAATACACTGCTCAAAAAAATAAAGGGAACACAAAAATAACATCCTAGATCTGAATGAATTAAATATTCTACTGAAATACTTTGTTCTTTACATAGTTGAATGTGCTGACAACAAAATCACACAAAAAAAAAAAAAAATTTCAACCCATGGAGGTCTGGATTTGGAGTTACTCAAAATTAAAGTGGAAAGACACAGGCTACAGGCTGATCCAACTTTGATGTAATGTCCTTAAAACAAGTCAATATGAGGCTCAGTGGTGTGTGTGGCCTCCAAGTGCCTGTATGACCTCCCTACAACGCCTCTGCATGCTCCTGATGAGGTGGCAGATGGTCTCCTGAGGGATCTTCTCCCAGACCTGGACTAAAGCATCTGCCAACTCCTGGACAGTCTGGGGTGCAACGTGACGTTGGTGGATGGAGCGAGACATGATGTTCCAGATGTGCTCAATTGGATTCAGGTCTGGGGAACGGGCGGGCAAGTCCATAGCATCAATGCCTTCGTCTTGCAGGAACTGCTGACACACTCCAGCCACTTGTGGCCTAGCATTGTCTTGCATTAGGAAGAACCCAGGACCAACCGCACCAGCATATGGTCTCACAAGGGGTCTGAGGATCTCATCTCGGTACCTAATGGCAGTCAGGCTACCTCTGGCGAGCACATGGAGGGCTGTGCAGCCCCCCAAAGAAATGACACCCCACACCATTACTGACCCACTGCCAAACCGGTCATGCTGGAGGATGTTGCAGGCAGCAGAATGTTCTCCACGGCGTCTCCAGACTCTGTCACGTCTGTCACATGTGCTCAGTGTGAACCTGCGTTCATCTGTGAAGAGCACAGGGTCATTTTGCAGGGTTCTGGCAGTGCTCCTCCTGTTCCTCCTTGCACAAAGGCGGAGGTAGCGGTCCTGCTGCTTGGTTGTTGCCCTCCTATGGCCTTCTCCATGTCTCCTGATGTACTGGCCTGTCTTCTGGTAGCGCCTCCATGCTCTGGACACTACGCTGACAGACACAGCAAACCTTCTTGCCACAGCTCACATTGATGTGCCATCCTGGATGAGCTGCACTAGCTGAGCCACTTGTGTGGGTTGTAGACTCCGTCTCATGCTACCACTAGAGTGAAAGCACCGCCAGCATTCAAAAGTGACCAAAACATCAGGCAGGAAGCATAGAAACTGAGAAGTGGTCTGTGGTCACCACCTGCAGAACCACTCCTTTATTGGGGGTGTCTTGCTAATTGCCTATAATTTCCACCTGTTATCTATCCCATTTGCACAACAGCATGTGAAATTGATTGTCACTCAGTGTTGCTTCCTAAGTGGACAGTTTGATTTCACCGAAGCGTGATTGACTTGGAGTTACATTGTGTTGTTTAAGTGTTCCCTTTATTTTTTTAAGCAGTGTACATTTTGCAATTTGCCTTTTAAATCACTACAGATAATGGTTTAATGATTAAACCCCGAAATGTGCGACATTACTTACCTGTGTTTGTCAGATCCAGAACACAGGATTTAGCTTCAGCGGTTAGTGACAGAGTCGGGAGAGAAGAGATCATTGGCGTTTAGAGGTTTGAATAGTTAGAGTACATGAAATATCACATACTGCAAACACATCTACATAAAAAAATACCCCTCTGTCTCATTAGAGATATCTTTGCCAGAAGCTCAAGGAAGCAGGTTGAAGGGTCAGTGTTAGGACCCGCTTTAGGGGGGTCTGCCTTGACGATGGCAGGCGGGCATTCCCTCCAATGGCCATTGGAGCAACTAAATGACCTCCATTTGTCTAAATATACATAGGGATTAAGGAGAGAGCGCAGGCAACTTTTTCTTTTCTTTGGTTTTTACTATATATTGGGGCTGAAGTGTACTGTAGTCATTGCTGCCGGCCCAGTAGTGATGGGAGTGAGCGCAGGACTTATCTTTTTGTATTTATATTCCTGTCGAGACGCAATATAACTAATTCTCTCAGAACCCAGGCCTTGATGTGCCAGAGGTATTTCATTTCATGAATTGCACGCACATCTAATGAGCCCTAGTAATATCTGATAACAGCTAAAACTGGCATTGACCACAGCGTTAATATCCCAAATGCCAAGTGAAACCTTCGTTTCTATTCCTTGGTTATTTTTAGATGGGAATCTTGACAAGAATCAGTCCGTTTATTTGTCTTATTTTCCGTTATGACAAAGTTTTTCCCTGATTCTAAATCTGTTCCAAGGTGCAACAGTATCAGAGAGATGAAGGGGGAGGAGGGGTCTGGCATCTCAATCCAATCTGTGTCTAATAGGTTGAGCCGGAATATATTGCACAAGGCACAAAACGTGTAGGAACAGCGGTGATATCTGCCCAGTTTACACAAGTTCCAGCAAACTACAAACTGATATCAACCAAAACATAATAAACCACCATCATACGCCTACATGCATATGTCTCCCAATTATTCAGGAATACGGCAACTGTGGTGTCCACAGAATAATGGGACATGTGACCATCTTGGAGAAATGCACTACTATTAAAAGGGAATGATCTCTTCACAGGTTTTTGAAATTTTATATTTACTTATTTGTACACTTAACAAATATGTATTTGTGAGTTGCGAAAAATAAAATGTAATAGAAATTCACATCTCTATATCCTTTCAATGAGGCTCCTCTATCTTAGGTCCCTACCAGTCATTGTCCCGTATAAACTCCGTCTTTTACACCTGGCAGTCAGAATCCAGAATGTTTACAGAGGAGAAATGGGACCATGTATACTGTGACTTTGCCATATGAACCTGATTATGATGTTGTTTGCTAAATCTTTAATATGTATTAAAAAGCAAATTCATCTCATGAAAAAGGGGAACACAAGTTAAAAGTGATTTTCAATTTGCTAGCCACTGGAGTCATCACCTCTCCATACTCCCCTTCCTGATTATATATGTCTTTTTCCTCCTCCTCTTGTCTTCATTTACTCTCTCTCCTTCTCTAATATGTACATAATTTTACCGTACCTAGTTGTTACTTGCCCTGAACCTTACCCTACTTCTCATATATTGCTTCTGGAGGCCAAGTCTGATTATGAGGCGATTGATGTTTCGCGATAGCTACCAGTCATTACAACCTTACCGAACAACACTGGCCTCTGTACCTTGAGCCATTTCCAACGTTAGATGGCCATTGTACAACCTGGCTCCCTTTCCTTCGGAGTAAAGTTAGAAGACACCCTTTCCTTTCCCCAACGTTGTATTTGGTGTATAGCATGCAACTACTGTAAGCATTAATTTTATGCTAGGCATTGCTAGTCCTGAAGGATGGTCACCCTAACAAATGCCTTTATACATCATGTTTTATACAGATAGGTCGGAAACACTGTTATAAATTATTGTTGTATCATTTCTTGTTTTTGTTGGCTAATATTTACATTTTGTATGACTGTAAAATTAAGCAAGTTTTTTTTTTTTTTTTGTATTCAATGCTGTCCATTTCAGTAAAATGACAGTTCAACTTTAAAAAGAGACCATTTAAAGAGACCACAACAAAACAATGTGATCCCTGCCTGCAAGAGCTTATCATTTAAGGCTATTAAAGAACACGGTGAAATGTGTTGTGATATAGTCCAGCCTCATTGGCAATGAGAAAGTGCTTAGCTCTCTAATGGTCTAGATACAACACGTTCCCAGAAATGTAATACTCTCCCTAACAAGTCCATGCCACATTATATCCTCCTTATCTGATCCAGTTAAATATATGACTCTGGATCGGTTGCTCTTTCACCTCCAATCTTGGTAAAATATTATTCTAATAGTTCACTTTATATTCACAAGGTAAAAAAAAAAATTTTCTACGTCATAATT
This sequence comes from Pelobates cultripes, assembly GCA_933207985.1. Taxonomy (NCBI): domain Eukaryota; kingdom Metazoa; phylum Chordata; class Amphibia; order Anura; family Pelobatidae; genus Pelobates; species Pelobates cultripes. The sequence goes on from OW240916.1 coordinate 17,906,420, forward strand.
TTAAGATACTTCATGAAGTTTTCTTTTCATTATATAGTAAAGAAGGTTAAAGTAGTTTCTAAAGTACTACAAGGGACAATTTTCTACACAAAGTGATAAATAAAAACGCCTTAACGAGCATCAGAATATCTATAGTTCCTGATACAGACTGGTGATCGTATTTGCTGGTTTATACAGACGTGGCACAGGAAGAGAACAATATCATTACATTTTTTACAAGTATAGAAACATTTTACTAAAATAAAATGGGTTTAGCATGGATAATGGTAGGAGATGTGGTTGCCAAAATGGGTGGCATTTAATACCTCCCACACGCACTGGCAGTACCTTAAATTATTTTAGAATATGAAAACACGTCACTTTGTTTAGATCTCCTGTGATATATTGCACGCTGCCAAACTTTATACCATGTCACATCCTGTACAGAATGAATGATTGATCATGTACAGTCAAAGCAGACCGCTAAATGTTTAGCTGAAATTAGTTGCCAATGTATAAAGGTAACAAAAGAGTAAAAAAAAAGGAGGTTTATTTATGTGTCAGAGTTTAATAGCTGGGCTGCAGACACAGGCCAGACGCCCAGTGTGTGCGGAAGACTAAACTGCCCTCTCACCTGGTGGTGGGTCTTTTAGAAAAGGGACACGGTTTAGTGTCAGAGAAAGCTTCTACTGTCTGCTTTGTATCTGCTATCTAGAGAAAAGTGGCTCTTCAATCCAAGGTTGGATCAAGTGGAACATATAATCAGAAACTCTTAACCCTTACCTTTTGCTTTTATAAATAACAAGATTAGAAAAGGAGACTCCAGCTACTCAATACTTGCTTATTTGTCCATATAGTTCAGAATGAATCCTTTAATTTTTGCTTTGTTTTGTTATGGCTGAACCAAACATTCTTTTAACCCCCCCCAGCCCCAATTCACTTTTTCTGATTCTACCTAAATCTGGTCAAATAAATTCAGCCAGAGTGGGGAAGATCCATGGTCTACGAATGCCTTTCGAAGGCCACATTTTGAAAAGAAAAAATTTAATAAACCCCGAATGCAAAACTGTACTAAACCGTTGACAAATCAAATTAATCAAATTGACATTTAAGTCAAATTATATCAGTACTAATGGAAAAGCAATCCTATTCAGCAGATTTGAAGACTTTCCCCCCCAAGTTGGAAATGCTGACATAAATGTTGCCACGCAACCGCCAACTTTGAATAAATAACTCTGTATATCTTTATAGAAGGTTTAGAGGTTAAAAAAACAAACAAAAAAAAAACCAACAAATACTGCTATTGCCAAAATAACCTTTTCAGAAAATAACCTGGTGTATTTTTTTACAAAAACCCTTGCTTTGTTTTAAAAAGCTATTTAAAACAGTATTCTATTGCTAAGGGGTCCTGCAGAGATACAGTTTGAAGTGTGAAACATGATGCCTGTCTGTGTTGATTAGCATGTCAAGATGGGATTTTTGGGAGAAATGTGATTTCTCTGAATTACTGTGTCCAAGAAGGAATTTTCCTGGGGTTCCACGAGATATGTTTTGTGGCTGGCAGGGCAAGTAGGACAGCCCAAGCTGGATATTCTTTCAAGCTTTTTATTTAAAACAGCAGGGCTACCATAATTCTTAATTTATATAAACAAGTGGAGACTTTCGTCATGTTAGGTCTCACCATAATGTTTAGTACATACCTGTAAAGCAGGTGGTGGTCATTGCACTTTAACTAACGTGGGTCTTAAAATAACGTCAGGCATAATTATCCTAAATTCCAGTACCTAAGAAATAAACCAACGTAAATTCCAGTACATAAGAAACATATAGCACAGACTGCCTCACACGCACGCAGGTCTGAACTATCCATTTGTTCAGTGTCACTGAATTATCGAAAGAACTCTGCTGCAGAAACTAACTGAAACCCGGTCACGCTATGCTCAGATTTCTGAATCAGGTGCAGGTCCGAATGCAGAATTGTGACGGACAATGTACATTTACGCCATACGTTGCAAGAGCCAGTGACACAATACATCAAAATGTGCACAAGCCTAGTGACACGCTAAGGTCAGTTCCATCTGTGCTTTGTACTCATTCCAGCGCTACTATTTATACTTCACTTAACGGACATAATGCAGACCTGCCTTGTCACATGCAGCGACTGTATTTTAACAAGAACTAACACACGGGGATGGGGAGGAAGTGAGATAATACTAAAAGTGAATGAAAACTGCAAACCAACAAATGGTTATCATGATTGTTTTTAAATCACTGCTTAAACACTGTGAGTGCAAGAGACAAGCCAAACCAAGAACCACCGTGTGTCTATCACCACAAAGCAGTACTATGCTGGCTTCGATGTAATGGCACGCATGAAGTCTCAGACCAAACGTGCCATGAGTTAAAATTAATATTTCTATATGTAACCTGGCGATAACATTTAATTCTAGGAACTGATGTGATATTTTTTGAAAATTAGAAGACGTTGCGTTTAAAGCTTATGTGGCCTGGTGAGTAGATGGGTCGTTGTTGGTTAGATATACCATTGGGAAAGAACTTGAAAGCAAGGATGAGATTTTTATTTTCTTAATGTTACTGACAGATTCCTGATGCTAAATTTATATATTACACCCAATGTAATAGGTTATTTAACACAAATATAGCTAACGGCACAAGAAAAACATATTTTTATATTGGTAAAGACTAAATACATGAACTCAGAATGTAGAGGGAGTGATGAAGAAAGATAGTTAAAGGTTACGTCAGGAACCAGAAGATTAAACGGATACATGATCTGGATGGGCACAGGTGGGCGAGTGTTCTGCACAGACTCAATCCGAGTAAGGGGAATTTCAGAATGTTTGTGGAAAGATGGTTGGCGGGGGATGGATTACTTTTAAGAAAGGATCTGTGTTTTTCTTTTCACCCTTCAGGGCATCAGATGGTATGACTGCGATGTTCATTCATAAAGCATCGGGCACTGGCTCCTTCCCAATGTGCCTGGCTTAAAGTTCAAACCACACCTGGTTCAGAGCCAGTCACCTATACGTGTTGTTACTTAATTAGCAAACACTCAGTGTTTATATTACCAGTGCTATTAAAATGTTAATAAATATGCCATTGTTAAATAAAAATGCTTTAACTGCATATATTCTTGGACAGCGAAAGGTTAGAGATTTAGAGTTACTTTCCACAGGAGCTTGCAATCTACAAGCAGGGAAAGAAAAGTTTTCTGGATAGTTGGGCCGATTGTTGGCACAAATAATACTGCTAAAGTTAGCTGTATATTGTTTTTCTCCATTTAGAGCTGGTTGGAGCAGTGGTAATATCACAGCCTTAGAGCTTGGAAACCCAACTTCATTACCAAGAATCAGAGCACCTTACCAGTAAGTGTCCTTGGGCAAAACACCTAATGATATATATCCACCTACCTCATATCCTGATAGATTGTGAGCAGAGCTTTCTTTACCTCTAAATATCTTCTTTTTATAATTGTAAGACGCTCTATAAATGATAATTTAAAAGATTACCTTGCTCTGAATTTGGGGTGCTCTACCTTCCAGCATGAGCGAGCCTAATTCTGCAATACATTTTATGCTCCTACAGGAAATTCAGTTAGCAAATTTCTGTATGAAGCTGTACCCATTAGCCATAGCAATGATTTATGTTGGGATGTGACATTTCCAGCCTGACGTAAAACAGAAGCTCAGACTAGATTCAGCCCTCATCTGGCAGATATGTAGACGCTTCCAAATCTCAGCTGTAACCCAATCCCTCGGAGGACCAGACTAGTGACGGGATCCCAGCCACTTTAATTTTTTTTGTCTTCAGAAAATAGACTAAATGTGTCAGTGTCTGAAAAATGCTTCATGCACTCAGAATGACAAATACACTGGGTACGCAAATCTATCTTCTCTCGTAGACGTAGGGGATGTCCTGTGGAACGGACATTGTGCTTGATATTTGGGTGAAAAAAAGGCCTCATGTACCATAACTTCATATTCATAATCCTCCTATTAATATAAATCTTTTTATAGCACACACTTTTCCTCAATAATTTTCTAAACGTTCATAATCTTTTATTGTAAAGAAAACAAAATGTCTTTACATTTACTTTTCTAATATACAACATTTTTAATATTACACTATATTATTCAAACCCGAGAGGTTATAAAAGCAAAATAATTCTAGGTTAAAATGTAGTTAAGATACCTTCTGTGATATAAGATAGATCTAGGACGATTTCATACATATTTCACATCAGACTCAAATGATATAGTTTATTATTGAGTATTGTAATGTCTAGAAATACAAATCCATTATGACCCCAAATGTCTCATCCAGTACACAACCTCCTGTGAACCTTTGTGAATCTAAATACCTTTTGGAGACAAACACACACATGCAGAAAAAAAATCAGATTAAAGGACCACTATAGTCACCCAGACCACTTTAGCTCAATGAAGTGGTCTGGGTGCCAGGTCCCGCAGGTTTTAATTGTACAGCTGTAAACATAGCAGTTTCTATGCTATGTTTACGTTGCAGGGATAATCCAATCTCTAGTGGCAGTCTTCCTGACAGCTGCTAGAAGCACTTCTGCAACGCTGGATGCTTTCCTATGGACTGTTTGAATGCGCGCGTGGCTCTGGCCGCGCATGCGCATTCGGCTCCACTCGGGTGCTGACGTCAGAGGGGGAGGAGAGGTAACCAGCGCAGAGTGAGCCCGGTAAGTTGCCGAAAGGGTTTTAACCCCCTCAGCCCAGCGGGAGGGGGGCCCTTAGGGTGGGGGGTGGGGTACACATAAGGACTATATAGTGCCAGAAAAATGAGTTTGTTTTCCTGGCACTATAGTGGTCCTTTAAACTTGATAATAATCAAACAGGATCAAATACTTGAATTGCACCGGACCAAAAACTTGTTTTTTTAACATAAGGCCACTTCACCTTTATAAAGTTTACTATGCAACGTTTTAAAGCACCAACACTTCGAAAGTAATTTTTTTAACGATTGTTTCCCTGTGATAGTGAGACAGATCTAGGTATAGAAGACATAAGAAATATTTTGCTGAATAGAAATATTTAGAAAATATTTTTAGGGTACACCACTGCGTATCCCATCAAAATTGTCCAAGACCATTGGATGTAAATTCTGTCCAGGCATTCCAGACTTTAAAAAATTGTATCTTAACATAATCTTAATTTTTCCTTTGTCTATGATGAACTATTTATTTATTATATTTAATGTCTTTTTTTTCACATTGACAATTATCTTGTACACTGCAATCTTATTTAACTGCTTATCTTATATAAAGAATCTAAAAAAAAAAGAGAGAAGATTTTTATGAATAATTTGGGCTGTGAAGGAAAGCCGTGGAAGGGGATCTAAAGTGAAATAGATTATAGGAAACCTGGGGCAAGCAAGTTCAAGGGAAAGTGAGTAGCTCAGAGCTCTAAAAGTGGATGGGAAGAGGAAGGGTGAATATTGGCAATGTTTATATAATTCACACATCCCAGCTCTGGCCATATTGCTCTTTTCTAGATAAGGGAGGAAGTGTTTGACAGCAGCCAGGACTGCAATAGATTATCCAGTGCGATCATTTTCTGCCTTCAGAATAGTCCAGCTGTTAACCTCACTTTTCCTCTGCCTAACCTCAGTCACTTACATAACAAACTGGAGGCTACATTAATCAATAGAACCCTCAGCCTGATTATACATCCATATATTAAACGGCAATAGTAAGCTCTGCTTGGGTTTAACGACTTCGGGACGAAACATGAAGAAGGCCATACTGATATTTCTGCATTTAGCTGTCACCCAGACTGAGAAAAGCTGGTTTCCCATGCGATTTCCGCCAGTAAATATACAGAGACGGGATTGGTGTCAGATAGAGGGAGATGGGGTTAGAACAGACAGGGGGACACATAGATTATCAGAGAATATGGACATTGCATTTTATTTATTCACTCTGACTATTCTATTTCTAAATTTCCTGTGATGTGATTAATGTTGGGTATGTTGACGTATATAGTTATTTCTGGGAATTCCCTCATTAGTGGGGCATGCCTTACTTGATGATTTTTTTTTTTTAAATGTATTTTGGAATAAATAAATAGTAAACATTAAGATAAGCAATTGGAAAATATATGAAGCCTTCCAGCAAATGACATCTCAGACGAAAAAGAGTCCGAACAAAAATAACTACAGAGTCAGATACAACATGAATGATCCCTAGGAATTAAAGATGTGATATACCGGTGGGTCTAGTGAGATACTGCCCTGCTATACCAGTCTAACTAACTAACTAACTAACTAAGCCAACATCTAACCCTGGCGTGAGCTTAACCAGCATTTTCCAGCAGAATGCAAACCTTTCTGAAGAGGCTAGATAGGTAGAAAGAAGAAAGGACTGAGATTAAGACTGCTCCAACCTACACGGAACCAGGAGGAATCCACCTTTCCCCCACTCTACCTGATGTCTCTTCACTGATCCATAGGTATGCCACTTCACGGTTTCTCTGCCCGTGACTTTCTCCTGTCCACTACTCGCACCCGTACGGCCAACTCACGCTTGCAGGACTTCTCGCGAGTGGCTCCCATCCTTTGGAATAGCTTGCCTAACGGCATCAGACTCTCCCCTAGTCTTCAGTCGTTTAAGAAGTGCCTTAAAATCTCTTCAGGAAAGCTTATGGGCTCCTAGAGTAACCCCTACCTCACATACCTATCCTTTGCTTTCTCCTAAAGGGCAGCACTTCACTCTCTCCCCCAGCTCTGCTTTACTTTATTCCAGGGCTAGTCACTGGATTTTATATTCAGAAGATGAAATCTAAGAGCTAGCTAAATGGTCTCCATAGATGGTCACGGCGGCCATTTTTTCGGTGGGAGTCTGATTCCATAAGCACCTGATTGGGTTCAACCCACGTGGGGAACCCAGGTGCACACTGATTAGTGGGATTAATAAGTCTGAATGCTGTGAACTACATACAAGCTCTACCTTGAAGAAGTCCTAAGGACGAAACCGGTCGGACACATTTGGAGCCTCTACTACCTCACACTCACTCCATTTAGGGCATCTTAATCCAGAACTCACTCCTTCACTACTTCTTGGGATCTGGAACCTTGGTGTATTTAGGAACTGACTCAGAACATCTTGGAGTCCCGTTGTGGCAGGTCTTTTGATGTGCCTTTTTTGGCCACTATAAGTGGCGTATCGTTTGTGAGTGCAATCCATTACCTTGTCTTTTATCATTATACCAAACTGTTTTACACTATGTTTTGTTTTATGCTTACGTTTTTAAGTGATTAAAAGCTGGAATTACCATTTCCTAACTCGAATACTACCAGTATATTTCGGGAGATTTACAGCCAGTGTATGTATACCATTTTATTGGTTATCTTCACATATGTTATTATAGCACACCACACCATCTCTTTTTGCTTTCTGCTTTACTCCCACCTTGTTTGATTGCCATCTTGTGTCCTATTGTGTATTTATACCCCGCCTCCTCTACGCCATAGCTTTTTTGAGCAGGGTCCTCTTCAACCTATTGTTCCTGTAAGTTTTTGTAATATTGTAAAGCCCTATGAAATATGCTGGCGCTATATAAATTCCTATAATAAATAAATAAATGTTTTTAAGGCATTCCTCTTGTGAAGTAGTTTCTAAGGTATCCTTCATTTTATATTATGGAAATGGGTTCCTCTGTCGGTGTTGGATAAGTCAACCAATTATTTGTTGAACTTTTTTGGTACAAGTATCTAATGATCTTTCACAATGGCCAAGCTAAAGCTTAATTCTTTAATTTTGCCAGGACGCTTTCCAAATGTCACCTGCTAAATGTTCTCCCCATTTTACGACTTGCAGTGAGGATTGCAGCACCTATTCAGCAGGTCCGATGATGCCCCATGCATTTTAGTCCCAGATGTCCTTGTTCCTTTTTAGTTTCAATAGTATAACCTTTTTGTGGATTGACCTTTGACTGTAATACATAGATACTGAAAGATAGCTCTCTTCTGTAATCTTTGCATGTTTAAAGTCAACCTGTCATGATTAGTGCACTTACCTCTGGCTGACTAACAGCTAGCCCCAGTCAAGACTACTTGTGCGCAGAGCACTTCTGAAATTCTCTGACCCTGGTCTGAATGCCCTGAGTGGGTTTTGCACGGCAAACGTGTGTTTAATGGGGACTTGATCTCTGGTGTTCCCAGATGTGGGATATCGAAGAGCAAATGTCAGAGTGCGGGACAGGACACCAATTTGAGATGGCCCTGCCCACTCTGGGATGGGTGGGAGTTATTCAATGAGTTGTACTGTGCTTCATGTCCCTTGTTGTTTCTTAAAGGACCACTATAGTCCTATAGTCCCCCTCCCGCCGGGCTCTGGGGAGAGGAAGGGGTTAAACACTCACCTTTCTCCAGCACCGGGCGGGGAGCTCTCCTCCTCCTCTCCTCCTCTTCGGCTGAATGCGCGTTCCTATGGACGCTAGCGTCTTCTCACTGTGATTTTCACAGTGAGAAGCACGCAAACGCCTCTAGCGGCTGTCAATGAGACAGCCACTAGAGGCTTTAGAGGCTGGATTAACCCATTTATAAACATTAAATATTGAAAAGTGGCCAGAACATCAATGTCCTAGTGTCTATAGGAACAGAGTAGGGGGTGACCTCTGAAACTGCTATGTTTATAAAAAAATGGGTTAACCCTAGCTGGACCAGGCACCCAGACCACTTCATTAAGCTGAAGTGGTCTGGGTGCCTAGAGTGGTCCTTTAAAGGTGATTTTGACATTTGTTTTATACTTAAATATATTATATAACGTTCCAAAGCAATGCACTGGGGCCCTTCCTACACAACAACTCACAGGAATTTTAATTATTGATAGACTTCTGAGTCCATACACACACAGACTGCTGGGTCCATACACACACACAGACTGCTGAGTCCATACAGACACAGACTGCTGAGTCTATACAGACACAGACCGCTGAGTCCATACACACACAGACTGCTGAGTCCATACACACACAGACATACACAGACTGCTGAGTCCACACACACACACAGACTGCTGAGTCCACACACACAGACACAGACTGCCGAGTCCACACACACAGACACAGACTGCCGAGTCCACACACACAGACAAAGACTGCTGAGTCCATACACACAGACACAGACTGCTGAGTCCATACACACACAGACTGCTGAGTCCATACACACACACAGACTGCTGAGTCCATACACACACACACACACACACAGACTGCTGAGTCCATACACACACACACAGACTGCTGAGTCCATACACACACAGACTGCGAGTCCATGCACACACGCACACACACACACAGACTGCTGAGTCAATGCACACACACACACACACACACAGACAGTCCACACACACACACACACACACACAACTGCTGAGTTCATACATACACACACACAGACTGCTGAGTCCATACACACAGATTGCTGAGTCCATACACACACAGACTGCTGAGCCCATACACACACACACACAGACTGCTGAGTCCATACACATACAGACACAGACTGCTGAGTCCCCCCACACACACACACACACACACACAGACTCTGCTGAGTCCATACACACACACACAAACACACACAGACTGCTATGTCCACACACACCAAGCCTACCTGTCACTGGAGGATGTTGCTGGGTTCAGACAGCCATCATCTGCAGCAGCAAGGTCTGCTGCTTTACGGTGGGGGCGGGGTTTATGTGCGGGAGGCGGTCCTGGTTTGGTTACAGCCCGAGGGAATAGAACTTAAGAACTTGGCCAGCAAGTTGCCGGCATTTGGGGGTCCCAAGGTGTAGCAACCCCCAGAGTTGCTACACCTTGGACTGGGATTATATCTGACTGGGTTTGCCGTTGGGAGTTATGGAATTGTCTGTGTATGTTTGACACCACTTGTGATTTACTTGATTTCTCTTATGTTTAAGACACCCTTTGCCCATGAGGTGTATATAATTGTGTATTGTTCAATGTTTTGTATGCTCTCCTGTCTTGTTGATACTTTTTACTAACTAGGTGAATTTGGCTGTGGAACTTGTGCAGTGCCATCTGGTTGCAACTGCATGTATGTACGTAGCGGGGAATGTGGTGCGACTAAGAGTAAGGAGACTACCCCAATTCTCCCCCCAATAATGACAAACAACGAATACTGGATGAAACAGGCCACAGCATTTATTAAACTTACAACTGTAGGACTCATCCGAACTTTATTCTTTTTCTTTAATTCAAATATAAATAAACAGATAAATATATATACATACCATAATTAACATATAAATTACACTTATTGCCCTACAGCCTCCAACTTAAATAACCGTCCTTGCCAACGAACTTAACCAGGTGCCTATGCACCAAAACTTTACCCACTGGTGTCTCGCCTCCCCCCTCGTCCAAACCAAAAATTCCATAATCTTAAATGCTCTACCACCAGCCGGCTTTTTGCTCGGTGGGCACGTCCTATTCGGTAAATTAAATGTTTACCTTACAGAGCAGGGGAGGTTGAGACCCACCATGTCCATCTCCTGACATTCCATCTGCTCCCCAACCCTGTTGGCAAGGACACGCTCCCCGCTAGCTGTGACAGAACAAAAACAGAAAATTAGGGTGGGTGGGTGGGAAGTTGTTTGCTGGCCAGAATCCCAAAAGGCACTGAGGTAAGATGATCCCTGCTCCACTACAAACCCATAACCACTCCCCTAAACACATACAGTCACTCCCCTAAACACATAGCTACTCCCCTAAACACATACAGCCACTCCCCTAAACACATAGCTACTCCCCTAAACACATACAGCCCCTCCCCTAAACACATACAGCCAATCACTAGCACCATCCCCACACTCATACATGTGCCCTTGTCCGTTTAGCTATGCTGACTCCCCAGGGCCTTGTGCGCTACCTGAATTGCAAGACTTTGTAATTTGCATATTAAGTTATATTTGCATATTATGGTTTCTGCAGGCAGGAGAGATATCTTGTGCTAATTATTGTTTCTCCCAACCTTTTATATTTATGAGGTTATTGTTAGTTCCTGTGTGTTTCCCCATATTATTTATTTGTTTATTGAGTTATCACTATAAGTTTAATGTTACGTCCATATGGGCTAGTCCTGATTAAAAACAAAGCTGTATGTGTGTTAGTTCCTTTTAGAACTGTGTGTCCTGGATTTGTTTCAGAGATCAAGTAGCAGAGTCTTTGGATCTGTTAGTTAGCTGTATGGTCCCTGTGACATGGGGCAATTAAAAAAAAACTGGGTCTGAGAGCTGCAAGTGTCATTATATGTGAGCAATTATAAGATCAGAAATAATAAAAAGGATGGACTGTTGCGCCAACTGCCAATGGATGATGCTAAATATCAACTCCCATCATTCTGTGTCATCTAGAGGGTGGCAAATAATTAAAGACATTTTAGACCAACAACAACTGGAGGCATGCAGTTTATTGCCCCTTTTCTATGAACATGTAAAGAGACAGAGGAGGAAAAAAGGCAGTGATAAAGAAATGGTTAAATATTATTCATTACAACATACAGAACATTTTGTCCCTTAACGTTAAAAAACGTATATCCCAACCCCTCTGGGCTCTTTGGTTGTCTAAAATCTTTGGTCTCAAGCGACCCATACGCAAGGCTATAAGAATATGCTTTTTAACAAGATCTCGGCAGAGTCATAAAGTGATTGTGAAATCCGAATCTTCCTGTATTATTTTCAAACTGTGCGTTTGACAACGATGTAAACCAATAGCCTAAATCCGAGCACTGCTAGAGTGCCAACATTTGCAATGATGAATTTCACCATATTGTGATAAAAAAAAAAGATTAAAAAGCTACTTTTTTTTCTTCAAATATCAAAGGAAAGAGAGAAAAAAAAAGAAATATGGTGTATTGGTCACTTCCATGCTCTTCTGCCAAAAATTACAAACATTCGAATAAAAAAATCAGACTATCAGACTGCTCAGTAATTCTATTTAAAACGCTTAAACTGAAAAAGACCAAAACAGTTCTCGGGGCCAATTGAATAAATGATGGTTCACCTTATGTCTTGGCAGGAGTATCTGTGATTATTGTCTGGACTCAAACATTCACTTTGGATTTGTAAGTACGATTGCAGCAATGGGATATTGGCAGCTCACATAAAACAAGGGCACAGATACTGTAGCCCGTGCTACGGATTAACAAATAAAAGTCTTTTGCAGTTCATACCAAGAACATTCTAACTCCATGAAATCATATCTCACAGAAATTATTTTTGGTCTTCACAAAACATTTCAATATTAGCTCCAGGGAGATCAAAAGGCGGTTTGCCTCTTCCTATCTGGGTCGGCTACCTAGATCATTTAGAGTAAGAATTTGACGTACACATAGGGAAAATTAGAACTTTTATTGTACTGTTCGTTTGTAGATTGGAAAGTATACTAAACCTCTATATAGCAAAGCAGCTTGCCAGATTAATAGTGATTAATAGTGAAAAGGTACAGAAACAAAAGACCACGGTGGACACAGTGGATACTCCATGCTTTGGGGCTTGTTTGTTTTTGCATAATCGAAAGTACAGTCTTGAAAACCATTATAGTTCTGTATAGTTTTCTTTTGTAAATCCACTAAACTGTACGCAGACCTACACACTCAGCAGAAGTATTTTCGGAATATTTTACCATTCATTATCTGTTAGATTACTGCGTCCCCCACATACCTTCATATGTAAAGGGTCTTCTGACTTCCAAAATGGAGATAGGAGTGCAGTCGGCTAAAACGGAGACAATCATTGTGATTTACGCGATTATTCATTATTGTGTGAACTTTTTGAAATTTAAAGTGAACTCCAAATTGTAGGACAAAAGACTCAGCTATTTAGTGTTAGTACTGTCCACTAACAATTTTAGTCAAATCTTAGTCGACTAAAATTTTTGAGAAAAATTTAGAAATTAACACTGCAGTTGTTTTAACATAAAATGTAAAATTCACTATGAATTCATGTTAAATTCCTGGTAACATACCTGCCTACTGTCCCGGGTTCTGTGAGACCATCCTGAGTTTGGCGTGCAACATCATAGTCTTGGATTTAATTCCATGGAGTGACGCATCTGGGGAAATCATTCAATTCTGAGAGTGTATGTTACATGTTATGTTTTTCACAGTTTTTATCAACATACATATATTTATATTTTTTTTATTCTTTATATTTGAGTGCAGAGTAAAGGGCGTAAGCAATGACTTGTTCAATACAATATATCATAGTAAACAATTGGCATAAGTAGTCAAGAGATGCTGCACTTTTTTTTTGTGATAACAAGATAGGAACATGAATAAGACATGAAATGACATAATAGTGATATGCAAGGTACGAAACAGTTGAGTGTCATACTAAGCTGATTTGAACATATGTCAGGCCCGGACTGGCATAAGCCTGCCACAACGTCAATGTACCCCATCTTTGGCAGGTCCTACACTAACAGCCTAATGTCTGCTCTTATGAGATTAACCTACTTGGGGGAAAAAATCATCCCAGGGCCCTATTTAGCCTTGTACTGCAGAGAGCCCCAGATGGAATTTTTTTCCCCAAGTAGGTTAATCTCATAAGAGCAGACATTAGGCTGTTAGTGTAGGACCTGCCAAAGATGGGGTACATTGACGTTGTGGCAGGCTTATGCAATGTATGATCATATAATGTAACTAAACCCCCATTATTTTTGCCTAGATTAGGTGTTTTTAAAAAAACAAATAAAATCTTTCAACATTGAAGTTGCTGTTTAGTGGATAGGTGAGTGCGCTGGATCTTGTGTATTGTATTATTTGGCCTCCAGCAGCACCCCCATTTATGCATGTTAAGGTTAGTGCAGCCAACCCCCTCTTGTTTTATATATATATACATATACACTACAGCACCCCTCACACACATACTGCACTTCTAAACACATTACGTTCCAGACACACACTAGATCCCTTACCCAACTCTGGATCATATACGCACACTAGATCCCTTTATACACTCTGAATCCGTTATATACACACACTCACTAGATCTCCTACACATTCTGGGTCCTTCAAACACACACTAGACTCCTGTATACACACACACTCTGCTCCATCTACACACACGCACACACACTACATTCCTAAAATACACACTCTGGATCCCTTATAAACACACTAGATTCATTGTAAACAAACACATACTACACCCAGAAACACACACTCTCTACAACCCCTACAAACACTACATCACCTATATACACACACACACACTATAGCCTGTGTGCACACACTTACTACATCCGCTATACGCACATTTTCTCCAGCCCCTAGCCATATATGCATCACATTACACCACAAACACAACACGACTAAAACCGACACCACACACCACAATCAGCTCACTCTACACACACGCAATCCCACAAGCCAGCTCCAAACACATGCACAGTACCCTTCCCCGGCCCTTTTGTCTCCATGAATCCATTTATAGAGACACCAGAGGCAAGTTGCAAGGAAACAGAGTGCAAGCATGTTATTAAATTTGCTTGCACTGTGCAGAACAAATACAGGGCTTTTTTTCTCATGCTAGAGCTCTTCAGCAGAGTTCGGCGCATGGTCTGCCCTGGAAGAGCATTGAACCAACATGCTCACTTTGAGAGGGGGCGTGTTTGTCATTGGTGATGACGAAACACACCCTCTCTGCCCCGCCCCCTTCTTAGTGGGCCGCTGTAATAAAAAAATGCCCGGGCCGAATTTTTCTCCCAGTCCGGCGCTGACATACGTATGTTTAACGCCAACACCAGGCCCTCTAAACCATGCCGCCCCCCATGTGACATCACAATGCCCCACCCATGTGATCTGCCATGTTAACTAACACCAGTGCTGCAGTGCCGCCGTGTTTACATTAAAAGGCCTGCAGGGACAGGCTAGACACCAGAACCACTACATTAAGCTGCAGTGGTTCTGGGGACTATAGTGTCCCTTTAATGTGAGGTAAATTAGAGATTAGTGCAACGAATAATATACTAGATTGCCTACTTACAACCAGATGAGGATGATGATGATGGGCTCTAGCTGCCGTCTGGCTCCACTGGTCTGGTGTACAACAGGCTCTCTGGAGGCGGTTTGTAACTGTGGTCACAAAAATCACTGTTCTGGGAGAACGGGAAGCAGCTCCATTTTTTGAGGGCCCTTTACACAGCTCAAGGTCTGGGTCCCAGGGTCCACCTTCATGTTCCACCAATGAGTTTGTTTACAGGGGGTGGAGTGTGTGTGTGGGGGATGTCCTGATGTGTGTAAGGAATGCATTGTGTGAATCTGTGTTTGTATGTGTAAGGGCTGCAAGATGAGTTGTGTATGTATGGGATGCAGTGTGTGCGTCTGTAAGGGATGCATTGAGTGTGTGTAAGGGGTGCATTGTGTGTTGCTGTGTGTAAGGGATGCATTGCTTGTGTACGTGTATCTGTGTGTAATGCATTGTGTGTGATGGATGTCAATCTCTCCCCCTCCCCCCCCGTCAATTTCCTTCTCCCCCCTCTCCCTCCAATTTCCTTCTTCTCCCCCTCCCTCTCCAATTTCCTTCTTCCCCCCTCCAATTTCCTTCTTCTCCTCCTCCCTCTCATTTCCTTCCTCTCCCCGTCTCTCAAATTTCCTTCCTCTCCCCCCGTCCCTCGAATTTCCTTCCTCTCCCTCGTCCTCAAATTTCCTTCCTCTCTCCCTCCCTCAAATTTCCTTCCTCTCTCCCTGCCTCAAATTTCCTTCCTCTCTCCCTGCCTCAAATTTCCTTCCTCTCCTCCCTCAAATTCCATTCCTCTCCCCCCTCAAATTTCATTCCTCCACCCCTCCCTCAAATTTCATTTCTTTCCCCCCCCATTTCCTTCCTTCCTCCCCCCTTCAAATTTCCCTCCCTAAGCCTCAATTTCATTCCTTCTCCTTCCCCCCTCCCGTTTCATTCCTTCTCCCCCCCCATTTCATTCCTTCCCTTCCCCCCTCCATTTCATTTCAGCTTCCTCCCTCCCATTTAATTCCTTCCTTCCCCTCCCATTTCATTCCTTCCTTTTCCTCCATTTCATTTCCTTCCCTTCCCTCCCATTTCATTCCTTCCCCTTCCCCCTCCCATTTCATTCCTTCCCTTCCCCATTTCATTCCTTCCCCATTTCATTCTTTCTCCTTCCCCTCCATTTCATTCCTTCCCTTCCCCCCTCCATTTCATTCCTTCCCCCATTTCATTCCTTCTACTTCCCCCCTCATTTCATTCCTAACCCCCCCTCCCTCGAATTTCATTCCTCCTACCCCCCCTGACACTGGCGGCGGGCGGGCAGGCCGGCGCGCGAGGGAGCACTCTCTGTGTGCTTCCTCTTCAGCTCCCTCGCGCGCCGCGTACTGAAGATGATGTCATCTTCCGGCTCCGGCATCAGTACGGTGCGCGAGGGAGCTGAAGTGGAAGCACACAGAGAGTTCTCCCTCGCGCGCCGGCCCGCCGGGTGTCAGCAGGGCCAGCCTCTGGGGGGGCCCTGAGGTGACCGGCTGCTGGGCCCCCCAGGAGAAGAGGCTGGCCCTGTGGGTACATACCGGGTCGCAGGGCCCCCTGCGACCCGGTATGTACCCACTGAATGTGGGGCCCGGACGACCTGAGCAGTCCGGGCCCCCCAGGACCGCCGGGCCCATGACAACCGTTGCGGTTGTCATGCCCTGATGGCGGCCCTGTGTGTGGGATTCAAATTCTGAAAGGGAGATTTTTCAATAAGACTGGAACTTCTTAGGCACAGTTTTTGGTGCCAATGTGGGCAATTTTGGACGAGCAATTCTGAAATATTTTTAGGAGTTCTTTCATGCTTACTAATACATCCAAACAGTCCTTGCTTTATTTTTTTTATTTTTTTTTATAAATATACCTGCATTCACAGTATAGCTGCCACACCAACCTCAATACAGAAAATAGTGATACAATATACACAGGCAGCTAAGGGCCCAACTTTCTCTCCCTCCTAAACTCTTACACAAATCTGTGTGTCTTACTTTATAATAAATCAGTATTGTCTATCCTGTGAGACTACTCCCTGGCTATTTATAGACATTAATACTAAAATGGAGAACCACCAAATCAAATACCGAATCTCAGCATGTTTTTTTTAAAACCGATGCAAGTTACGATCACTGGATAACAAAACTTATATATTTCTACCGCCAAACACCAGCTGAACAAGATTGTAACAAGATTCTAAAGGAATGTTATTTTTGAAAACAACTGGCAACTGTGAACTAACCTCAAATTTTCTGTCGATAGTATCTGACAAAAAAAAATAATTCTGAACACAGCGAGAGCAATAGTGTGACTTACTCTCTGGTTACGTTAAACCACCTCTTGCGCACATAATCGCTCACCACGTCAGTGCTCAAATTGGCGCATCAGATAAGTGGTGTCAGAATCAAGTGTCAATCTGATTCACCAACCAATTCTTCTTACTTAAAGATGTTTAACGAGGAAGTGCCCTGTCTGTTGGAGTCCTTAACCACTTAATGACCAATGATGGAGTATGCCAACAAAATAATTTCTACTTTAAAGTGGCATTGTCAGTTTTCCTGTACCTTACTTATAATTAGTGATGTCCCGAACTGTTCGCCGAACTGTTCGCCGAACGGTTTGCCGCGGATTCATCATTGAGTAAACTTTGACCCTGTACCTCACAGTCAGCAGACACATTCCAGCCAATCAGCAGCAGACCCTCCCTCCCAGACCCTCCCACCTCCTGGACAGCATCACTTAATTCATTTCAAGCTGCATTCTTAGTGAGCTGTCCAGGAGGTGGGAGGGTCTGGGAGGGAGGGTCTGCTGCTGATTGGCTGGAATGTGTCTGCTGACTGTGAGGTACAGGGTCAAAGTTTACTCAATGATGAGTCTGCAGCGAACAGTTCGTGGCGAACCGTTCGCGAACCGTTCGGCAAACAGTTCGGGACATCACTATTTATAATACTTCCACCAAGCCCTTTGTCTTTATTGATGTTTTGTTATTTTTCCTTTTGTGCACTGGATCACAATTTTTGGTGCCTCCATTTTGTTCCCCTGTATACAAGATGTCTGCAGTTTGCCCTTTGTTGACATTCTTTTGCTGATGGACTATGGGTAAATTAGGTTAACAACTGAAATTGAGTTTTGTTTAAGCTCTATCCGTTGCGAAAAATTACTTCAGATTGTGCTCCCTACAAGAAAAATTGCACCCAATTTTTTCTCAATGTATAAAACTAAGGTAAATTTAAAACAAACAAACAACGTGTAATAAGTGAACAAAAACAAACGAACTGTAATTTGAGAGCAAAACATGCAAAGCGAAAGATCCTTAAAGTAACTACTTTAAGAATCCCTTTCCAAAATGGAAGAAACCCACGCTTTTAACGACTGGGGATCTGCACAGCACTTTCAAAAACTAAATGTGCAAAGCATTTCACTTTCATATAATCGGGACTGAATACCAGATCAGAGTGTTCCAGTAGAATTATATATATGTCGTCAGTAAAGGTGCATTTTGTCATTAATATGATGCATGGGAAATAAAAATAATCATAGGTCCAGATTTCCTACCTGCTATATAAATAGGTCTGTTTGGATTCTTACGGCCATGAATTACAACCTTAAAGACTTTGATGACTCCATGAACTTACACATTGACTATTTGGGTATTAGAATGATCTGCATGTTCTTCAAGGTCTCAGCTTTTATTATTATCATTATGTTTTATTAATACAGTTACAGGAAATTGCGCAGAGTTACATGCAGTAAATTATTCTGATAGACACATTAATTTAAAATATGTGAAGCTGCATCAGAGTATAAAATCAAAAATATCATAAGGTACTGTTTGAAACAATTTATAGGTCCAAGTGATCAGAAAAAAAACAATCCCTTCTTCAATATCATGAGTTCTTACTATATTTTTTTTCCACTGGATGACTAAAAACCCCCACAACATTTCATAAAATATAGTGTTTTTGTTTAGACAGATTACTCCTAAGTAATATTCCATAGAGCCAAACACTCAGAATTCCTCTTTAATTATTGAAGGTTTAGTAAATCGACAGACTAAACAGCACTTTAATGTGAAATTAGTGGGTGGTATGTCTTTTTGGCGATAACTGTTTGTTTTTAATTGTATCCCTTTGAAGGAAGGAAGGCGGCGCTGTCATATATAATGTTTACTTCTGCATGAAAAAAATCATTCACCAACAGTAAGGATGAAATTCAGATTGAGATAAGACATAAATGCATCAGGTTCAAATTCAAATCCAAAAATAATCGTAAGATAAGCAATTCTTTTATCTGTGCAATACGTTATTAGAAAATGCTTTTCATTTAATAACAGTAGAGGCAGGCTTTTGAATGTAATGTAGATAAGGACTTACGTCACTTCCAAAATTAATATTGTTTAATCAAACAGAGGGCTAGCCAATGTGTGAATAAATGTCATTAATAATAAGTAGTTCATTATGGCAAGCGTTGCCATTGAAAATATTGCTCTCAAAGTCGCATAATTCAATTTTATTCTAAAAGTATGTTCTACATAATTTAACAAAGACATTAAACACCATCTACAAAAGTTGGAGAGTAACAGGTTCAGGGATGTAAGCACTACTTTATAAAAGAGGGCTTCATCCATAGAACAGACTTTCAGTAGAGGTGGCAAAGAAATAATTGAGTTAGTTATTATGATAACCACATTCCAAGTGTTCTTGAGAGTTCAAGAGTTCCTGGGATACACTTAGAGGGACACTGTAGGTGCCATAACGTCATTTCTTTGAAGTGGTTATAGTGCCTGGAGCCCCAGGACTCTGTCCTTCCATTTAGCATCAAAGCATTTTTAATGTTTTAATGCTAAATGTGAGTCCCCAGCAGCCTGTCCCCTATGTGGTGCTTGGGCTAATTTGTGTTATACTCTAAGGTTAAAAATTTCATTTAAGAAGTCGTTAAATTCTGTTTTCATTTCTAAATATTATAGGACTGTATCAATAAGCTGCAATTCTTCAAACTACATTCACTCATACATTCACACAATAACAATCAATGTATTTCCTGAGATCAGCAGTGCAAGGGAGTATATAAACATGGAGTGGGAGCCATATATCTGGCTCTTGGGGCAAGTATCACTGTTCAATTCTCTACCATTTTAAACCACATTGTTTATACAGCCGTAGCCACACCTCTCTGCATGTGACTTACACAGCCTTCCTAAATACTGCCCCTAAATAGAAATCTAATGTTTACACTTCCCTTTTTCACAGTCTGCTTAATCTAGAATTTCTTATCTCTTGCTCTGTTAATAGATTGCTAGAGACTGCTGGTATTTTTGTGTGTCGTTAAAGTTCAATTTACTGAGCAGGAGGTAAAAAGTTCTAAATCAAGTTTACATCTGATTGGAAATTAAACCAGTTATTTTTGAGGCTGTGTCACAGTCAGGAGAGATATTCCTAGGGTTGCATAAAGAGAAGTAAAAATGATTTAACTCCTAAATGGAATAGAACTGAGCAGTGAGACTGCAGGACCATGATATATACACCAAAGCTGCTTTGTTGAGTTAAAGGACCACTATAGTGCCAGGAAAACATACTTGTTTTCCTCGCACTATAGTGCCCTGAGGGTGCCCCCACCCTCAGGGACCCCCTCGCGCCCGGCTCTGGAAGGGGGAAAGGGGGAAAAACTTACCTTTTTCCAGCGCTGGGCGGGGAGCTCTCCTCCTCCGATCCTCCTTCTCTCCTCCCCGTCGGCTGAATGCGCACGGGGAGGAGAGAAGGAGGATCACAGAAAATCACAGAAAGGAGGATCACAGAAAATCACAGTGAGAAGCACGCAAGCGCCTCTAGCGGCTGTCAATGAGACAGCCGCTAGAGGGAATGGGGGAAGGCTTAACCCATCATAAACATAGCAGTTTCTCTGAAACTGCTATGTTTATAAAAAAAATGAGTTAACCCTAGCTGGACCTGGCACCCAGACCACTTCATTAAGCTGAAGTGGTCTTGGTGCCTAGAGTGGTCCTTTAAAGATGTTTTAGTACTTGGAATATCTCTTTAACACTGAACAAGAGAGAGTGGCAGGGGACTATAAACAATTCAATGAGGTGAAATGGTTGTAGTGCTTACAGTGCCTATTTAAAGAGACACTATAGTCACCCAGACCACTTTATCTCATGGTAGTGGTCTGGGTGCAGTACCACTGTACCCCTTAGTCATGCAATCTAAATCATTGCAGTTTTTGAAAAACTGCAGTAATTGCATGGCACTAGTAAGACTGCCTCTAGTGGCTGCCAATTAGACAGTCACTAAAGGCACTTCCTGGATGCTGACGGACTCCAGATTCCCAAATGATGCTGAACGTCCTCACACTCTGCATAAGGACATCCAGCATCAGTAAAATCCTCATAGAAAGCAATGCTTTCTCATGGGGAGTGCCTAATGTGCACCTGCTGAGCCTTTATCTTCTCTGAAAATTGGAAGATGTATCTACACAAGACTGGAATTAGTGAACACTCAGATGATTCCTTTTTCTAGTCAAGGTAATAAGACTGACTTCAGGTGGTCCTTTAAACTTCTCTTTTCCCCTTTGATCGTACCCGATACCTCCAGGTATTATCAGAAAGACGAGTGAAGAGTGAGCTGGACTTTAGAGAAAGTTTCCTGTACAGGGAAAAGCTCAGTTTCAATAACAGTTTTCTCTCCAGAATGTCAATTAGGCTATATGGAAAATGAAACACATCTATAGGTGAGCAGTTCCAGAATGTTAATTCGGTTTTTTTCCTCACATAGTAGTCTGAGTTATTTTAATAGAAGATTGGCTTACTGCATAGCACAGGGCCACCATTGTGGGTTTGGTCCCTTTTGCATCTAAAACAAGGAAACATAATGGCAGAAACTCTTTGGGGACATGGTAGTACCAGGGGCTTGACATCTCTATGCAAACCTTTTTTTATTTAGAAAAGCAAATCCGTGGTCTGATGTTGCAAATTTGTAATATAGACTTGTGTACATGTGTAGTGCAAGTATATATTCACAAGTACATATATTAACTGAACTTTAAAATTTGAGCAGTTGTGAAATGACAAATTGAATGTAAACATTTACACCAAAGTTCAACATTGTCCACTTTTTCAAACTGGCTTTTTGGTGAACATCTTACGGTCAACCCACCACAGATCTCTGCTTAGTAAATGTATGTCTGCCTGAAAGGAATTTTAGGAACGGATAACATACAACTAACTTCGGCTTTAAATTAGTTGCTCATTACTTGATGTGTAACAATGACACCTTCCATTTCTTTCCCCAATCCAGCTGTTCCGTGTATTCCTCTCTGTTGACTTACACTATGTCAGACAGACACACAAACAGATTTCAGGCCCAGACAATCTGAGCGTTAGGAAGATGATGTTCATGTGTAAAATCTTCAGGATTGGAAACAAGACGTAGGGCTTTGAAGTGATTACACACGGCCCAAGAGTTTGGGCGTCCTGCAGAGAATGGAATGGTCTCCTTTCAGTAAAGCATACACTTAAAATAATTGGATGAATAAAAAAAAAAAAAAAAAACATTAACCACAAACACTCCGAAATTCAAATGAATTCTGTGATTGAGCTGAGGAAGATTCATTGGGATTCGAGCCAGGCAAACTTTTAGTCAAACAAATATGTCCTTCTATGGCAGACAGCGCAAAATGTATTTAAGTATAGCATTGTACCTATGCCATAGTCATAAAAATGTTTTGGTTTAAAAGAAAGAAAGAAAGAATTGCTGTCTACGTCTCTTTTAGAAGGGTATGTACAGAATGAGAGTATCTTCGGCAACGTCCCACAACATAAAGACTGGGCATCCAGACATGCAATTGCATAAGGAGGCTTTTGGAAAAGAGTCACTATTAAAAGGGATGCGAAGTTCTTAAAGTGGAGCGTGAACATTCTACTTTATCCACAGTATTGCTTGATTTTTTAGGACTTTGCTCCACTTATTTTTCAAAAATTCTCCCATAATATCTATCATATCTATTTAAAGTCTTGGTAAGTTTTCTTAACACCCACCTATGCAAAAAATGTGTGGAGCCATCAGTTTGACTGGTAGTATTAGAGTTACTGCATTTCACCTATTTGTTTAAATGCCATTCTGCATATTATACATGCTCCTTAGAGTATACATATTTCTGAATGATATATTACAGTATCTACTGTAAGACCTTTATACAGTTCAAAAATAGAAGGTACAAGTCACTCATTCCTTGGTTTAATTTCAGTCGATCATATTTATAGATAGTTTATCGGATCCTGATAAGCCTTTTAATGGTTTGGATTGATTTAATTAAAGCATTTAAATACTTATCTGGAGATGCTAAATAACAGTACAAATATCAAATCTAATACCTAGACTTTACATTGGATACTTTAGGATGTTATATCCAGACAAAAATGTTTTTTTTCTTAAAAACCTTCTCACCCATGACTCTTTAGAGGAACAAGTAAAATCTTACTGGGCATGTAAATGTGGCAAAAACTAAACCTCCATTATTATTTCTCCGTAAAGACTATTTCAACAATGTTTAGCATCAAACCGACCTGCCTACATTCATCATTATTATAACTGTGAATTTTAATTATAATATTAGACACATTCACTAGTTCATATAAAGCTCTACAGCAAAACTAGTCCTTCCATGCTTGATATTAAAGATAGTCTTTCATCCATTATATAGAATATGGACTGCTATATAAACATGGTAGGGCTTATGTTTGCTCAGAATTTTATTATTTCACTATTAGTGAGTATTAAAGTCCAGTGTACTTTGGGTGTACTGTGAGCTTTTGATAGAAGCTGGCCAGTAATGTAAAAATGTTCACCTCTTGGTTACGTAGTAGTTTTGCCTGACCGGGCATCATGTGTTATGATTATATCTTAAATCCACGTAAGACCTCATTTCTAGGACCATCCATAAAATAATATCTTGCAGGGGTTTCATAGCCGACTAAGAGCAAGACGAACAATGAATGACCACATCTGGTCCACGAATCTCCAGCTGGATTGATCTGATCCTCTGTAGAACCTGTCTACTTTTATTTGTTGTTCTATGTCCTTCAGCCTCAACATTTTTATATCCAAGACTTGTCTGCTACCTTTGAGATACTAAATAAAACAGAGGAAATCAAAGCTGACATTCTTTATACCATCGAAAGGCCTTTCCGATGTAACAAGATGGTGTTCTATGTAAAGGTGAGTTCTTTGAACAGTTTAAATATATTCCTGATTTTTACATTTAAGGACCAGCTTCCCAATGCCCAGAAATATTTCAGGCTTAGTATACCTCTGGAGATAATACACAACAGACACATGGGATAAATATCTAAACCAGGGCTCATGTGTTACCACATTCTTTCACGGTGTAGGGTGTGGCAGATGGAGAGGATTTTGGAAACCAGTAAAAAATACACATCAAACGGGGAGAGAAAATGATGTTGAAATTTTCTCTACTTTATCTGCCAGCTTCACTTTGTGCCAATAAAGATCTGTGCAGTGGAGTGAGACACAGATAAGAGCTTTGTGAACTGGTGAGATATTCGCTTCATCCAAGCAACATGTGGTGCATTGGTTCGGCTTCAGTAAAAGTACTTAACTTTATAAAAAAATACATCTAACTCGTAATTATGGATTTTACTACAAATGTACCATAAATTAGAAACTGACAAATTGTGTGGTATTGTCACCGTGACATCAAGACAGCCAGACGTGGTCACCCCATTTGAACCTGGGTACTTTGCTGTCCTGGGCCTACTATTTAACTTTGAATCACAGCAGTTCCTAGTCTTTGGACTTATTCTAGTCCTGTTCATCCTGGCTTGTCTGCAGCACTCGGGGCTGGACTTCGTCTATGGCTGTGCTTCATCTAAGATTGATTAGTCATCAGCAGGGTATATAAACACAGCCTCGCCCTGGGAACTTTATCAAGTCTTTGATCCTTGTTGTGTGTTGTGTGTGTTTAGTTCCAGTCTCTTGAACTTTTACTCCATATTGACCCCAGCTTCTGTCTTCGTTTATCCTGATCTCTGGCATCCCTTGACTTCGGCTACACTTCGTTAATCCTGACCTCTGGCATCCTTTGACTTCGGCTATCCATTGACTTGCCTGCTGTTTTTGTCCTTGTCGGTATTGCATTGGAACCCTTTCCTGCACTTCCTCCGTGCACAGATTCACAGTCCAGGTGGCTTCTTATCTGGTCACCTTGGACTGTGTCTATCTGCGCTAGAGACTCCCACCTCAGGTAAAAACCCTGACCGGTATCTACATGGAGGAATGTTCAGGATAGTTGCAGAATCAGTGGGACCATGAACAGATTACTAAATGCAACAGAGATACCATAGTTATAATTTGTTACATAATTAATTAATAACCTCATTGATCGAGACTCAAGACAACAATACAAAGTTTTCTTAATTTTGGTTGCTATTTGTTAGAACACAGTAGGTTATGGTCTGTACTAAACTCAGACCAGTTTGTTATCTACTGGACATTTTTGGCAACTCCTCGGGTTTATATATTATGTGAACTGACTTACTAGGACAAAGGTCTTTCCAATATCCCTCTATAATATCCACGGCACCCTAGGAAAACAAGTGTTAATGACCTCCCTTCACTGACCAAATAAACAATAAAGACTGAAGCTTTGATTTAAAATAACCCGATGGCAAAGTTATGCAAAACTAGATACTTAATTTCATATTTGGTAGAACTGTGAAAACCTATTAAAAGGAAAGTTGATATTAAAGGGACACTAGAGGCATCAAGACCACTTCAGCTAATTGAAGTGGTCTGGGTGCAATGTCCCTATTGCATTTAGTGCTGTAATGTTAAACATTGCTGTTCCAGAGAAACTGCAATGTTTACATTGCAGCACTAAGTCTGCCTCCAGTGGCTGTCTCTTTTACCTGATTCCAGCGTGAAGTTCCTTGGTGATGGGATGGGCTTTTCCTCCTTCTCTGAAACTACAATGTTTGAAGCTGCAGAGCTAAAATGACAGGGACAGTGGAGCCAGACCAGACGACGTGATTTGGGTGCCTATAGTGTCCCTTTAAATTAAAAAAAAAAAAATCTTTAAAGGAGCACCATAGGATCAGGATCACAAACATATATTAAAAATCACCATCCAGCCCCCCTGGTTCCTCCTGCCCTCCGTAATTATAATACAATCATGTTCTATTCAAGTCTGCAGCTACTGGCTCCTGATCTGCTTGCTTGGTTGACATCATCAGAAGTGATTCTCTGAGCCAATCACAATGCTTTCCCATAGGAAAGTATTGCATTGGCTGAGACTGCAAAGGAGGCATACCAGAGGCAGAGCCAGGACAAGTTAAACACAGCCCTGGTCAATCGGCATCACCTCATAGAGATACAATGATTCAATGCATCAAAATGAGGAAAGTTCAGTGTCTGCATGCAGAGGATGGAGACACTGAATTGCAGTCACACTGTGCAGCACTGCCCCAGGAAGCACCTCTAGTAGCCATATTAGGAGTGGCCAGTGGAGTTATCCCTAAGCTGTAATGTGAACACTGCATTTTCTCTGAAAAAACAATAAGCTGTGGTTGTTCTGGTGACTATAGTGTCCCTTTAAGTCTCGGTTTTTTTTGGGTGAATAAAAATTTATATCCAATTTGAAGACCAGTTTTGGTCCGCAGCCTATTAAAAAGATTTAGAAAAAAAAATGTACAAATACCACAAAAGTTATCAAACTTAAAAATGCGTATGAGCAAAAACACGACAAACATCTTGACATATTTGATGACAAAAATGTATATACATGTATTTAGCGAAAAAAAAATGTATATTGATGTATTTTTTTTTACAGAATACACTTTACAAATTAAACTGAAAAGAACATAGGTCAGTTCACAGACAGAGGGATATATTTATTTAGACATACTGATACAAAGGGAGTGTAGAATCATTCAATCCAAAACCTGCAGCACCGAATTCAGTGTCCAATCTAGACTGTGATCAGACAGTAGCCAGGGTAGGAAGGGTATATGGTCAGATATGTTGGACTTAAAGAAAAATGCTGGATAGTTTTTTACAAAGTTTTAGGGAAAACGTTATTGAAGAGCTGTGCTTTGAACAGTTTGCAAAATGATAAGAGGGTGGCTGGCTAACTAAAAGCAGCAGGGTCTTGTTTCAACGACAGAGTGCTGAAAGTAAAAATGAATGGAATCGAGAGAGAGCACATGGGTGTGTGGATTGGGTAAGAGATGTGCAGTTGAGGAAACAGGAAGGACAGTTAGGGGGTTTGCAGGAGTTGAGTGATGAGAGGTAGAGAGAACATCTGAAGAAAGATTGATGGCGCATTCGAACACAAGCATTCTATACCTACCCCGGAATATTGTATAGTGTTGTTGACCATGTTGGAGCTTCACAAATGATAATAATCATCCAATACTTTATATGTAAATGAAATAAATTAATCTCTAACTCCATCACTCTGGTAAACAGTGAACCCTCTGCTCACATGGGGTCTGGGGCAGCATTCCTGCCCACAGCTGGATGCCATTATTGATAAGACAAACATTCTACAAAGGAAATGTGGCTACATGGCCTCTGGAATACATTCTGGTGTTATTCATTCCACACTGGGTGACAATATTACCCCACGTGTCCTCACTGTATCCAGCCTCACTAAGGGATTTCTAGAACTGTAAGTAACTAGCTATGTCTCAGTAGATTCTCCATAACCATGCCAACATCCAAAGCTGGAAAGTTATCTTCTAAACTGCCAAAAAACATTGTGAAACAAGATACGAACGTTTAATTTATTCTAGTATTTATTAATGACTCTGAACAAAGGTGCAAAACAGGCAATAAAATTCAATCTTTCCAAGTAATTATAAATCTCGATGAAAGGAAAGATAATGCCAATTTTGACGGACATTTTTGGGGATGAGTGCTTTACAATGTACACAGATTTTAGCAACGGCAGAACTCAAAATCTATCTAATCAACATGCTTCTCAACAACTGTGCGGGAAGCCTGGTTTCAAACAGAAAGGAGGGGGAAATCAAAACAGAAGAAATACATTGTTGGAATGGCTGATTCAGTGTTGAACATCTGCAGATGGCGATCATTTGTTACTAAGTGAGAGCATATGGGCAGGTTTATTGTATCAGTCTATGTATAACAACATCTACAGGTGCCTTATTGCCATTTCTGACTTGTTTATATAAGCCTCACATTTTAGCTTTCCGTTAGAACTGACCTGTGTGACGTAATGGACAGCGATGAACTTGGGGTCACCTTGGAGGTAGTTAACCCTTGAGTTGTGCTCAAAATATTAAATTGTAACCTGTGTGCTGAATGACATTTTGCAAAAACATTAAAAAAAAGTGTATATTTTTCATCCATTGTGTGTCTTTATTTAAATTAAAACCTAAATAGACAAAAAACAATAGGTAGACAATCAGTGCAGAAGGTAAAAGTGGTCATAAAACAAATACATTTACTTGAAATAATTCAAACTACTGATGCCTTCAATTCCATTAGGAACTCCAGTCAGATTTTATCAGATTTTTTTATGCATCTGGGGTACCTCTTGAAGTCAACTCTGAGCGCCAGAGAAGTGTTCAAAACTCTGCAAAAAAACACTTTCTGGCACCAAGAAGGTTAAATCTTTGTAGGTGTAAACGCGCTCTGTGTCAAGGGACTTGTGCGGTTGGACTATCTTGCTGGGAAGCTTCCAAGTGCTTGAAGATTAACGTCATGACCCAGCACAGAGTTACAGCAAATTAAACACATTTACTGATGAATCTTAACTTTCCCCACACACACAACTTTTCAACATTTCAGGCATTGTGACAATTAAACAGGGTTCTCTGGGGCTCCGAAAACCTTTTTTTGGTATATTCTGATTTTGCCTTCTGGGTTCTGTACGACCTTTTTCAGGATAGACGTTTAAAAGATTGATTCTTATCTGGTCCTGTGCACTTACCGTCAATCCCAGGACTATGACAAACCAGGGTAAACCCAGCATAACGGTATATGTCAGTGATTTTTAACGGAGACCTGTTGGTCCACCAGAACTGAAA
Source organism: Pelobates cultripes (assembly GCA_933207985.1). NCBI lineage: Eukaryota > Metazoa > Chordata > Amphibia > Anura > Pelobatidae > Pelobates > Pelobates cultripes. The sequence continues at coordinate 17,935,495 of OW240916.1, forward strand.
TTTGCCTTTTTGTGAGTACCTTTTTATTATATATGCATTTGAGTTGGTACTATACACTGTTAAGAATTGGGCACACACATACTAAGTCTAAATATAACTCCAGTCTGGGTGCAAATAATAAGCGGCTGTCCCTCCAATAAATTCCATAGTGCAATATCTCATTTAAAATCAATGTACACAGTCAGTAGTGTATATAGTTGTTTTATTAATTCAATTTAGAAATGACAAAAACCTTGCTACAAAACTTGCCATAAATCTCATGTGTTATACACAGTATATATATAGGTTGCTCAGTATAATCCTAAAAGGATGACTGTATATACATGCAATGGAATAACACGAGCTTTTACAAGATAAAAGTATAAATAAAATTTTTGTAATAAATAATGACCATACTTACAATGTCAACGGCAATGGCTAGAAAACACCCTGATAAAGCATCTGTTACACTCAGGAATGCCTTGCTAGAATCACAGCTAATAAATGTTAGACATGTGCAATTCGTTTCAGTCCGAATGTCCGAAGTGCCGAATTGCTGAATTTCGGAAGTGCCAGAGTGCTTCGGATTTCTGAAAAGTGGCAAAACAAGAGAGGGAGGGAAAATTACGTGAATGATGACAGGTTAGGGTAGGGTTAGTGTTAGGAGCCCTACAGATTTTCCGAATTGCTGAAGTCCTGAATTGCTGAGGTCCCGAACCGAACAAAAAGTCCCGAATTTCGGAAGTGCCGAACTGAACCGAAGTGCCAAATATTTTTTTCATACCCAAGTTTCCGAACCGAGCCAAATTTTTGGATCATGCACATCCCTAATAAATGTGATGTATATAGTATATTGGTGATGAGCACAATTAATAAATATACATTTTAAAAGGGTTCAGGTTACTTTAGGATCCGTATTCCCATATAAACAAAACAGTAATGGTTCCCCACTGCTGCTTACAAGGTGTGCTGAACTATTAGGGTTTTAACTTATGAGCCACACTTATGCAAATAAATAAATAAATAAAATATTACCCAAACCAAAAATAAAAATATCTGGCTCCCAGCTCAACCACAATTTACTGCAATAAAATACACATATTTGTGTTCAGCAATGTCTCACACGTACGACAGTACCCCCTCTGTACAGGTGTTATGCGGATTTGGAAACTTATTCAAATATAGGGCTTTCCCCTTTTCGGATTTTACGCATTGAAATTTGCCAGATTGGTTATGTTGCCTTTCAGAACGTATGGCAGCCCAGTAATTAAATTTTACCCCATCATTGTATACCATTGCAAAAATAGACAACCTAAGGCATTCAAAAATGGAGTATGTCCAGTCTTTTCTTAGTAGCCACTTAATCACAAATCCTGGCCAAAGTTAGCGTTCATATTTGTTTCTTTGCATTTTTTACATAAAAACTGCCCTTTCACCGATGAGATCAATAGAATAATGAATTTTACTGCTCTAAAAACACCCATATTTGTGTTCATTGATGTCTCAAGAATACAACAGTAGCCCCCTGGTCCAGGTTTTATGTTTTGAAAAGTCACAGGCTCAAATTTGCCAGATTAGTTATGTTGCCTTTGAGATCATATGGCAGCTCAAGAATGAGAATTGCCCCCATCATGGATGGCATACTATTTGCAAAGTTAGACAACCCAAGGTATTCAAAACAAGTTTTTTTTAGTAGCCACTGAGTCACAAATACTGACCAAAGTTTGTGTTCATATTATTTTTTTTTGCATTTTTCACATACAAATGGCACTTTGATTGTCATCGTCGTGATACATTTTACTGTTTTAAAACACTCATATTTGTGTTCAGCGAAGTCTCCAGAGCAAAACAGTATGGCCAGGTTTTATAGGGCTTTGAAAAGTTACACGGTTAAATATACGGCTTGCAAATTAAATTCTCTGGACTTTCTGCCTGGGTTGTCAGGCAGGTCCCTCAAATTGCAATTAATAAACTTAATTATGTAAAAGATCACATAAACATACATTTTTAATATATATATATATATATATATATATATATTTATATATATAGTTTAATAATAAAAAAAAAAAAATAAATAAAAAAAACTTTATTTTCAGCATTGGTGGACTGCCTGACATCCCAGGCAGTTCCCCAGCAGGCACTGCTGAAGCATTAAATTGGACAGAATTGCAGGTGACGTTAGCATGCTTGCTGACATCAGCAGCTGCAGAGATGGAGGTTGCAGCAGAAAATATTTATTTTCTTTAATTTTACACTGAAAAGGGGGCAGGGGGGAGAAACAAGGGAGCCTATAGTCCCGAAAAAAAATGTTATTTTTGGAACTTTAAATTCCCTTTATGCTCTGAGTTTCTCTGCTTAACCAGTGAGTGGCTAATCTGAGAGTATGCCGTATCTTTGCAAGCAGATGTTATTGACAGTCAGCCACTAAAAAAAAAAAAAAAATAAAACCCGACAAGGTTGGAAATGATCCCTATTGATGTCTACCGATAAATTTACATGCCGATTAACACAGGCAAAAATTTTAAGTTTGACTAATAGAACGATACGGAGTTTAAAGTGGCTAACTAAATCCCAGACATGGCTATCCCATTTCATGGAAACATTGCCGATAGTTGAAATACCAGCTAACAAGCTAGCCCGAGTATATCAGAAAATAAACTCCCTCTATGAGTGTAATTCACAATAAAACAGACAGCTAACAGTGCTTTGCAAACCGTGCTCCCAGTATAAGCCCGGGGACATTTTCATCATACAAGGTGCAAGAAATGTAGCTAATGGAAAAACAATGGAAAACATTCCCCTGCTGTTTCCATTTAAACACAGGCCCTGTTCCAAGTCAGATAATACCAGCGGACTTCAGTTTACCATGTCAAATATGCAGGTACTCGGCTGTATTAAGGCTGCAATGCTCTGTCCTCATAAAACTGCCCAGTTCTGATTATCTTAAGCAGTCTGTTTTTACTCTCATTTAACCCTTTATGCGTTGAAGCACCGACTGCCGCTTTCGCAGCGCAAGCGCCCTGCTCGCTGTGGCGGAGGTGAAAGGGTTAACGCGAAAGGCTTCAATCAATTTTTCATAAAGCAGAACCCTCGCATAAGTACCTCGGATCATTCCGTTAGCCGCTTCCAAATGAATCTGATAAAGGCTTGAATGCGGAGGCATTTATTCAATTACCGTGTAAATAACCTTCTCTTTATTGAGATTTAGGCTCATAATCTCCTTTTCTCATGATGTTTACTGTTCGAAGCAGCGATAAGCATTTAGAGTGAAATGCTTCCTTTGCTTGTTAAACGCAACGTTTGCATCCAGTGTCTTAGGCTTAGTTTTGGAATAAGCATCGGCAAGTTGTAGTGAAATCGTAGGGGGAGATTTATCAAAGTCGTGTTCTAAAAAAGTGATGCACGAAAGGGGAGGAGTTACTAATGGAATGTTTCACTAGTTTCCACGGTGATTGCCCCGCTTTTAGCACGTGAGACCACTTTTTAGAACAGAATACTTAGGTAAATCTTGCCCTTATTGTTCAGTTCTACATTACTGGGCAGTCAGCAAGTGGAATGTACATAATTATGGACTGTTTGGGGAATATCCTGAGTTAATCCACTTTTACTCAAGCCCTGTATTTATCAAAACATGGCATGGAAGTTGGGTCTGAACTATGTCTTTTTTGATAAATAATTTAACTTAAGAGCAAGTAAATGAAAGTCATCCTTTAAATTTGTCATAATCACCTGTAATCACATACAAATTGCATGTTAAAGGGACACTGTAGTCACCAGAACAACTACAGCTTAAGTTAGTTGTTCTGGGGGCTATAGTCTGTCCGTGCAGGCATTTTAATATTGTTGCTATGAGAAAACACATACCCTATGCTAATCTCATGCTTTCATCTTTCAAGTAAACCCATACCCCCTAACAGCAGTGACCAGTAAAGAAGGAAGTCTGTGGATGGGGTAAAAGGGTGGGCCACTGACAAATCACATAACCAGAACTGCAGAAGGAGGTGAACATACACAAAAAGGGGTATGTCTGTGTCCCCATGTTTCCCAGTGTCCCCATGCCACTAGGGGACATTGAGAGACATTGGGGCACTGGGAGACATGGGGACACTGAGATACTAGGGAACCCTGGGAGACCTGGGGACACTGGGTTACTTTGAGACATGAGGGGACACTGATATATAGGGGACACTGATATATAGGGGACACTGGAGACTTGATAAAGACCTGAGTACAGGTCAAAATGTTGCGGTGTCCAATAAACATGCTTAAATCTATCAGTGAGTGTCTGAGATTTTTCTTCTTTTATACTAGGGACACTGAGACCCTGTGAGACATGGGGACACCGGGAGACTAGGGGACACACTGGGAGACACTGATACATAGGGGACACTGAAAATTTGATAAAGACCTGGGTACAGGTCAAAACATTGCGGTGTCCAATAAACCTGCTTACATTTATCACAGTGAGTGCTTGGGATTTTTTCTTTTATACTAGGGGACACAGACACTAGGAGAAATGGGGACACTGAGACTGGGAGATTTTGGGAGACTAGGAAACACTGAGACACTAGGGACACTACGGACACTGGGAGACATGGGGATACTGAGATAATACTGGGAGTGCCCCATATCTCCCAAGTCTCAAAGTCCCCCAGTGTCCCCATGTCGCCCAGTGTCCCCTAGTGTTTGTATCCCTATGTCTCCCAGTGTCCTGATGTCTCTAGGACACTAGGGGACTCTGGGAGACTAGGGGACACTGGGAGACTAGGGGACACTGTATCCCTAGTGTCTCAGGGTCCCCATGTTCCCCAGTGTCCCCATGTCTCCCAATGTCTCAGTGTCCTCAAGTCTCTCACCATCCCCATGTCTTGCAGGCTCGGAGCTGCTGTCTGGACGCTGTGCAGAGCTGCTTCCCCGCGGATCAGTGATTAGAGAGGCAGGGAGGGAGATGCTGTAACTTCTTATCCCTGCCTTTCTCCACACAAACAGCGTCCCCTACTGGCCCATGCTGGTAGTGCAGAATAATCTCTGTATATAATGAGACAGATATCTGTATTGCCGGTATTACTGCAATACCGGCACTGGCTAGGCAGCCTCAAATACATGAGAAATACCTGGCAACCCTGAGAAATACATGAGAAATACCTGGCAACCCTAAAAGTCGTGTGTAAAAAAAAATAAATTAAATCAATGGGCCTATTCCATGGGCCTGGAGCTGCAGCTCCTTCAGCCCTTATGTTAATCCGGCCCTGCTCAGTGGAGCTAAACTCAAGAGGTAGCAATTACCCAGAGCACCTGCCTTGCAAAGACTTCTCATTGAGCTGCATTAGGAAGTCTGACTGGACAGCCACAGAAAGTCTGGGAGGGGCTAGAAGGGGAGGACTTGTAAAGGCTGCAGACAAGAGATCTGTAGCATTAGAAGCTGTTTTTAGAAATACCACAATGGAAAGATGCATAATTAAAGGCATGCATGTTTTCATTTTGGGTATATCTACTAAACAGTGATTTAAAAAATATATATTTTTTGTATTAGGGTAGTGAAGTGTTCTTTTAAGCAGTAGGATGGTTCTGGATAGTTTGTAACTTGATAATCCTATATTTTACTACTGGGTGAGGAGCAATAGGAAGACATGCCTGAAAACATCATCTACGTAGGTAGTCTATAAATCTTGGGTTCTAAAAGATTACATCATAATACTGTGTTCTATTGTTACCCTGGCTCTTTAAAGGACCACTCTAGGCACCCAGACCACTTCAGTTTAATGAAGTGGTCTGGGTGCCAGGTCCAGCTAGAGTTAACCCATTTTTTCATAAACATAGCAGTTTCAGAGAAACTGCTATGTTTATGAATGGGTTAAGCCTTCCCCCTAATCCTCTAGTGGCTGTCTCATTGACAGCCACTAGAGGCGCTTGCGTGCATCTCACTGTGATTTTCACAGTGAGAGCACGCCAGCGTCCATAGGAAAGCATTATGAATGCTGTCCTATGTGACCGGCTGAATGCGCGCGCAGCTCTTGCCGCGCGTGCGCATTCAGCCGACGGGGAGGAGAGAAGGAGGATCGGAGGAGGAGAGCTCTCCGCCCAGCGCTGGAAAAAGGTAAGTTTAACCCCTTTTCCCCTTTACAGAGCCGGGCGGGACGGGGACCCTGAGGGTGGGGGGGGAGGATGTTTTCCTGGCACTATAGTGGTCCTTTAAATGTAATAATTTTGTTTGTGAATCGAGACTGGGTAGAACATGCAATTGATGTACTAAATTGTCTAATAACTTTTAGTGCCCCTTGGTACCGTTAATTAAATTCTTCATGGTTGTTCTTCTTGAATACAAAGGAACATAGAATTTTTAAACAAATAATAATAATTAAAAAAAAATGTCCATTTCTTAATTTTGATTCATGTTCTCTCCATGGGTTGTAGGAAATATTGGCTGTCAAAGAAAGGAATAAGTCTGTCAGATCTTTGCTAGTCAGGAAGTACTTTAAGGAAAAGTTCACCCCAGGGAGAAGAAAACTGAAATATTTTCATTTAAAGACCATTACAACACAATGTCTGTGACTGGCATTGAAAGGTTTCATTAAAAACAACAAACCAAACCATAGCATGGCTCCACTCTGTGACATAAACATAGTTATTTGATGTAACTCTGTCATGCCCACTGGCATTTACAGAAAATGCATTTCTTGAATACAGTAATTCTGTATATTAAAATATTAAACTAAGTATTCTTGTTATTGGCATTTATATAGAGCCAATTTATTCCGCAGTGCTTTACAATATTAGAAAGGAGAACATTTTACAATAAATGAGACAATTACAAAATGTTCCAGGAAAAATAGGTTGATGAGGACCCTGCTCGAAAGAGTTTACAATCTAGAGGAAGAGCTTACAATCTAGAGGATCTGCATTAAGGGGCAAAAAGAAAAAAAAAAACAAAGACATTGTTTTAAATATAGGATATTTTAATGAATAAAGCAGTCCATTATGAGGATATAGTAGAGAAGTTGATCAGCAAATGAAGAGGAATAAATCCCAAACATGCGCAAATATAATTCAATAGAATTTAGGTCCTACATTACAGAAAAACAAACAAATGTCGTTTCCACTTCAGAGTGTTTATCTAAATAGTATTATGATCCGATATGGTGTGGTATAACTATACATATTTGCACTTATATAAAGCACAGCCTTTCTCCTGAAAGTTAATCTGAAATGAAGAATAAAAAGTTTTTGCCAACTATTTGAGCTCAGCTGAAACTCAAGACTCAAATAATTGTACAGCGCTACGGAATTTGCTGGCGCTATATAAATAATAAAATAATAAATAATATATCTGTGAAACATAGAGGATACATTGCTGTATTACTTACATGCACAATACATTTAAGATGCAGAATGTCTTCGCATGAGATGAAAGTGAGAATTCAAAGTGATTTTAAGGCTTAATTAAAATTGAAGGTGAAAATAGCAGATCTGGAAAAAATTCTCTTTTTTTGTCAGTTGTGCATTCCGGTAAACTACTCTGGCCTTAAATTTCAAGTTCACTTAGACAGGGGTGCCCTTTGTCACCCCTGCTCTTTATCCTTTGTCTGGAGCCGCTCATCCACCGCATTAAACAACACACAGGGATCTCGGGACTCTCCACACCAGCAGGAATTCAAAAACTAACCCTATTCGCGGATGATGTCCTACTCTTCCTCACACACCCTGACAAATCCATCCTGGCCCTAATGTCCCTGCTGAACCTCTATGGTTGCGTGTCATACTACAAGAACAATGCTAACAAAACCCAAGTGCTGCCTCTTGGTCTGACCGCCGCAACGGTGAGCAGGCTACAGTCCAAATTCCCCTTTGACTGGAATTCCACATGCCTAAAATACCTGGGGGGCAATCTAACCATTTCTTCCTCCAGACTCGCACGCGAAAACCACATACCACTAACACACAAACTGAAAAAATTATTGGAGAATTGGCAATCACTTGAAATCTCCTGGCTGGGGAGAGTGCAGAAGATGATGGCGCTGCCACATGTACTTTACTTATCCCGCACTCTTCCCATAGCACTACCGGACTCACTCCTCAAGAAGTTCCAGTCTATTTTCAATTCCTACATTTGGAAAAAAAAAAAACAGAATCACACGCAGACTCACGTGGCTCTCTCCTAACAAAGGAGGCCTGGGAGCCCCTGACATAAAAGCCTACTACAAGGCATCAGTGCTGGCTCAGGGACTAGAGGCCCTAACCCGCGCCAAACCACCTGTGTGGTTGCCATTAGAGAACGCATGCCTACACCCAGCCTCACTAACTCAATTATTGTGGGCCGCCAGAGAGATCTCGAAATCTCCCACGTCGGGCCTGCCCACCACTAACTTTTTGCTGACCGGTTGGAGGAGATGGGAGGGGACCTCATGGGGTTGGCTCATCCCCTCTTCTTTGCCCCTCTCCTCCGACTACAAGACCTAACAAACGACCTCCCGTTGAAATCATGGCTTACGAAAGGGATCATCTCTGTGGAATCCCTGTTAACACCACGGGGCATCAAACATTTTCACTTATCTTCGTATCAAACATACCCTATCATCGCTAAACATACATCACTGTGAAACAGAACAACTAACTACATTTGGGCGTAGGTGCATCACCGCCCTTCACACAGGCAAACCCCTCTCCTTGAGTTATTCAGCGATCAATGATGTTGATAGGACCATTAAACACCCCTATATGCTAAAATGGGAACATGACCTGGAAGTCGCATTCCCCTTTCCCATGTGGTTGCAGGCGATCCAAATCACACGAGCCTCTTCACATAACATGTCCCACTGGGAGAGCTTCTGTAAACTACTGATGTGATGGTACCTAGTCCCTACTCGTCTAGCCCAGATATACCCAACAGCTACGCAGGAATGCAGGAGATGTGGAGACGGGGTGGGCACATTGCTACATATATTCTGGGGCTGCCCCAAACTGACCCAATTTTGGAAGCAGGTTAGGAATTTGATAAGGGAGACTACAGAGGTTGTCATACCCCTGCAACCAGAATACTATCTCTTACATGTCCATGCAGGCTCACTGGCCTCTCCACATAAAGTGGTCATTTGCCACCTCTTGCTGGCTGCCAAGACCAGCATAGCGAGCAGATGGAAATGCTTGGATCCCCCCAGCACTCAGGAGGTGACTAACAGGGTCCACTCAACTTATGAGCACAAACGTTTAGCTTTCAGGTTGAAAGACAGAGAAGATAAACACGCAAAACTATGGCTCAGCTGGAGCGCAGCGCATCCCCGCGGGTAGTGGGAGGTGGGAGAAAGACAGACAACCTCGGATGTCGGGCCCAAGCAGAGTGATCAGCAGACAAAGAGCAATCAGATATAGGTGACCAACCCATGGGCGCCCAACAACGCCTTGTAGACCAATACCCATCGAAACATCCTAAGGGCACCACAATGATATAGCAGACGGGCTCTCACCATCCCACCCAACCCCCTTAGCATCTTAGCAGCTGAAGGTGACAAAAAAAAAAAAAAAGTTTTTTTACCGGGAGTCCGTTAGATCAGACAAGATTTGAATACAGAGGCTTCCATACGTGGAGGAAAATGCATACTATCAACCATGCACTATTTACTGTACAGAACTAATGATTGTGGTGATATATAAAATGTTCCCCTTTCCCCCTTCTGTACCCCCCTATTTTGTATGTTTGTTACTTAATATGCTGGAAAAAAAACTAATAAAAATAAGCTTGGTGCTACTTCAAAGTGCTGTTTCTAAGTGTGTAGTTGGAGATATTCTGGAGAGTTTTACAAAAGCTTCAACTGTCTAAGAGTTGTGCTAAGAGCTTTCTTTTCTACTGTTACAGGTAAGATTCATCTGTAGGAAAAGGTTACTGATTGCACAAGGTTTGAATTCCTGTTGGTAATTATAAGGCATTTGATTTGATTAAGCTAGTTACTTGCTGTTGATTGCTGGTTAATTAGCTATTGTTTGCAAATAAGCAGAGGCCTACCCAGGTGTTAAACATTCCTAGTGGGCGGTGATTTAAGGAGTTATATAAGGCTTGGTCTCATTAGCTTGTCTAATATATCGTGGTGCTACCACAAAGTGCTGTTTCTAAGTGTGTAGTTGGAGATATTCTGGAGAGTGCTGTTTCTAAGTGTGTAGTTGGAGATATTCTGGAGAGTGCTGTTTCTAAGTGTGTAGTTGGAGATATTCTGGAGAGTGCTGTTTCTAAGTGTGTAGTTGGAGATATTCCGGAGAGTGCTGTTTCTAAGTGTCTAGTTGGAGATATTCTGGAGATAACTTGGAGGTAATCTGAGGTATTCAGGAGGATAAAGAAAAAAGTTAAGATTTGTTAGATTTAAATTATTCTTATAATTGGAATGGCAGGCTTAGTTCAGTGTAACAATTGCTATGCATTTGTTTCACGTTCCACTTTTTGGAGGTTTGGTTGTTGTCTAATCTGTAGACAGTTCTCTATCTTGCGGCAGGAGATTGTATTTTTGAAGTCTGAGATTTGTAAATTATCTGGTGAAGAAACTCAGACTGGAACTGCTGCAAAGCCACTGCTGCAGAGACATGCTAGGAAAGGCAGATGGATTACTGTAGGATCTGGTAGACTTAGAGTTGTGGATAAAAGGCATTTTGCACAGTCTGTTGCTCTTCATAATTCATTTTCTGCACTTTCAGAGTGTAATGGTGTTGTGGAGAGAGGCACTGAGGCTAGTGGTGTTGTGGAGAGAGGCACTGAGGCTAGTGGTGTTGTGGAGAGAGGCACTGAGGCTAGTGGTGTTGTGGAGAGAGGCACTGAGGCAAGTGGTGTTGTGGGGAGAGGCACTGAGGCTAGTGGTGGTGTGGAGACCGGCTTGGAGACTATGGTGAGGCCTAATAGAAAACAGTTGTTGTTGGGTGATTCCATTATAAGAGGTGTGGAGATGGACAATGGTGGTCTTGTGAGGTGTCTTCCCGGAGCTACTGCTCACAGAGTCGTATCTGTAATATTGTTAAGCAAGCAAAGCAGGAAGGGGAATTGGATGTACTTGTCCATCTAGGGACAAATGACTTGGCTTGTAATGAGGTTTCAGAGGTTAAGGAAGTTTTTAGTGTTTTTGCCAATGATATACGGCAGGTTGCTTCCACACTGTCATTCTCTGAAGTTCTGCCTGTGCATAACACTCAGAGCGACAGGCGGATGCGTATTAGGGACTTTAATTTGTGGCTTGGTGAATGGTGTCGGGAGCAAGGATTTGGCTTTATTTCTCATGGTAGCTCTGTTTGGAATGGAGATAAGCTGTACAAAAAGATGGTTTGCATCTTTCTCAAAAGGGAACAAATGTTCTCAGTGAGCAGTTCAGAGGTTTTGCTAGGATGTATTTAAACTAGGAGGGGGGGGGGGGCAAATGGGTGATAAAACATCAATCCAATTGTCCCCCAAATAATAAATAGGCAATAATGGCAACTGATAGTGTAGATTTAGTCGCTGTTACTGAGACATGGTACAATGAGAAAAATGACTGGGACATAGCAATACCAGGGTACTCTTTATATAGGAAAGATAGGGAAGGCAAGAAAGGGGGAGGGGTGGCCTTGTATGTGAAGGATAGCATAAAATCTAGCCTAATAAAAGTTAGTGAGGCAAACATAGAGTCCGTTTGGGCTACGTTAGAATTTGGTAATCACACAGTAACTCGTGTAGGTGTGATTTATAGGCCCCCAGGACAAATTGAAGAGTTAGATAATCTACTAGTTGAGGAAATAGCTAAAATGACAATGAAGGGGGAAGTTATCATCATGGGTGACTTTAATCTTCCTGATGTAAATTGGAAAACAAAATTAGCTACTTGTGCCAGGAGCACACATATTCTAAACTCCCTACTGGGATTGTCTCTAAAACAAGTTGTTGAGGAGTCAACTCGTAAAGAGGCCATACTAGATTTAGTGTTAACAAATGGAGATTTGGTATCAGATGTTACTGTAGGTGAAAGTTTAGGATCCAGTGATCATCAGTCAGTGTGGTTTAATATAAGAACAGTGACTGAGTCACACCACACAAAAACAAAAGTTTTAGACTTTAGAAAAACAGACTTTTCTAAAATTAGAATATGGGTAGAGGAGTCATTATCAGACTGGAGCAATTTAAATGGAGTCCAAGAAAAATGGGATTATTTAAAAGTTGCACTATTGAAGGCAACAGAAAATTGCATTAGGCTTGTCAGTAAAAGCAAAAAATTCAAGAAACCACTGTGGTACTCCGCAGATGTGGCCAAAATAGTTAAAAACAAAAAGTTAGCATTTAGGAATTATAAAAAAACCCAGAGTGAGGAAGACAAAATGATCTATAAGATTAGGCAGAAAGAGGCTAAGCAAGTTATAAGAGCTTCCAAATCACACACAGAAGAGAAAATAGCACAGTCAGTAAAAAAGGGGGATAAAACATTTTTTAGATACATAAATGAGAAAAGAAAAGTAAAACAAGGATTAGTTAGATTAAAAACAAAATAAGGAAGGTATGTAGAAGAGGATAAAGGTCTAGCTGACTGCCTCAATTAATATTTTTGTTCTGTATTTACAGATGAAAATGAAGAAAGGGACCTCAGTTGAGAAAAAGGATAAATGAGTCATTTATTACACGTGAGTTTACAGAGGAAGAGGTTCTATTTCAACTGTCAAAAGTAAAGACAAATAAGTCAATGGGACCTGATGGAATACACCCAAAGCTATTAAAAGAGCTTAGTGGTGTACTAGCAAAACCATTAACAGATTTATTTAACCAATCATTGTTAACAGGAGTAGTCCCAGAAGATTGGAAGTTAGCGAATGTTGTGCCCATTTACAAGAAAGGTAATAGGGAGGAGTCGGGCAACTATAGGCCAGTAAGCCTTACTTCAGTAGTGGGGAAAGTGATGGAAACCATGTTAAAGGATAGGATTGATGAACATCTAAAAACACATGGATTTCAAGATCAGAGACAACATGGGTTTACTTCAGGGAGATCATGCCAAACTAATCTTATTGATTTTTTTGATTGGGTAACTAAAATTATAGATCAGGGTGGTGCAGTAGACATTGCTTACCTAGATTTCAGTAAGGCTTTTGACACTGTTGCACATAGAAGGCTTATCAATAAACTGCAATCTTTAAGTTTGGATTCCAATATTGTTGAATGGGTAAGGCAGTGGCTGAGTGACAGGCAACAGAGGGTTGTAGTTAATGGAATATATTCGAAGCTTGGACTTGTCACCAGTGGGGTACCTCAGGGATCTGTACTTGGACCCATTCTCTTTAATATTTTTATTAGTGATATTGCAGAAGGTCTTGATGGTAAGGTATGTCTTTTTGCTGATGATACTAAGATATGTAACAGGGTTGATGTTCCAGGAGGGATAAGCCAAATGATAAATGATTTAGGTAAACTAGAAAAATGGTCAGAATTGTGGCAACTGACATTTAATGTGGATAAGTGCAAGATAATGCATCTTGGACGTAAAAACCCAAGGGCAGAGTACAGAATATTTGATAGAGTTCTAACCTCAACATATGAGGAAAGGGATTTAGGGGTGATTATTTCTGATGACTTAAAGGTAGGCAGACAATGTAATAGAGCAGCAGGAAATGCTAGCAGAATGCTTGGTTGTATAGGGAGAGGTATTAGCAGTAGAAAGAGGGAAGTGCTCATGCCATTGTACAGAACACTGGTGAGACCTCACTTGGAGTATTGTACACAGTACTGGAGACCGTATCTTCAGAAGGATATTGATACCTTAGAGAGGGTTCAGAGAAGGGCTACTAAACTGGTTCATGGATTGCGGGATAAAACTTACCAGGAAAGGTTAAAGGATCTTAACATGTATAGCTTGGAGGAAAGACGAGACAGGGGGGATATGATAGAAACATTTAAATATATAAAGGGAATCAACACAGTAAAGGAGGAGACTATATTTAAAAGAAGAAAAACTACCACAACAAGAGGACATAGTCTTAAATTAGAGGGACAAAGGTTTAAAAATAATATCAGGAAGTATTACTTTACTGAGAGGGTAGTGGATGCATGGAATAGCCTTCCAGCTGAAGTGGTAGAGGTTAACACAGTAAAGGAGTTTAAGCATGCGTGGGATAGGCATAAGGCTATCCTAACTATAAGATAAGGCTAGGGACTAATGAAAGTATTTAGAAAATTGGGCAGACTAGATGGGCCGAATGGTTCTTATCTGCCGTCACATTCTATGTTTCTATGTTTCTAAGACATTGAAAAAAAAAAAAATTCAAGTTCACCTTGAATTCACTTTAAATTCTAACGTTAGTGAATAACCCTTCAAGAGTTTGTAAGTTAAGATCATGGAGTAGTCTTCCACGTCCAAAGGAATCTTGCCCTTACTCTACCCACATAGCATGGGGGTTATAGGAGATGGAGTATAGAACAGTTTGCACCTCCAGATAGGGGGATCCTATGCTACTGTTTCAACATACACCCCTGATTGCAAGTCAGAAATCAAAATTATATTTCGTTTCCACCTCATTTGGGGGTCAACTTCTTCAAAGCATGAATACTATCCTATAACACTCGCCTGTTTTAAAAGGCAGATCACATTTCCAAAACCTTTATATAATGTCAGAAGAGAGTTTTTCCAATTTAATTTTTTGACTAAAATGTGTTGTCCCCATGTCAGTTCTCCCAGTTTAGTGAATAAATCCCACATTAAATTCTTGAGCAACAGCTGGTCTGGAAAAATCTGACTGCACGAGGGCGATCGAAGCTTCAGCTGTGTGCCGGAATTAGCCAGCATGCGCTATTAATTTAGCTGTACTTACGGCAAAAGCTACTGTACATTGTCTGTCACTTCACAGATCGCACTGCAGACTTGTTTGGGGCACACAAACTCCCATTGCAGAGATATTTTTATTTTACAGAGAAAGCGAGTATACACAGGTTGTAGGATAGGATTGCGAAATCTCCGGGCCTTAAAACACTCCAAGCTAAACATTTTCGCAAGAGGTATTTTACTGCGCGGTAAACTGTTACTGCTGTACTTTCCTTAAGAATTTCTCTGTGTGTCACTAAGGATATAATCAAGCTGTATCAACGCTGGGTTTGTGTGCAGGTGTTGAAAGGTCTGAAATGAAGGAAACATGTGATAAGTTAATAGCGATATACTATTTATATTACCTTTGCACTTAGATGTTTTCCATATAGTAATATTATAGCAATTGCTAACCAGCCACCACACTAAATAGTTAAAGAATATAAAAAATTTAAAAAATTCTATGGTGGTTAATAAGACCACCATACCAAATATAGTAAGGTATATCTTACTAGAAAGGTATCCCCACAAGGTATATCCATACTATACGTGCATCCCCACCAATGGATGACATAATGGAGGGTATCATTTCAATGGAGAAATTGTTATGTATTTAGTAGACGCATGTTAAAGGGTTACTCCAACCACCATGACCACTTCAGTGATTTGAAGTGCTCATGGTGGTAGAAGTCTGCATGTGCAGCGTTTCTATTTGAAATACTGCAAATCCAGAGATATTTGCTAATGTGTGCAGGGGGCTAGTTACATTAGGCAGCAGGTGACTGTTTCGGGCAGCCTGAAGCCAATTCTGTGCATATTCCATGTCTGTCGTCAGCATGTACTGTGCGCTTGCAATATACGTAATAATCTTCTCCAATGGAGGCAGGGTATCTACAAGGGGAAGCACGTTCTCCCCAAGTGCGCTCCCTCTATTGCTTGTATTTTTCATTTTTTTCCCCAAATAAAAAAATTCCACCCTCCCTTCCAAAATCCCTCCCACTCCACTCCATGCGCTCTGAGCCATAGAAACAGTCCACTGACACGTTTTTCTAGAAGAAAACTAATGATTGGACCATATGAGGTCCATATCAGATTGAGGAGGGAGATCAGGTACATGTTAACTCTATCTTGTAAGTTTCGGAGAAGGAGGGATGGATTCCTATAAGCAATGACCAATAGCGCACTGTAAGTATAAAAAGACAAACGATGTCAAAGGGTTGGAATAAACAGAAATCTAGAATGTGATGGCAGATAAGAACCATTCAGCCCATCTGGTTGTCAGGATTACTGTTTGATCCAGCACGTAGAACTGTATAGCACGGATGACAAATAAGTAACGTATTACCGGTCCTTAGAATGGCCGGATTTAACGTACAAAGAATAGTCAAAAATACTAGCCGAGGTCAGGGAACACAGAAAGGGACACAGCGATGAGGAAAGCCAGGAGTCAGGATACCAGAATATAGAGAAGTCAATAAACAAAGCCAAAGTCAAAAACCAGGTAGAAAACTAATAACAGGAACGCGCTCTTGGACAACCACAAGGGAAACTTGGAGACTGGAAATCCCAGGGATGGATTACAGGAATGAACTCCAGCAGACTGGTCCAGATAAAGGAACTCTTGCATGCCGAATAACCAACTGGAACTAGAACAAGGAACCAGGAACCAATTATCACAAGATGACACCTGCAGAGACCACCAAACTGCTTAGCAGATCGACGCCCTCCAAGACAGGAATCAGACAGACTGAACAAGAATGAGGAAGTCATCTCCAGCAGACCGGTCCAGATACAGGAACTCTTGTATGCTGCATAATCCTGGAGGAACTAGAACAAGAAGCCTGGAGATTGGGAATCCCAGGGATGGATTACAGGAATGAACCCAGAAATCCCAGCAATAAAGAAAACCATAAAAACCAAACCAGGACAGCAAAAAGAGTACTGGATACCAGAAGCCAAAGCCAGACATCTCTGCAGAACATGGCATGATGTGACACTAGTCTGCCCAATTTTCTAAAAACTTTCATTAGTCTTATAAGCCTTATGCCTATCCCACACATGCTAAAACTCCCTCGTTGTGTTAACTCTACCACTTCAGCTGGAAGGCTATTCCATGCATCCACTACCCTCTCAGTAAAGTAATGCTTCCTGATATTATTTTTAAACCTTTGTCCCTCTAATTTAAGACTATGTCCTCTTGTTGTGGTAGTTTTTCTTCTTTTAAATATAGTCTCCTCCTTTACTGTGTTGATTCCCTTTATGTATTTAAATGTTTCTATCATATCCCCCCTGTCTCGTCTTTCCTCCAAGCTATACATGTTAAGATCCTTTAACCTTTCCTGGTAAGTTTTATCCCACAATCCATGAACCAGTTTAGTAGCCCTTCTCTGAACCCTCTCTAAGGTATCAATATCCTTCTGAAGATACGGTCTCCAGTACTGTGTACAATACTCCAAGTGAGGTCTCACCAGTGTTCTGTACAATGGCATGAGCACTTCCCTCTTTCTACTGCTAATGCCTCACCCTTAAACCTTTAAGTTTTTAACCTACTCAGTTTCAGTCAGTCTATCAACTTCTCAACTCCAAAACACTAGATGAATACAGGTACAGTCAATAGACATACAGTTAGAGTTAAGTATTAGGTATCCACAGAGGACACAAACTCCAATTCTACCGAAGAAACTGGAACCCGAATGGGCGGTGGAACTCTGGATGTGATTCAAGCAATATTCAAATACTGAATGTACTCTTAATGTTTGATTGAAGTGAGATTTATTTTTAAAAAAGGGCCAGTTTCCTTTTACACAGCATGGATTTTGTATGCATTACTTTTGTTCAGCACATTCCACAGGATTTATTTCCAATGCTTAATTAATTTCATATGTATCTGAATCTGACACTGTACCAGGTCCACAATACTGTACTCACCCCCCCAACCCCCCCTTCTTATGTGCAACCATCACCCAGTCATAGACCCTGATCACTAGCCTTCACTTTCAGCAGATTTAGGGTTTGGTATTTTGGCACTTTATATTGACCATAATGCTCTTCTTCCTCTACGGCAAGTGGAAAAGAAGTTACTCAAAACGTCTATTTGTCAACAAAAAATGTGTTGTAAATTAGACGATTATGAGACTCATTCTACACAGATTTACATCTCTAAAAAAACATTACATTTAAAGGAGCACTATAGTGCCAGGAAAACAAACTCGTTTTCCTGGCACTGTAGGGTTATTAGGTCCCCCCTCCCTCATGGCCCCTCCTGCTAGGCTGAAGGGGTTACAACCCCTTCAGCCCCTTACCTTAATCTAGCGCCGGGCTGCCTTGGCGCTGGTGACCTCTCCTCCCCCTGCCGACATCAGCTCCGAATGCGCATGCGCGGCCAGAGTCGCACGCCCATTCAAACCACCCACAGGAACCCATTACTTAAGGCTTTCCTATGGACACCCAGCGTCATCTCAGCGATTTTCACACTGAGAATTGCGGACGTGCCTCTAGTGGCTTTCAAGGAGATAGCCACTAGAGGCTGGATTAACCCTCAATGAAAACATAGCAGTTTCTCTAAAACTGCTATGTTTTCAGTTGCAGGGTTAAAACTAGAGGGACCTGGCACCCAGAACACTTCATTGAGCTGAAGTGGTCTGGGTGCCCATAGTGGTCCTTTAAGGGGTATTTTTATAATTGTATTATTATTAAGTTTAAACCGCTTGTCAAAATGACATGTAAACATACTTATAATGTAACACAGCCTTAAGTACTGCAATGTAATATTCTGTCTAAAATTCTGTTTTTTCTGGAATATAAAATGTTACGCTTGTTAAAAAAAAAACTAAACAAAAGAAATGGTGAAGAGTATATAGTTCATTTAAGATCTTTATCGACACTAAAAATGAACAAAGAATGAAATGGTTTTCATTTATCTATAACATTTTAAAGCAAATCTTGACTAATTTTTTTTAAGGACAAGGGGATAGGAAATCTGTCTATAATGTGACTTATCAACTACCAAAACCACTTCCTACTAAAACTCACATTGATTAGTTTGTATAAAATGAAATTGAAAATGCTTTTCCCATGTGCTGTTCTCTTAAATGGAATTAGCGAGTCAGTCGTGCAAACTCTGAGGTCATTTAGCACACAGCATAACAATGGCATCCAGACACTTCGACTGGAAACTCTTATTGTTAAGAAAAAGTAATGAAAGGTTTACGGAACCCTTCAGAATGTTCAGCATTAGTTTGAGCTACAATGTGGTATGATCTTCATTAATTGTCAGGGCTTACCAGAGTTGGGAGTCCGGCAGGCAGAGATATATGCTCACCCTTGCAAGTAGATACAGGCCGAGGTGGTCAGGTAAGAATTCACCTGGCCTGTGAGTCGGTGCAATGGGGCTGTGCAGGATAATTCTCCAAATCGCAGAACAGGAACGGATAAAGCAGGAGAATTGTCGTGGGTAAGAGGTCAGAGGGTGCCAGAAATCAGGATTAACGAGAAGAAAGTCGAGGTCAGAGGATGCCAGAAGTCAGTAACAAGCCAAGGTCAGGAATCAACAGGAGCACACTGGAACACAAACAGCAATACAGAACCAGAGTCAAGGAACTGACACTGCCTTCTGGGAGAGCAGTGTTTTATACCCGGCTAACGAGACCATCAATATCAGGTGTACCATGAGACAGTGGTGTATCCTGGTTTTGTGCTGCCCTAGGCTGCCCGCGCCACCCCCACCCAACCCTTCCCCCCACCTTCTAAATACACACACAGTCAGACACACACACACAGTCAGACACAAACACACACATACAGACAAACACACACACAGACACACACACAGTCAGACACAAACACACACACATAGCCCCTGAAAAATGCCGCCCAAGGCAAAGGCCTTGTTTGCCTCGCGGCTAATACGCCCCTGCCATGAGAGACAGGAGAAACTTCATTACATATCCCCAGTACTGGATACAAGACAGAGCTGGATACTGGCATTGCTAAAGATGAATGGTGGCTCAGAGGTAACATAGCAACCCCAGGACTGCAATGTACCCAAGTACAAATCCACTACTGGGCACGCCTGGGGCAACCTCGTTTGGCACTCCGGAAGTTATGGTGGGAACCATTGCATAAAAAATAAATAAATAATTCCTGTGCCTATCACTCCTGGGCAGCAGCAATGACTACAGTACACATCAGCTAATACATATGGTAAAAACCAAAGAAAAAGACAGAATGGGGTATTGTTTATATACACCCCTATATACTTGTTAACCCTTAATAGGGAACACATGGGATGGGCGGCAGCATTGTAACAAGGCTGTGTGATACAAAAAGTAAATACAAATACAGAAAGAAAAGTCCTGCGCTCACTCCCATCACTCCTGGGCGGCAGCAACGACTACAGTACACATCAGCTAATACATATAGTAATAACTGCCGCCCAAGAGTGATGGGAGTGAGCGCAAGACTTTTCTTTCTGTATTTGTATTCACTTTTTGTATCACACAGCTAGGTTACAATGCTGCCGCCCATCCCATGTGTTCCCTATTAACCCCTTAAGGACTGGACTGTTTTTGCGATGTTGTACATTTGCGACCAGGAATATTTTTACACTTTTGTGGTGTTTGTGTTTGGCTGTAATTTTCCGCTTTCTCATTTACTGTTCCCATACAAATTATATATTGTTTTTTCAGGACAAAATGGGCTTTCTTTACATACCATTATTTATATAATCTCATGTATTTTAATTTAAAAAAAAATACAAAATCTGATGAAAAATTGAAAAAAATACATGTTTTTTGACTTTTACTTGAAAAATCTTTTACTCATCTACAAAAGCGAATGAAAAAAACTGCTAAATAGATTCAAAATTTTGTCCTGAGTTTAAAAATACCTAGTGTTTACGTGCTTTTTTGCTTTTTTTTGCATGTTATAGGGCTATAGGTACAAGTAGGATATTGCGGTTTCAAAACATACATTTTTAAATTTATCAATAGTGACATTGTAACACTATTATCTGTCATAAATCTCTGAATAACACCCCACATGTACATATTTTTTTTAAAGTAGACAACCCAGGGTATTCAATATGGGGTATGTCCAGTCTTTTTTAGTAGCCACTTAGTCGAAAACACTGGCCAAAGTAAGCATTCATATTTGTTTGTGTGTGAAAAAAGTAAAAAAACTAAACTGAACGCTAATTTTGGCCAGTGTTTGTGACAAGTAGTTTACTAAAAAAGACTGGACACTTACGTGCAATACCTTGGGTTGTCTTCTTTTGCAAATGGTATGCCATCATAAGGGGTAATTTTACAAATTTCCTGGGCTGCATATACGGCTCTCAAGGCAGCAGTAACCCTTTGTGTTTTCAATGTAAAATATTTGGCCATATATTTGACCTTGTAACTTTCAAAATGCTATAAAACCTGCTGGGGAATTGCACTGTTTCGGAGACATCGCTGAACACAAATATTAGTGTTTCAAAACAGGAAAACATATCACAACAATTATATCATCAGTAAAAGTGCTGTTTGTGTGAAAAATATGAAAAAAGTCACTTTCACTGACAATATCATCACTGTGATAGGTTTTACTGTTCTGAATCACTAATATTTGTGTTCAGCGAAGTCTCCCGAGTAAAATGGTACCCCCCATGTACAGGTTTTAGGGTGTCATAGAAAGTTACAGGGTAAAATACAGTGCTAGCAAATTAAATTCTCTGAACTTACGGCCTGGGTTGGCAGGCAGGTCCCTCAAATTGCAATTAATAAAATTACTTAATTATGTAAAAATATTGCATAAATACGCACGTAGAATTTAAATATAAATGCATATTTATATATTTGAAGTCTACGTGTATATTTATATAATTATTTATGTAATTTTGTATATGGACATATGTATATTTCGTATTATTTTTATTTATTTTTATATATATATAGATATATATACAAATTCATTCTAAGTGTATTTTGATATAAATATATATATATTAATTTTAAAATACAGTTAGAATAAATTTCATATAACTGTAATTTTTAAATTTTTATTATTATTTAAAAATTATTTAATTTAAATTACTTGTGGTATATTTTATAATAATATATATATATATATACAATATACAGATTTATTATATATATTATATATATACGTGTGTAATTTAATTATAAGTGTATTTTATATTAATATAAGTACATATTAATATAAAAATACACTTAGTATGACATTATATATATATGATATATAGACATATATTATATATATATAATATATGTCTATATATCATATTTATACATATATAATTATTATTATTTTTTTTATTACCATTAACTTTAATTTTTTTATTGATTTTACACTAGCAGGGAGACTGCCTGTCAGCACAGACAGTCCCCCTGCAGGCAGCACTATGGACACCTATTGTGACCATGTGATCGCTGTGTTAAGCGATCACATGGCCACAGGGGTCCTAATCTGCCATGGGGAGACTGTCTGGGCTGTAGGCAGTCTCCCCACAACCGGAGGAACACTGATCGCCGCCGGGGGAACGACGGCGATCAGGTAAGTAGCCCCAGACCGTTTGGACGGTTCAGGACCGTCATCGGTCGGCAACGCAAAAATGCCGATGACGGTCCTGAACCGTCCTCGGTCCTTAAGGGGTTAAGGGTTAATAAGTATATAGGGGTGTATATAAAAAAATACCCCTCTGTCTCATTAGAGATATCTTTGCCAGAAGCTCAAGGAAGCAGGCTGAAGGGTCACTGTTAGGACCCGCTTAGGGGGGTCTGCCTTGACGTTGGCAGGCGGGCATTCCCTCCAATGGCCATTGGAGTAACTAAATGACCTCCATTTGTTTAAATATACATAGGGATTAAGGAGAGAGCGCAGGTAACTTTTTTCTTTGATCTTCATTTGACCTCTAAAACCATGACTAGGACAATAAAGAGTTAATAATACAGGTGTGATTTCCTAACGCTTTAGTGTAACTTTATTAGTGACTGTTTTAGATACAATTGTGTTGCAGGTGGAAAACTGTTAAAGGACCACTATAGGCATCCAGACCACTTCAGCTTAATGAAGTGGTCAGGGTGCCAGGTCCAGCTAGGGTTATCCCTTTTTTTTATAAATGGGTTAATCCAGCCTCCAGTGGCTGTCTCTTGACAGCCGCTAGAGGAGCTTGCATGCTTCTCACTGTGAAAATCACAGTGAGAAGACGCCAGCGTCCATAGGAAAGCATTGAAAATGCTTTCCTATGGACTGGCTGAATGTGTGCGGCTCCCGCCGCGCATGCGCATTCAGCCGAAGAGGAGGAGGAGAGCTCCCCGCCCAGCGCTGGAGAAAGAGGTAAGTTTAACCCCTTCCTCTCCCTAGATCCCAGCGGGAGGGGGTCCCTGGGGGTGGGGGCAGGGGCGTTTTAGCCGCGAGGCAAACAAGGCATTTGCCTTGGGCGGCATTTTTCAGGGGGCGGCAAAAAACGCCGCCCCCCAAATGCCCAGGGCAAATGCTTTGTTAGCCTCGCGGCTAACTGACCGGCTGGGCTGGCGGGCGGCGCTGGGCAGGCGGCTGGCAAGGGAGCTCTTCCTCTGAGCGGTCTGCTCAGCTCCCTCGCGCGCCTAGGGCAGCACAAAACCAGGATACACCACTGGGTGGGGGCACCCTTAGGGCACTATAGTATGTTTTCCTGGCGCTATAATGGTCCTTTAAAGTAAGAGGATCGGTGGGTCCCTTTTCTGTTGCCGGAGCTCTCAGTAAGTAAACATTTGAACTTAAGAATCTTTTTAATTGAGAAAATAAGGTGTGGCCCTTTTTAGCCTTAATTGCAAACTCTGGTAAGAGGCTGGGACTACGTACATATAAGATTTAAGAGCATGGCTTAAATAATGAAAGGAAGATGTGTGCAGTCAGCACAGTTTTCACATTAGTTAAACAGTTGCTCCAGAAGATTCTCTGCACCCAATGACATGTTTGTAAATGTGTCCGAGAATTAAGCAAATACAGTAAATGTGCCATAAATGCACTTCTTTCAGATCCATGACAAACGCACTGATTGCAAAATAAATAATTGTGTTAGAAAACTATGTTTAATGTGCTGGTTGTGCGAGATCAAACGTTAAAGCTACAGGCTAAGATCTGGCCAATAAGTCTTATGTTTGGGCATTAGCTGTTCAATGATGGCAGAGACCACCTGGTAGGACCCTCTGTTTGCACCAAGACATTCCCAAGGGCATATGGGATACAGATTAATGGGTGCACACTATTACTGGGCTTAGATTATGATCTAAACTTTCAATCCTGACAGTTACTGTTAGCGAATTGCTAGATATTTTTTACTGGTAACATATTTAAGCCCTGATCACACAGTTTTACACATAAACAGAATGCCACTAACACCACATCTGTGTTCGTGAAATTTGAAAGCAAAGTCACTGATGTTACACTAACAATGTATAGTTGATCAATTAGCAAATAATATACAAGGAAACACTTATATTAAAGGGACACTACAGTCACCAAAACAATGTTAGCTTAATGAAGCAGTTTTGGTGTATAGATCAGTGGTTCCCAAGCTTTTTAGGTTCAAGGCACCCTTAATATTTCAGCATTTTTCCAAGGCACCCCAAGTCTAAATTTCTAGGTTGTATATCTGTACAGCGCTGCCGCATTTACTGGCGCGATAGTGTAATATACAGTGTTTGTGTTTGAATGGATGCTTGAATACATTTATTGTGTTTAAATACAGAGGTGTGTTTGTAATGTTTGTGTTTGATTGCAGGGGTGTGTCTGAATGTAATGTTCACTTTTAAATGTGGATGTGCATTTGTCTGAAGTATTTATGTTTGAGTGAAGGGGTGTGTTTGTAAATATTTTTTCAAGTTTGAATGCAGAGGTGTGTTTGTATGTAATATTTGTGTTAGATTGCAGGAGTGTGCTTGTATGTTGTGCTGGTGTTTGAGTGGATGTATGCAGTGGCGTACTAAGGGGGGGCGGAGGGGGCGGTCCGCCCCGGGTGCCACCAGGGTGGGGGGTGCCATGACCAGCCCCGCCGGCCCCTTCATGCTGCAGCCGCCCGAGCGCTCTGTAGAGAGCCTCAGGCGGCTGCAGCTTTGCCCGGGCGGTGCGTCCATGAGGGCGGACCGCACCACCCAGGCGCAGCCTGAGGAGAGGGGCTGACAGGAGGGAGTCACTCCCTCTGTAGTAGCGTGGCCGAGCCCTGCAGCATGATGGTCCGACAGGTACAGGGAGCATCAGTGTGCACTTCCTGTTAGTCCGGCCGGGTACAGGAAACAAAAGCTCCCTGTACCCGCGGGCTATACAGGGCTGTGCCACACTACAGGAAGGTAGGGGGAGGGGAGAAAGAGAAAGGGGGGGTGAGAAAGAGAAAGGAGGGGGAGAGAAAGGAGGGGGGTGAGAAAGAAGGAGAAAGAGAAGGGGGGTGAGAAAGAGAAAGGAGGGGGGGTGAGAAAGAGAAAGAAGGGGTGAGAAAAGAGAAAATAGGAGGGGGGTGAGAAAGAGAAAATAGGAGGGGGTGAGAGAAAGAGAAAATAGGAGGGGGGGGTGAGAAAGAGAAAAGGAGAGAAGAGAAAATAGGAGGGGGGTGAGAAAGAGAAAATAGGAGGGGGGGTGAGAAAGAGAAATTAGGAGGGGGGTTGAGAAAGAGAAATTAGGGAGGGGGGTGAGAAAGAGAAAATAGGAGGGGGAAATGAGAAAGAGAAAATAGGAGGGGTGAGAAATTGAAATTAGAGGGGAGAGAATAGGGAGGGGGGAGAGAAAGGCAAGAGAGGGAGGGGGTGAGAAAGAGAAATTAGGAGGGGGAGAGAAAGAAATTAGGAGGGGGGAGAGAAATTAGGAGGGGGGGAGAGAAATTAGGAGGGGGTGAGAAAGAGAAATTGGGAGGAGGAGAAGGAAATTGGAGCGGGAGGAGAGATTGACATTCATCACATACACACAATGCACCCCTTTGCATTACACACACAGACACACATACAAGCAATGCAACTGTTACACACAATGCATCCCTTACACACACAGAAACACACAATGCATTCATTACACACACTCAATGCACCCCTTACACACATTCAATGCATCCCATACATACACAGAAACACACCTTGCAGCCCTTACACATACAAACACAATTTCACACAATGCATTCCTTACACACATATCAGGACATCCCCTACACACTCCACCCCCTGTGAACAAACTCATTGGTGGAACATGAAGGTGGACCCTGGGACCCAGACCTTGAGCTGTGTAAAGGACCCCCAAAAAATGGAGCTGCTTCCCGTTCTCCCAGAACATTGATTTTGTGACCACAGTTACAAAGCCTCCAGAGCCTGTTCTGCACCAGACCAGTGGAGCCAGACTGCAGCTAGAGCCCATCATCATCCTCATCTGGTTGTAAGTAGGCAATCTAGTATATTATTCGTGGCACTAAGCTCTAATTTACCTCACATTAAAGAAACACTATAGTCCCCAGAACTACTTCAGCTTAATGTAGTGGTTCTGGTGTCTATAGCCTGTCCCTGCAGGCCTTTTAATGTAAACACGACGGCACTGCAGCACTGGCGTTAGTTAACATGGCAAATCATATGGGTGGGGTATTGTGATGTCACATGGGGGGCGGCAAACTTTACTTTTGCCTAGGGCGGCAAAAATCCTTGCACCGGCCCTGGCTGGAGGGGGTTGTGTGAGCTGTGGCACACCAACACATACACACATATATATACACAGATATTCATACACATAAATACACCGACACATACACACAAATTCATATAGACACAACACATACACACATATAGATACACACCGACACATACACACAAATTCATACAGACACGACACATACACACATATAGATACACACCGACACATACACACAAATTCATACAGACACGACACATACACACATATAGATACACACCGACACATACACACAAATTCATACAGACACGACACATACACACATATGGATACACACCGACACATACACACAAATTCATACAGACACAACACATACACGCATATAGATACACACACAAAGATACACACCAATATTCAAGCATGCACCCTGACACACACAAACATTGTTGCATGCCCACACCATGACACAGAAACACACACTGACCTCACATCGTTGTGGATTCATTTTGGCCCACTCTTCTTTACGATGCGTGGGACAGTGTTTTAAAACTGACAGTCTCTCTAGTCTTCCCTGCTTCACTCCCTGCACAGAATCAGAAAAGACCATAGAGACTGACTGTCAGGTTTTAAGCACTGTCTCACTCAAGGTGTTACTATATGGTTGAATGATCCTGTCGTATCATAAAGGTAGGGATGAGTTTTTTTCTATTGTTTTTTTAATTTTATTTATTTATTGAAACAAATAACTATTTCCTTTCTTGATGTAAGGATCAGGTTATTTTTTTTAGCTGTATATTATTATTATTATAATTAATGCTTTTTATATAGCGCCAACAGATTATGTAGCGCTTCACAATATTATAAGAGGGGGAATTTAACTATAAATAGGATTAAAGAGGACCCTGCTCAAACGAGTTTATAGTCTATAGGATACAGCTGTACATAGGTGTGCGCAGCCTATTGCATAAGGGTGTGCACCCTAAAGCACAAACACACACGCCGCATATATATATATATATATATATATATATATACACATACACTGCTGTGTGTGTGTGTGTGTGTGAGGGCGCTCTGTGTGTGTAAGTGCTGTGTTTGTGTGGGTAATGGTGCTGTGTGTGTGTGAGGCTGCTGTTAGTGTGTGTATGTGTGTGTGTGTAAGGGTGCTGTGTGTGTGAGAGCACTCTGTGTGTGTGAGGGTGCTGTTAGTGTGTGTGTGTATGTGTAAGGGTGCTGTGTGTGAGGGTGCTGTGTATGTGTGTTTGTGAGGGTGGTGTGTGTGTGTGTGTGTGTAAGGGCACTGTGTGTGTGTGAGGGTGCTGTTAGTGTGTGTGTGTGTAAGGGTGCTGTGTGTGTGAGGGCACTCTGTGTGTGTGAGGGTGTTGTTAGTGTGTGTGTGTGTGTGTGTTAGGGTGGTGTGTGTGTAAGGGTACTGTGTGTGTGTGTGTGTGTGTGTGTAAGGGTGCTGTGTGTCTGTGAGGGTGTTAGTGTGTGTGAGTGTGCTGTTAGTGTGTGTGTGTGTGTGTGTGTGTGCTGTGTGTGTAAGGGTGATGTATGTGTGGGTGCTGTTTGTGTGGGGTGGGGGGAGCGTTTATTTAATATCCACCCTCACTACTTACCTTTTGTAGGGAGAGGGGACCGTGTTACTGCCATCCCTGGTGGTCCAGTGGTGAGTGAACTCTAGCCTGCGGGGCTAGAGTTCACTCTCACGAAATCTGAGCGCTGCCGCAGCAACACTCCAACCTCGCGAGAGGAACCCGGTGGAGCTGCTGGCTAGAGCTCCCCGGGTCCTCTCCTGCCTCCCTCTATACTGCTGTGGGCCGGTGAGGGAGATCTATACAGCTGTATACATACTATATTTGTGCACACTATAGGCAAGAGCACAGTGCGTGCTCAGTGTGAACACTATAAGCACTGTATACAGTGTGGGCACGGTGAACACAATACGCAATCTATCTAGAAGCCTCTGCAGGAATCCATTTAAGAACATTAACTAATCTGTGAATTAACCGTAGCATGTTCTAAGGATTCAGCTGCTCGCTCTACCTATAAATAGCCCGTGGCTGGTCCCAGCAATTCACTTTCCATTGGATGTCAGTCTGTCACCTCCTGGAAAGGTCGTACATGACAAGTAATGACCTACAAGTGCCGTTTAACCGTATTATCCACAGTCACTTCATACAATAACAAAGCCAAGCCATTTATTACGCAGATTAGCATCAATGTAAACTAAGCTTTAAACATGGAACCTTTTCTTTTCCTTAGTTATTTTTACTCAGCCTTCGGTTTTTGTGTTGCTAAAATTGGAGAATGTTCTTGTTTTTTTTTTCTTTTTCAAATAGCTGCCGCACTTGGGGAAATTATTAAAAATCGCTTTGTCCTTTTTAATAGAAAATCTTTCTTAATTACTGTCTAGTGAAATAGCATGTCATGCCTCAGTAGAGACACCTCACCAACCCACTTCCCAAGTTCATGAGGGGTACAACACCAACAAACTACATTTCCAGCCCCTTTCACCTTATTGAAACAATTGTGTCAATCACTAATTAGTGTGATCTCGTCCTCTGGAGCCAAGGAACATGCTGTCTTATTGGAAAATATCTGATATCTGTCACTCACACTCCATTAAAATCCTTAGCACCTAAGTATCGAATGCAGACAAGTGGCATTTAAGCTGTAAGTTGGTGCAGTCAAAATAAAGTATATTGTGCTGGTAAAGGCTTGCAAAACCATTTAGAAGTTTAATCGTGAACAATGTGGTTTGAAGAACATCTTTAAATGGACATTTAGAGACTGCAGCAATTATTGCTGTGTTTGTGGCAGTATTGAGATTTCTTTGTTAATCAATAATGATCTGATCATATTGCTCTTGGATTGAGACATAAAGGAGCAGAAATTTCAAAAGGTAATTTTCATTTCCTTAAGTTCAAATATTTTGTTAAACCGGTACATTAAGGCCTCGCACTGCCTTTTACGTTTACACGTTGTGCTCGGTTAAGGGGCTTGTCTCATTGTATCGGACCCATGTTACGTCCTCAATGCGTTACATTCTTACAAATTTCTTCTGTTGTACTATCTGTTTTCCAGCTTTGACAATTACTACTTTAAGACAAACTAAGATACAGAGAGTTACTCCAACACCTATTGGGTAATTCTTAATTTCTCTTAAACTCTTTGGTAAAAAAATATATGCCTTCTTCTTTTACTCACATGTATCTTCATTTATTTATAGGTGCACATAACAGACCCCTCTCTGGTGATAGTACACTCTCATCAGCTGTGTTTAGGGTACGTTCTGTATATAAACACAAAGCTATAATACAGTACTTCACTTGTCATAGGTTAATTGCTTGATCTTTTTTCAGATAGGTTTCATTTCCAGCTACATCATCCCTCCAGCTTTTCTACTCTGTTTATATTTTTCAGCCTATTTAGGTACGTACGTTTATGTTATCGCTGCTTCTTATAAGACAAGTCCCTGCTAGAGATAGAGAACTGGCTGCAAGGGTTAGGAACTGGCCTTACTACTTTGTTTACTTTATAGTTCCCATGAGACCAACTCCCCACCTCTCGCGGAGGTATCGCCCAAACGGCCCTACGTTAGATTAATTGCCTCATATCCCCTTCTGCAGGGGTTGTTTAGAGTATCACATGCCACGGCCATACGCATTTTTAATCCATACTGTCACCGAGAGGCCAACATCCTGCCACATCGATTTGTGGCCACATTTCCCCACAGGCCAAATCATAGATAGAGCCTCTCTTCACCACTTGGCAATTAGCAGGGCAGTTAAGTTCTTCTCCACCAGCACTAGATAGCAAGCCAGTTCTATATACAGGATATAACCATTGGCTTTCAAAATAGTATTTGATTTACTAATCTCTTTACAGGATGTCACAAGAATCAATCCAAAGAGATGACATGTCTCTCCAGGGCACTCCTTCCAGGCCCAGCATGCCCGTTAGACCAAGG
Source organism: Pelobates cultripes (assembly GCA_933207985.1). Classification (NCBI taxonomy): domain Eukaryota; kingdom Metazoa; phylum Chordata; class Amphibia; order Anura; family Pelobatidae; genus Pelobates; species Pelobates cultripes. The sequence goes on from OW240916.1 coordinate 17,965,879, forward strand.
TCACCCGCTGAATCTCTCATTCCTTCTTCCCCCAGGCCTCTGAGATGCAGGACCATTCCTAAACTGGCGGCAGAACTGCGCCGTAGCAATGTTCCTTTCCCGGCCACAGCTAGGAAAGCGGAACTCTATAAGCTACTAGCGGTTCAGTCTCTCAGGAGTCCCATGCCAGCGGTTTGGGACAAGTTCAAGACACCTTGTCATTTATCTTGTCTACCCTTCAGTTGCTTAACGAGAGGATACAATACAAAAATAGTTCAGGCACTCCAAGGTTCGGAACAAGCAAGTCAAGACCGCAAGGTCGAAACTTTGCTGTGGGTTCCAATAAAATTGCCTGTTCTGAACCTTGGAGTGCCTGAACCATTTTTGTATTGTATACCATTGCCATTGGAACCTGGTGCTTGGTTCTGGTTTAGTTGCACCCTGGCTCAGATTGATGGGATTGAGTGCAGTTCCTTATGTATGTTGCAAAGGCTTAACGAGAGGATGACCAAGATAGAAACCATTATCCCTACGGTTATCAACACATCTGACATTCCATCCCCCGCACCTGCACCCTCAAACACACAGGGTAGTGCCATTACTATTACTCCCTGCACTTCACACGTTATCGCCCCTGCACATTCGGTTCCAGCTTCCATTAAGATAGACATTCTAGATGGCAAGGATGTCAGCCTAGTCTCTCTCCTTATTGCTTTGCAGTACATTTTAGAAAATAGAGCTTTTAATTACGGAGATATTTCTGTAATCCTCAAAACAAGGGACACATGTCTTAACAAAAAACTCTCCATCCCCGAATTCGTTCTCGGCTTTGGGCTATACAGAGGTGTCATCTGCTCTGTATTCCCACAGAGGCGAGAGGAATTTCGACCTCTATTTACACAAGGTGGTGAATCTAGGGCACAGGTATGGGGGTTTCACTTTCTTCGATTACCACAAGTCAGTATCATCTAAAGCAGCAGCTCTGGCCCAGTCCAACATTCGTATCGATTGGAGTCAGTTGGACACAGAGCTGTTCTGCAGGCATTTCGCCAGCTTGAGACCCTCATCCTGTGCGGTTTGTTCATCTACCTCACACTCCTCCTACTTGTGTCCCTGCGAAGCAGACCCCTCTACATCCCACCCCTCCACTTCCTACTCCTCCACCACCCCCTCTGTCAGTCAGGATAGGGGACAAAGAGATAAGCTAGGCAGACCAGTTGTATTCTTGGGCAAGATGCAGGTGTGCAACAACTTTAATGCAGGAACCTGTAATTACAGCGCTTGCAGGTTGTTGCACACTTGCTCCATCTGCTTCAGGGCACATACAAAGCATAAGGCCCGGCCCTCCAGAGCATAAGGAACTTTCTGTTTTACCATGTCTGTTAAATCTGGTCAATCCTTGTGGCGTGTGCCTAATGTAACTATCCAGGTAGGCAGCTGATAATAATTAAGGTTTGCTATATAGGCTTCACAGACAGCAGGTGATGGCGTTTATACCTGCTGACTTTGAAAGCTGAAGCTCCTGTGGGGTTAAGATGAGCATATAATGTAAAACATATGTTTATAGTAAGTGGGAAGGAAAAAGTTGGATATCAGAATTCTCTGGTTGAGAAAAGAACAGTTCACATTCTGTGTATATTGAAAATAAATAAACTGGATATTATTAAATGAGTCCAGCTGAGCAGTGGGAGCTATGTATAGCTGGCTTCCTGGCTCTATTCCATTTCTCTCCAAAGGTTATATTCTAGTATCAATGATAGACTGACACTGCAATCAAAATGGGATTTACTCCTTGTAATGGGCTTCCCGGCAGCTGGTGCAGGTGTACTGGAGCCTGGTGCTGACTTTGGAGCCATCTACTGGTGACTAAGGTTGACGTAATTCTACATTCCTTAAACCAATTTAAAAAAGTCAGCCTGTTTAATGAAGAGAGGTATTATACTATATGACTTTAGGAATTACAAAGCTATCAATGACAGGTGGACATTTGGATAAAGCGGACAGTGACAATCATTTAATAAAAACACTTACAGGTGTACTTTGCGTTTTACAGATTACATTAAAATAGAGGGGAGGTACAATAGTTGCTACAGGTATTTATATTTTGTTTAATACATCACTGTTATGTATAGGTGTACATCTTTATTATAATTATTATTTATAAAGCGCCAACAAGTTCCGTAGCACTGTACAATGGGTGGACTAACAGACATGCATTTGTAACCAGACGAGTTGGTCACACAGGAACAGAGGGATTGAGGGTCCTGCTCAAAAAGCTTACATGCTATAGGGAGTGGGGTATAGTGACACAAAAGGTAAGGGTAGGGTTGGAAAGTAGGATGCTAGGATAGTATTCTCTGAGTGTTTTTTGATGACAGTTGCAGGAGAGGAATTAGGGTGCAGGAAGAGCTGTTGACAGTTTAATTGATATGCAGCTTACATTACAGTAGAGATAGATACAGTCAGTACAGTAGTTACATAGAATATTATATTCATATTGTGCTTAACATGCGTTCTTAGCTTGTACAGGTTACATTACGTAGAAGGAGTCACAGTAAGTGCTGAGGAGATACGTTTCTATTTGGGATAGATTTTTTTTTTTTGCCCTAATCCCTAATGTTTGTGTTCCTGATCCTGACCCTATGAAGGGGGAAACAGAGACAGCAAGGGCATAATATACACACCAAAGCCACTTTATTGAGCTAAATTTGTTATGGTGCTTAGAGTGTCCCTTTAAGCAATTTTATAAAGAAAGAACCAATATTTTTCAAAAAATAGATAAAAGGGATATGCCAACACTCTAAGACACATAAGCTTGCTCAAGTGCTTTAGGGGTTAACCAAGAGACAATTCTTTAACACTTTATAAAAATGCAGATTTTAAGTCAAATTGGCACTTTAATAAAAGCGCTAAATTGCATTCTCCAGTGCTCTACCTGGTCATTATATGCAGAATAAAAATGGAAAGCAATGCTTCTCTACGAGTAGTATTGCGGGTGCGGCAATGCAATTGCTAAGCATGTGGCCTGCGACCCAGTGCTTCTCTATGCGAAGCATTCTGTTGGCTGGGAGATCATTAGCACTGGTGATCTCCTGGTGGGCCGAGTGGAACTTGCTGCTGGATTAATACAAATTATGGAACTTGTAACAATAATTGATGATCCCAGAGTAACCTTTTAGATACTGTGTTAAAGTAAAGTATATGGTCAGATTTAAAAGAAGCAATGCACAGTTTGGCCATTGACATATTTAATATATGTATGTGTGGGTGAGCATGGCGGAAACAGAGGAAGTTGAAGAATTTAAATGGGACAGCGTGGGGTCAATTTAACAAGTGATGTTTGGTGTATATTGGAATAGTATAATAGTCATATTTACAGTTTGATAAAGAGATTCGATAATACATACAGCATGGAAAAAGGGATTCTTTAAAGTAACATGATAGGATATGTACAGGAAAAAAGGCAAGAAATTAGGATCTCTATTCAAAGCATACATTATTATCAGTGCTGATTGTACTTCAATTTGCACACAATACACAATATATACAATTTACATTATTTAAAGTATACTTAAATTCACCTACCACAAATGAAAAATAAAGTTTAAATTATACCAATAGGGTCACACTGATCCATATAATGTGAGGCTCCATTACATGTGAATGCATTTCCATACATATACTTATCCTACACTATACTGGGGTCTATTTTTCTTCTTATTTTGCATACCTTCCGGACCCAGAATACACTGCATATCCTTTGGCGGTGAATATACACAGAAGAAGAGCTAACTAATACACTTATATAACTACTCTTCATTTTATCTTCAACCATTATTTGGAATACCACACTATATACCTGTTGTATTGTCTCTGTGCCCACACTTGAGGGTTTTGAAAGGCACTACTCCTTCCTCTATCTGTGTACATCTGATCCTCGACTGGAAAAGAGAGACTCTGGTTTGGGTTGTTTGAACTGCCTTCTCCATTCAACTACGAACGCTAGAAACCATTCCCTATTTTGTTCCACACTGTCCCATATCTACCAGTATACTGCATTAAGTTACCCCAATGTCAATGGGCCCTCATTGTGGACTATTCACAAATATCTGTGCATACCCTCAACTCGATTTCCAAAAATGACTATTGATATTTGTTACGAACGTCATTAACAATCTCATCTCACCCTACACGGCCATCAGACATACTCATCACAATCTCGCAGCCTGTTCAAGCACAGACACCGCAGGCCTGTTCAAGCCTACAGAAAACTACAGGCCATCAGCCCACACACAAACCCGTGCAATGCTGATATAGAAAAGGCCTTAGAGAATACTTGCTTGCATGCTGTGTCATTTAAACAACAGAATAATGGTGCATGGTTGTAAATGTTTTGCACTTGAGATAGGTATTTATAAGCAACCTTGGCTGATCTTAAACTGTATATCTTTATATGTGTCGACCCTTTTCTTTTTGTGTATCAGGAAATGTTTAATCTTACGTTTCAATACTACTGCGAAGATTTAAGGTATGACACAGGTGGAGAGATAACATGGGTGGATTAAGTGTTACGGACACACAGGCAGAGACTAGGTGGAGTGGTGGTATACATTTGTGAGTATGGATTAGTGAGAGAAATAATGCTAAGTGGAGATAGACACAGGAATTACGTGGAATAAACTGGGTGCTGCTATAGCAAATGGCATTACTCCTATAAGAGGAATGAAATTGGGACAGGTCCCCACAGAAGGGCCTGTCTTACTGATTCTCAATCTAAAGGACCTTGTAGAAAGCACTGATAAAGCACTCTCTGCAGGGTTCTAGTGTCCTAGACAGCACACGAACGTCTAATGATGTGCTTACATTGACCGGGTGACCACTTCCTGGTATCCCCAATTGAGAGACACCAGGAAACAAAATTAGGACAGTGGGACAGGACCCTGAAATCAGGACTATTGGGAGGCTGCCTTACACATAAACAAATATCAATCTATATAAAGTAAAGATTTTACTTGGATAAGACCATGGGAGAGATTACCAATGCTCTATCACAAACCTCAATGTCCACTTTTAATTAGTTTTTCTAGTATCAATATTAGGAACATCAGAGTTAGTGTTAGTTAGTGATGTTACCTGCCAACATCAAGGCAAACCAATTAGGTGAAGCCTATCTTAAAGGAACACTGAGTACCATAACAACTTCATGGGAATGTTGTTATGGTGCCATGAAGCCCCTGGTGCTGGCTCCCTTTTAGGGGGTTAAACCATTCTTGAATGCTTCAACCCCAAAGGCTGTGTTGCAGTGCCGGATCTCCCTGCCCCTCTATCCTTCCATTTGCTTAAAAACTGAAAGGCTCTTCGCGTCGGAACCGTGGAGTGGGTCATCAGTGACTACCCAGCCATCAAACTGGCTTGAAAAGAAATGTGCCCTTAAAGACGAGCCAACGCCAGGAGCCCACGGGCACCATAACAACTTAATTTCAATGAAGTCATTATAGTAATTTCAACAAAGTCGTTACAATGTCCAACTGGTCCTTTAAGTCACATTGCCTGCCTTAAGCTCAAAGACAAATGGCTAATAATTAAACAGAAGCATGTTTTTATATTAATAAAATCCTACAGACTAATTATCCCTAGACAGGTAACACTTGGAGTTGGTGGCTGCTCTGTCACAAGAGTGATACGTTTCCTGGTTCTGTTTAATTACATCACTTCGTCCATGTGTTTAAATCTTCCTCTCACTTGTTCTGACACCACCTCCTCCTGCCTTTGTTGTTGTGACTCTCCCAATCTACCCAACAACCGGCTGGATGGCTTGCGAGCTTTGCTTAGAGCATCTCATGTACCACACCATTATAAACTCATTATGTGCTATGACTCATCCAATATGCTGGAAGCCCAACTGCCTGTGTTTTTTTGTGAAGGAATGCAAGTGTTTGAAGCTGCTTTTACTCAACAATCTCATAGTGCAGGAATGTGGCCCATTCATACGTAGAAGAACTGGGCAAAAACAAGTCCCCTCTCTTGTATGTAAAGCCTTTTATGGAAAAAAGACCTGCTTTTTTTTTTTTTTTGCTGTGTATATGTTATGTACAGAAACGTGTTCAGTGTCTTCGGGGCCATCTACCTACCAGTTTATAGGTCACAGACATCTATAGTAAATATGGATATGTATGTGAATATTGTCATATGTAGACACATGGCTTCATGCTCAGCCTCAGACCCTTCCAGCACATCATGTAAACAATGTAATCCTCACTACTCTCAATAAAGCTGCTTTTCTGGAGAGATTTCACCTGCCACTTTGTTAGGGATAATTGGGAGGTTAAAAGGTAATGTGAAATATAGACAATCCTAAGGAACAAATTCAATATTTTTTCAACTGGATTTTAAGCTGATTGAATTTAATGCATATTATCGTTAGGTACCAGCGATGAGTCTCAAAGATAAATCTAAATCATGTGTTTATTTATATTACATAGAAACGAGTAACAGAGGGCTACGATAACATAAAATATTTACATAAAATTTGGTTTTCTAAAAAACCATAATTTTTTTTCTAGGGAACAGACTATAATACACTATAGTAGACTATAAAATACTGGGGCATTACATGGTACCAGCACTTCTATTAAAATTATAGTAAACATTGAAAAAGACCTGAATCTATTTTTTTTCTTAGTACAATAAGGAAGCGGAACAATTATTCCCCAAATAATGTACTGTGACGTAGAGTAAGTAACTAACATATCCTGGAATACATTCTGTGAAATGTTGTTTTGTTTGACCCCCAAAAATTGTACAGCAGGGAGAAAACGAAAAACAGGTTGCACTTTATGATAAAATAATCACTATAATAAACTAAATACAGTAAAACACCCCAAAATTTATATGAACAACAATATATGCCAAAAAACTGTGCGAAAATAAACAAACAAAAATAAAAACCAATTTTTTTCTTAGGTATAATTATTTTTCTTCCCTTTGGAGAAGGCGATCGAGCATCTTATGGTAGCTTGCATCCGTGGGTACATATGGAACAAAACAAAGGACAGTGAGGATCCACTAGTGCAGAACGTCTTAACAAATGAAACACCCACAATACATAGATGCATGATTTCCAACTCACATGGAATGGAAATGGTCTGTGGGTAGCGGATATTAAATAAAAAGAGGGAGGCTTCTTACTGTCCCTCCCTGCCCCCACCAGTAGCCAGGGGATAGATATAACCCAAATAAAAACCTGCATGCATTTAATTATGCGTTTTATTTCACTGCTGGTATATCTAAAAACAGCTTGCAAAAGCTGCAGATCTCCACTTCAAAACCCCCCCAGACTTTCTATGACTGTCCAATCACTGACTTCCCAATGCTGCTCAATGAGAAGTCTTTGCAAGGCAGGTGATCTGGGCAATTGCTGCCTCTTGAGTTTAGCTCCACTGAGATAACCAAACCAGATTGACAGGCAGGCGGGTGTAACCAGGTTAATTTATAAAAGTGCCAATTTCTGTTGAAATCTGCACATTGTATGCCAAAATAGCTGACTAGGAAAAATTATTCAACTTGCTTTTCTAATGTGACTATTTTGAGTTAAAATGTTACATATTCTATAATTTAAATGTCGAATAAAGTAGCTGCACTGGGAAACTAATCACCAGTCTAGCTTTTTTTCAAGGTCTACAATTTTGACCTACAGTTTGCAGTTCCTTTTTTTTTTTTTTTTTAACCATTCTGGGTTTAGTGACTGTACCACAAAGAATACAATATTATATGTAATATAAAACAGAGCAATAACTACACCCTAGCCCATGTAATAGAATATTAAAACATTTTGTTAATCTATGCTGGCTTGGTCACTTCCATAACCTAAAACACACAGTGGGCACTAGTTTGGAGAATTACTTGTGCCTCTGAGCTGGCTGTATGTGACTGGGCAAGGTGATGTATGATTGGGGTCTGTTTTAACAAAGCTGGGGTGTCCCTGACAATCTCAATCTGCGTTATAAATAAATGTTTCTAAATCCATTCACTGACGTCATTCTCTGCAAAGTATAATTCCACTTGCGAAGACCTCACACTGTGTTAAATATCATTAGTCCGGTAGGAGGTCCGGTTTAATAATGCTTTTTCTCGGCTATTAATGTTTTCAGACTGATACCCCTTATGAAGCGCATAGACTTCCTCAACATAAATCTAATTAATTGGGAGTTGTAAAACAGCTAAATCCATCATAACAAATAATTGTGGTAGTTTTTTCCCTTGACATTTATAAACATAAAAACACTATTTACTCCAACAGAAACCCTTTAATGTTAAGCAAACTAAGCGGCGTGTAGTCACGAGTAGGATGTTCATATGGGGTTTTCTAGACTTTTAGACTATTTTTTTTTTTTACCGGAGTAGCGACCATTTTAATTGTTCAAAATTAATTATATTGCATTATGTCTACACTGGAAGCATGCGAATTTCAAGAACTATAAATTGATGTTTTCTTAACCTCTCAATTCTACGGGCCATTAACCAACAACGTGTGTAAATAGTGTGTAAATTCATCTTCTGTGATAGTTGCCTTCAGTGCCAAAGGGAACTAGCTGATCAAGGACCCACTGGGTAACTTTGCTAATATCACAGCTGTGTTGGTACAGAAGTAAACTACAAGGCATACGCATATGCAAACATGTATTCCTGACCCTATAGTGTTAAAACGACCGTCTGCCCCCCCGCCCTCCCCAAATACAGTAAAACCTTACTTTTGTTCAATTCTGCCCCTGCTCTGCCTGCTTGGCTGGCATCATCAGAAGTGTTGTTCTGAGACAATCACAATGCTTAACCATAGGATTGGATGAGATGGTGAAGAAGGCAGATCAGTGGCAGAGCCAGCACAAGCCAAACACAGCCCTGGCCAACCAGCATCTCATCATAGAGATGTATTGAATCAATGCATCTCTATGAGGAACGTTCAGTGTCTCCATGCTGGGTAGTGGAGACACTGAATGTCAGTTACACTGTGCAGCACTGCCCCAGGAAGCACCTCTAGCAGCCATCTAAGGAATGGCCAGTGGAGGTATCCCTAGGTTGTAATGTAAACATTGCATTTTCTCTGAAAATACAGTGTTTACTGCAAAAAGGGAATGATTATACTCACCAGAACAAATACAATAAGCTGTAGTTGTTCTGGTGACTATAGTGTCCCTTTAAAGACTAAAGTAGTGATTAATTACCCCTTTGACATCACAGCCAAAATAAACATATTGCCTGTAGCGACATTTGCAAATCACTGCAGTTATAAGCATCTACATACAAAGAGAAAAGGATAGGGAACCCATTAAATAAGTATACAATGTCCTGGAGCCTGGGGAGGAATTTCAATATGCCTGAAAACATCAACCTCATTACTTATTCAATCAATACATAGCTGTATTTTTTGTTAACCATATCCTAACATAAGAGGGTGCTATGCCATCCTACAACAGGAGGACTTTAATGCCCTAATGATTGTGCCCTCCTTTCGGTTCACATACTCACCCTTCTCACTGAATCTGATTGGGGTGGACTGCCTGACAACTGTGGCTTGACATCCCTGCAACCAATCCTACTGATCAGAGTCATGTGATCGCGATAACACCGCAATCACGGGACTCGGAATGCAAGATTGACTAGCAGTCAATTGTCAGGCAATCCCCCGATTGGATCTGGCAAGGAGGGTGAGTATGAAATATATAATAACATCAAAGTACACTTAGAATGAAAATATATGTATATATGTATATTTTTCTCTTCATTCTACGTGTATATTTATGCATTGTTTCTACATCACTTTGTGATATTAATACATATATATTGGGGGACCTGCCTGACAACAAAGAGAATTTAATTTGCAAGCCTTATACTTGACCCTGTAACTTTCCAAAATCCCATAATACCTGGGGTGGGGGGGGAGGGGGGGCGGTAGTGTTGTTCTCGTGAGACATCTTTGAACACAAATATATGTATTTTATTGCAGTGAAAACTAATGGCAGAACATGGAATATAATATTTCTTAATTTTTCACTTTTTTTGTTTAGATTTTATTCATTTTAGATTATGTTCAACCAAATACGGTGTTGTAATTAGATAAATTTCTTACATAAATTAAATTTAGACCAATTACTAGGTGAGACAGAGGACGTGAATAGTGACTTTAACCCGGGTACTGGGGTATAAGACTAAGTACCGTGAACCAGCTAGTGGGCATTTTGGTCACATACCCAGATTTACTGAGTAACAATCTTTCAGCTTCCTACACTTTTGTACACTTAGAAACAGGTGCTGACATATTTTATGATCACCAGTTTGAGCAAGAAGGCCTGTAAGGTCAGCAGACCACCTTTAACAAATACAAGATTTCTTTTTATCCGCTTTATCTGTTTTTAACAATATCGGGAATTAATTAAGATAGTCTGCACGAAAGATTTTGGTCTCTATATGCCAACCAGGTGCTTGGCTAGCTTTTATTCATTCCATTTAGGATAAATGTCCAATAGCCTCGATCAAAACCGCAGACAAACATATCCACAAATTGCAAAGACTAACGATGAGAGCTCTTTTTAAAAGGCACACTAACCGTCTACTTACCAGATGAGATCAGCGGACTATGAAACCCTAAAGAGCCATAGTGTACACAAAACTCAAATACAGTGTAATTTGCATTGCAAATATACCAATATGCATAAAGTAAACGATAAGAATAAATGTAACACTGGGGAAAAAAAAATTAAAGAAAATATCCACAAATTGCAGTAAATGGGAATGCCTGCAAAATAAGACTGCCGTTTTTAAGTTGAAGACGTCTGATTTCCTTTCGACAGCTGGTTTTGAACTGATTTACCGGCTCGGTTGATCCATGTCACGAACATCTACGTTCCAGATGTATACACTTTTTTAAGCTGCAAAAATCCAACTACATTTTTTCCCCAACAGCAATAATGCGTACTGAAACAAGCCAGGTTACTGCAGATTCAAACTACATGTTTCCAGTTAATACTGAAAATTCCTGTAGAAGTTAAGGCACACATGAGATTTAATAGACACGATTTAACCTTTTATTTATATAAAGGGTAGCAGCAGAGATTACTGTGGTTATTCCTTTGGCTAATTCGTTAAAGTGCTTCTATTGTTCCAATCCTCTATTAACGCTGAAGAAGAGATAATCCCTGAATGAAGAACAGGTACATCATACAATAGACAATGAGGATTTTCCAAAAGGCAGATATCTACACTACAAGACAACAATTCTAGACACAGTACAAGGATCATTGAGTCTTTTTAATACTGTATCCATGAAATAATTTTGTAACATGCGACTTGCAGTCAATAGAGATGTCGCGAACTGTCCGTCGAACTGTTCGCGAACTGTCCGCCGGCGAACAATAGCGTGTTCGCATTGGGCGAACATATCCGATTTCCGGTCCGCCCCCTATACGTCATCATTGAGTAAACTTTGACCCGGAACCTCACAGTCAACAGACACTTCCTGGGAGGGAGGGTCTGCTGCTGATTGGGTGGAATGTGTCTGCTGGCTGTGAGGTTCCGGGTCAAAGTTTACTCAATGATGACGTATAGGGGGCGGACCGGAAATCGGATATGTTCGCCCAACGCGAACACGCTATTGTTCGCCGGCGGACAGTTCGCGAACAGTTCGGCGGACAGTTCGCGACATCTCTAGCAGTCAGGAATCTCCTTTATCAAAATAATTTACGTTAAAAAAATGCTTAAATACATCAAATATTGAAAGTCTCGAGTGATAGATGCTATTCAATAAAATATCTCCTATTTTAATGATATGTTTACGTTTGTGTCAAGGTAGTGTAGGGGTTAGTGGTTAGAGTTAGATTAGTATGTAGGTTAATATTTAGTGATAGTGTAATGTAGGGGTTAACGTTTAGTGATAGTGTAGTGTGTTAAGGTAATTTCGGGGTTTATGCAGAATGCAGTGTGTTAGGATAATTTAGGTATTAAATCCTTAAAAAAAGGAAAGTTGACACGTTATTGTAAATTATCAGCACATTTTCTTGCGTGACATGTTGGCTGGCCTCCTGCTTCATATTCAGTCTCTTGGGTTCTCCTGTTATTTTCTTAAACTTTTTTCGACTTGCTATCCTTGTGCTATCGTCCTTGGGTGGTTGTTTACTAACGCTCCCTTTTCCGATCCTCATGCCTTTATGTTAAAAATGAGTGTATTAGGTGCTTCAGGTGATAACTCGAAAAAAAAAAAATATATATCTTATGAATGAGTGCACATGTTGCTCCCCGATTTAGGATTTAGGCGTACCCACATCAATGACAAAAAAACCCCATGAATTAAAAAACAAGTGAGGTGCGCAAAAAGCAAAATACATCAACACTACATACAATAGAAAAATAGTAATATTACTTCCTCCTTAGTAACTTTCACAGGTATTATACTAATAGATCCGACACAAATATAACGAAAGATGTTTCTGCAAAAATATATAGCACAAGAGAGCAAACATAGAGTAATATGTAAAACACAAATGTAGACAGATGTACAGAGACATAAATGTACAGAGCTACATCAGGCTCTGTAAAAAGCACCCTTGGGTGCCCCCTTCTCGGGCTAGGATAGTGTTGGAACAAATTTAGGATGTCCTCAGACTGGAGACTAAAACAAAATATACTTTAATAATAGAAACATTTATATATACGAAAACTATAAACAAGGGGCTAAATATTGCCACAGTACACGGTGAATGTAGACTGTAATAGTAGAAAAACCAATACGTAACAACGCTGGCTTGCCACCCCAGTGCAGACGCGTTTCGACAGAATGCCTTCCTACAAAATTCCAGTATCAGTGTTTGAGAGGAAATGGCCAATGTGTTGGAAGAGGACAACATTTTTTTCTTATTGGGGTTACATGCATTCAACATTACAGTAAGTCAAGATTTCGCTCATGTACAGTGCACAAATATATCACTTTGATGTAAATCAAGGACAGCACAAACAAGCTGCGATTTAGAAAATGAAAAGAGAATCTGTGTCTTCACGTGTTTACAAATAGGATTCACTAATATGTATTTACACTACAGTTAGGTTTGGCACAAGTGCCCGTCTTAATTCCAGCATGGCAGTGCTCCGGGGGAAAACCTTCGTGTTGATGAAGCCCTACGTCTATTTTGGAACACGAAGAAAGTGAAAGATGATGTGTTGTGTATGCAAGAAGTGGGATCAGTTGTGTTAGTATTAACTCAACTACTGTATATATTTGTGCAAACAAAAAGCACATGGGTAACACCCAGCCTGTTAATTCTCCTGTGTTCTGGATTTCTGGGGCTGTGAGCGAGGATTAAACCCAAGGCTACTTCACAATTGGTTCAACTACAAATAGTTTTTCGAAGTGTGCATTGTGAAAACCAAAACACAGTTCAAATGAAACTAAACTGTGCGGTAATTTATATTCTGTAACTGAAAGTTGACTCATTCGTCCTAACATCAATAATGCTAGAGGTGATTAATTCTGTGATAGCTTCAGGCAAAATATAATTCAGTCAGTTGGTGTCACTTTTGAAATGGGCAAGAACAGTAACCTGCAGTTAATACAACAGAAGAATGGAGGAGAATTTCCTCAAAAAAGTTCTACTTTTATGTTTTACTAAGAATGGTCAAAAAGGTAGGCTTAAATAAAGAGTCCCTCCTCTACACGATGAGTATGTATGCATATAGAAAGAATAGTGGACTCTTTTAAAAAAAAAATAAATAATAATAATTATTTCACAAAACTCCAAAAAGAAATAGAATTTTCATGATAAACTCTGTAAAGATTGCATTGGAATATCACTGACATTACAAAAACACAGGGGAGAGCAAAAAAATAAGGCGCGAGAGAGTACGGAGAACTGCCAACAGCTCAAATAGCCTGCCCTTCGGTGGGTCCCCGCTCAGATCTCAAGCTGGTTTTAGCTTATCTTGTGCCATTACAAAGAGAAACAGGCTATTTGCGTATCAGACTGATCCCACCCAAAAGGGCGGAACAGATCCAAAATGCAGGCCGGCTCGCTTTGCACGAGAGATACAGCAACTCCAGATGATCATTTCAACCTTTTTAGGCATCAGTGAGGTATAACCAATATCCATCTAGGCACCGTGAGCAAGGGGTCCACGTCTGGATTATCCGTTAAACTTAGGGAGAGCAAAAAAACAAGGTGCAGAGTTCTCACATCCTTTGATTTTGTTGCGATGCATTAAAGGACCACTATAGGCACCCAGACCACTTCAGCTCAATGAAGTGGTCTGGGTGCCAGGTCCATCTAGGGTTAACCCTGCCTCTGTAAACATAGCAGGTTCAGAGAAACTGCTATGTTTACATTAGGGTTAATCCAGCCTCTAGTGGCTGACTCATTGACAGCCGCTAGAGGCGCTTCCGCGCTTCTCACTGTGATTTTCACAGTGAGAAGATGCTGCTGTCCATAGGAAAGCATTGAGAATGCTTTCCTATGGACTGAATGAATGTGCGCGCGGCTCTTGCCAGGCATGCGCATTCAGCCGATGACATCGGAAGGAGGAGAAGAGTCGCCAGCGCGGAGGGAGCACGGAGCTGGAGAAAGGTAAGATTGTAAGCCCTTCCTCCCCCTTCAGCCTGGCAGGAGGGGGACCATGAGGGTGGGGGGGTTAGGGCCAGGGCCGGATTAACATAGGGGCTGATGGAGCTGCAGCTCCAGGCCCAGGCCCATGGAATAGGCCCATTTTTTTTTTCACACACTACTCTTAGGGATTCCACCTGGCTTTTATTTTATTGGCACAGCCAGTATTTGAGGCTGCCTGGCTGGTGCCAATATTGCAGTGATACTGGCAATATAAATGCTGGTATTTTTCTCAGTATAAATGGAGATTACTCTGCAATACCAGCACTGGCCAGTAGGGGTCGTATGTGGAGACAGGCAGGGATAGGAAGTTCCAGCATATCCCTCCCTGCCTATCTATACTCACTGATCTGCAGGGGTGCAGCTACAGAGAGTCCAGACAGCAACTCCCACCCTGCAGAGACAGCCTACAGCTCAGGGAAGTAAGGGATGGGGGAAAGGCTGCAAGGAGACATACACTGAGACACTAAGGGACATTGGGAGACATTATGGCAGACACTGAGACACTAAGGGACATTGGGAGACATTATGGCACAGACACATGGGGACACAGTGTCCTCATGTCTCCCAGCCAGTGTCCCTGGTGTCTCAGTTCCCCCTAGTCTCCCAGTGCCCCCTAGTCTCCCAGTGCCCCCAGTCTGCCAGTGTCTCACTGTCCCCATGTCTCCTAGTGCCTCCATGTCTCTCAGTGCCTCAAGTGTCACAATGTCCCCAAGCTAGTGTCCCTAGTGTCTGTGGCCCTGGTGTCTCAGTGTCCCCATGTCTCCCAGTGCCCCCATGTCTCAATGTCCCCATGTCCCCCAGCCATTGTCTCTAGTATCTTTGTCCCTAGTGTCTGTGTCCCCATGTCTTCAAGTGTCCCCTATTTTCCCATTGTCCCCATGTGTCCCAGCCAGAGTCCCCTAGTCTCCATGTCCCTAGGTCTCCCCGTGTCCCCAGGTCTCCCCGCCTTCCTAGTGTCCTAGTGACATGGGGACCCTGGGATACATGGGGACACAGGGAGACATGGGGCATTGAGATACTGATACATAGGATCACTGGGAGACCTGGGGACACGACACTAGGGGACACTGGGAGACATGGGGCACTGAGACACTGATACATAGGAACACTGAGACCTGGAGTAATCCACACATGGGGGCACTGAGTCATGAGGGCACTGGGAGACATGGGGGCACTGGGAGGAATCCATCTATACAGCAGATTTAAACTATGTAGTTTTTGGTGATTTTACAGCATTTTCTCTTATGTCACTCCTTGTGATTTACATCATGTGATGTCACCCACACATATTTAATTATGCAAATTAGTAAGGCCGGTATGCTTTTCCAAGAAAGGTGGCAACCCTAACTACTTTTCACATACTCTTACTTAAGTATGGAAACTTAAGAGGGATGTATGGGAACAAAACTTGTGTGGACTGGCTGATAATGAATATAGTTAAAGGAACACTATAGTCACCAGAACAACTACAGCTTATTAAATTTGTTCTGGTGAGTAGAATCATTACCATCAGGCTTTTTGCTGTAAGCACGGTCTTTTCAGAGAAAATGCAGTGTTTACATTACAGCCTAGTGATAACTTCACTGGCCACTCCTTAGATGACTGTTAGAGATCCTTCCTGGGACATGGCTGCCTAAAATACATCCAAACATTCAGTGTCTCCTCCCTCTGCATGTAGACACTGAACTTTCCTCATAGAGATTCATTAATTCAATTCATCTATATAAGGAGATGCTGATTGGCCAAGGCTGTGTTTGAATCATGCTGGCTCTGACCCTGATCTGCCTCTTTGTCAGTCTCAGCCAATCCAATGGGGAAGCACTGTGATTGGATCAGGCCACCACTTCTAATGATGTCAGCAGACTGCTTGTTTTTATGAGTCTAACAGCATGCAGAGTTACAGCTTCAGGCTTGAATATATTAGGATTTTGCTATATTTATGGAGGCATGAGGGGTCCAGGGGGGGCTAGATGGTGGTGTTAACACTATAGGGTCATGAATTCATGTTTGTGTTCCTGACCCTATAGTGATCCTTTAAGGTAATGCTGACTTTGGTCTCTCTAACACTGTGGCATGTTCCCGTTCTTCTACACTCACTACATACAGCTTTTCTCTGTCCCAGACCATATACCAGGAGCTTCTGCCTGCTAGTAAGAAGTTAAGGAGACAAGTGGACCAGCGAGTATTAGGGGACAGTCCTTAGAAAGCGTTGAGTGAGCGCATCATTAGATGCATTTATGCCAAGCTCAGGGTGCTGTCTGCATAGTATGCCCTTAGTTGGCCAGCTGCATGATTGGCAGGCAGCCTGACATGCATTCATACCAGGCTGGCCTTCTAATTCTTTGGGCAGACATATCCTCTTTTTGGGCATGTTCGCCCCTTTTGGCAGGTTACGTGATTTGTGTCAGTGGCACACCCTTTTACCGTGCCCATTGACTTCCTGCTTGACTGGACACTGCTGTTAGGGGTTATGGATTTACTTGAAAGATGAAAACATAAATTAGAGAGAGATTAGCCTAGGGTATGTGTTTTCTTATAGCTGCTGTTTTCTTTCTCTCCAGCACCATCTCCATCAGATACATCATGATTGGGAGTGTTTTACTGTTTTTTGTCGATATGATTCTGTAATTAGGCCCGTCATAATTGTCAGCACCAGGCCCACTGGGCTCTTAATCTGGCCCTGGTTAGGGCAGCTCAGGATTAATGGGTTACTGCCAAAATACTGTGGACTGATTGGAGTCACGATCCATAATATCTTGTGGCAATTATGCCCTTCCTCCTAAGCACCCCCTAAACTTATTTCATGTGGTGCACTGTATATCTATTGGAAAGCTGTGTCTTTTGTGACTTACAAATATACCATATAGTTTCACCTAGTTTCACCTTTTTTAGATTTCATCTTAAATATCTCTATCTTTTTATATTCACTAGACTGGAGCGTCATATTTTGCAAAATTTTGTCTACATTCAAAGCATACCATTCTCTATTTTACAACCAGGAGTAAATTAGATATTTTCACACAGAATGTTTTACAAACAATGAAGGAAAGTAGGATTGCCTCTAACCAGAACTTCTGTTACATAGACAGATGACTGGAGAGAACACAAAGTTCAATGCATTTTAACATTTTTGAGAATACTTGATGTGTTTATTGAGAATATAACTCTTGCAGAGTTTAATAATTGTTTAGGGCATAAAGTCTGCCGAAGGCAACAGATTTCGAAACATGACTAAAGAGAGGGTCAAATTCTCTCCCCAATTTGACCTGTAATTATGATAACCTAATAAACAAAGTGTGGGAAATATTGCAAAAATCTGGACACTGTATTTATTGAACATACATTTATAATATTCAGCATCAATCATTAAAACCTCAAAATGGCAACTTCTAAATGTCATAGTTATAACATTTTCACAGTACATTAAAGCTCTCCAATAAAAGTTTGCCAATCTTATATATATACTAATTTTGAGGTCACGTTACTGTGGAGGCCGTTACTTTGTCTTGGTGTAAATGCACACAATTCTACAGTCCAGGTGACTCATAATAGGACAATGATAAAATAAATGCAAATAAAAGATACCTCTGTATTTCTTGCAGAGGTGCAAATTCCCAGAAAATGATGTTTCTGCAGGACATGGCTGAAACCAGAGTCTTTGTGCCCCAATTTCATGCTAATGCTTAGATTGGGAGTTAACCCTATTAAAAAAAAAATAAGTCTTTCTCCCACTTGTCAGTCAATGTCAGACTCTATGCCGACAATTTGACTGACAAGGGAAAGCAGAAAAGAACTCCTGCAGGCAGTCTTTCTGACCTCCCAAGCATAGCAACCACAGCATGTGCACTGTGGTTGCTATGGAAAACTCCTTAGTCGATGCTGCTAGCGCTTGCTACTAAAGTCACTCTGTTCAGCTGTCGGCATGCTAGTAACAAAGCCAGCATGTTAGCATTACACAGGAGAAACGTCTCCAAGCAGGGTAAATTACAGAAGACTGGAGGAGAGGGCCGGAGGTGCGTGTTACACGTGGGAAGCTCTGACGATCACAGCGCTGGAACGAAGGTGAGGATTTTACATTGAATACATCATGAATCTTTGTGATATATGATGTAATAAATGTATATGGGGCGATTTGAAGCAAGTTCATTTTTCATTACAGGTTGACCTTAAACTGCACTTGAAAAATAAAAAGCCATAGCAATGTTCCTATCTGCACGCAGCTGCTTTGACTATTTTATGAAAAGGACAAATAACCAAGCTTTGCTAAGTTTGCTCACAATCATTTAAACAACCACCAAGACTGTTTTTGTGGGGGACTACAAGCCTCTCGAGTGTCCTGGAAGACCTCGTTCACAAATGTGTTTCAGCTGGTTCTAATTAATACAAATTCCTTTTAATCTATGCCTGTGTGCCTTAACCTGTCCAGGATTTACCCGTGGAATCTTATTAGATGATCTCCTGGTCCATGTTTCTCATTTTGCTCTACATGATAGTTGGACCAGGGTACCCCAACTTTGTGGTCTTAAAATTAAATTGTCATGTTTAGGATTCTTGCATTTTTTGAAACCCCAACCCCCACCCCTTGTGACATGTCAGCTTCGCATGATGGTATCCAGAGATGGGGGCTTTTGGGGAAAGGAGAAGTAAGATATATTTACCTGAACTTCTCCTGAGTAGGGTCATTTTCTTCATGGTCCTGGTCTTCTGCTCTGGGCAGATCCATCTACAATGAGCCTAATTCAATGATAAACACTCAAATGTGAAGAATAGTAAGTAGTGATCTATGCAAGATCCCACGAGACCAAGGGATGTGGCATAGATATTTACATGCATTAGCAGTAGTCAATATCACTCTTCAAGCAAAAAATCCATTTTACTATTTTCCTTACCTTTTCTGATTTTTGATGTATGAAAACGTGTAGCTATTCATGGATCACACATTTATTTTGTATATGGATGAAGTATTCGAAGATGAATTGGCGTATACATGGTATTAAGTTATACATTCTACTTTGTGCACACTATATAACCCTTTGTGGGTGGGACAAGAAGGTCAGAACATCCCAGGGTCTATCTTTTGATAAACTAATGACCAAATATAAGTTGCTGCGATTTAATTTGTTTACCGTTCTACAATATGAGACGTATGAGACAAGGGGCTTGGAAAATAGATGAAAAAAAGGAGGTGAGTTTTTCTATGGAGCGTGTGAATGTAGTGTGTGTGTGTGAATGCTGAGCTACATTTGTATGTGTGTGCATGCAGGGGTGTATTATGTGCAGTATCTGCGTGAATGAATGCACCCCTGCTCCCATTCTCATCAATGCAATATTATATTTGCATGTATTGTTGGTGTGAGTGTAGATGTGTATTTGTGTGCAGTATCTGTGTTCAGTTCTCTCTGCATCCCCTTTACAACCAGTCTGCACCCCTCCCCCCTTTTTTTTAAATACATGTATTAAAAGAGGAAATCACGGAAGTAGAAAAAATGCAGAGGAGGGCTACAAAATTAATAAAGGGAATGGAAGATTTAAGCTTTAAAGACAGAAAACCTAACCAGCAGATAAAAGGCATCTCAGATATATAAATTCATTTTACAAAAATATACAGGGGAGGTACAAACAGATCACCTGTACCTTGCTCATTGTTCATTTAGACTTAAATAAAGAGACTGCCTAAAGACTGGAAGCTTGTTCGAGCAGGGTCCTCATCAACCTATTTTTCCCCCAAAAAATGTAATAGCTTGTCTCACCTGTTATTAAATTCCCCACTTGTTAATACTGAAAAGTGCTGTGGAACAAGCTAGCACGTTATAAATGATAATAATAATAATATTAAAGAGGATATGTGATTATATTCTGTGTAAAAACACATTCTCTAGTACATTTGTTTTGGTAACCCAGAACTTTCAAAGAATAAATAGTTAATATATAGTGTAACAGCTTTTTGATTAAAAAATAAATCTGACTGCACCCCCCTTCTTTGTAGCAACAGCAGAAACACAAAGATGTGTGAAAGTTTGAACTTGATAGAGATGGGCCTTTTTCCAGGTCTGTATTACTGTGTAAGTCCAAAACCAATTTGTTATATCACATTTCAATTGTTAGCTAGGGTTGTTTATATTATGCAAATTGTCTTTTTTCATATATTAGAATTAAAATTTAAATATATATATATTTTTTAATTTTTTTTATTATTTTATGTACAACATAAAAACATGATGGGTTACATAAACCAAACACCCTAGCAAATAATTGCACACAGTAAAAAAAACAAAAACAAATAATCTTTACAAAGAAACAAAACAATACGTACACAAAAGGCCTGTTTCAAATAAAATCTAAAAAGGAACACACACAAATCAATTAGATTATATTGGATGAGTCCCATGAAGAACTAGCAAAGTATACAAACTAGAATATCGAAAAATACTAATGTTTAAAAATAGATATATTTTGCATAATAATATACAGTAAATGTGTAACATATTTACAATCCTAATCTCATTAACATAGCGGCAATTAGAACTGATACATTAGTCGTACACAATATGTGAAATAGGGGAACTCTATTAAGGATTAGGAAGTCTGTATGTGTAATTCCACAGAGTGGTTAGGTTAATGCGATAACATATGGAAAAAACGATTCTGTACCCTATCTTTAGACACTGCAACGCTGTTCTCTAGCAAGTCATTGACAGCTCTAAAAATATCGTTTATATCATAAAATTCCTGGAATTCTCTTGGTTCTAACATCCTGATTTAAGTGGCATTAGAACAAGCCTGATTAAGCTGTGAACCTGGGGCCACGCAACTGTGAGTTCATGTGAGATTGTCAGCTGGCTTAAGAAAAACTTTTTTTTTTTTCTACGTACTGGTCAGCATTAGCTCACAGCAAACGGCAGACATACACACTTGAGGTGTGAAATATGAGTGGGTTAACCAGGTTTAACATACGGGGTTATGAGGACTTAATCACAATACAGCAAATGCATAAAAATACTTTTTTTGACATTTGTCTTGCATCTTGTCACGTATCCATCCTCTCCATATAAAGATTACAGTAGTAATTACCTTCCTAGGAATAATAGAAGTGCAGCTCAGCAGCCCTACGCCACTATACCTGGCTTTTGCAACCTTCCGGTCCACGCCATATTATAGCCCCATGAAAGCCCATGGTAATGACGACGTCGACGTGCGTGCACGCAGATGCACGTTTTCGGGTCAAAAGTCAGGTTCGGCCAATCTGCAGGAGGGTTATTTAAACTTATTATTCCGTCTACTCATTGCCCTGTCGTGGTTTCCCTTTGCTGGTTTGCTGGTTAGCCGAGAGTGTGTTCCTGATCGTATTATTGTGGTTTTTGACTTTGGCTTCATTTTGACTTCACTGATTACTGGTATCATTGACTTTTGACTTTCCCTCATTATTGTGTCTCATTCTGTATCCCTGACCTCGGCAAGTATTTTGACTATTCTCTGGTACGTTAAGTCCGGCCATTCTAAGGTCTGGTTAGACGTTATCCTTAGTCCTAGGTGTTATACTATTTCTGAGTGCTGGATCAACTATAATCCTGACACATCTCTCTCCATAGAACCCTAGGAACAATGTCACGTTTATTAACTTTCAGGGATACTCTAGGTACTGTAACTGCCTAATCTCCTTGAATGGTCAAAGTGCTGTCCTTCCATTAATTGTTGAAGGTAACTTGACATAAACTTACCTTACCCTTCACCGAATGGTTCTTATCTGCCGTCACATTTTATGTTTCACTCCTGCGCCACGTTGTCCCACCTCTGATCCACTCTCGCTCCTCCCACAGTCATTTCTGATTTGCCCTGCTTAGGGACACTTTCCCAAGCAGGGCACACATCCACCATGACTCGGACACACTGGTTTCATTGCCAGCATGCTGACGTCTTAATGGAGTAATATCAGTCACTCCATTCCTATACTCCCTAGCCAGTGCTAGCAGAATGGCGGATGGTGTCCATCTTAGGTGGCCTGCACCGAATGCATAGGCCTCATAGGCTGCAGGATTTCTGGGACTAACTAGACAGCTTTGGCAGAAGTAACCGGCATTGATGGCCTGACCCTGAAAGTTGACACTATTAAGGATATTACTGCCTGTAACAGTTTCACACACCACATATGTTTTTAAAACAACAGCTGAGTACTCGCACATTTATACATTACGTTAGACCACAATATTTTCCAGTTCATTTCCTGATCCTCCACTTTCTACATATTATTAATGGACGACTCTTAGCACTCAAAACAACTTTAGTTTAATGAAGTCATTTTGATGAATAGGTCAGTCTCCCACAGTCTTACTGCTCAATTCTATGTAGGTGTTCTGATTGAAAAGGAAACCTTTTTTTCTGGAGGCTATGTGAGTCACAGCAATGGCAGATAATTGAGCAATGACGCTGCTGATGTATGTTCTATGTCTGCTATATCTGCTTTGCGAAGATAAAGTTGTTTTGGTGCATAGAGTATCATTTAAAGCGGCTCTGACAACCCCTCCAAAAACAAAAACGTGAGAATTTCATGCAGATAAAATCTTTATGAAATGTTAAAAAATACCGAGTTGGAATTTCAATGAAATTTCATCGCAGTCAAAAGATATCATAAGACAAAATAGACACTACCACCTTCAAGATTTGTAAATGAACCCAGCTGTCACTATGGTAAAAAAAAAGGCAGTTTCACTCATTGCAAGACGATATCTATGGGGGCTCTCGTGGGATCCTCCATATATATCAGTGTTGTAGTCTCGCCAGGAGCTGAAGAAAAAAGATAGTGGAGTCCTTGAGAGAGAGAGATCCAGGCAAGTATAACTCACCTCCACTGCACCCTTGGGCCACCACACACAAAGCATACCTCTGAAGGTGAAATTTCTGCTTGCTTTCTACTCTGTCTGTCTACTCTGCCTGTTCTACAACCATTTGCACAGCTTAAAGACTTTTAAAATGTCACAATGAACATGTTTTTTTGTTTTATTTCTCTCAAGATTGGATAACCCTCTACACACAGAGTATAGGGAAACCGAAGCCAGAATGAAGAAAAATAGAGAAAGGTACACATCCGGAATCTTAGAGTGGCAGGTTAACATGTACCCTAGATAGGCGAAAAGTACAGAGTCAAAATAGAAAGCCAAAGTCAAGGATGCCAGAGGTACTCAAAAACGAATAATCAAGCTAAAGTGAGGAACCATAAAATCAGAATAGTCAAATACAAAGCCGGGTCAGAAACAGGAAAAAACAACAACTACACAGTATGCACTCTCAGGTAGAATAAACCACGACAGGGCAATGATCCTCAGAAAGAGGGGCGTTTAAATAGGGACAATCAAAATTCTATTGGACAGCATCCTCAACCTGCACCAAATCACACAAAGGGGTGAGATCTGTGAAGGGAAGATGATGTGTCCCATTAATATGACCTGTCACTTTAATGTTATAAAAGACCTACACCTATAGGTTCTTGTAATTTTTATGGACTCTTGTAGGAGGCTCGGGGCTGCCACAGTGATCCGGC
Organism: Pelobates cultripes; assembly: GCA_933207985.1. Lineage (NCBI taxonomy): Eukaryota > Metazoa > Chordata > Amphibia > Anura > Pelobatidae > Pelobates > Pelobates cultripes. The sequence continues at coordinate 17,990,035 of OW240916.1, forward strand.
AACCTTGCAAGGAGAGAGAATGTGCAGACATTGCTCTTCACGAGGAGCAACTGAACGCCGTGCTACATTCACTCTGGTCGGAGCGGCGTGGGATTGGAGACATTGTGGCTGCCACATGGCACCCCCTGGAAGCCGCATGTGCCGCACGGGAGTCCAAGATATGGCAACTCAACCTATTTCAAGGGTCTTTAACCACGCAGATTGTTGTTTGCAATACTCTTCATCCCTTCCACCCTTTGAACACTCCATCTTGACCAATCCACCCATTATACTGACAAAAGTTTTTTTCCCAAACAAACTCTCTAAACTCCTAAGCCTATGTGAAAAGTTTTCTATAATTATGATCCAACAACACGTTGCACCCCTACACATTTGCATATAGGGAGAGTTTCCTTTTAAAAAGTAGATCATACTACAGCTCGGAATACAATTTAATGTGTTATTGTTCTCTTTGTAGGTTTGCCAGTATGGATAAGAACACAGAGTTCTTTAAGGTTTTTAGTGGAAAACATTAAACACTCAAATATCTGAAACTCTGTAATCAAATTCTGAGCGGTTGAAGTATCCAAGGGCCAGAGTTGGATACATTTTATTTTATGGGTGAAGTTTATGAACCAATAATTACAAACAAACTGCATCAGCCTAAACACAGTAAAACAGTGCGATTTTCCTTCACCCGTTCAAACTTTAAATACATTTACATTTCCAAGGAGAGACTCAACTGGTTTGGTCATAATGTTCTAAAACGGGATAAACAGATTTATAGAACCATACTTGACAGAAAGATTTGAAAATATATACAGTGATTTAGAAGTTATAATCTTACCACTTGAAGTTGGGGACAGTTTTTGGAGTTTCATTTTCCATGCGTTATACAGAATCTTGAGAACAGTGATCATAAAACAGCTTTTGAAGAGGAGCTACAGAATCTATGAGTGGAGGTTAAAATGTTATTCTAGCCTCCATGACAACTTCTGCTTTTTGAAGTTGGCGTGGAGCAAGCAATCTGTACATGCAACATTTCTGCTTGAAACGCTGGTCATACAGAGATATAATTACTTTTGTGCCGGGGCTAGTTGCACCCCAGACACACGTGACTTAGACAGCCTGGAACGCTGTTCTGGGCAGCCTAATGCAAAAATTACATCTGTCGTCAGAACACGCTATACAATGGCGACAGAGCTTCTACCCTTGCAGGCTGCGCTGCGGGAGCACATGCAAGGAGAAGCTTGTATATCTTCTCGCTTCCTCCTGTGATTCCTCCCAGCCCTCTCCGGTACAAATCATGCGCCTGCACTTTGAGGCTGAAGATCAGCTGAATCAAACACTTCTCTACGAAAAACATGTGATTGGACTTTGGAGAGAGAGGAAATAGACCGCATGGTGATGGATGTGTTATGGAAACAATGGAGGAGAACTTCGCCCGATGCTGGATTCATGGTAAGTTTTACATTTATTTAATAGGGTTTTAAAAAGAAATAGGGGGTTACTAGTGTCCAATAAGGCATTATATATTAAACCAAAGCAATAGTGAAAAAGGGTTGGAGTAACCCCTTTAACAATATTGAAACGTTTCCCATACACAGCTACACTGTATAACCCATCACCCTCCAGAAGGAAATACATGTTTGACAGATTGTGTGGAGACCTCCTTCTGGTTGTTGTGAGGCTCAAATCATCATCTGACTTGAGGCATTGGATGATGTCCAGCCACCTGCACAAATGCTTCAATTCCTGGGAGCATCCATGCGCAACTGCTGACATTTATGTATGTCAAGTCGGTATGTCCAAGGACATATTTAGATCACATGGGCCTGTAGAATGACATATCATGCAGAACTCATGACCAAGCTTCCATAGAATCTGACAGTGTTAAAGCAGCACTGTGATTTAGCTGGTTTTGTTTTTAAAATAAAACTTTTTTCGTCTCTCTGTTTCCTTTTTTTTTTTTTAATACAAAAGTAGAAATTGTTTATTGTCATGGGGTGTGTGACCTTTTTTCTGCAACTGACTATGTGTCATACCTCCTCACGGCCCGCGCTGCTCCGGTCCCGCCGTCCGCACGGCTCCTCCTGGCTCTGCTGACGTCCGGCCGACGACGCACGTGCGCATGCCTCCGGGTGCACGCGCACAACCGGGAACACGCTCGGGCACGCGCGCATACACACGCTAGGGTTGTACTGCATGCCTCCAGCCCCTTAAAGTGACAGAACCATGTTTTACCTATGAACTGGTACTCTATTTATATACTGCCCTATTTTGTTCCCTAGCCTATCAGCTCTCTCCTAACCCTATTTATACCTCCCTCTTACATCACTTCCTTGCCCTGTCGTGGTTTATTGTAGCCCAAGAGTGCATTCTGTTAACTTGTCCTGTTATCTGACTTCGGCTTGTCTCTGATTTTCTGTATTTCTGGTTTTCCCTGACCCTTGGCTTTGATTAACGTTTATCCGTACTTCTCCTACCCTGGCCTTGGCTTGTCTGACCATTCTGTTTTTCCTATTTTCTATATTTACGTTAAGTCCGGCCCAGGGCCGGATTGGGGGTTCCAAAGCAGCCCTGGAAAAAAAATCTATGCCAGCCCCATAAGTCATTGCGCCATATATTGTCGTATGTAATGCTATGTCTTGCCACCCTAGATGATTGAGATATATATATATATATAAAGAAAAAAGCACTGTACCTTGCACTCAAATTCCATATATCCAAACCGGGTGCACTCCCAGGGCTCCAATGATCCTGATGAAAGTCCTTGAATAGGACTGAAACGTCGATTTTTTTTTAGGAGTACACAATAAAAGCTATGTTTTAAGAATCCGTGAGTGCAACCTTTGATTCAGCTATTTATATATATATATATATATATATATATATATATCTTTTTTTCAATATAAAATATTGGTCCTTTCAGAGTAAAATTTTTTATTATACAGTAAGCATAATCACATGCAGACACAGACAATCTCACTAACACAAGCTGATTGATACAGAGCATCATGGACAAACAATCTCACTGATATACATAAGGTCATTGACATAAAAACACAAGCTCACTCAGTAGCAGGCACACACACACAAGCAAGCCCACTCACTAGCAGGCGCGCACACACACACAGCTTAATGTAGTGGCTCTGGTGTCTATAGCCTGTCCCTGCAGGCTTTTCAATGTAAACACTGACTTTTTAGAGAAAAGGCAGTGTTTACATTGCTTCCTAGTGACAGACACTCAGACGGCACTAGAGGTGCTTCCTGTGTCAAGCTTGATGATCTCAGCCATAGAGTCAGGGCCAGTCGAGGGGAGACCAGCAGGACTTGGGGGAGAAAAAAAAGGTGAGTAAAAACATACATACATGCACACATACCATGAAAGACACACACCATGACAGACAGACCGTGACACAGACACACACCATGACACAGACAGAAACACACACACTGTGACACAGACAGAAAAACAGACACACCATGACACAGACAGACACACACACACACCATGACAGAGACACACACATACCATGACAGACACACACACCATGACAGACACACACCTTAAAAAAGAAACACACATTGACACACACAAACCATAACACAGACAGATCGTGACAGACACACGACACAGACAGACACACACACCAAGACACACAGACACACACACACCATGACACAGAGAGACCGTGACACAGACACACAAACACCGTGACTCAGACAGACACACATTACATGACACAGACAGACACACACACACCATGACATACAGACACACACACACACCATGACAAACACACACACACCATGACAAACACACACACACCATGACACAGACAGACCGTGACACAGACACACACATTACATGACAGACACACACACACACACCATGAGACAGACACACATTGCATGACACAGACAGGCGCACACACCATGACAGACAGACACACACACCATGACAGACACACACACACACACCATGACACAGACAGAAACACACAATGACACAGACAGACACACACACCATGACACAGACAGAGACACACAATGACACAGACAGAAACACACACACCATGACACAGACAGACACACACACACCATGACACAGACAGAGACACACACACCATGACAGACACACACCTTAAAAAAGACACACACCTTGACACACACACACACCATAACACAGACAGACCGTGACACAGACACACACGCATGACACAGACAGACACACACACCATGACACACAGACACACACACCATGACACAGAGAGACCGTGACACAGACACACACACACAGTGACACAGACAGACACACATTACCTGACACAGACACACACACACCATGACATACAGACACACACACCATGACAAACACACAACATGACACAGACAGACTGTGACACAGACAGACACACATTACATGACAGACACACACACACCATGACACAGACGCACATTGCATGACACAGACAGGCGCACACACCATGACACAGACAGACACACACAATGACACAGACAGACACACACACACCATGACACAGACAGACAAACACACACCATGACACAGACAGAGACACACAATGACACAGACACACACACACCATGACACAGACAGACACACGCACACCATGACACAGACAGAGACACACACACACACACACACCATGACACAAACAGAGACACACACACACACACCATGACAGACAGAGACACACACACATACACTCACACTGACACACATAATTGCTACCTGGGTGCTGGCACGGGGAGCTCTGATGGCGGCCACATGGGTGAGCTGGCTCTTCTGGCGGCCGCAGAGGGAGCTCCTTTGGCGGCCGCAGGGGGAGCTGGCTGTTCTGTCTCTGCTCCCCCTCTCTAGTGCGCCGCTTAATGAGACCGGGGCCGGAATATGAAGTCATATTCCGGCCCCGGTCTCTTTGTATCGCACTTAGGAGGGGGAGCAGAGACAGAACAACCAGCTTCCCCTGCGGCCGCCAAAGGAGCTCCCTCTGCGGCCGCAGGTGAGCCAGCTGCCTGCCTGGCCCCAGGTGCCGACGGCCCACCGGGAAATTTCCCGGTATCCTGGTGGGCCAGTCCGGCCCTGGTCTATCCACTTTAAGGACCGATAATACGTCTAGCTAGTTGTCTGTTAGTCCTATAGTTAGCGTGTTGGGGAAATATAACCTTGACACTATGCTTACGAATAGTTCCATTTAATTTCAGCTGCTAATGTAATTTACCTACAAGCCATCAGTCAAAATAATCTTACAGAACAGGCAAACTTTCTTTACTGAGGAGAACAAAATGGAGGTGCCCAGGTAATGAGATCCGGCACACTGTCAAAAAAAGACAATAATTATATGGCAAGCGGCAAGGGGGAGAATATCATCATTAAGATACAAGAGGCGTAAGGAAAGGAAAATTGGGGGGGAAAAAAACATGACAGTGCTTTTGTTAAGATTAGTCATCACTGTGCATATCAATTTAGGAATGCAGAATAAAATGATTATCGGTCTACGTATATGGAATATCGCAAGAAGTCTAATTTAGAAATATTACTCAGTTTATCTGGAAAGACAGTCATTACAATTACAGTGCAATTAAAGTAAATAGAGATGTGTAATGTACGATGTGTAATTTGCAGGATAAGCAAAAATAGACAATGTTGTAATCAGACACTACTAAACGTGCACCCATGGGATGCTAAGATTATATGTATTTACAGATCTGGGCACAAAGCTTCAAATTACATTTTATAAACAGTTTTCATTTCAGACAGAATAACTGCTCTCTGAGAAATTGCAGGTGAAAGGGACACTGTGGTCACCAGAACAACAACAGCTTATTGAATTTGTTCTGGTGAGTAGAATCATTCCCTCCAGGCTTCATGCTGTAAACACTGTCTTTTCAGATAAAATGCAGTGTTTACATTACAGCCTAGTGATAACTGCACTGGCCACTCCTCAGATGGCTGCTAGAGCTGATTCCTGGGGCAGTGCTGCACAGTGTGACTGACATTCAGAGTCTCCACCCTCTTTATGGAGACACTATACTTTCCTCATGGATATGCTTGATTCATTGAGAGCAGGGATACTCAACCTTTTTATACCTACCGCCCACTAATGCATCTTTCTTGATTAAAGAAATAATTAAAAATGTACTTAAATTTATCTTTTTATTTCTACTTTATGCATGTTGATAATGTTTTTAACCTTATAAAGTTTAATGAGAAAACAATAAAGTAAATTGAAATTACCTTTAACTAGTGATTAATGAGATCCTTGAGGCTGATGCTGTGAGACTAAATATTTGACATCTGGTTCGATTTTCATAAGGAACAAACGAAGGTCTCCTCTTTCTGTGATGTTTAGACAATTTCTCTGTTTGCTCATAATATGATTTCTCATCCGTGCATCAGCTCCCCTCCTCTTCCTCCTCTCCCTCCTCAACCCCCCCCCTTTTCCCCTTTTTTTCTTTTTTCTATTTTTTCCTCCTTTTCCTTTATTCTTTTCTTTTACCTTTCTTATAGCAATGCTCAGCAGGAAGGCTGAACTAGGTAGCCCACTTATTATTAGCCAACAACAATTCTCTCCTTCCATATTTTTTATTTTTCTTCTTTCTCCTATTTTACAAGTACTCTGCTCCTTCTTTCTCCTTTTTACAAGTACTCTGCTCCTTCTTTCCAAGTACTCTGCTCCTTTCTCTTTTTTACAAGTACTCTGCTCCTTCTTTCCAAGTACTCTGCTCCTTCTTTCTCTTTTTTTTTTACAAAAAGTACTCTGCTTCTTCTTTCTCCTATTCTATAAGTACTCTGCTCCTCCTTTCCAATTAGTCTGTTCCTTCTTTCTCCTATCTTACACGTACTCTGATACTTCTTTCTCTTTTTTTACAAATACTCTGATCCTTCTTTCTCCTATTTTACAAGTACTCTGCGCCTTCTTTCTCTTATTCTAAAAGTACTTCTCTCCCTGCTATCATGTATCCCCCTACTCCAACTCCTCCCCTTCCTCTACCCCAATGTTACACTCATTCCTGTGCACACTTCCTGCTAACCACTGAGTGCGCAAGAGATGAACAGAGCATTCAGAGGTGCCGTAGAACCCACTACCGCCCAACTGGAATCCTGAAATGTCCCGGTAGGGACCAGGTTGATGACCCCTGATTTAGAGGAAAGGCGGGGGGGTGGCAGATGTTTTTTTTTTTACTCTATAGGGTCAGGAATGCATGTAACCCTAACACCCTAACCCTACCCTTAACCTAACCCCACCCCTACCCCTAACCTTAGTAGGGGTAGGGTTAGGGGTAGGATTAGAGAATTGTCAAAAGCCAGAATTTCCAAAGTCCCTAAGTGCCAAAGTCCCGAATTGCTGAATTACCAAATTGCTGAAGTCCCAAACTGCCGAAGTCCCGAATTTCAGAAGTGCCAAATTGCCGAAGTGCCAAATTTCGGAAGTACCGAACCAAATTGCCAAACCGAATTTTTTGCCCATGCACATCCTTACTCACTATTCAATTTTACTACAGGTCAAATACAGTATGACATCTACTTCTCAGTATCTGGAATAATCATTTGTATTTACTATTAAGGACAAAGGTCCTATGAGACCAAGCTTTAAGTGCAATATTCAGCTTTATGACATTACTCAAGGGTCTTTCAAAGTAGCCTTCCAGATCCCTCCTCTTACCATGTTTTAACATGGAGTATGGGGTAATAATAACCCGGTAGAGACCCACAGTATAATATATGGTGAGCGGTTCCCAAAGCTCCATGTACAGCTAGGTAAGGATTACCGAATACCCAATCCCTAGATATATATAGAATACAAATATTCAGGTGAGGGTTTTTCCTAGCTCAAATATGATGAAATGAGTAAAACTAAATACAGGACCAGGAGATCCCAATTGCTTGGTCCCAAGTAAAAAAAAATATATCTGCCTGCGACCCATGTGCTGGGTTCTAAAGACATTGGCCACTTAATGTATTAATACGCTTACCTTCCTGCTCCAATAATATCATACCCCTAGGCCATTTAACTAGGGATGTGCATGGGCAAAAAATTTGGTTCGCTTCGGAAATTTGATTAGGAAAAAAAATGAGTCTGCTTCGGCATTTCGGACCAATGGCAATTCGACACTTTAGCAATACGGAACTTAGGCAATTCGGATCCTAACCCTAATCCTACCCCTAAATCCTAGCCCCTAACACTAAACTCTAACCAAAACCCAAACCCTACCCCTAACCCACTTCAGAACTTCGGAAATTCAGAACTTCTGCAATTTTTCTCCAGTGCAGTAGACTCTGAAAGACATTTTAAAAAAATAATTAGGGGAAAATTATTTTTGACTCTCTACTCTCCTGATTTGAGGACAGAGTTAACTGGAAGATGGGTCCAGTTATACCCTCCTGCAGGTTATGGGTGGTGCTTTTCTGCTCTGTGATTGATTGTCTTCATAGTCATTCAAAGTGCTACGGAATCTGTTGGCACTATATAAATGGTGAGAATAAGAATAATAATCCATTTGAGAGCAAGTCTCACTCACATGAAGCATCTCCCAGCACCTCTGTCCTGAATTCCCTCGGACTGTAACAGGCTGTTACATTCCGAGGGAATATAATAAAAGCACATGGCCCATCAAGTTGCCGGGACAGACTCCAGCTTGCCGGGACTATCCTGGCAAAAACAGGACAGTTGGCAACTATGGAAACCTGAGCAGTAATGTAAATAAAGTCATGTTTGATGCCACTGGGAATGCAGAAGGTCAGATCAATATATATGATATTCTAAGCATGAAACACAGGTAATTTAAGATCATTCTAAAAATCTTGAAATATAAGGATTTATGATAATAAAAAAAATATTAAAATAATTTACTGAAAACTGAAACATATCCATTTTAAATTGCATTGATTTTTAGTTAAACATTTTATTTTAATTTCCCTTTCAGCATTAGAATTAAATGCAAGATAATATAGGAGCATTTCCTTCCTGTCGTTAAAATGCCATTTTCACCAAGAAAAATGTTTTTTTTTTCTGAATGTAACCAACTTGTTTCTGGTATACTTCTGGTACATTAAACTATACTGTGAATATTTTTGTAATATTTAAAAAAAAAGAGATTTTAAAAGAAAATAAATATATTTAATCTGCCGAGTCATAAATCACTGAAAATATAACTTTTTGATGGGTAACAAAAACAGTTGGTTGGAATAAGAATGGCACCATATCACATCATCGCAAGGAGCCATAGCCCCTAAAGATGTGTTTACGTGGCATTTACTTGGCAGGTTCCTGCAGCCTGGCAATCAAGTGTTTCCCTGGAGTGTGGAAGACAAGTGTCCTAAACAAACGGTCACTGATAGAGCCTGAGGCTAGATGAACAAGTTGTTGCTGAAACGTGACTTTTTTTTATTTTATTTCTTTAAAAAGTATCCTAGCAACAAATGAATACAAAGAAAAAGCCCTTGGAATGTCTTTTCTGTTTTATATCAGCAAAACAGGTCACTAAAACACAACCATTGAAACATACAATATTGATGGACCTTTAGAGTATCTTTGAATGAAGGACCCTGTCCTATAAGAAGTAAGAAAATAACAAATAAGACATAAGGAAGCCAATAATGCATGCAAAAAGGTGATTGGATGGGCAAAACTAAAAAATGAGAAAGCGATAGCCAAAGAGAGCAAAACAAACCCCCAAAATGTTTTTAAGTACATAAATTCTAAAACAAAAAAAAACAACAAAAAAAACAACAGATCAAAGCGTAGGTACACTGAAAACAAAGATGGGGTGTTAGTTAATGAAGACCAGGAAAAGGCAGCAATGTTAAATAACTATAGTATTTTTCCTCAGTATATAATAAGGAGAAACCTGTGGCAAGATGATTGCTGCAAAATAGTGTGATTGGATGACTATAGACATTGCACTAACTAAAGAAAGTTAATATAAACAAAGCTCTGGCCTGACGGTGTTCACCCGTGAGTACTTAAGAAGCTAAGTGTGGAAATAAGTGAAGTTCTGTTTTTAATCTTTTAGGAATCTTTTCTTTCAGGATTTGTACCGGAGGATTCGAGTAGGGCAGAGGTGGTTCTTATATTCAAAAACGGTTCAGAAACGTTACGTGGAAATTATAGACCAGTAAGCTTACCTTCTGTGGCTGGGATAAAATTTGAAGGGTTATTAATAGATAATATTCAGGAATTCATTGGAAAGAACATTTTTACCAGCAAAAAAAATCAGCATGGTTTTATGAAACAAAGGTCATGTCAAACTAACTTAATTGCGTTCTACTAAGAAGTAAGTAAAAATTTCGATAGGGTGTTGTATTGGATGCGATCGACTTAGATTTTGCCAACGGTCCCACACCATAGCTTAGTGTTCGAACTAAAAGAAATTGGTCTAGATGAAAATTTTTGTTCATAGGTAAAACAATGACTTAAAGAAAGAGTACCAAAAGTTGTTATTAATGGTATATTTTACATTGGACAAAAATGGTAAGTGGTGCACCATAAGGGTTCTGTTTTGGGACTGCTTCTATTTAACATATTAAATTATGTTATATAATATATAAATATTATAAATAATCTTGAAATAGGCATTGAAAGTCATGTTTCAGTGTTTTGGGGGCTCGATGTGGAGGATCAAATGGAAGGGGTGAACAGTCCAGCCAAAGCGAGATGCCTTTAAATAAAGGCTTGTTCAATTTATCAACCCATGAGTTAAGTGTTGGAGAAACTACACTTCTAAATAAAGGACTTAAATATGCTCCTGATAGATTACCCAATATAATTGATCTGTTTAAAGATCTTAATCATTTTATTAGAAAACTCACATGCATTAGATTTTTTAATCTTAGTGATGCGAAGGGTAAAGATATTTGTCCTAAATTTCTTAATACTCCACAGGATAAAATTCTTTTTCATGGTCTTGTCTCTTTACTAGAGGAACAAGAACATCAATACTGTATGGAAGACCCAATTTATATAGTCGAAGCTAATATTCCATCGGGGTTAAAACCTCCCTCTACTTTTTACCCACAGGGCGATAAAGGCCCTTATTTACAAATGTTTTATGAATTTGTCCTACGAGATTTTAAGATCCTTTGTAGTGAGTATAAAAAGAGAAAAGATCGGGCTTGTAACAATCTGGAGCCATCTGAGATTGCAGCGATTGCCAGTTTAAAAAATAACTGTAATCTTATTATCAAAGGGGCAGATAAGGGAGGGGGTATTGTCTTGTTAGACAAAGTAGATTACCTACAGGAAGCTGAACGCATATTGGGGAATACAGAATACTATGAGACCTTAGGGTTTGATCCCACTAAGCGTTTTAGACGAGAATTAAAAGATCTCATAGATTTAGCATTTCAACATGGTGCTATTGATAAGAAAGAGAGATTTTTTTTTCTCTCAGCTAAAGGGGATATTCCCATTTTTTATTACCTTCCTAAGGTACACAAATCCCTTCATAATCCACCAGGGCGCCCCATTATATCGGGGCTAGGTTCCCTTATTGCGCCCATTTCTAAGTGGGTGGATTTCCATCTACAAAGATTTGTCCCACATTTACCGTCCTTTTTGAAGGATACAGGGCATGTATTGTCTATTGTTAAAGAAACTGAATGGAGGGAACATTATTGTTGGCTCACTATTGATGTGGCAGCCCTATATTCGAATATAGATCACACTTTGGGCCTTAAAGCTCTTGCTTGGTATTTGGATTCAGATCCTCTTCTTCCTGCTAAGCAGTCTGAATTTATTATTGGGTTCACCGAGTTTATGTTGAAGCACAATTATTTTGAATTTAATGGAAAGTTTTTCTTGCAAACAAAAGGAACTGCGATGGGGGCGAGTTTTGCCCCGTCCTATGCTAATTTATTTTTGGGCTTTTGGGAACAATCTGTGATTTTTTCAGACCAATTTTGGATGGGGAAACTCGCCCTTTATCGCAGGTTTATTGATGACATCCTTATTATTTGGAAGGGTGGTTGGGATGAAGTAGAAGATTTTATGGCACATATTAATGACAAGCAATGGGGTCTTTCTTTCACCTATAAGAAACACAAATCCATCATAGAGTTCTTGGATCTTACCCTTATTGGAACTACAAGTTTGATTGTCACCAAAACTTTTCAAAAAAGTGTGGATGTCAATGGTTTTCTACATGCCATGAGTGGGCACCATCCCACATGGATTCAAAATATACCTTTGGGACAATTTACCAGGATCAGGCGTAACTGCTCCTATGTGAGTGATTACGAGAGAGAGTCACTGGTTTTGTCCCGATGTTTTGTAGAGAAATCTTATCCATTGAACAATATTTTACAAGCCTATTTAAAGGGCCATAATTATGGTATGGTATCATGTTCTGGTGTTCAGAATGGGATGGTGTCTGGGGTAAATCCTCCTCTACCATTCCTATGTCCAGAACAAGATCATATAAAAGAACATTTTAAGATCCTTGAACTTTTGAATTCTAGTACTTTTTCAAATAAAGCTAAAAGAGCAAAATTTAACATCAGCACCAAAGAGGTTGGTACAGGGATAACACCTATATTCTCTACCACCTTCAATAAGGGCTATGATGATATTATTGAAATACTCAACAAACATTGGCCTATATTGATTAAAGATCCGTGGTTGTCTTTCTGCGTGTCTGGGACCCCAAGGGTCACTTTTAGAAGGGCACCAAATTTGAAGAATATTCTAGTCCCTTCGAAATTACGTAGTCAAACTATACTTCATCAGACAACTGCTGTCAGTATTTTGGCCAATAAACGTTGTGGTCATACCAAGTGTCTTACTTGTGGTTTTATTTGCCCTCATATCTCTACCTTCAGTCCATTTGATAGTACGGAGATCTTTTCTATACAATCTTTGATCTCTTGTAACACTTCTTTTGTGGTATACCTCCTTATTTGCCCTTGTGAACGGCATTATGTTTGCCAAACCATTAGATCTTTGAAATGTAGATTTCGGGAACACAGAACAGCTATTATACGTAATGATGGTAAATCCTCGGTGGCCCGACATTTTTCTATCTTTCATGAGAGTAATCCTGTTGGTATCAAGTTAGTGGGAATAGTACATATTCCCCCCCATCAGGATGAAGCTAAACGGAGAAGGGAGCTCACTAAGGCTGAGTCCATGTGGATTTTTAAGCTCAACTCTATGACTTCTAATGGTCTCAATGAGGAGTTGGAGTTGTTCTGATCGCTATGGATTCACCCTTTGTGGGTGGTATGTCCTTTTTGTCAATTTTATGAGACTTATGGTTCTCTTTATGATATGTTATTAATATAATTTGAAATAATAACATGTTTTTTTTCTATTTTTCAATGTATACTCATATTATTGTATATGTTGGTTGCCTGACCTTTTATATTAAGATGTTATATATATGTTATATTATGTTATTTTTATATATAATTTTTTTATGTTATTCCCTTTTTTATATGATATTTTGTATTATTGTGAATCCAGCCCGGGTTTTTTTTTTTTTCCTGCCGTGTGTGGGGTATTTATACCGGGTTGCTCACATATTATCTTTAGTCTTGATAAAGTCCCGTGGGAGGGACGAAACGCGTAGACAGGTTGAGTTCTGGACCTGCTGTTATTTGATTGCTGTTTTGGAGTGAAAGCAGGAAGTACCTATCAACTTTGGCGGTCTTTCCTTCGTTTGGCTCTGTTTGCTGGATCTTACCTCTGAAGCTATACCTAACGGTGTCGGGTTACATTTTTGATCTTCACCGCGGTCTTTTTCGAAGATCCCGACCGCGGTGCATCAGCTTACGACCTCCATGGACATCTAGTGTGCCGCATTTCTCCTTACTACATTTTTAGACTCTCTGCTCTCCCTTTTTTTACCTCGGTGGGGGCCCACACCGAGGACAGGTACTGTGTCTATATATTTTTTACATCAGTGTATATTCACAATTATACTTGTGTTAGGGTTTGGGGTGGGGCAACACTCAGACACTTTGTTATTATATCATTTGCATTGAGTCTGGGTGTTGTTACCACTCAATTTCCTCACTTATTAGAGAGCTGTGTGGTTACATTTGTTTCAGGATAGCGATATTGTTTTTAATTGGTTACATAATAGGTCCAGATCACCTTTTGTATTTTGATAATTATATATTTTTTAACTGTGTCTGATGATTAAACAGTGGTTTATCTATCTATGATTATAATTATTTTTATTTTTTGATTGGGTAAGTGTCCACACTTTTACAATTTGTGAGCTCCCACTCAATATTAGTCGCTGGTGACTGTGTGGAACTACCCTTTCTTTTCTTTTCTTTATATATTACACCATTACTGTATATTTTTATAGTGTTTGCAGATGACACAAAACTCTGTAAATAATACAATGTAAACAGGATATTACTTGCTGTAGAGGGAATTAGATCTATAATCCACCCGCCTACCCATTCATGGCGGGTGGGGGCCCTATGTAGTAAAGTGGGAGGTGGACCTATTGTCCACCACCCAGCACCCATCCATTGGCAGCGTTGGGGGCCTATAATAACAATTATACCCCCTCCACTCGGCTTGTTCTGTAATAGAAAGTGCTTGAGAAGACTAGGAAAATACAATTTAGCTAGTCTAGACAGTTACAGGGCTTTAGAAGTAAAGAATCGCGTAAATAGTGGCATTCAGGGAAGCAGACACGTAAAGCTAAATAATCTTTATTTTCATTAATCAACTTAAAACAATATTCTCAACAGATAAAAATATTATATATACATAATACTAATTTCAAATTACTTTCAACCTTCAGTGCTGATTACGGCCTAAAAAATAAAAAGAAGAATAAACAAGTCTGTGATGTTATAATCCAACACAGAATCTATTATTTGTTGAGTAACCCTCACCTGTACAGGTAAGCGGAAGAAGGTAGTTTAAACACTAATGATGCTGTGTGTGCACCATAGTTATGGCTAGCCAGAAATATAAAATATTTATTATATTTTTTTAATAATAAACAAATTAAGAGATTTCAAAATGATCATCACAAGTTTTGTACAGCGTTTAAAGTACTGTAATGGTGCATAGAGAATTTAATGAGAGATTATCACTTTAAACAATGCATGTGAAATATGAGGTCACAGTGATCTTAGCAGATTTAAATGTTTCTACAATAACACAGCTACGTCTCATCCTGTATTTCATCTCTACGAAAAAACATGTCTGTTTAAACCTTAACCTTAAAGAAGTTGGGTAGGAATTTTGCCCTGCACTATGACACCCAAAATGCATCAGGTCAAAGAAAACTGCCATGTATATCTACTGGTAATGGGTATAGGAACATTGCAAATCTCATGTGTATACATTCCTAAAATATTTTGCGGCACAACGTGTAAGGAAGAACATGTTTTTCCAGTATATTACGGCTTGATTTCCAAAATGAAATCACCAAATGACGTCTGATTCTGATCCAGGCCTGTAAATAATTGTTTAAAATGTTCTGTCGATGAAAAGACAGAGAAGCTTGTTAACAAACAGTGCGCTACAGACGTCTCTCTCCCTTCCCTGTAGTTCTGGAAGAGAATAAAAGCTTGATGAATTAGCCAATGCAATGCAAATATTTAAACAACATGACAGTCTTTTATATGAATTTATGATTATTAAAATTTGCAAAATCAATGGCTTTGCCAGAAAAAGCACACTCCAGGGTCACAGACCACCGAGGAAGGATCGTGCCTCTTAATATGTCCTTATATACTGTTGTCTAGATAAACTCTCCGCTACCAAAGACACATGTAACATTTTAATTTTCAGAGGACGCTTAATGTTTTGGCCAAAATACTTTTTGTTTGACCTCACAAACTCATCCACACAGTACAGTTAAGGAGCACTTTGTTGCACACAAATCAGAAATGGCCTTTACATGATCCAAACTGTACTCGCTCTGTAGCCAGAGTAGACTTTATTTACAAAATGTAAGCGCTCTTTTGAGCCCCAGAACGTGTCTCCAATCAAGCACTGCTGCCAACACATAAATTTAAAGACTATACAAAGTGCAGGCCTTCCTTTGTCTCCGTCAGCTCATAAATAGTAAATCTACACTGTCCCATTGCAGTAGCTCTGTGGCCTCTTTAGTTAGTGTAAATGAAAGATGAATGTGATCCTATCTAGTTTTGGCTTTATAAACATAGGTTGTTTTCATTCAGAATGTCATTAGAACATAAGTTCCTTCTATACAGCTGGTGTGATATATAAAAAAAGTAGGCTTTGCTACATATTTTGGCTGAATACGTATCTTGTTAGTCAAGTTGTAGAGGCCCACCTGGAATAAATGGGTGGCCCTCACTGGTAACGTCAATATAGAGATATACTTTCAGTTTGTCATGTACCATCCGATGATATGTGCAGTTTGTGAAACTAATAAAAAAAAAGTAACATTTAAAAGGTGATATCAGAAGAAATAGTCTATGCACCATTATACTGCACTTAAAAAAAATAAATGATACATATTGATCAGCTTCACATTTTATATAAACGTTGGCATAGTGAGCACCGTTTAAGGGTTCACATATTTTTTCCCTCTAATTCCTGCACAATGGAAAGCTGGGAGCAATTTAGCAAATCAAAGATTCTGATTGGCTGCCAACATGGTATTCTCAGTGAGGCCATATTGTTACCATGTTTTCAAAATGGCTGCCTTCACACTGAATACCGTTTCAGCTGTATTTACTACTATAGCTTGCTTAGGTAAAAAGAATAGTAATCTCTTGTCAATATTGGTTTAAATCTTTATGTAAAGTGACACCACTTGGGTTTAATGAAGGATGTAAATCTCACACATACCCCATCACATCACCTCCCTGTACATTGTTACATGCCGTTTATTTAGCAGATCTTGAAGAATGGACATCACTTTTACAATATTTGTTCATCCAGTTGAAATGATTAATGAGCCTATTGCTGCAGTCTGCAGTAGAGGATCTTCTGTCGTTGCCCAGCGTAATGTTTTCTACCCACACAGCTCTCAATAACGAATAATCAATAATAATCAATAATGAAAACTGTGGGAAATTTGGTTTAAGAATATGAAGTGTAACGGCAAAAGTAGAAAATGTTATATTCACATTTATAAAGGACTGTCACTAAACAGCTCATTGAAGAATAAACCCTAGGTTTTTCGAAAACCGGATCAATAATCCCAGTGGGTTTTATGACAGATACAGTTGCAAGAAAAAGTATGTGAACCCTTTGGAATGATATGGATTTCTGCACAAATTGGTCATAAAATGTGATCTGATCATCATCTAAGTCACAACAATAGACAATCACAGTCTGCTTAAACTAATAACACAAAGAATGAAATGTTGCCATGTTTTTATTGAACATACCATGTAAACATTCACAGTGCAGGTGGAAAAAGTATGTGAATCCTTGGATTTAATAACTGGTTGAACCTCCTTTGGCAGCAATAACTTCAACCAAACGTTTCCTGTAGTTGCAGATCAGACGTGCACAACGGTCAGGAGTAATTCTTGACCATTCCTCTTTACAGAACTGTTTCAGTTCAGCAATATTCTTGGGATGTCTGGTGTGAATCGCTTTGAGGTCATGCCACAGCATCTCAATCGGGTTGAGGTCAGGACTCTGACTGGGCCACTTCAGAAGGCGTATTTTCTTCTGTTTAAGCCATTCTGTTGTTGATTTACTTCTATGCTTTGGGTCATTGTCCTGTTGCAACACCCATCTTCTGTTGAGCTTCAGCTGGTAGACAGATGGCCTTAAGTTCTCCTGCAAAATGTCTTGATAAACTTGGGAATTCATTTTTCCTTCGATGATAGCAATCCTTCCAGGCCCTGACGCAGCAAAGCAGCCCCAAACCATGATGCCCCCACCACCATACTTCACAGTTGGGATGAGGTTTTGATGTTGGTGTGCTGTGCCTTTTTCGCCACACATAGTGTTGTGTGTTTCTTCCAAACAACTCAACTTTGGTTTCATCTGTCCACAGAATATTTTGCCAGTACTGCTGTGGAACATCCAGGTGCTATTGTGCAAACTGTAAACGTGCAGCAATGTTTTGTTTGGACAGCAGTGACTTCCTCTGTGGTATCCTCCCATGAAATCCATTCTTGTTTAGTGTTTTACGTATTGTAGATTCGCTAACAGGGATGTTAGCATTTGCCAGTGACTTTTGTAAGTCTTTAGCTGACACTCTAGGATTCTTCTTCGCCTCATTGACTGCAAGGCTGATGAACAGCAAGGCTTTTGGAGATACTTTTATAACCCTTTCCAGCTTTATGCAAATCAACAATTCTTAATTGTAGGTCTTCTGAGAGCTCTTTTGTGCGAGGCATCATTCACATCAGGCAATGCTTCTTATGAAAAGCAAACCCGGAACTGGTGTGTGTGTGTGTCTTTTATAGGGCAGGGCAGCTGTAACCAACACCTCCAATCTCATCTCATTGATTGGACACCAGTTGGCTGACATCTCACTCCAATTAGCTCTTGGAGCTGTCATTAGTCTAGGGGTTCACATACTTTTTCCACCTGCACTGTGAATGTTTACATGGTGTGTTCAATAAAAACATGGCAACATTTTATTCTTTGTGTGTTATTAGTTTAAGCAGACTGTGATTGTCTATTGTTGTGACTTAGATGATGATCAGATCACATTTTATGACCAATTTTTGCAGAAATCCATATCATTCCAAAGGGTTCACATACCTTTTCTTGCAACTGTATGATCCAAAACAAATCTGTGCCAAAACAGCTGATTTAAAGAAAAAATAAATACTTTTTGCTATTCAACTGTCAGCTCACTGCTACCTAAATACATCTTCAAAAAACATTTACAATTCAGTTGTTATACACAAAATATATTATTGTACGCCAATCTCAACACAAATGCTTTATGTAAGATTGTTTTTGTCACGAAGGAAAAGAATAAAAAACAGCAAATAGTAATTAAATTAATATGTATCAATTGCAACCATGCAATATAAAGAATAGGTTTAAATTTTCATTAAAGGATTTGGCTTGATTTTATTAAGAAAACATTTATTTTCATATTATTGTTTCAATTTGAATGTTTATTGATGGAGTCATGCCTGTTTGTTAGGCCTATAAAAATATGTTTCTATTAAATTTTAGCAAGCTCTTGGAAGACCGGCCTCTTACGTTAGTCCTGAGAGACTATGTCTGAAAGCCAACACATTACTGTTACTTTTATAAAATGTTATACTTAGCATCTTGATCTCAGCCAATACTACCTTTCAGGAAAAGGGTAAGGCCTCAGGCTAAATACAGTGGCAAAGGAATTGTTGATAATTAAAGATAATTAGTGATTTACACAAAAAAACAAGTTTCATGTCAGATAATTGGCTTAACTTATTTGCTCAACATATTCACCAGCTGATGTGAAGAACTCCCCTTTTTTTGATTGCCAGCCTCCTTCCCACAGACTATGGACCCTGTGAAATATAATGTTAAAGTCTCTGTTCGTGCAATTGGGATTATAAATGGTTCAGTTACCGAACAACCACACGAACCAGAGACCACCCTGGAGCTTGTTTACACCTATTAACAACTTGGAACATTTCTCACCACAGTGTTCTAATTGTTCATCTGGATGGCCGCAATTTCTATGGACAACCACGAGGTGGTGGCCATCTTGTTTGCATGAACGCAGGCAGCGGTGTTTGGACATGAATCTCATGGAACTAAAATCAGACACAGAAACTCCCAAACACCACTGGACCTCCATTATCGTCTGTGTTCGGTACTATACACTTTAGAAGGGCACTGTTCAGTGAAATCATTTGTATGGATGAGGGGAACAAGCTCCAGGGTAAGACTATTGACTGTTCAGTAGTTTGTTCGTTTTCAAACTATCGAACTAGACCGACTGCAAGCCCTGATTCTCTGGAACTGTTTTGGGCATGGGACTATGCCTACGGTCGGTTAAATAAATGACTTCCAGGAAATTCCTGAACCCCTGAACTGATCAGGGTGATTTTTGGATATGTTGGTCACCCAGATCAGGGCTATCAGGGGATGTGGGGGATTTGTGGGTTTTATGTATTATAGGGTACTTTTGGGGTGTTTTGAAAAAGTGCTTGGACATAATTGGATTATAATTAGTACAGTTACTGATCCAATTATCTCCCAGGCAGAGGGGAGGGATTGTATGCTTGTATATGGGAGTGTAATGTATTTAAACACCTTTGTCATTGGTCTGTGACTTTGTGCTGAAGTCCCCCTCAAGGTCCAAGGGGGAGTGCCCCTTGCATAGGGATATGCATATAAGGCCAGTTGTGGCTGTCATTAAATTATTCCAGCTTGCACTCCAAAACTGTGCGTCATCCTGTTATTGGAGGGAAGAAAGATTTAACTCCTGTGTCTGCTGTTCCAGCTTGCAGGGGATTCAACGGGGAAAGTCCCAGGAAAGAGTTTCCAGGACTGAGTGTTGTCCAGTGCCTTGGGGTGTCTAGAGCGAATTCCCAATTAGGTTCCAGGAATGAGCGGTTCCGGGGGCCCCAGTCAAGCTACAGTGACTGTGGGCAATACTGTTGCGGTTTGTCCCCTGTTCCAGCGATGAAGCGGTCCTTGGCAGAGGTACCCAGCCAGCTCCGTTACAGCTGATGTTATTCATAATTTATCCTTTACTTTTATTCTTAAGAAGTTGGTCAGTCTGCATGTTCTTGTCTTATATGGACTATGTTAGCTTTCCTTTTTCAACTTGCTGTTCCAGATTACCTGTTCCCTTCTGGCTGAAGGAGTAATGGTCCTTATTTTTGGGTCTCTCTTCTTTTACCTGGTTTCATACTCTCTCCTGGTGCTCGTTCCTGGTCTCCTAGATAACTTTTAGTTCCCTTGATGCCACGTTCCATCATCACATTCTGACCATGTGCTAGTAGAACACACCTGTCTTTGTGATGTTGCATGCTTTATCGGATAGCATGCATTAATGTGATAGGCGCCCATTACAAACTGTCTGACAACGTTACAGCATTGTTAGACCTTGAAAAACCCATAATCGCGTCACCTATGCATAATGTGTGTTCGGTATAAATCATGACAATTTTTAACTCTGAGCATGATCTACCTGTATGAGAAAAAAGGTACAGCCCATTTCAAAATATTTATTATTTAATTTGGGACTTCTTTTTTTTAACATCTGCAGCTTTTCTAGGCACTTTTCTTCCCGTTTTCATGACAGAAGCAAAAAAGTTTATCTAAACACACAACTTTATTAAAACACTTTTATTCTTGGGAATTACATGTTTATCCAGTTATAGGTACAACAATGATGTTAAATGCAAAAAAAAGAAACAAGTATTACCCCTAGAGATAAACAGGACAGGACATTCAGGAACTCAAGGACCACTCCAGCACCATAACAACTTCATTTCAATGAGCTGGTTAAACCATTAACGAACAGTTTAACCCCGCAATTTGGAAGATGATGCCCAACTAATAGCTATCACTAACTCAGCACCCTTAAAACTGAGTGTTAAAAGTGTAGCGGAATGGAGAACCCAAATATACTTTTTGTTCCCCTTTGTTCAACTGTCCGTATACCCCCATTCGTTTACCGAACCCCCTCTCTGCATGGCCCCTTGTTCACACCTTTTAATCACTGACCACCCCTGGCTGTTAACCACAAATTTGTTATTAGTTCAAGTATTTTCCATGTATGGCTGCCGCTATAACCAAATGCAAATGTTCAAACAATTGGCAGCCATTTTGTCTCCCGAACGTGGACAGCTGTACATGTTCGTCGACAGCATGGAACTGTTTTTGGATTCGTGACCCCCGCGAACACCAGGGAAACTGGTACCGCTGTCCATCCAACTTTCCAAACAGTTAGGAGAATGGCGTCCGGGAGGCATAAACTACGTAACAGCGGGAGCATTTGTACCCCAACAGCCAGGGAATGGATTAATCCGTGTTTGTGCGAGAACCCCCATAAGATGACCTCCTGGCCGACCGGTCAAACACTTTTTCAAATGGTGTTCCCGAACCAACTAAGTGATCTGAGTGGTATTTCGTCAAAGTGTGCACTCAGATCCAAGATATTTAATGATATGACCTTTGTGGGGTTCTGAAGTTATTCAAATGTATTTTGGGGGTGTTTTAAAGTATTGTATATTTTTCTGTACCTTAGAGATAATTAAGTTATAGATTTTTCTCACGCAATTATCTCTCAGGCACAAAGGATCCTGGGAAGAAAAGCCCTGTATTATTGTATGGGAGACCCCATGTAGGGGTATGTGCATAAAAGCCATGTGTGGCCAAAATAAAATCAGTTGTACTCGTCCAGTTGCTGGTGAGGAGGGGGGCTATTAACTTTTTTTCTAGTTCCTGATTCTACTCTTGGAGATCCAGCGGAGGAAAGTCCCTGCTAGAACTAGGGCTTCGCTACAAAAAGGTACATATGTTTTTACTCCGTTTTCTGAGTGGGGAACTAGTAATAGACTCAGCAGCCCGCCGTCCATGTCTTCATAACTGATGCCTTGGACTAAGAAAGGAAGTAGCAGTATCATTTTCTAAAATTTGGGATTAAACTGTTTACCCTTAAGGTAACACCTCTTCACACAATAACAAGTCCATTGCGATTAAGTTGTTATGATGTCTGGGGTATACTTTAAAAAACAATAAATTAAGAACATATTGCAGAACCTAATAAGAAAGATGTAATATAGATGATAAATTATGTGGGTCCTTAAACAGATTCATTATTGTATTTAAACGATCACAAGGAACTTCAAATTCTAGTAGGGCACCACTGCTCTCCTGTTGCCCCCATAGCTCAAATACTTTGTCTGGGTTACATTCCCCCTTTTTGTGTATAGCAGTCATACGCCTGGAGATTTCAAACAGATATATTGTATTCTTCAAAATATAAGAACCATATATAAATGTGTGACCTTTTAGTCAAATAGAAAAGGAATGCAAAACAAAGACTTAAGATTAACCATTCAAATAAAATACAGTTTTATTTAAAACAGATCTGCATGTTATAATAAACTATAGGAACCTGCATACCTTAAAAGTTATCTGGATTCTGAAAATGCAACATCCTTAAAGGACCATGGACGCTGGCGTGATTTTCACAGTGAGAAGCATGCAAGCGCCTCTAGCGGCTGTCAATGAGACAGCCCCTAGAGGCTGGATTAACCCTAATATAAACATAGCAGTTTCTCTGAAACTGCTATGTTTATAGAAAAAAAGGGTTAACCCTAGCTGGACCTGGCACCCAGACCACTTCATTAAGCTGAAGTGGTCTGGGTGCCTACAGTGGTCCTTTAAGTTATGTTTATGTAGAACAGTATAACAGTATCTAAGAGTTGGCTATTTGGAATATACATATGACTCACTAATGCTTTATCAAAATGTAATTCTCTATGATATTTCAATATTTTAATCCAGTGAAATGGAAAATTAGCTTTTTTTGTGACCTGTTATGAAAGGTTCGCCTTAACAAATTACAACTCCTAGATTAATTAAGATCATTTATCGTAAAGATCCATTTTAATGATTTATAAATAATGTTACGCTGTGCGTATCATAACAGGTACACGTTAAGGTAGCATTGGCTTATGCTGGGAGATTTCTCAAGAAAATTAAACAAAACAAAAAACATATTTATTGATTACATATTCAACTGTGCTGTACAATCACTGTAAATTGTACAAGAACATTGTAAATGTTAGATACCTGAATGAAATTTACAACCAAGTAACGTTCAATAGAGGTTTAAAGGGGCGCAGTTGCCCCCTCCCCCTCGGAGATAAAATCATCGTGAAATGCTCATACTAGGGACAACTTTGTGTATGTATATTTCCTACATTTGTCAAAAAGGCAAAGCTAATGCAGTCAAGCTTTGTCAAGTCCTCAGCCGGCACTAGTGATGGCTAAGGGGATAAACACTTTGTATATAAAGGCTGTTGCAGTCTCGCGGGTTCCTCCATAGTCGGTTTTGGACTCTCGCGCATGCAAAAAGGATCCTGCAGAAAAAGATGGCGGTGGCCATGAGGGACAGCTTCAGGCAAGTAAAGTTCACCTTTCTCTGCACCCCACAGCCACTGAACTACCAGCGGCAAAGTCACCATCTGGGGTCTTTGCAAAATATGCAAAGACCCCCGAAGGTGACAGAGCCACTTTAAATTAAAACAAGTATATAGATTTTTTATAAAAGGAATACAAAATAAACTCTAGACATCTAATTATACCAATGACTACAGCTGGCTCTATTAGGAAGTGCATAATTTTTCCATTTTGGCAAACCAGAGAAGCTAAGTCAGATGATCACAGGTGAAGTGTGCATGAGCTGAGCAAACCTTTAATAGTGCCATTTAATATATTAGAGTTATTATAACAGAGAAATGGATAATGGGCCTTTTCTTGACAAACATTGAATTTGCATCATGGTAAATGCTAAGTGGTGGTCGGTATCAGTGGTGGCAGACATGAGCAGTATGAGTAGACATTTAACGCAAGTGTAGACCATAGAGTACTGTGTACTGACTGTTGGTACTTACAGTGCTTAGTGGCTACTTTTTATTATTGACAGGCATAGAAAAGAACACTGTATTGGGGACAGAGATCCATTAAATGAACCATACTTGCAGTCCCCCTTTTGCATCATAGAGGTGTCCAAATCTCCTGGTTTGTATCCATAATATATACAATTCTAGACTTTACTTAAGCCTCCATTTCTTGAGCAATGATTCTTTAAAAACAAAAAGAATGTGAACAAACTGACAATGCACACTATGTTAAATATAAACACTCTGGGAATTCTCTTCCTCACATACCTGGGTGAAAAAGATTGATGTAAAATAATAATATTAAAAAGCCTCACAAAACTGTTATGAACCTGTTTGATATCTGGTACAAAGTAAAGGACCACCGTTAGGGAACTCTGGATAATTGTAGGATCGCAGGGGTTAGTGCATGTTTATTACTGGCCCACTTTTAATCAATAACATTTGTAATGAATTTTTTATAATATTTCAATATGATTGTGTAAGGTGTGTAAATCGTAACTCACAAGAAGTCGGTTAAATTCTAAACAGAATGCAAAGGGTTTAACTAGAAGGACAGAGAGAAGCTTAGCTTAACACTTATACTGAGGTAAAACATCAGATAAGTGGGGAAAAATAAGATACACAGTCCTATACTAGCCTGAGACAGGGTTCCAGAATTACTTTATTCGAAAGCCAGGGTCAGTGTAATATCACAATAATCTACGTAAATGGGACTTCTATGGTCCAGGGTTTACATAAAACTGGTGAAAGGCTATTAAAGGCGTCAATTCAGCTGTGGTAGAGATTGGCAGTATTTTTGTGACAAGTACAAGCATTACTATATAATGACATGGCACGTGACTTGGCAGTATCGGAGATGCTTTGAACTGGTCATGGTAAGCTGTAAATAGTGAGTTTAACCACTTTGCTGCCAGAAATCTAACCTCACCATGGCAGCATTATTGGGGTGTCATTTGCCAACTCGGAACAAGAGTTCCAGGCTGGCCAATATAACATTTGGGTAAATTGGACATCCAATGTCAGCATGTACAGCATAACAGCAGGATTCCCCCTTTCCATGGCCTCCCGCAGCCAGTCCTCCCCCTACCTTCCTCCCCGTAATAAACCTTTTTTATTACGAAAAACTCCTAACTGCACTTTTTAGAGATTAAAGGGTTACTATAACCTTTTGAGAGGGGGGGCATATCAGTTGTAATATGCTCTATTGGGCATTGGGAAGAAGATTCGCCCTCTCAATATGCTGTAAAACCTGTAATAAAAGGTTTTACTCACCTGAAATCCAGAACCGGGCAAAGCCCCCGGCACTGCTTTCAATGCTCCCTCCTGACATTACTGGGGCCGAATAGTCGAAAAGGCTGGAAGCCCACAGATCTCATAGGAGCTGCTTAAACAACAAAAATTCTGCTGAAAAGTCTGTTTTAATTAGGTATGACCCAAAAGCTCCCTCAGCACACGTCTATTTTCTGTTTTTTTCTTCTCTAGGCTATTTCATTCTTTAGATTTGTACCTGATCAGTGCCAATACAACCACCAAATATATATATACTAAAAACGGACAGGCAGGTCCATGCTTTTTATGAAAGAAATCAGATTTATGATGTCAATTTCCCCCCCCACCCCTCGCCAAGTCATATTTTTCACTAAGAAAAGGAAACGATTATATTTTCATTCTGTTATGAAAGAACGAAAGAATAAAAAAAAAAAAGGGAAGGATAAATAAAAAACTGGGCACTGTCTTCTGGGTTTGAGAATATTTATTTTTAAATGCTCAGGTTGCATTGCGGCCTGGAGGTAAAGTGTGTACAATAAAAGGAAAAATGAAAATATAGCAAATCCATTTACAGTTTAAATACAACAACTGTCATTGCTTCAAGGTTGTTGTTTGACTAAAAGGTTCAGAAAAAAATAAACATGATAATTCCAGGTTTAAATACTATAAGCATGGCACACCCCAAATCAACGAAGAATGAGTAAAACATTCCAAGATCTGGCTGCTATGGTGCCTACAAAAAGGATCACAATGGATGTCCAGAAGTATGAATTCAGCTCACACTGCCACAGCTCAGACCACTAATATCTCATTAATAGGAACTGAGGCATGAATATTATGGAACGATAATATCTCCGGTGTCGAGATTTGTGTGTGTATATAGCAATAGCAGCACCCTATAATGTATGCATGTTCAGGTGAGTGCAGCCCTCTTGGTTTCGTATGGGTTTATATATATATATATTTTTTTTTATATAAAACAAGTGTTCCAGGTTGGTCAATATAGATTTTGTGCATATTGAACATTCAATGTCAGCACGATTCTTCCCTTCCATGCCGCCCATGACCTCCCACCAGCCAGTCCTCCCCCTATATCCCTCCCCCCCCAAAAAAATCATTTTTGATAAAAAACGATAATGTATATATACACACCTCCTGATTAATAATGGAGATGGACATTGCTCCACATTGCTGAGATTCCTGTAAGTAGTAACTTAGATAGGCATCAGTTTACACAGTGTCTGGAAGCACTGCCCCACATATCTCTTGGAAATGGTAAAGGAGATGGATATTGCTACCAAGTCCTTGCAGCAGTAATGGACATGGACATTGTTGCTGGAGGCAGTAGGTGGACATTGCTCCATAGATCTTCTGAAAGGAGCAACTGAGACACACATTGCACTTCATAATTTCTGGGAGCCAGAACCTAGGTTAACACCGCTCCACTCCTGGGAGCAGTAACCAAGGTGGACATTGCTCCACATAGCTCCCAGGAGAAGCACATTTTATGCATTGTATCCTCTAAGAAAACTCAATGTACACAATAACATGCTACAGCTGATAATTCTCCTGCTTTAAATAAAATATTTACAGCCCCTTAAAGTACCACCTTAGGTAACATAACAACTTAATTTAAATTATGTTATGTTGCCGGGAGGCCCTTGTACTCTCGAACAGTTTAACCCTAGAGGTTGCCTCCACCAGACGGCATCAGGCTTCTGAATTTGGGCAGCAGGAAGTATGATGTGCTGCCTCTGATTGGCTAGAGTAGTCACTGATGCTCTAAGCCAATAAGTAGCTCCCCATTCATAAAAAAGGTACTAATACTGATTGCTATAGCCAATCAAAGGCACCCCTGCCGGCGGCACGCCGCGCTTCCTGTAACTCAGATTTTAAAAGCCATATCCTGCCCTGGACATGGACACTGGAGGAAATCTTTGGGGTTCAACCGTTCTAGAATGACTGAAACCCTCAAGGTTAGAGAGCTCCCAGGGGCCTCCTGGCACCTTAACAACTTAATTTTGATAAAGATGCTATGATAACCGCAGTGTTCCTACTGTATGATGGTCTATTTTAAATAGTAATCATTCTTTTAAAAAACAAGTTATTTAAAGTGTGTATAATAGGTATATTACTCCAAATGACAACTTTACAGAAATGAGAATTCCAAGAGAATCCCAAGTGAATTTTAAACTTATGGTCACAGGAGCCTAACTGAAAACCTAGTTGTTTTTTAAAAAACAAAACAAAAAAAACAAAAACATTTTACCTTAAATTTGAAAGTTTACTTTGAATTCTCATTTTAAGGAATAAGTGTAAGTCTCGGCCTCACACAGTAAAGCACACTGTCCACTTGTATGAAAATCACTGTTTACTTCTGGAACAACCCAGATGTTTTCTGTAAGCATGAACACGTGAATGACATGACATATGAATAATATTTAGAGAATGAATTCTGATTGTTTAACAATAATAAGATGATAGCAATATTTGCAGCATATGAATGGGAAGCTGATTAACTGCCATCCTGTTGACTTTAAACATAGCCGTCATGTTATGCTGCCCTTTTTTAGGTATAAAAATACAAGCATTCAAACTGATAAGTCAAAATGTTACAAAGCCAAGGAGACAGTAGGTTTCACGTGGCAATATTTGTATAAACATATTCAGTTCCATAAAAATGGGATGCTAATTCCGTTAATCGCAGTCTTCAGGGGCTTTATCTCGGATTTGGAAGATGCTAAATAGATGGATTTGACTATCTAAACACAATGCACACTGGAAAATGATGGCATGTTTCCTCGCAAACTGGCATTTTGGCAAAAATGTGTGTTACCCATAACTTACATAAAACCACAAAACTTTAGAAAAAGATTTGTTGTATGAACAGCAGTGCTTGAGAATGATGGCTTTGTGGGTTGAAACATTGTTATTTTGTAGAAAAAACTTTAACTTTCATTTAAAGGGACTCTATAGTCACCAGAACCACTTTCGCTTAATGAAGCAGTTTTGGTGTATTGATCATGCCCCTGCAGTCTCACTGCTCAATTCTCTGCCATTTAGGAGTAAATCACTTTTGTTTCTATTTATGCAGCCCTGGCCACACCTACCCTGGTTGTGACTCACACAGCCTGCCTAGAAAATTGTTTCATTTTAATTCAGGTGTTAGCTTACTTAAGAAGTTTTTATCTCCTACTCTGTAAATTCCACTTTAATCACCCACAGGAGGCTCCTGCAAGCTGTTTACGGAGACGGATTTAATAAATTCTGAATTAACTAGAATCAGCAATAAAGGAAACATAAACATTAGATCTCTATTTACAGGAAGTGTTTAGGAAGGCTGTGTAATTCACATGCAGGGAGGTGTGACTAGGGCTGCATAAACAGTGATTTAACTCCTAAATGGCAGAGAATTGAGCAGTGAGACTGCATGGGGCATGATCTATACACCAAAACGGCTTCATAAAGCTAAAGTTGTTTTGGTGACTATAGTGTCCCTTTAAGTTTGGTGAGGCAGCTCCATTTGCTAAGCTACTTACAAAGGACTCTCGATAACCCAGCTGGCTTTGTTGGATTTCTGTCCATTCTTTCCTGTTTTTTAATTTAGATCTGCCCACACTATGTAGCCAGAAGGCCAATTAAGAGGAGTGGGTAGTATAGCACAGAACATTGGTTCCCCATCATATATTATTATTCAGTGCTTTACCTATGCAATGTGTGTTTGGAGAAGTCGAGGACCAAATGACCAAAAATCTATAGTACAACGAACTACCATTGTTGCAGCATGCCCAGTGAGTAAATGTCTCTTATATCCTCATACTTTTGCCACAGGAACTATAGGGGCTTTGAGAGGCTTGAAATGTTTAACTGGCCATTGCAATATTCATGCATTGTCACTAACTGCAGTGCATTGGTGCAGTGGTTATTTGGTGCATGATATTATGGGGTTATGCTACCTCGTTAAGTCCATTATATTTAGATGTGCATGTAATTTTTGTCCTGTGTATTTCACCTATTTTTAGCGGTACTGATATAAATAGAACTTTGCTCTTTGGTTGCTGACTGATTACATTTTACATAATGCTCAGCCCACTTTGGTAAAAGGATGTGGACGTACTGTAATATATTTAGTTTTGCATTAAAATACGATGCACTACAAAACCCAATGATATGAATACATATTGGTTGTAATGAAAGGCTTAAGAAACATGCATATGCTGAGAAAGCATTCAACAAGGTTAATTGGCTACTTAAAGATACTGGGTTTTGAAATGGAATTTATGACATGGATTCGGGGTATATATTCACATCCAGTAGCTAAAATCAAAATAAATGTGGAACTATCAGATAAATTCATGCTTTCAAATGGGACTAGGCAAGGTTGCCCCCTATCGCTTCTACCTTTTGTGTTGGTTATGGAACCTTTATTATCCTCAAACAGGCAGAAAATATTAGTATGTTTCCATTCAAGTCAGGAGAGGTAAAAAAAAAAGCTTCTAATCCTAGTATCTCTAGCAGGGATCTGCTTATCTGAATTTAGGTTTTGCTCAGATTTCAAAGTAAATATTACTAAAGGTGAAGTTATAAATATTAACCTATCAAATAAAGACTTGGCCCAGATACATTTATTATATAATTTCAAAACAGGAGCCTCAGCCATTAAATATTTGGGTATTAATCTCAGTGATAAGCCTTAGGACTAGTAATGACAGTAATATTAGCTGATCTCACATGCTAGTCGCAAGCAGTAAAAGAGCCGGAAACTGGAACAGTATAAAAAGAAGCAGCACAAGATTAATCCCGGCAGAGTGGACTGAAGCACTCTGTGTTTAATGGATACATTTTAGCTAGGTAGGTGAGCAATGATGGCTGAGGTGGACATTAGTTGCATAATTACTCTATGCATTCAGAAGGATTCAAGTCACTGGGTTTATATTATATAGTAAGTTGGTCCAGTAACATGCAGTGAATTTTGGAATAACAGTTAAAGGACCACTATAGTACCAGGAAAACATACTCGTTTTCCTGGCACTATAGTGCCCTGAGGGTGCCGGGCTGGATGGCGAGGAAAGGGGTTAAACTCACCTTTATTCCAGCGCCGGGCCGGGAGCTCTCCTCCTCCTCTCCGTCTCCGATCCTCCTCCTGGGCTGAATGCGCATGCGCGGCAAGAGCTGCGCGCGCATTCGGCCGGTCTCATAGGAAAGCATTCATAATGCTTTCCTATGGACGCTTGCGTGTTCTCACTGTGATTTTCACAGTGAGAAGCACGCAAGCGCCTCTAGCGGCTGTCAATGAGACAGCCACTAGAGGATTTGGAGGCTGGATTAACCCATTTATAAACATAGCAGTTTCTCTGAAACTGCTCTGTTTATAAAAAAATGGGTTAAATCTAGCTGGACCTGGCACCCAGACCACTTCATTAAGCTGAAGTGGTCTGGGTGCCTAGAGTGGTCCTTTAATTCAGTTCTTTAGAATGTAGATTGCTAAGGAGAATATTTCCAAGCTTAAGGATAAATTGATTTTTTGTGTTGTGTGTATATGTATGTGATATATGTATATATATATATATATATATATAAATATATATATATTTATATGTATGTGTATGTGTATGTGTATGTATGTATATAGATAAATAAAATAGCAAGCGCTGATTGTTAAAACAGTTCAATCACGGTTAGGTTTGTAAGCATTTACATGTCTGAGTTCACCTGTAAGAAGAGTTTAGGTTGAAGGGTATTTTTGACATGTGCAAAGATAAAACTGCATTTTTTTAGCGTGCCTGAATGAATTTAAATGATATAACGGTTTTGAAAAGATTTTGCAAGTTTTCAATGGCTGCTCCTTGTTGCATTCAGATGTTCAAGGTAATGAAACATTGTAGTTATTTCTGAAGGTAGCACGGGCAGTTGGATTTTCGCATATTTGGAATAAAGATTGTTTTTTGTATGGCTGCTGTAAGAGGTACCTACAAAATCTGACCCTGTTACAATTGCTGCCAATAGTGTCAGCCGTTTTTAATCTTGGATTATAGCTCCAAAATAAAAGGATATTATTCCACTGTGACGATGAGTCCGTGGTACAAGTTTTCAGTTTATTACATTCAAAAGGTTTCTTTGTGATTAATTTGTTAGAAAATTAGTATTCTTATACTGGTAACTTAATAGTTGGCAAAAGGCAGTGCATATTCCTAGTTGAGAAAAGGATAGCCAATTCTATTTTTTGTTTTCAGCTTAGCACATTCAGACGTTTGGTACCAAATAATTGCAGAAAATGCAGAGGGGAATTGCTGGAAAACTTAAGTTAATCTTAATACCAGTTCAAATTCTTATGAAAGAACTTAAATAGGACACTGGGTATGCTTAGGTGTCACCTTGTGATAAGTGGTAATTTTCCATCAATTGACCCTTGCTAACAGAATTGGTGGTAATATCGAAGCTGCTTTCATACCTGTCAAATCATGCTATCTAAAGATGTTATCTTCAGGCACTTAGTGTAGGTAGCATATTTTATATAGTGCAGGTATCATAATTTATGTGGTTGGTAAAAGATAACGGTGAAAGTGTTTATAATGAAACAGTTGTTGAGGGGTTATTTTGTAGGTAAAAGGATGTGAAGTGTCCTATACCTTATGTTGGCATAATACTTGAAGTTTGGGGAATGTTATGTTTTTCATTTTAAAGTATTTTTATTTTTAGCAGCCTTTCTTTGACTTTCTTTGCTAAATTGAGAATTAGTTAGTTTTGTTTAGTAGATTTAGAGTGTCAGGATTGCAGTTTTAGGATTTTAATTATTTTCCCTATAAATTTTCAAGTAGGTATTTGTTTGCAAAAAAAAATAAAAATAATAATAAATACATTTCAGATGGGAAGAGTAAATGGATTAATTTGTATTGCATCAGTGAGGGCAGATTTTGTTTTGTCGAAACTTTACAAATTTATTTTGCTGTCACACCTACTGTTACTGGCCCCTTTTCGTGTTTATAATTAAGATTGGACATTAAAACATTTAAAATCCAGCGGTTATTACAATTACACTTTGAATACTTGGTTGTGAAGGTAAATAACATGCGATTCTTTCAGGTTCGGGCTGTGGCAAAGCGGCTACATTGGATTGGTGCAAATGTAATGAAGAAGATTGGGAGATGGAATCAGACTAGTTTTCAGTTATACATGAGTGATGATTTGATTTAATATTGTCTCTTCCTCTTGTCATTCTTTTATTTTCAGGTACCATAACAAATGTTTGGATTCTAGGTCACTCAAGGGGTCTGGCAGGCCATTCAAAGAGCAAGAGCCAGAATATACGGACGTAACCAGAACTTCAATCAGGACGATGTATAGTTGATCTGAGATTTTGGAATTATGGTCATTAGGTTGGATTGTTCTATATGGCCAGATACATCAGTGTTTTAATCATTCACATAGTGGTAACATTGTAGGTTTAGCTAAGTCTGTTTATTGCACGGTTTGAGTTATTGGATCATTAAGGAATTAATTCCTGTAACCGTTTTAGTTTGATCAGAGAGCAAGATGGCCAGCCCCAGCTATAGTATAGGGCAAATAGGGA
Organism: Pelobates cultripes; assembly: GCA_933207985.1. Classification (NCBI taxonomy): domain Eukaryota; kingdom Metazoa; phylum Chordata; class Amphibia; order Anura; family Pelobatidae; genus Pelobates; species Pelobates cultripes. The sequence continues at coordinate 18,023,379 of OW240916.1, forward strand.
GAAGTCTTTTACTGCATTGTTTAATGATTTTTGCCCTTCGTGCCTTATTTCCTTCAACGGTTTCATTTTGTTCAGGAGTTGGTCCCTCGATTGCTATGGTTAGAATCTCAACGCTGGGTGTTTTACATACACCTATATAGTAAGGTTCAGGTTCATTTGGCAAATATTGGAGTTAATATACTTAAAGGACCACTATAGTGCCAGGAAAACATACTCGCCCGGCTCTGGAAAGGGGAAAAGGGGTAAAACTTACCTTTTTCCAGCGCTGGGCGGGGAGCTCTCCTCCTCCGATCCTCCTCCTCCTCTCCTCCCCGTCGGCTGAATGTGCACGCGCGGCAAGAGCTGCACGCTCATTCTGCCGGTCACATAGGAAAGCATTATCAATGCTTTCCTATGGACGCTTGCGTGCTCTCACTGTGATTTTCACAGTGAGAATCACGCAAGTGCCTCTAGCGGCTGTCAATGAGACAGCCACTAGAGGCTTTGGGGGAAGGATTAACCCATTTATAAACATAGCAGTTTCTCTGAAACTGCTATGTTTATAAAAAAAATGGGTTAACCCTAGTTGGACCTTAGCGCCTTCCTTTTGCTTGTATATATTTTTTTTAATGCCTAGAGTGGTCCTTTAAGTTGAGTTACAAAACATGATGGAAGGACCTTGGCTGTGGGGGGCCTCAGCTGGGATAGTGTCTACCACGGTTGAGGCGGTGAAGCAAAAGTCATCCTCACCGGTCAAGTTCTGAGCAAGGATATGGTGGTTTAATGATTTTAAATAAAAGGCGGTCAGGTTAGTTATGACTGACTGGCGATTTGGCGGTTAATAAAGTTAAATGTTTTGAAAGTTGGTGAACCATATGTTATATGGTTATGGTTATGGTTACAAAATTATGGTTGTAAGCCCCTTGAGCTTTGAATAAACGCCACTGCCAAGCCCATTGAAAAGTAATGAAATGTTGTCTGTGGTTATTGTGTGGTCTCATTTTATTTATACGAATATTGCCTACCATACATATACTCCAAACCATGGATTACTACGGAGCAAGAATTTGTAAATTAAAATATCTCTAACATACATTGGTTGGAACACTCACAATGGTAGCGCAGTAAAAGCCTGCTCTAACTTTGCTGGCATAAGTCCTCTTATCTCAGGACTTAGAGACCTTCCCAGAATCAGGACAGCAGCTGGATCCTTCAAGAATTATTTTATTTGTAGATCAGCAAAGTTAGAGCAGGCTTTTACTGCTCTACCATTATTCAACCTCATTCTATTTCACATATTTACAGTACATACTGCCCTATGTTTTTTTTATTGTGCTTGTTTCACATATATCACCCCGAGGGGTAACCAGTGCATTTGTTGCATTTCCCAGCTACTATTTGTAAGTTTTAACTTTCTTTATAAATTTTCACGTGTTGCACATTGCACATGCACTTTATAATATAGATATATCATATGGTATGATATTCTATGGTTTACACGTACTAAAGTGTTTTAAAGTTATAGCGCACCTTATTTCTGGATTGTTTACTTGGTGTTTTGAGCTATTCCTCACCTTAACCCCTTAAGGACACATGACATGTGTGACATGTCATGATTCCCTTTTATTCCAGAAGTTTGGTCCTTAAGGGGTTAAGGTGCAGCTTTATAATTAAGAACATTGCCTCACTTGTTAAAGAATTTTTTTTTAACTATCACTGTAATTGCATAGCGCCTTCCTTTTGCTTGTATATATTTTTTTTAATACAGTGTTTTTTGTTTGTCTATTTAGTGGAATTTAGGGATGTTTGCAATGTTTGGAAACCGTATGGAGTGGGAGTCAAGTAGTTTTGGTTAAACAGTCACCCACAAGCAGCAGGCCCGAAACATATCAGATTGCTGGTTTATATCTCGCTTTAAATGTATCCTTATATCCAAAACTCATAATATTTTCCTGGGTTTTTTTTTGTTTGTATTTAAACTAGAACACAGAATTGATATGCCTTGTTCTTATCAGTCTGACTAAAGAAGAAAATATATTATTTTTACAAATTCACTATGTAACGTGTGCACAGTATCTACTTCACTCATACACTACCATACTAATGCATTATCTTACTGAAAAAAAAAAATATATCCCTGGCACAACCCATCAATAAGTATGTGAGTGTATTATTTTTTTACCTGTGATTGAGATGTGATACGGAATTGCAGTTTTGTTGCAGTATGAGGTTGGCTTCCTTAACAGGACATTCTTGAAAAAAACGAGTTCCTTACTTGTATCTGGGGTAGTTCTTTATAAGAAAGACTTGTTCGTGGGGGGCGTGGATACAAATTCTTGACCAGTGTACTGTCCAGACTCAGTTACGGAATCTTGTGACATCAGTAGAGGGTGGGTCTCAAGTAACAAAACATGATAACAGAAAATAGTTTTCAGATTTAAAAAAAAATAAAAAGTTCCCTTCTCCTTTTATCTACAATGATGAGATGCATTATTCTTGCATAAAGTTCGGCCTCTGTCTCACTGTTATAGAGGGTGGAGGGAAGACGTGATTTATTCACACCTTACATTATTTTACGTGCTTCTAAATCAGTGGTACATATAAATGTAAAAGACACTCTGTGGCGGAACCAGCCTCGCCACTGGGCATTGGAGAAGACTGATTGCCAGCCTCCTGCCCTGTGACTATGGCCCCTGAAATGTATTGCCCTTAAAGAAACTTATTTGGGCTTATTGGATTTTGAAAAAATTTTTCTGCCCCTTTGAATACGTGAGAAGGTGTGCCCCTCCCCCGTTTCCTGTCTATTGTTCTCCAGCAGGTCGTTGTCCCAGGGACACTGCCAGACCAGTTGGAACTTGCTGTTTTGCCCCTCCTCTGTCTCACTGAAACATAGCAGTTTGTCTGAAACTGCTATGTTTTCAGCTGCAGGGTTAAAACAGGAGGGACCTGGCACCCAGACCACTTCATTGAGCTGATGTGATCTGGGTGTCTGTAGTGGTCCTTTAAGTGTGTGTGCATCTGCATGCACTGGCATACATACCAAGGTCGCAGGGGTCGCAGCCCTGCAACCCCTGCGACCAGGTGCCCGCCGCCATGTGTTGCAGCCCTGGCCAGCGCAGAGTAAGCGCGGGGGGCCAACGGATCAATTTTCACACCAGGGCCACGTGGGTCTTGTGTATGCCACTGACTCTATGGAACTGGTTTTGGCTGGAAAGCCATGCTTCAGTGGTCACAAAGGACTTCGACCTAACTTTTAAACTAATGGAAGGAATTGTCTGATTTTGAGTATGTTTGTATTTGGAGTATGCTGATTCTGAAAATGTAAGTTTTCTGTGAATGTGATGTATACTTTTCAAGTTATGAATATTGTGTAAAACTGTATATTTTCCTGCCTGTGATAATTACTTTAGCCCATTGTGTTCAGTAATTGTATCACAGAGGGGAGGGTTTCTGCTGGTCTGAATGGGAGTGTTTAGCTGTGTTGTAATGTATTGATTGGTTTGCTCTTCAAAACCCTGCGGGTGGTACTATGTTTGTAAAATGTGCATAAAAGCAGAGTGTTTGATTAAAAGCTTCAGTTCTACTTCACCCTCAATTTAGAGTGCCATCTCTTATTGATGGAATCTGCTACAAGGGATTGCTATGCTTGTCATGCTCCCTTGCTAAATCGCTACTAAGCTCTTGTAAGAGCTTATTCCTGCCTTGCACTCTGGAGGAGTCTACGGTGGTTATGGTGTCTTCTGCAGTGTTTGGAGTCCTCAGGAAGCGCTAGGAGCATCCTTCAACGGAGGTGCCCAGTTTGGGTGCCAGGTGATCCGTTACACACTCCTTTAGGACAAAGAACACTATCACATTCAGTAAGTGCAGACAACACAGAGAACTGCAATCAGTAAGAGCCTGGCATATTCCAATACGATTGAGGCAGGAGGCCAAGTGAAGGCCCCCTAACCTTATAAGAATAAACCAAATTTGACAAGATGGAAGCACAGTGAATGGTTGTGGTTCTAGATGACTTACAGTAGTCGTGGTAAGACGAGACACATTGCCAGGACTTGAAGAAGTAGCCGTGGAAGACATGGGGAGAATCTCCATGTGCCAAAAATCCTAGAATTTAATCTGATAAAAAACTGACATCAAGGTCATGATTTTATGATCTTTGCACATTATCAAACCCAATATTTTTTCACAATCTAATAATACAATCAAACAAAGATAAGCCAATTTGTATTTGACCGTGAGTAGTTTATTTTGAGGACGGCTATAGAAAATTAGACTCAGCAAGCATTGACAGCTGATAATGGTTACCTATGCTTTTTCTTTGTCCATAATGAGCCTTGTTATTTGACTATTTCTAGCAGATGATAATGGTTATTTCTGCCAGAGGTTTGCATTACATACATGGGGTGAAGGGGATGGAGCTGGTCAGAAATTAGATCATGGAATGAGAGGGGTAAATGTCTCCTAATGAAATTGATAAAACGGTCTGGAAATCAGTTAATATTTTCCATAATCCTTTCTCATCACAGGCATATTTTCTGAGCAAAGTCATAAATTTAGCCCCTGCTGATATATGGAGCAGGGTGGATCCTAAGGTCACAGATCCCTAGTTGAAAACATTTTCGGTGTCCTAGGTGGTCTAGTGGGGTACATAAAGGGCTTCAGTAAAAATTTAAAACAAAAATGAAATTCAGTTTCTTCCCCCCCTCCCTGAGGCTTGACTTTGGCAAGGGGGGTGGAGGGGTAGGAATCCTGATTGCTAGTGGACTGGTTGAAAATGCAGTTTGCTAGAGTGCTCTCAATGACCGGAGCTTGCCTAGCCGAGGCTCAGCCAAGCCTCAACACTGTTCATAGCCTTGCTATGTGTGAAGCAGGGAGATGATGTGTTATGTCCTGCACTCTCCATACAGCCTCCATTATGAACACTGAGGCTGGGCTGAGGGAAGGTGCTGCTGCTTGGCCACGCTACAGTAAATGGGAGGGAGAAGAGCACAGACAGCGGCATGCTGGGTCTATAATTAGCCCAGAATGCCCTGTTCTGGCCAGGGACAGAACAGGGCACTCAGGGCTAATAATAAATGGCACATTTTAGAACTGGACTTTTTGGGGGCCCTTTTTTGGCTCTAGCCTGGATCAGCTACCCCCGCCAATGCCCCTGGCACTCCCCTTATGCCTCAGCTCCCTGTGTACTCTTCCAGGATCGGCGCTGCTATGTCATCTTAACCAAAATCTGCAAATTCCCAACAAAAGACACTGTTAAAATCAATAAAGACTTTATCTCTCCAGGGGAGAATTGTAAATGAATCATGAGGGAAAAAAGCAGATAGTTTTACATAAAGACCATTACAATTTCAAATGCATTATTAAAAATGGAGGTGCAGCTACCACAGATGTTATATACTTTTTAAACATACTCTTGCCTACTATTTGACAAATCAATTTAGTTACATCCACCTTTACCTTCCAGACTCCATACAAAAAAAAACAAATTGGAAGTGTCCGATCATTTGCCAACTCTCTGGCCCCAAATATAGTTTACAATATGAAAATGAATGTGTTGCTGAGCCAGAAATTATAAAACTGTCCTTGTTGCTTAACCCACAGTGCAGCTAGTACAAGCTAGTACAATTGCCAGATCTTTCCTGGCTTATATTCTTTTCTTTTATGAGGTGTGAAGTGTGCCGTCCAGGATCCGGATTAGCCTGTTTGTCCCTCAGTGCTGGAGAAAAATAGATTTATTTACTTTAAAACCAAAATTCACTGATACTTTTGAAACAAATTTAATTTCCCATAGCGGTGCGCATTCCACTTGAAAAGTAAACGACTGGCGTTTTCCCAAGAACGGTGCCCTGATCATGACAATTGAAATAGGAAATAGAATTAAAAAAAATAAAAAATAAACCAGAGTAAATGCAAGTAAGAGACAGCAAAATAACTGGGAAAAACAACTTAGCTAAACGCAGAAAGGAGACGGAGAATAATCAATAATTTAGTTTTGGATGCTGTAGTTATACTTGCTATTCTCTGATATTAGATTGTATGGCAGTATATACAGAGAGAGTTTGCCACAGACTGTTTGCTCTATTTAAAGAGCCATTAATTGATGTATAACACTGAATATTGTATGTATGGAGTAAAGACTATAAAAATGCACTCCAATAAAATGGTTGCATGTTGAATATGTACTGTGTCCACTAATCCTCGTTGCCCCATGACAGACTAACTGTAAAGACCGCCTTGCCAGATGACCACAAAAAAAAGTAACCTGCTCTCTGAACAGGTCAAGTTTGGGAAAGAACAGCTGTCTGTCACTTCAGTCTCAGGATTCTTCATTCATAATCATTGTATCCCATTTTGTCCATACCACAATCCTTAGATATGTACCTCCCTGAAGGCAAAGCGTATACACAGCATCTTTGTCTCTTGTCCTCTGCCATAGCTTTACAATTATTACTATCTTCTTCTTATTAATGTGCTCACCACCCCACTGAAACAAAAAAAAGCTTTGATTTATGTTCACATTTTGTCTTTTTAATCTTTAAACCATATTTCTTCTCTATAATGGCGCACGGCTTTGTACTTCAGACATTTGTAACTTTACATCGCCTCCGTTTTCAGTTATCAATGTGTTCAATGTATGTTTACTCTGACGAAAACATTGCTTCTGTGGTACTGGTGTACTGATGTGCTACTTAAATATTTACTTATAATACTTCTATTTTTCTTACAATATTTACCTACATTGCAAAGGAAGTACTCAGCTTTTTCTTGGGTTTTATGTAATGTGCCTTTAAAAACAATTGCATCTCTCCTCTTAAACAGACATTTCAGCATGGAGTTTATGAATAGAATAACACAGTGACACAGTGAATGTGATTTGTACAAAAACAGACTTCTATGTCATGTGCAGGGATGTGGAAATATTATTAAGCAATGGAAGTAGACAAGCCTTTGTCATGTAGAAGTCAAAACGTTGTCTCCATTTCTGTTTTTTTTAAATAAAGACTGCCTTTTAAAAAGACACCATCAGGTGTGCACAGATACTTATATCTACTACCACTGGATTATTGTCGTATTCTGGCCATCCCTGTCTGGAGCACCCTAATAGAAGTACCCCTTTTGTTAAGTGGGTGTGCTACCACTTCAATTGCAAGAAATACTATTAACCGACGCCTGGGACCTTTTCTAGGCCAGCTGTATTTTTTCTTATTTCTTTTAACCCTGCTGCGGGTAAGGGAGTGAGCACTGTGGTCTGCACCCATTGGAAGTGCAGACTTCATGCTTCCACATTAGACCACCAAGCAGAGCTAACCACTGCAGATCAACTTGGGAATATGCCACTCACCCCCATTGACCCACCAGGAGTCCAGGACTAACCCTAGACACCAAGTGGACAAGTAGATTGGGCTTCTACTTTAGTTCCATGTGTCTATGATGAATTATTAATTCTTATGAGAAATGTTGATTTGGGTCTTGAACAAATCGGAACTCGAACAGCCTTTTGGAACGGATGAAGTTCGAGTTCCGAGGTTCCACTGTATTTATATCTGAGTGAGTGGCAGGCTTATAGTTTCAGTGATTATTGCAAATTGATAGTGTGCAGAGACTAAGGGAAATGAGACATTCTTGGACAATCACCTATTAAAATGGCACATGTTATAATGCTAGGACTGTTTCTTTAGGTATAATCAGCCTCTTGCAAGGGCAGAGTAAGATGCATGAAATAATAACACTTGTTGTCTGATACTATACTGAAATAGAATATATAAAATGTTCTTAAAATGAACCAGGGTCTGGAATCTCCACCGATATCTCACCTTGCAGTTATCACTAAGACCTTCAAGCATTCAAATAGTTGCATTCTGTATTCTGTCTCATATTATAAGCACGTGCAGCAAAGGTCTATGAAGAAACGCACACAAGGAGTAACAAAAGAATTGTGTTTATTCATTCTTTCATTCACTGTGAAGGATGTTGTAAACTGACTTTTTAACCAAGCATTAGGCATGATTTGGGAGCAAGCCATTCTATAATAAACAGTGACATGGCTATATTCAAATATTTACTTAATGCACTGAAGTGACTTATAATGAGGGGGGGCTTCTTTGTAGGCTGGAGTGTTAAGGCATCAGGTGCCACGGAATATATAAATATTCATTGTCCGAGCTGTAAAACCCCCCTATCTGACTCTGGCATGTTGGTGACCCCAGATTTTGCTGTTGGAAAATGTAACTCATCCAGACAAACTGTAGACGTTACATGTCACATGTCAGGCTATCGGCTTCTCTTTAACAGCAAAGCTCGTGCATTGAAAGGGCTATAACATTCCTTGCAAGACGAGCTGCTCCCCGTGCACAAGAATGTAATATAAAAAGAAAAAACACACACCCCAATTAAAATACTTCTATCCAATCAGGGCTTTCTGTAGCCTACTCAGCATTTGACATCGCAAGACATCTCAAACAGGTATTCCCAGAAAAGAGGTGTGATGGGAGCTGTGGCGGAACCAACCTCGCCACTGGCCACTGGAGGAGCCTGGTTGCTCGCCTGCTCCCTTTAGACTATGGCCCCATGTTTAACACTGTTCTTTTTCCCTGCAGAAAGGCTGGTTCGTGCCGTTCTATGGACTGTTAAAGTCACGAACACCACTGAGCCGCCGACCTCCCTTCTCCTACCTGCAGTCAATTATCCGAACACCGGTCCATTCGGTACTTTACTGTCTAAACCATGCTACCCCAGATAGTTATGCCATGGAGCCCAGTCGTATACTGAAAGACTGTATGAAAGACTTTGGCTCCATGGCGATTGAACTGTATGTATGTGATCTGAGCGCCATCCGGTAGTAATGTGCGCTCAGATCTAAGCTATCTGGGGATAGGTAGAATGTGTATGTTCTATGTGAAAAATGTAACAGTATGTAATTTTATGTCTTTTATTGTCCTTTGTCTGCCATGTGGTTAATGGAGTTTTGCCTCTGTCCTTGGAGATAATTGGATTACTTCCCAATTATCTCCAGGACAGAGAGGAGGGATTGTGATGCATTGTGGGATTGTAAGCTTGTGATTGGTCAGTGTCCAATATGTTTCCCAGTCTTCCATCTGGTCCCCTAAGGAAGTGTCCACCAGGTCGGAGATCTGCATAAAAGCCGGGCAGGTAGCCCCAGTAAATCAGATTCTGCTTGACCCTCAAACGAAGTGTCGTCTCGTTATTGGGGGAATTGGATTGTATGCTGTTACAGTGCAACTGCCAGGAGTGTAAGCTGTTCGTATGGTTTTTCCTGTTCGGCTGTTTAACAGCATTCGTGTGTTCGGGAGTTGGTAAATTCGTGTGTTTCCGGTTCGGGAGTTGATGAATTAGTGTGTTTCCTGTTCGGGAGTTTGAGTATTCATGTGTTTGCAATTCGGGAGATTGGTGCTTGCAGCAGCTGTTCATGTATTTAAAAGGGGAATATTGCCTAAACGGTTTTTAACCCCTTGTGTGCTGAAACAGTCCGTTACAATTGGTGGCAAGCGGCGGGATCATTCCCACAGCCCAGGAGGACAGCTACAGGCTAACACCATTCCTTGGAGTTACAAATTGAGGACAACGCTAGCACTCGTGCAGCGCCCCTGGGAGAAGAGGTATCCAGTGACTTGGAGCAGACAGGTATGGAAGGCTCTGGCTCTGAAGATGATTGGCTGGCCAAAGTGAGGCAATGAGTGTGGGGATGATGTACCCATGGAGATACGCTGGCCGATCAGGAACCAGATCACGGCCGAGCAAACCACAAGGCTGGACCGAGAATTCCGTCTGGCGAAAGAGAGAGAGTATGCTCAGCGGAAGTAGTGTTATCGCAGCCGAGTAGAGGCTGCATCAGAGGAGGTTAGCTGTCTCCCCCTGAGGCGGCCGGAGGAACCCGAAGTAGGGGTCCTCATAGACTGGTCCTGTGAGGAACCACAACAGGCAGGTGGAGATGGGACCGAGGTCTCTCTACCGGGCCCACTGGGATGCTGGGCAGCCGGCCCAGATCCCCAGCAGCAGCCGGAGTTGCCAGGTGCGGAAGCAGGTGGTCCATACTCGCAAATGTTGAGGGACCTCACAGACTGGCAGGTGGAGATGGGACGGCGGTCTCTCTACCGGCCCTACAGGGATGCTGGGCGGTTAGCCCAGATCCCCAGTGGCAGTATGTATCACAGGGTGCCGAAGGTGCCGTCCTTCCTCCCCAGCGGCAGTGTGAGTCCCAGGGAGCGGAGACAGTAGGTCTCGCTCCCCAGCAGCAGTACAATATATTAAAAGGGGAGACAGTTGGTCCCCCTCTCCAATAGCAGAGAGTGTTCCAGGGAGAGGAACCGGTTATCACCTCTCCCCAGCGACAGGACAAATTATTGAAAGGGGAGACAGTCGGTCTCCCCCTCCAACAGCAGAGAGAGTGTCCGGGAGAAGAGCCTGTGTTTTATACATCCTCCCTCCCCAGCAGAAGGGTGTCCTACGAGGGGCAGAGACAGTCGGTCTTGCTCCCCAACCACAGGACAATGTATTGGGAGTGGAGACCATCGGTTCCCCTCCCCAGCGGCAGTATATGCTTCCGGGAGAGGAGCCTGTTACTCCCTCTCCCCACCGGCAGCTTATTCCCCAAAGGGGAGACCCTATTCTCCCAGATGACACAGACGGGGCCATAACCTTGATACCTGAACCCCAGGGATGCGGGGCAGCTTGTACAGACCATCAGCAGTAGGACCGTTTATTGGAAGGGGAGACAGTCGGTCTCCCCCTCTCACAGCAGCACCAGGTCCACTGGAGAAGTCTGGTTGTTCGCCTGCTCCCTTTAGACTATGGCCCCATGTTTAACACTGTTCTTTTTCCCTGCAGAAAGGCTGGTTCGTGCCTTTCTGCGGACTGTTAAAGTCACGAACACCGCTGAGCCGCCGACCTCCCTTCTCCTACCTGCAGTCAATTATCCGAACACCGGTCCATTCAGTACTTTACTGCCTAAACCATGCTACCCCAGATAGTTATGCCATGGAGCCCAGCCGTATACTGAAAGACTGTATGAAAGACTTTGGCTCCATGGCGATTGAACTGTATGTATGTGATCTGAGCGCCATTCAGTAGTAATGAGCGCTCAGATCTAAGCTATCTGGGGATAGGTAGAATGTGTATGTTCTATGTGATAAACGTAACAGTATGTAATTTTATGTCTTTTATTGTCCTTTGTCTGCCATGTGGTTAATGGAGTTTTGCCTCTGTCCTTGGAGATAATTGGGTTACTTCCCAATTACTTCCCCTAGGGAAGTGTCCACCAGGTGGGAGACCTGCATAAAAGCCAGGCAGGTAGCCCCAGTAAATCAGTTCTGCTTGACCCTCAAACGAAGTGTTGTCTCGTTCTTTGGGGGAATTGGATTGTATGCTGTTACAGTGCGACTGCCAGGAGTGTAAGCTGTTCGTATGGTTTTTCCTGTTCGGCTGTTTAACAGCATTCGTGTGTTCGGGAGTTGGTGAATTCGTCTGTTTCCGGTTCGGGAGTTGGTGAATTTGTGTGTTTCCTGTTCGGGAGTTTGAGTATTCATGTGTTTGCAATTCGGGAGATTGGTGCTTGCAGCAGCTGTTCATGTATTTAAAAGGGGAATATCGCCTAAACGGTTTTTAACCCCTTGTGTGCTGAAACGGTCCCTTACAGGAGCTAACTAGATCAACTGATGAAATCCCAGATTATGAGCTTATTCAGCATGCTCTTGGCAACAATGCAAAAAATAAATCTGGGTCCATGCCAGGTGCTGAGTGTCCTTTAATGGCCGGCAACGCACCGCAGAAGCCGAATGTCAATCCCGACAGTCATTGGTTGAAAGTTTGGTGCTCTCAGCCTATGAATGGCACTCTGTACATAGAATTCAAACTGACAGTGAATTTCATACTGATATTCTCCACATAAACCTATTAATCAAAGTAGGAAGGGGAATATGCACATTGCTCATAGTAGTGCTAGAAGCACACAACAGCCCCAACAACAGTGAGAGGAACAATCTGAAAGCAGTGATAGGAGCTCAAAACAGGCCCAGGCATAGCTTCAGAGCTAGGAAAGAGTGGGAAAAGTATAGAACCAGCCGAGCAATAGTCTAAGAGCAGTGGAAGAGCACAGAACAGGCCCAGTAGAAGATTTTGCGCAGTGAGAGGAGCACAGAACAGGCCAGTACAAGCCCAGAGCATTGAGAGGAGCACTGAACGGGCCAGTACAAGCCCCAGAGCAACAAGAGGAGCACAGAACAGGCCAGTACAAGCCCAGAGCATTGAGAGGAGCACAGAATGGGCCAGTACAAGCCCCAGAGCATCAAGAGGAGCACAGAACAGGCCAGTACAAGCCCCAGAGCATTGAGAGGAGCACTGAACGGGCCAGTATAATCCCCAGAGCATTGAGAGGAGCACTGAACGGGCCAGTACAATCCCCAGAGCATTGAGAGGAGCACTGAACGGGCCAGTACAAGCCCCAGAGCATCAAGAGGAGCACAGAATGGGCCAGTACAAGCCCCAGAGCATCGAGAGGAGCACTGAATGGGCCAGTACAAGTCCCAGAGCATTGAAAGTAGCACTGAACAGGCCAGTACAAGTCCCTGAAAATTGAGAGGAGAGCTGAACGACCAGTGCAAGCCCCAGAGAATTATGGGGGGAGCACTGAACCGGACAGTACAAGTCTTAGAGCAGGCATAGGCAACCTTCGGCACTCCAGATGTTTTGGACTACACCTTCCATGATGCTTTGCCAGCATTATGGGTGTAAGAGCATCATGGGGGATGTAGTCCACAACATCTGGAGTGCCAAAAGTTGCCTATCCCTGTCTTAGAGCATTGAGAGGAGCGCTGAACAGCCAGTACAATCCCAAGAGCATTGGGAGGAGCACTGAATGGGCCATTATAAGCCCCACAGCATTGGGAGGAGCACGGAACACCAACATTCTCTCCTAGAGACCCCCTCCCCAACTTCATTGAAATACAGTTTTTTTCTAAAATGTCTTTAAATTCTTTAAGAATCTATAATGTAAAGATGATTATAATTCTACAGCCAAGTTAGATTCATAGTGGTGAGTCACTAAGATAAATCTCTGTGCTCTGGCAGGTACGTCCTAAGACCCCGCATAGTAAGGGGTACCTGAGGACTGTGTTGTATATCCTTGGCACGCTGCACTGGAATCTGTACACTATAACCCAATCTAAGATCTAGATACACAGACAGTTTGGTAAATTCTCTCCTTCGGCTGAAACCTTAGTGTAAACAAGTGTCTGAGGGGAAAAGGTAACTGTAAAAGTATTTTCTATAAAATAATAACACTTGATGTGAACAGCCATAAAACACACAGACCGATGACGTCTCACAATTCATTTTACAAGCACAAGATCACAATCAGGAGTGAGTGAATCGGGTTAAAAATATGGATTATGCATAGCCCAAAGCCCTTATTTGTGTTAGAGTTTTTCTTTTGTCAGGGAGCTAGTATACCCACTATGCACTGCCATGTGGACAATGGCCAAACCTGACTTTTGTAAGAATCCATTAATTCCTGCACACAAATATTCAAATGGTGATTTTTTTTTTAAAATAGGGTTGTTTCCACTGTTACCTGGTCATCTTATCTTAACCTGGTTATCTTCAAAACCTACACGCAAATCATTTCAGAAATGCAACTGTCACATCACAGAATTTATATAATGTTTATTTATTGATTTGATCAATGATCTGTTTTTGATTTCTAAAATAGTGTAAAAATCAACACAACTCTACACTGGAACCGTGTGTGCCCATCATAACTCAATCATTATTATAGGTATCTGGAATGAATTGGATTGCATTGTCAGTTGGTAAATCTTTAAGAGGACATTCCACAAAATAAAAAAAAAACTTTAAATAGAAACAAAACACTGTTTAGTAGATATGGCCCCAATGAAAGCATGCATGCATTTAATGAAGCATTTTTTTCATTGGAGGAACATCTGAAAACAGCTTGCAAAAGTTGCAGATCTCTTCTCTGCATCCTTTAGAAGCCCTCCCCTTCTAACCCTACCCAGACTATAGGTTGCTATCCAATCACAGACTTCCCAATGCAGTTCAATGAGAAGTTTTTGAAACGCAGGTGCTCTGAGCAATTCCCTGCCTTTGAGTTTAGATCCACTTAGCTAAACATCCAGGAAGTCACAGGACCAGTTGATTGACAGCCAGAGGGTGTAACATGGTTAATTAAAGGGACACTATAGGCACGCAGACCACTTCAGCTCATTGAAGTGGTCTGGGTGCATAGTCCCATGTCCCTTCATCCTGCACAGTTTATGCAGTTTTTAATAAACAGCAATAATTACTTTTGATTGTTAACTCCATCTCTAGTGGCTGTCTCCCATACAGCCACTAGAAGGACTTCTGGTCGCCTAACTGATGCTGGACGTCCTCACGCTATGCATGAGGACATCCAACATCACGTAAATCCCCATAGGAAATCATTATACATGCTTTCCTATTGGGGAAAAACTAATGCGAGCATGGCCATTGCCTCACATGTGCACTAGGTCTCCCCCGCCAGCTGATGGCAGCAGGGGAAAAACCGAGCCAAACTCAGGTAAGTGACAGAATGGGTTTTAAATGGAAGGGGGCACTATAGTGCTAGGAAAACAACATTTATTCATGGCACTATAGTTTCCCTTTAATAAAAGTGCCAAATTTGATTCAATTCTGCACTTTCTGCAAAATTTTAAACAACAGGGCCAACTCTTTACACATAAAGTATTTCTGCGCGCTAAAGGGCTTTATGAGTCTGATGTTTAAAGGGTTACTTCAACCGCCATGACTACCTCAGTGATCAGAAGTGGTCATGGTGGTAAGAGTATCAATGCTTGAAACACAGCATATATTGAGTTATTGCTAATTGTTTGCTGGGGGCAAACTGCAACCCCAACTCCATTCTGGGCAGCTAATGCCAATTCTGTGCATAAAAAATGTTTGTCGTCAGCACAAAGTGCTCAGTCTGTTTTTCTTCCATTGAAGAATCATCTTATTTATTTTAAAACCATCCCTCCGTCCAGTCGTTGGCCTGTAGAGTGCATAAGCGCAAGGCTGTGACTGGACAGCGCAAAACCTCTATGAACATCAGTGCCGGGAGCTTTGCTCGATTCCAAGTAACTAAAACCTTTATGTGTCTGTCAGTATACTGTAAGGAAGGTATGTGTCTGTCAGTATACTGCAAGGAAGGTATGTGTCTGTCAGTATACTGCAAGGAAGGTATGTGTCTGTCAATATGGAATAATGGAAGGTATGTGTCTGTCAGTATACTGTAAGGAAGGTATGTGTCTGTCTGTCAGTATGCTGTAAGGAAGGTATGTGTCTGTCTGTCAGTATGCTGTAAGGAAGGTATGTGTCTGTCAGTATGGTATAATGGAAGGGTATGTGTCTGTCAGTATGCTGTAATTGTAGGGTATGTGTCTGTCAGTATGGAATAATGGAAGGTATGTGTCTGTCAGTATACTGTAAGGAAGGTATGTGTCTGTCAGTATGTGAAAGGAAAGTATGTGTCTGTCAGTATGCTGTAAGGAAGGTATGTGTCTGTCAGTATGAAATAATGGAAGGTACGTGTCTGTCAGTATGCTGTAAGGAAGGTATGTGTCTGTCAGTATGAAATAATGGAAGGTATGTGTCTGTCAGTATACTGTAAGGAAGGTATGTGTCTGTCAGTATGTGAAAGGAAAGTATGTGTCTGTCAGTATGCTGAAAGGAAGGTATGTGTCTGTCTTTATGGTATAATGGAAGGGTATGTGTCTGTCAGTATGCTGTAATTGAAGTTATGTGTCTGTCAGTATGCTGTAAAGGAAGGTATGTGTCTGTCTGTCAGTAAACTGTAAGGAAGGTATGTGTCTGTCACATACTGTTAGGAAGGCTGTGGGAGTATGTATTTGTCAGTATGCAGTGGGAGCATGTGATTGCGTGTTCTCTTAGACAGCCATGTAACTGTCAGTATGCTTTGATGGGATTTGTGTCTTTCAATATACTCTTATAGAGCATGTATCTGTGTAATATGGAGTGACATGCCTCTGTGAGGATGGGTTGGTGTGGGTATGTATCTGTCAGTATGCTCTGAGGGGAAATATATCAGTCAGGGTATATCCATGCATACTAGAACCAAATTATAATGTTGGCCTATTACCACAACATACAATACTACCAAGGTGGATAAAAATCAGTGATTAAAAAAGAGAGTACTCAGACGGTGGTCTCAGCCAGTGAATTACCAGTGGGTCTGTATCTGCAGCTCAGGGAAGGCTTGGTGGGCAAACCATTGCAGTTTACACCGTTGATGTACCACTGATGTTTAAGCAAATACAAGAATATGTATCAATGTAACATTATTTTAGTTAAACAATTTAACAAGTTATTCTAAACATATGAATTGTTAGCCTTGCAATAATTGCATTATCTGTGTGTTTCTTATGATAGCCAACAAAATCAGTTCTTATGTAACTGAAACGTTTATTATTGTAAATATGTAATCTTCATCTGTTTGCAAATATTAGAGATTAGAACAACCAGCCAGAATGAGTCTTTGCATTTTAAAATCGTGACTTTGAATTATATCAAATCTATTCTGCATGCTACAGCTTACTGTAGTGATTATAGTGAAATAACTTTATGGGTGGCTTCCATCCTTTATTTGTCAAACTGTTCAAGACCAGACAACTTACCTTCTTCATTATACATCCAAAATATGTGTATAGTCCAGCTACGTTGTATTAAGCTGAATTAATGTAGGCGGTCATGGCAGTAACATGTTAAATATCACCAAACTCTCTGCCACTGACCATCCTATTGTCAATGTTTGCTTATGTGTTTTCATTTTTACATAGGGGTCTGTTTACAGGGGGTGCCTGTGGCAGGCCAGCAACTGTGTGGGCCTCAACTGACGTGGGTTTGTCTGGGCGACATGCCTGCATAGGTACATGAATGGTAAAACTGGCCAGACTGCTACATTGGCACCGGACGCCAACGGCTATGCCACAGCCATTATTCCAAGTGCTGTGCTCTCTGCTGGCCACCAGTGCACAGCTCACCACTGAGAATGCAAACATCCTACGCTAGGTGTAGGCAACGCAGAAGTGCAGCGTCTATGTGCTCCCACCCCCTACCCTGTGCGTGAGCTGGAGGAACGTCACTTGGGGAGAGATGTGTTTATTACAAGGAGGAGGTGGGCAGCAGGGGGCACAGAGGACCTGGCAGGGAGCGGCACAGCACACGTAGTGATCTCACAATGCTGCTTCCAGTGCCACTGCCCTCCACTTGTGTAAAGAATGGATTATAGGAGTTGGGATAGGATGTCATTCTAGCATCAGCAGGGAGCTGGGCCATTAGTTCACAGTTTTCCCAGCAGCACCCCTCTGAACACCAGGGATGCTGATTTTAATAAAAATCAAGTATTTATGTTTTTGAATGTAAATATATCTATGCATTAATGTGTGTGTATATTAATGTTGAGTATGTGCCTGTATTTTCAATAAAAAGGGGGGTTGGGAGTTAAGGGAATAGCAGAGCTTCACCCCGAAAAATATCTATAGCTTGTGGGTGATCCGCCAACATACTTTTCTCTCCCAGAAGCCAAATAATCTTGGTGTTCCTCAGGTGCCCACTAAACTTGTACACAAATCTTTTTTTTGCATGTGTCGAACGGATCATATTCCTGTTAATCTCCATTCAAACTAATTTATCTGTAATGTAGATATTCCAGTATCTCCGTCCAAACAAATTTATCTGTAATGTAGATATTCCAGTATCTCCGTCCAAACAAATTTATCTGTAACGTAGATATTCCGGTATCTCCGTCCAAACAAATTTATCTGTAACGGTATTAACAAGAATTAGATTTTTTTCATCGCAGTTGAAAAGGATTTGTGTCTAGTGTCCACTATGTCACACAATGGGCAGAGCAGACAGGGGCATGATCTGTGTGGTGTCGCAACATGGGCGAAGCGTACGGAGGGGTCTGCAAAAATCTTTTTGCTTAGGGCGGCAAAAAGCCTTGCACCGGTCTTCGATAGACACTGAACACAGAGGACAATCACTTTTGTGAAGTTACAGCTAAAGACTCTGAGACACTTCTAAACCGATTATTTGAAATGACATACCTTTTTCAGCTATGTGTTTGCTACACACTTCCTCTATATGTTATTAAAGCACAGTGCGGTGATGTCACAGATTCCCAACCCAAGCATTGTGTCTGTCAGTCATACAACACGTTACAAGAGAGAGGTTTCCATCATTGCATATATTCCTTTGTGCTCATAGTGTGTAATGAGTAATACAATGAGCAATAGACAGTGTGGGTACATATTAATGAAGTTTAAACTTGCTGTAAACAGTTCGGAATGTCCTAAAAAGATTGTTTTAGTAACTATATCAATGTGAGAGAAGGAGGGAATTTCAATACAAAGGGAAATAATATCCTCTTTTTAAATGTACTCTTTTCGTATGTCCAAATATTTAAAAAGAACAATAACCACATTCTGAACTTTCAGTATTTCAAAGGAACATTCCAAGTACCATAATTACTTCAGTACTCTGAATTTCACAGTACCCTACTCTGAATTGGTTATGGTGCCAGGAGTGCTCTGGCGCTCTCCAGTGTAGGTAATCAAACCATTTGCTAACAGTTTGACTTCTTACCTGATGACCTCTCTCCAGTTGTAAGGAAACAGGGATTGGCGCTTGGTGGACCCCGGGTAAAAAATCAAACTGTTAGCAAATGAAGGTAAGGGGGCAGTGCACTCTGGCCACCATAACCACTGTTGCAGGCTTTAGTAATAATGTTGCTTGAAATGTTCCTTTAATAGACCATGGCAGTGTGATCAGGACTTCTTCTGGTGCATGTGATCTATACATAGTATATGATGTTCTCTTAAAGGGAAACTGTCATCCCCCCCTTCGGGAATGTAAAGGATAAAAAAACTTACCTGATTACAGCACTTCAAAGTCATCCAACTGGGGGGGCTTGTCCGCATGTGTGGTGACAGCATTAGGCCCTCCCTATAGGAAGCCATTGGGATTCTGTCATGATATTGGGATACTGTGATATAGTAGTGGGCTTAACACAATATGGCCGTATGGGGTAGCTGAATCCCCATATTTGATTGAAAGTAGCCTTGTAAAATTTGAACTGTATTTTTTTTTGTGTGTGTTCGCTTCTCCCTAATCTGTCTTTTATATATATACATATATAGAGAGAGAAGATATATATGTACATGTTTGTAGCAGTATGGCTAGCACAATAAAAAGATTACATTGTATATGTCAGTAACAATAGCACTTTAAACGGATGGATTGATATCTGAATATTTGCTCTCTGTGTGATTCGATTTAGAAAAGACAATTTCTTGTGATTCTTTCTAGAAAACCATGATGCAAGAGTCTGCCTCTAAACAAGTCCTATCATTAAGTGCAGATCACTTTTCTGAGAACTCTGAGGAGCAATGTATTTCTGCCCATTGCGAGCATCACAGATGTCAGTCACAGATTAGCGTGTAATTGAAAGCTTAATAGCCCTGTGATCACGTATTACCCAAGGTAAAAAGGGAGCAGGAAAATTCATTGAATGCTAAACTGGGCGGAAAAGTGAAAACAGTCAACATTTTGGGAAAAACCCTTTCTTGTTTCTTGGGGCATCTGTTTTCGCTTTCCTGCTTTATTACAGATGAACTGAATTGGCCTCTTCGCTGGCTGTTTCTGGTCTCCTACAATAACAGGCTTAGCACCTCGTTCAAACATGTTACACAGTGTCTGATGCAAGGGCCATTTTCCGAGTGTTAAAATGATACAAAGCTGGGTAATATCCTTCCATCAGTTTGCTTGAATATAGTATCCCCAGTCTATGCAGGCCTTTCTCCTGGGATCAAAGCAGTTATACAGCTGTAGTATGTTAAGTGGATTAAACATGGATGATTTTATATTTTTACAGAAGTCAGACAGACATTTGTTTTAATGCGCATGGTCCTATTTATTGGTTGTCCATCAAGCATATTGTACTGCAGGCTTATGAAGCACGTAACTTTGTATTTTGATTAACTGATCCAATTGATTCACCACTAAGGGTATCTGCAGAGAGTTTACTGGGTTGAACGCAAAGTGCAACGTGAACACTGAACAGCGACGAGGGTTAACATGTTCCCAAAGCTCTCGATTATTATTACATTCCAAAGTCGGACAGGGTAATACAGTGCCCCATTTTTTTTGTTAAACTGTTTGAAAATGTTTTTTATCACAAATCGTGGGGACTAAAAATTTGCACCACAAACTCGATTATGAACTGTTAATGTATTTGACTAATAAACAGCCATGCAATAATAGTGAAAATTGAGACCCTGGGACTTATATTACTTGTAGTTAAATTTTCTAATGCAAAATGATATATTCGATAATATGACGTTTTGCAGTCCTTTTTTAAAGAAATGCTCCAAGTGCCCTGGAAACCACCAGTGTAAGTAGTCAACAGTTTGCTTACTTGTGTCCGTCAGGCTCTAATCAATATCACCATTGTGAGCCAGAATCTTGTGCATTGACCTAACCTAACCGTACACAGCCTCTCTCAGCCAATAAGTTAAGCCCTGCACTGCAAACCCCAAGTAAATGGTCAAACTGTTCGCACACTGTGTGAGTACTTACATGGGGGGTGGCACCATAACCACTGCAGAGCAATATATATTATATTTTAAAATCAATATTTAAAGCCGATAATATATTTTACATTAATTATTTGATGATCACTTTCAGATTTTACAGTAAGAATTCTGCACACAAAAATATCAGCACTCGGTTCTTTTACATAAAAAAGAAAAAATTGGTCTGCGTTAGTTCATACTTAACTGAAAGTAGGAATTTCTAAGATGCAATTATGCAAACGAGCTGGGGTTATTTCAAGTAATCCACTTAGCAAGAGCAGACAAAATCATTATACTAAGTAAACACACAGTATTCTTTTGTGATTAGCAAAGCTAATTTGTGGACGCGCCAAAGTCGCATAGTAGGACAGGCATTGTACTGCATTTTTTTAACTTTATTTTATTTGACTTGTGATTCAGTGTCTGTTCATCCCCCAAAAAATGTTAAAAGATTTCTTAAAAAAAAAAAGTATTAATTCCAAACTGACTTGGATCGAAAGCAGAGCTCAAACTGTTGATACACATTGGCTAATCCAGTACCATTCTGAGTGCTGTGCTAATTGGATTTAATGCTGTAGTTCTTGACATGAAAGGCAATTTTCAGCCTACATGTCTCTTGAAATTGCAACTGACAGCATCAACAATGTGTTATTCAATTAGTCCAGATTACACACGTTCAGGAAAACTTTTATTGTCATTAAGACCGTTTTCTCTTCCTTTCTGTTCTTTGAAATGTAAAAGCGAAAAAGTCTTCAATGGACTCTGAAACCTGTTAATTAGATGTTGCTGTTAGGCAGTCTTGTCATTTGGGTATCCATTAGCAGCGCAAGAGCAGATGTAAAATTTTAGCATGTTCTAATTTATAGGGAAAAAAGCAAGAAATAGTTACCTACATCCCAAATTCTAATACACATTTAAATAACAGGAGGTTTTTAGTACCACTCCAATGGCCATTGAAGTGTAGGGTCACTTGCTCTGTCAAGGCAAACCTCTTAGGTGAGTTGTACACTAACAATTAGTCGTGCTGCTTTCAGCTCAAAGACAAAATCGGTCATGAGACAGAAAGGGATATTCTTACTAACCCTTCGTCATTAGATCTGTCCTTATCGAAGAAGTTTAGGGAGCGGAGAAGTGGTAAGTAAAAAGCTTTCTTTCTGGTGGAGGACCTAACACTAGGTCACAACCAGAGCACCATAGCGTTAAGAATACAGGTTTGTATTTCAAACGTTGTAGTGTTTCTTAAAATAAGAACTATCCCTTTACAGAATTTCAAATATAATGTTTACTTATCTGATATAGTTAACAAATATGCATTTGTATAGTTTGAAAAACAAAATTGAATCAAAGAGATCAACGCCAACGCTTTTAACAATGGTTGATAAGGCGCTATTATAGAAGGGCCCAATTGTAGGATAGAGATAGCATAGGTAGATGAGGAGTAATAAACCAACCTTCTATTTCTCCTTCTCCAAGAAATGTTTGAACGGAATTGGAATGCGATGTAACATGATAAATCTTAAAGGGAAACTATAGTCACAAGAACAACTACACCTTATTGTAGTTGTTCTGGTGAGTATAGTCAGTCACTGCAGGCATTTTAATGTAAACGCTGCCTTTTCAGAGAAAAGACAGTGTTTACATTGCTGCCTAGGGACACCTCAAGTGGCAGCACTAAAGGTGCTTCCTGGGGCAGTGCTGCTCTGCATGGAGCTGCTGAACTTTCCCTATATGGATGCATTGATTCAATGCATCTCTATGAGGTGAAGCTGATTTTGTAGGGCGGCATTTGGCCCTGCCTCCACCCCACCTTCTTGGTTGAAATCAACAAAATTGACAATCTCATGGGAAAGCATTGTGATTTGCTGAGATCATTGATTTTGAATTTGTCAGCTAAGGAGACTCATCGTTGGTGGAGCCAGTGCCGGCAAACCCGCTGAAAATAAGATGAAGATTACGATTTCTTATTATTAAAGGGGGGGGTGAGCAGAGACCCTACATGTGTTTTTAACACTATAGGGTCCAGAATGCATGTTTGTATTCCTGACCCTATAATGTTCCTTTAACTATAAATTTAAAGGAAAACAGAACTTGAAAAATGGATAACGCAAGTTACCGGCAAAGTTTAATCAGGGATGAAAATTTTGTGGCAGTTCCCCTATAAAGAAAAAAAAAACAATAATTTAAAAAAAAACCATAATGGAAACAAATCAAGTTGAAATGATAATGAATTTCAGGAATGTCAATAAATTGCCAAGAAACTCAATTGCACAAGTTTGCACTTTCGTGCTATCAGAAACCATGAAAAGGCAATGACCTTGAGTGGTCTACATTGAAAAAGTTTTTCAATTCAGCATCACGCCAGCTGCAAAACAACACCACGTCACTGTTCTAAGCCTGTCAGAGGTTGCTGGGTAGAACAGATCATACTCTGGACCTGTTAGTGGTTATCTGATAGTTCTAGCACTATTCCAGGCCAGTGAAAGGTTGGGTTGTGCTGATTTGGACTTAGGTTTTTGAAAGGTTGCTTAGCAGAGCCCACGTGATTTTTGGAATGTTAATAAATAGACTGTAGAGACAGAAGTGTTGTAGTCTTGCTAAATGTTGCTTAGAAAAGCAAACATTGTTCTAGGCCTTTGTCTCGATGAGAAATCTGATTTATTAATTTCAGTGCCTTCCTACCACTGTTCTCTTTCTGCACATAACCTGAACAATATATATATATATATATTCACACAATAAACCTGACTCCGTGGCTTGCTGGCAACAAGGCTGGTTGCTATCTTTATGAGTCATATAGTTTAGTCTAGAATTGTGTCTTTGTTGAATAACACCATCAGCAACGGTCGCGACACACGCAAGATCTCATGTTTGGCGTTTACTGAGCTAATGAATTTCAAGATCACGGTGCCCTGGAAACACAATACATTGGGAGATGCTTAACATCAAACAATACGCGCAAAAGCTTCGTCATGCAAGAACTGTTGTCACCGATGTCAGTATATTTAGTATAGATGAAAGCTTGCCAACAAGTAAAGCTTGAGGTTTTATCCAAATATTTCCTGCGTTCAGATTGGATTCGCCACATGGTGCATGTTTCATTGTCATTAGCTGTGAGGCCTCATCGGTTATTAAACACATGAACGGCTACCACTGCTAGATTATGGAAACTCTTCCTGTACAGTCTGTTGCTTAGCACTACAGCAGGGGTGGCCAAAAGATAGATCCATAATGGTTGTACAACTACAACTCCCATTGAACATGGCCATCTGAAAGGACCACTGTCATTAAATTTCCAATTCTAGTTTTTTATTGCAGTTAATTAAATTGAATTTTTTTTTTTAAATTTATTTTAATCCTACTGAGCGGCCACGTTGGGTCAGATTACTTTGTTTTCTGACGAACTGCTGCTCAACTTAAATTTCCTGCTGCCCCAGGCTCACACAGAGTCATTGGGGCAGTTGGTCAGATAACAGTAGAGTTTGATCCAACATGGCTGCTCGGCCATGTTTAAAAAGTAAAACAAAAAAAATCAATATACAACATTTAATATTAAGTTCCATTCAAGGTACTAAGCCTTTAAATAATCAGAGGTAAAAAATCGATGACAATTGTTCTTTTATCTCAACGAATTGATCTGGGTACAGTGGTCCTGGATATTTAACCCTTCACGGTAAAGAATTACCATTTTGCCCTAAGGGCAATGTTTGCCTTGAAGGGCTAAACATGAAACCCGGTCATGTGACGTTGCAGCTCATAGAAAAATCATTGAATGTAATGCCTTCCCATGAGAAGCAATGGATGCACGCATGGTGCTCACCACACATGTGCTTTAGGTCCTCATTGTCCTAAGATCTCCTTTAGAAGGAGCATTGAATTGGACCATCACCAGACGAAGCCATGCCGCAGCAATGATGTTGTGGGGGGTGGGGGGAGGAATATGAGCAGTGC
Organism: Pelobates cultripes; assembly: GCA_933207985.1. NCBI lineage: Eukaryota > Metazoa > Chordata > Amphibia > Anura > Pelobatidae > Pelobates > Pelobates cultripes. Next base: position 18,047,951 of record OW240916.1, read on the forward strand.
TGAGGAAGCCTCGCCATCAGAGAAAGGTAAGTAAACATTTTATTTTATGTCACATGGAGGAGGGGACTACTATAGATAGGGACAGGACCACTAAATGAATATAGGTTTGTATTCCCAATGCTATAGTGTCCCTTTAAGAATAGCAAGGCATTATTAAAGTCGTAGTTATGCAATCGCTGAATGTACTTTTTGGCCATCCCTGTTCTCTTTTAATGCAATGTATGCATGTGTGTATGTGTGTATATATGGGAAGGCGGAGCCTGTAGTTGTGGGAGGGGTTAACCGGCCTATTTAAACTCAGACCTACCTCTAAATCAGGGGACCATTACATACTGCGCCTAAGACGTACAAAAACAAATCAGGTAGGACCGCCTACGGAAATCCAGTACTTCCCGACCCATAACAAATGGTGCCCGGTGACAATCCTGGATACTTTCTGCCTTTCCCTCACAGACAAACAAAGCTACTCACCCTTACTCACTATCGCCGACAAACCTCTGACCACGGCTAAATTTATACACTATGTAAGGGCCTTGACGGTCAGATTAGGACACGACCCCATGTCCATCTCAGGACATTCATTCAGGATCGGCGCCGCATCAGCCGCTTCCAGCAATAACGTACCCGCACACATCATTAAAAAACTAGGTAGGTGGAAATCAGCAGCTTACGGGAAATGCATTCCACAGCCAGAGAAGGAACTGAGGAAAGCTTTTAAAGAACTGCTCATGTGAATGTTACATACATTAAAGTGTTTTGTTTGAAACCTTTTTGCCCTCATTATTTCAGGCCTACCCGATCGTTGGTTCAGGCACACCACAACCAACTATCAGTCTTCACCTACGACTACACTTACGGCTTTATATCCCCGACTACAAATATATATATATATACATATATATATATATATTGTGCAAACATATTGATATATTAATTAAAACATTTTATGCTGTTGCTTCTCATTGATAGGCAAGCACATGAATCTCGCTCAGACCAGAAAGAAGTTCATCAATCAGGATGCCTTATTCTGGTAACTACCCCACTTGTGGAGGAGCAATACTTTCTGTCATGTTAACCTTAATAGATGCCAGCTCAAAGACATAGTGTAGTGTGCAGTTATTGAAAAGGTTATGGGATGTGAGCCAGTCTCCTGTAGGAAAAATGAAAAATCCTGCACCCACTTTCAGGATAGCAATTGGCAGAGAAGTGATACTATTTGAAAATATTATAACAGTGTAGATCAGGGTGGGACTCATTTGCTATGGAAGTTGCATAGAAAAAAAATAAATGGGCTTCAGTAGTGTATACCCTAAATGAACAGTCCAAAAGCGTAAAGCTTGCTGACGTGCTTTACGTGTAAAGTTTGGCCTTTTTTTTACATTATATAAAAAAAAAAAAAACTGATTTCAATACAAGAAAACATGTAAAACAAATTGCAGATTTTCTTTGGGTTATTTCTGCTAAATTATTATTAATTTTATTGGAGTGTTGCTTTGGAAGGTATGGCACTGGAATAACACATGGCTTGTCTCAATCCAATCCACTGCATGGACCTATGGACAGACAGGTAGGGATGTAGGTAGAGAGAGAGAGAGAGAGAGAGAGAGAGAGAGAGAGAGAGAGAGAGAGAGAGAGAGAGATCTTTCTGCTACCAGGCTGTTAGTAATGCAGAATGAAATGCACACAATTTAGACACTAATATGAAAGTCAGAACAAGCAGCAGGTGATATGGTAACTAAATGTATATATTTCCACTTCATACTTCTCAAATGTGGCAGAGTTATCCCAAGAACCTGGTCTTCAATTCCCGCTATACAGATTACCTCTTTTGTTTATTTTGGATGGTTCACAAGCAGAACTTTACTTTATTTAAATTATATTAATATGAGTAATAGAGTTATCTTTTTAACTTTGGAATATAGCAGAGTATACATTTTCTGGATTTACACGTTTTTATACCAGACATGGAAATAAACACACGTACCTTTTTTAAGAAAGTCCACACAAATGCCTTAATTGACCAAACTGCCACTGTCAGGACTAACAGGAGATCCTACACGCACAATGTAACAGAATAGGTATGTATACCGGACCTTAGAATGGTCGGACTAACGCCACAAGAACAGAGAGTAATGATAAAAGAGCCGAGGACAGGGATGCCAGAAATCAGGAACAGAGAGAGAACAAGAGTCAAGGTCAAAGAAATACAGAATCGCCAAATACAGCCAAAAGTCAAAATCCGAGATAACAATACAAAGAAACGCACTATTGGGACTAAGAAGAACCACAACAGGACAATCTTTCCTTGAGCATCCCTTAAGTACTATGTTCCTTGATTTGTAGTCACACCCCCAAAACGTTTG
>OW240916.1:18054551-18123639 GCA_933207985.1 Pelobates cultripes
AAGCTCAAATCTTTATAGTTGTTGCACAAAAAATAAAAATGTTTTACAGAATTCTGCACCAAAAGCCTGTCTCCTTAGCGACGCCCCCTCATGCCAGAAAAATGTCATTATCAAAAGTATAAATTAACCTGCTTATTGCAGGCAAACCGATAAAAATCTTCAATACTCATCCATTGGGAGTAAAAGGACCTAGTGGTCAATAGTTAAAATAATACGTTATTTAAAAATATACATTTAATAAATACAATTAATTTAATTATTGGGAATATTGTGCCTTCTATGGCGTTAACCTTGTCTGCCTGGTAGTTATCAAAATGGAGCTTATTACAGCTTTTTTCAGTGATATATTTTGTTAAACAGAATTGGCAGCTGTGTGTCTCCAAATGTAATCTAACTAAATTACTATCAATTAGTTCTGCAGTTTAAGCATTAGGTTGCATATTTTCTTCATTCAATTCTGGATATATGATGTTTGGTTGCATCTAGATGGGTTGAAATCTGGTTACCATTTAAGTTAATTTGGAAGAAGCATAGACAATGCTAAATAATGTGATCATTGTCCTGATTTTGTACACCAAATACTCTTGAAGAAATACTGGATTATTTTTGTTATTTTGCCAAACATTACAACTTTAGAGCATAAGCCTAAGTTTCTTAAAAATAATCAACATTTTTTAGACAAAAATATATATATATTTTTTTGTGAGAATTGACGGGAATTCAAAGTGAACCTAAGGCTAAGGTAGCCAAAATGAAAACAGAACTGATGTTTTTAAGTTGGCTATTTTGGCCCTATTTCTGTAATATGCATTGAATTCCTGGCAATTCTCACTTTTGTGAATAACCCTGCTACGTTTTATTTTTACACAAGAATAAAAATATGTGAGGTGAATTCTGTGTATGCAATGTATGCGACATATATTAGAAACCATAGTAAAAAAATCTCAAATTCTTATCTTGCAAAAGACCAGAAGGATCATTAAGGGGACTCACTGAACCGAAAGCATTAACATTTATAAAATAAGCTAACAATGATTAATTAATTTATGATTAATTAATTTATTCTTAATAAATAATAATAATAATAATAATAATATAATTCAAAATGTATAGCTTTTTGGGACTAAAGAGATATATTTAGTTTTTGTCCAATGGTACCAATGGTGTGTGTCTCACAGTATCGGGTGTCATGAATTTTAACACTGAGTCAGACGTAGTTGATTTTAATTGAGTGTCCCCTTTTAATTGTAAGATTTGGTTCAAGTTCCCCAGCATTCAAACCCACCCATAGCAACTTTGTCACCCTGCTCTACGATATACTGGCACCTTCTAAATAAATGATTCACAATAAATAATAATAATAATAATACTATCAGAATTGAACTCTGAGGGCAAACCTCGTTTTATCTTCAGATGCTGTAATAAATTTGGGAATTCCAGGTGTTTGTGTACAGAGTACCCCCATATCAGCAGTGATATTGCAGCAGCCTAATTGTTTCTTGCTGTGTAACGAGACAGATTACTGAGAAATGTACACATTACAGTCTGACCCTGATATGGTGCCAGGCCATTGAGGACGGGTACGTTATGTGAAGCCAAAACTGATGGTTTCCAATGGATGTTAAGTATCATTAACCCCTTAAAAACCACATGACTCTCGTAAATAAGCAGCTGGTTAGGGACCACGCTGTTCCAAAAGCTATGGTCAGAGTCCAATATTAGCTATTGCTGGCTACATTTCCCAGAATTCTCTGCCACCTACTGAAGTTTAACACAAACTTCAACGGAACTCTTACACACCACAGTTCTGTAATAACATATAAAGGGATGGAGCTACAAGTCCGCTTAATAACTATAATGCAGTTTTTAAATTATTGTATTATAAAAAATAGAAAAGGGGTAACCTAGCACGGATAAATCTTACAATAATCTAAAAAAAATGTATTATACAAATAAGAAAAGGTGTAAGTGCAAACATTATTTAGACTTATCAAATTTACAAAATGTGTTATGGGAAACACAATGAAATAAGAATAAGTCATTAACATGCTACTTAATATCCAAAGCGGCAAAAGGGGTTATTTAGTCTAGAGTGAATGTAATAAATGAAAACGAATTGATGTAATTTAGGCAAAATGACATGATTTGAAAAAAAATCTCTTACTTGTCTATAGTCATATTTTCGGCTGAATTTTCTTTCAACTTTCAATTCACCATTATTTTAAATAAAGCATGAAGTAGTAAATAAAGCATTACGTAGTATTCACCATTATTTTAAATAAAGCATTAAGTAGTATTCTCAAACAAACAACCTCTGAATATTTAGGCCTATACAGCCATTTTTTGTTCCCCAACTTATCCATGTTGTCTCAAATTTTTAAAAAGTTAGTTCTAAACTCATCACAGATTTTTGTTTTGTGTAGAATTCCTAAATTCGAACTTTTAGCGCAGACCAGTTTGTTTTACTGCTAATTATACACAAGTGGATCTCACTCTTGACTGGCCATTTAACTTATTGTCAATATCTCAGTGTCCATTTCTGGCTATCACTGGAGTACCAAGCACTTTACTATATACAGGTCTGGAGCAAAGCCATATCACAGCACTCTGACATCAGGCCAGGCTTAAAGATACTCAGCTGCTTAATGTCACTATATCAACACACTCCTGCGGGGACTTAGCTGTGTTAGATTTCCACAAACAGATGTCAGAATAAGGGGTAGGAAGGGGGTGGAAGTTGGTCACAGGTCTTTTGGCTTCAATCTACTGCTATTAACTCTTCCGAGTGGCTGAGCGGTTTGCAATGAGTAATTACTTTATCTCTCAGTAGTTTAATAAGGTTTGTAACACATGCTTTGCCTGTACAAGTGATCTTTAACAAACAACAATATCTACATTGAACAATACAATTTGACAACAAAAAGAAACTGTTCAGTGGCTTTTAAGAATGTATTTCATCTTGGCCGTAAAACCTCTGCTGGGGGTATTCAATGTTTCTCTTGCTCACTGACAAAGCAATGTGTGCCTTGCCTGTGCCTGGGCTGTACTGGATTGTCATGCCAATTGTTAAATCTTAAAGAGGTTTTTCGAAGTACCATAACTACTACAGCCCACTGTAATGGTTATTACGCTAGCAGAGTACTAGTACAGACTAGTCTGTGTGGCTTTGAGCAATTTGCTGTCAACCACCCGGCATCTCACTTGCCATAATGCTACTGCAGAAATACTTCTGCATTAACGATGCCAAATTTAACCAAATTTGAAAGGCATTGATTGGCTGAGATCATTGTCATGATACCACAAGTGAGGGACACGTAGGATACAACTCAAAAATAGTGTGGCACAGTACAGGGGCATTGCTCCAATACAATACTAGCACCAATGCCACTACGAAAGGCTCTAGTGGTTAGAGTGTACCTGTAATATATATTTTAAAGAAATTGGGGCATTACATAAAAAGAAATAAGTTAAAAAAATAAAAAATTCAGTTTTAATTCAATGGTGAAAATTTTCAGACGCGTTTGTCTTTAATATATAAAGTCTACAACTGGTATACAGTGGTCCACACAAATTTGGACAATTTGCCACGTTTTCTTGTTTTGACTTCAAACAATGGCACATGTTTTGTACATGCGCAGGTATAAAATGTTGGTATTTACATCTGAAAGTAATAAAAATGTAGCATACCCCCAAACTTTCTGCACCGCCAGTCTGTTGTCCAGCTTTTGAAGACACTAGAGAAAATTCCCTATTAAGTTTAAAGGTTACTCGACGTACCATGACCACTGCTGCTTTTAGAAGTGGTAAAAGTGGTTGGAATCAGTACATTCAGAGATATGCAATTTTGTGCCGGGGGCTAGTTACATGTCTTAGGCAGCCTGGAACTCTGGTCCAGATGACCTAAAGTTAATTCTGTGCCAACTTCTCCCCTTCCAGATAGCTTGATATACACTCCTTCTATTAGCTGCCCCCTCCTTTTTTTTCATTGCCTCCCTTCTTTATTGGCTCAAAGCTTGCGCATGTGCCATTGAACAGCGCTACGGAATCTGGTGGTGCTATATAAATAATAAAATAATAATTACAATAATAATGTGCTCTGAGTCAGAGAATGGTCAAATCAAATGCTTCTCTCTGATAAGCATCAGATTGTACCATGGAAGGAAGTCTGTGACATTGGACGAGGTGTAAAATCCAGTGCAAGGAGCTTCACCAGGCGCTGGAATCCTGATAACGTTTTCTGTCCCTTACTGGTAAATTTAAGTGGGGGCAATCTAAATTTAAAAATCTGGTAATTTATAGAGGGTTGAAGTAACCCTTTACAGTAAGGTTGCTACAGTCTTACGGTTTAGAGTCAGGTAGAGGAACTGGTACCAAAGAGGTTAAATTGGCCCTTCAGACTCTCCTAATCCATGGTCTGTTTGCTGTATGAATGGGATTATTACGGTGAGTTTATTGAGTGAACGCCAAGAAAGGATCTTAGATAAACAGTTTACACAGTGCTGTTCCACGCGAGCGAGAGCACTTTACAGGTTCTAAGGAAAATAAACTTTACCACACGTTTTGTATGGACGATTTCAAACGTCTTAGTGTCTGGTTTGTTTGTTGAATGTTAGCATTTTAAATAAATTGCTTCCCCTGTTCTTCATTTTACCGACACTCTTCAGAAAGGTCTTGGAGTTTAAAAACGCACATTCCATCACTGCACTGTCTGAGCAGCAATCCAGGAACATCAACTTAAAGGGGCTCCTTTGCAAAACAAAACAAGAAAATAATAATGAAAAAAATGATATACACACTATTGTTTAGTTTACATTTTACTCCTACATAGACATGGCAGCTACTAAACATGTGACCTACGTCACCGTCCTCTCCGTTAGATACAACGTGTTCTCATTTGGTGACTTTATCCTTGCAGAAGTCAAAGAGCTATTACTTCTGATGTTCTACGAAAATATTTGAGGTGATTATACTCTGGCTTTTTACTGTGTAGGAACCAGGGACAGTCTGCAAAGTTTCATTTTGAATGTTGCAACAGTGACCCTGTGACTGTTCAAACTAAAGTACTTTAAAAACACATTGGGTATCCTCCTAATGTAGTTTGACTAGGTCTTAAAGGAACACTATAGTGTCAAGGAATACAAACCAGTATTCCTGACACTATAGATGTAAATGCACTGTTTAGGTATCCTTCCATGCTTTTCCCCTGTTAAAAAGGTGATTTTTTTACTGATGTCATTTATAGTGCCGGACTCACCATGGCTGGCCTGCTCTGCCTTCATGGCTGAGATCATTAAAGGACCACTATAGTTCCTGGAAAACAAACTCGTTTTCCTGGCACTATAGTGACTTTAGGTCACCCCCACCCTCAGGGTCCCACTTTCGCCGGGCTGAAGGGGGAGGAAGGGGTTAAACTCTTACCTTTCTCCAGCGCCGGGCTCCCTCAGCGATGGGGAACACTCACCTCTCTTCCGACGTCAGCACTGAATGCGCATGCACGGCAAGAGCCGCGCGTGCATTCAATCAGTCCATATTAAAGCATTTCTCAATGCTTTCCTATGGATGTCAGCGTCTTTTCGCTGTGATTTTCACAGTGAGAAGAGCGGAAGCGCCTCTAGCAGCTGTCAATGAGACAGCCACTAGCGGCTGGATTAACCCTATTGTAAAAATTGCAGTTTCTCCGAAACTGCTATGTTTACAGCTGCAGGGTTAACCCTAGATGGACCTGGCACCCAGACCACTTCATTGCGCTGAAGTGGTCTGGGTGCCTATAGTGGTCCTTTAATCTTGACCAGGGGTCCTGAAACTCCGGCCCCCCAGATGTTGCTGAACTACAACTCCCATGATTCTTTAAATTACATAGATAGCCAGAGAATGATGGGAGTTGTAGTTCAGCAACATCTGGGGGGGGCCAGAGTTTGAGGACCCCTGATCTTGACTATCTCAACCAATCCAATGAAAGTTGCGTCAATCAGCATCTCCTCAAAGAGATGCACTGAATCAATGCATCTCTATGGGGAGCGTGGAGACCCTGAACGTCAGTGCTGCACACAGGAAGCACCTCTAGTGGCCATCTGAGAGATTGTCACTCACCACCCCATACTTTGACAATGTGTGTCTGATTTTTAGCAGTTAGCAAGAGAGAGACAAAAACATTTATTCCAAAAAGGAATCAGACTTTAAATTATGGTAGTTGACTTAAAACATTTTTCCAATATTGAGTGGCGTTAAACAGAGTTTGAGTGTTTAATTTTGTGTGTTTCTATTTGCTTTTATGTTACAGTGCTGCCGTCCACCCCTTAGGTACCTTATTAACCCCTTAAGGACACAGCTTCAGAAGCTTGACTTACGCTTAATGACACAAGCAATTTTTGCATTTTCTTGCTGTTTGCGTTCAACTGCAATTTGCATCTCTCTCATTTATTGCACCGACACATATTATATACTGTTTTTTAAAGGACAGAAAGGGCTTTAATTTGATATAACATATATATATATAAATGCTTACTTATTATAAAAAAAATACAGAAAAATGCAAAAAAAATGAAAAATATTGTTTTTTTTTACAGTTTTTGCAATAATAATGTGTGCATAATTAGTGCAGGTTAAGGAAAGTAATTAAAAATAAATTTATTTATTTGTTCTGATTTACAGAATATATAATGTGTCTGGGATTTTAAGTTTTTTTTGGTAGTTACAGGTCACAAAGCACAAGGAGTAAAATAAATTTTAATGTGGAGCGATTTTAGAATTTGGTATGTTTGTCTTGTAAGCTTAATAGCCATAAAAGAAAACAAAATTGCCACACAAAAGTATATATTTATATAAAGTAGACATCACGGGCTATTTACCTAAGGTTGTTTTGACACTTTCTACGTAGCCATTTCACCGCCAACCTCTGCTAAATATTGGAGTAAAATTGTGTTCTTTTTGGTTTTTGGCACACAAACTTATAACAGAGAAATTCTCGTGTATATTTTGTAAAGTTGGTGCGTGCTATTCCTGTACAAAGTTTTATTTTGTGTTCAGTTACATCTGCTGAGTAAAATGACACCCCATTGTATGTCTTTTGCACTATTTCGTGAAGTTACAGTGCCATACAGGATACCTGTCCTTTTCAGTATTCACAGTAGAATTTTGAGAGATGGATTTAATGAGCCTTAGCTTCCATTTTGGGGTATTATAACAGTTTGACTGTTCAAAAAACCCCACAAAGGCCTACCATTTGTAAAAGTAGACACTCCAGGGTATCTCATAAGGTGCATATTGTGCCTTAACATGCCCCCATTTTTTCACCAATATATGCCAAAGTATGTGGTAAAAAATAATTTTGTGCATTTTTTACATACGGATTGCATTTTTGCTGGGCGTTTTGTATATTTCATATGTGCCACTAAGTTCAAACCCCCCAAATTATGCTCAGCTAAGTCTTCTGAGTAAAATGACACCCCATATGAATGTCTTTGGCACTATTTCGTGAAGCTACAGTGCCATATAGGAGACCTGTCTTTACAGTATTCACAGTAGAATTTTGAGAGATGGATTTAATGAGCCTTAGCTTCCATTTGGGGTATTATAACAGTTTGACTGTTCAAAAAACCCCCACAAAGGCCTACCATTTGTAAAAGTAGACACTCCAGGGTATCTTATAAGGTGCATATTGTGCCTTAACATGCCCCCATTTTTTCACCAATATATGCCAAAGTATGTGGTAAAAAATAATTTTGTGCATTTTTTACATACGGATTGCATTTTTGCTGGGCGTTTTGTATATTTCATATGTGCCACTAAGTTCAAACCCCCCAAATTATGCTCAGCTAAGTCTTCTGAGTAAAATGACACCCCATATGAATGTCTTTGGCACTATTTCGTGAAGCTACAGTGCCATATAGGAGACCAAGCCATATCCGTTTTTACCAAACTTTGAATTTTGACGCTGGGCCTATGTGCAATTTCCAAGCATCTTCGCAGGTTTTAAATTCAAACTACCCCACAAAGGCCTACCATTTCTTAAAGTAGACACCCCAGGGTGTTTCAAAAGGTATAGTTTGAACCTTAGCGTGGAATCATTTTTCCGCTAGCTTGTACCAGATGTAGTGGTAATAAGCGTTTTTTCTGCCTTTTTGACATACAAAGTGAGTTTGCACAGTATATTTTGCAAACCTTATGTGTGCTACGACTGTATAATACTTCATATGTTGCTCAGCTATGTCGGCTGAGTACAGCAATACCCCCGTATGTACCTTTGCCAGGTATGTGTGGACATCGGAGGGGCACATTTGGGACACAGCCATTCCAGTTTTTTTCAAACTTTGAATTTTTATGCTGTGCCTATGTCCCATTTTAGAGTATTTTACCAGGCTATATAATCCAAATTCCCCATAAAGCCATACCATTTCTTAAAGAAGACATCCCAGGGTATTTCAAAAGGCATATTTTGAACCTTAGCGTGGGATCATTTTTCCGCTAGCTTGTACCAAGTGTAGTGGTAATAAGCATTTTTTCTGCCTTTTTGACATACAAAGTGAGTTTGCGCAGCATATTTTGCAAACCTTATGTGTGCTATGACTGTATAATACTTCATATGTTGCTCAGCTATGTCGGCTGAGTACAGCAATACCCCCGTATGTACCTTTGCCAGGTATATGTGGATGTTGAAGGGGCGCATTTGAGACGCAGCCATTCAGTTTTTTTCTAACTTTGAAGTTTTACGCTGTGTCCATGTTCCAATTTGGAGTAGTTTAGACGGTTGGTTATTGAAACTTCCCCACAAACACATACTATTTATTAAAGAATACACCCTGGGGTAATTCAAAAGGCATATTTTGAACCTTGGCGTGGGATAATTTTTTCTCTAGTTTGCTCCAGGTGTAGTGGTAATGAGCGTTTTTAAAATGTATTTTTTTACTTTTTATAACTTTTTTACTTTTAAAAACTAGTTTTTAAACTTTTGTTTTGCTTATAAATTTTTTTTAAACTTTCCTAAACTTTCTTAAAACTTTTTTACAGATTTAACATTTTTCTAAGCTTTTTTTTTACCGTTAACCCCTAACTAGCAGTACGCAGCACTAACAGTAAATTCCCCATTTTCCCATAACTCCCACCCACCCCAGCTAGCAAAATATATAGTTATAAAATATTTAAATTAATTAATTAAATAAATTGAACCCCTGAGGGTTAAAAAATAAATAAAAAGTTAATCCTCAGGGGTTAAAAAAAATTAGATCACAGTATAATACTGTGATCTCTATTTGATCGCTGTAGGCAGTGATCGACTGGCAGGGAAGGGGTTAATTTTTATTTGGACTAGGTAAAGTGTGTTTTTTTTGTTTTTTTTACTTAAATGTTATTAAAACATTTTTTTAAGCTTAATTTTTAACTTTTTAAAGTTTCTTTTAAAACTTTTTTAACGTTAACCCCTAGTTAGCCTAACTCCAAATCCCCCAATTCCCCACTAACTTCCACCCACCCCAGCTATCTAAATACATAATTAAAAAATAATTTAATTAATTAATTTAATTAATTTATCCCCTGAGGGTTAAAAAAAAAAAGAATTAACCCTCAGGGGTTAAAAAAATAATCAGATCATAGTAAAATGTAATCCCTGCCAATTGATCACTGTAGTCAGTGATCAATTGGCAGGGAAGGGGTTAATTTTTTATTAAAATGGGTAAGGGGGGGGGGGCTTTAAATAAACTTTATTTTTTTAAACAGCAGGGGGCAGGATCAGCACTGATCCGGCTCCCTGCACTTCACACAGAACCCGGAAGTGCAGGGAGCCGGTAGGTGAGTATAGAGAGCACATGTGCTCGCTCAGACTTGCGGTCAGAGCGAGCACATGTGCTGGGCAGCTTGACCGGGTGCTCCCGGTATGCCTCCAATGCAGAGGCATACCGGGAGCACCATTAACCCCGCGATCGCCGCGATAGCGGCGATCCGGGGTTAATTTTACCGCGTGACGGACGAGGTCCGTCACCCGTCGTTAAGGGTCTCCCCTGTGTGACGGACCTCGTCCGTCACCCGTCCTGAAGGGGTTAAAGGTTCATGAATATGTACGTGCTTAGAAAAATACCTCTTTAAGTTTCATTAGAGATTTTTACCTTTTAGTTGAAAGCAGCAAGGTGAATTGTTAGTGTAGAACTAAAATATTTGCTTTGACATGGCAGCTAAGCTTACACTTTAAAGGCCATTGGAATGATACTAAACAACCTGCAGTTTTTTTTAAATGTGTGTAGCCATTTGGGGTAGTGTGCAGTTAACTATTTTTAGTTATTTTTTATATTTTTTTATATATTTTTTTAGTTTTGGTTTTTATTCTATATATTGGGACTGAGGAGTTTGAGCTGCAGAGTTTGAGTGCAGATTTAAATTTTGTGTGTTTGTACCCAAAGAAAAAATGCATAACTAAATGCATGAATGTTTTATTTTATTAGGGGAATATCTACCAAAGAGTGAATTTTGTTTTGTATTGGGCAGTGGAGTGTCCCCTTTAAGGTTTTGTTTAAAAGCAAGAAGAATAATTAAACAATGCTCATAAATCCGTCCCATTAAAGCAAACGCCTATAAATGTTTCATAGAGTGCGAGATCCTCCCAATTCGTCCTCCAAGACGTTTGCTGATATCTCGGCACCCGTGAGAGGTCCGGCTCAGCAAAGCTCTTTCTTTTTATTTCTTTTTCCGAACAATCTTCCCATACTTTGACAATGTGCGTCTGATTTTTAGCAGTTAGCAAGAGAGAGACTATTTTTTAATCCAAAAAGTAATCAGACTATAAATTATGGTAATTGGCTTAAAAACATATTTCCAATATTGAGTCACGTTAAATAGATGCAAATGAATGTCTTTAATCAGGTAGGACAATAGTATATTGTCAGGGCAAACTGTTCAGACAGAACATTGCTATGCCACCAAACTTGCCATTCCCCTGGGCCATCAGGAAGGCATTAAAAGCTCTGTTTTGGGGGACAATGTCTGGCCAGCTCTTCTCCTGATATAAAACAACAATAAGTGCTTTCATGTGCCTGGCTCTGGGGTGTAATGCCTTTACTGGAACTTCTATTGAAGACATGCGAGTAGATAAGTATAAATAAAAGCTTGCCAAATGGTCTTCTTTTTGCCATGTAATTGAAAATAAGGGGTTGGCAATAATACTTGGGGACTTAGAACAAAAAAAATAGACATTTCTACAGACTGAAACACAGATCTATTTTATAGTAAATATTTTGTACTTTCAACATGATCGCTGAGAACATGCCTATTGATCTGCTACAATGTATTCCATCTGAGTGGGATACAGGGAGAAGACAGCCAGTTATGGCCTGTGTACCTGTCTGCTCACTTTGGGCAATACTAACCTCCTCTCTGTGCTTTCTCCATATCCTATTGGTCTAATCTACGTGCACTGTTGGCCTCTCTATGCTCTCTCAATCTCTTCTCTGTACCATGACATCTAGACCCCTTGGTTTACTGACTTCCTTTCTGTGCCCTGTCTGCCTCCTTTCTGTACCATGCCAGTCTAGACTCCATACCTTACTGACATGCTTTCTGTGCCCTGCCTGCCTCCTCTCTGTACCATGTCAGTCTAGACCTCATAGCTTACTGACATGCTTTCTGTGCCCTGCCTGCCTCCTCTCTGTACCATGTCAGTCTAGACATCATAGCTTACTGACATGCTTTCTGTGCCCTGCCTGCCTCCTCTCTGTACCATGGCAGCTTCCACCTCATGCCTTACTGACATCCTTTCTCTGCCCTGCCTGCCTCCTCAGCCTCCACCCCATGTCTTACTTACTGCCTTTCTGTCTGCCTCCTCTCTGTGTCCTAAATAAATTAAAAGGCTGGGCACAGGTCTAAGGTGCAGGCAGATTATGGATGAAGAGCATCAATGTTGTGTCTCCTAAGCACTGTGCCCAGCCAGCCTGTTCTCTGTCTTATTCATGGGCTGTTCTCATCATCTCGTCAAATCTTCACTCTGCTCTGTCAATGTCTTCTTCACAGTATATACCAGTATTAGAAAAAGGGTCCAGACACTCCAATGTCTTCAGGCAGCTTTATTAGAACATGCAAAACACTGCAACATTTCAACTCCCAATGGAGTCATTGTCAAGCTTGACAAAGACTCCATTGGAAGTCGAAACGTTGTTGTGTTCCACATGTTCTAATAAAGGTGCCTGAAGACATTGGAGTGCCTGGACCCTTTTTCTAATACTGGTATTTATTATCTTCTTGGCTTGTGCTGGCCCTGGTTCAGCTAAGCACCCTGTCTTAAGTGAATTGAGTGCGGTTCCTTTTCCATTTTTGCAATTCCCCATAGCATATGTCTTGCATCTATCACATTTCCTTGCCCTGCTTGACTTGTCATGCGGACTCTGAATGCCAATAATAACAAATGTCCACAATCGAATATAACACAACAAAGAGATACCAAAAGATAGGCATACACCTCGGTTCCCATAAAAATAAGAGTAGGAAAAAATATTTAACTAATATAGTGGTGCTGCTTACCCTTTCACTGTGGCTCCAACAGTGCATATTACAATTGATGCAGCAAAGCATAAAAAAAAGAGTTGTCCCAAAACCCAGACATCATTGTCAAGCCAGTGGATAATGGCGGCTTGGTGGTGATACAGAACAGAAATGATTACCATGAGGAAGTCATGCGGCAACTCATGGATAGGACCAATTACAACATTTAAAAAATTATTCCTCTCCCCATATCGCTTAAATAATAACATCAGTTATGGATAAGGCCCTAGGTTAACAGATCTTCACTAAATCCCAATATTCTTTTCTACTGAACAGATTTCCAGTTATTCCGGTCTTTTATATACTTCCTAAGTGTGGTGGTAGTTACCGTATCCGGGGGTCGTCCAGGGTCCTCAGCGCACTCCCGGTTCCACACAAGCTGCGCGCGGCTTGATCGCATCTTCTGATGCCCTTTGGTCTCTGTAATGCCCCAGCAGTGTTTCAGGATTTTATCAATGATGTGTTGAGGGAATACATACACACATTGTTAATAGTGTACCTAGATGACATATTGATATATTAACCTGATCTGCGTACTCATCATATACATGTCAAACAAATTTTGAAGACTCTTCTTGTCAACGGCATCTACTGTAAACTCAAGAAGTGTCTGTTTTACCAAGCTGAAGTCCAATTCATGGGCTTTCTAGTTTCTGCTAATGGCTTTCCATTGCTATCCTAAACTCTGCATGTTGGGGTATAACACTGTGACACTAAGGTCCATAAAAACCCTAACCATCCCCCAGGACAATCAATTGTTGCAGGTAAACTCTTTTTTCAGCCTCTGGCCATTTTTGTGGACCAGTTCTTACAACCAGTCGTTATATCAAGCAAATCTAACATTCAGGATATTTCATAATTAGAATCAAAGATTTATCTATCCAACAAACTGACTTCCTAGTCATGCTGGTTGTTTCTAATCTGTATACCTCAATTCCCCACAGAGATGATATATTGGTTGCCCATAAAAGGTTAAGCACAGTCACTCCTGACTTTTGTTGTGATATTACTAGAAATTATCCTCAAAAATAACTACTTCTGTTATTTGTCCGCCTATTATGAACAAATAAAAGGCAATGCAATGGGGGTGAATATGGCAACATCCTACGTAAATTTATTCATGATAGACTTTGAGGATACATTTCTTTACAATAATCCAACGTTTCTGGCACATTTCCCTACTTGGTTCAGATACATCGATGACTGTTTTATGCTCTTGAGGGGCACACGGATAGAACTTGATTGTTTCCTAGAACACTCAATCAGTGGCATCCAGACATAACATTTTACATCTAGCATCAGAACAGACACAGTTCATTTTCTGGACGTTAGAGTATGCAAGACTGGGAACTATCTCAGTCCTGACCTGTTTACAAAACCAGCTGACTCTAACAGTTTGATTCACGTAGCTTTCACCCAGACAAACTGATTAACGCTATTTCCTACAGCAAACATGTAAGGGTGCGAAGGACGAATCACTAATTGATACTCGACTCCCACAAATGACACAGAAGTTTGAACAGATGACCAGCGTGCACCACAGAGGACCCACCAGAGGCTTAAATCTCTGAAACGAGAAGATTGCTTACTATTAAAGAGAAACCCAAGTCTCATAGACTCCCATTTGTGGGTAATTTTTCTACTTTCTACCCCAGATCCAAAAAATTATTTGTAGCAATTGGAATCCCCTATCCCTATAGTTTGATAAACAGATAGGTCACCTTTTCAGAGATAGGTCACTACAGTTCCCATGATGCTTTACATGCATTTAGAAGGACAAAGCATCATGGCAGCTGTAGTTTTAAACCATCAGGGGATCATCCTTTTGGGCACCCATGTTTTAAAGCATGCCACTTCTTCAACGGGCACGGGCATTATGACTTATGGCTTATCTAGCGGTTTCAGTGAAGTGAAACCAGTCCTTTCTTGGCAGCATGGACCACCTGGGCAGCCTGAGGCCTGACTGGAGAAAGTAGTGTTGCTTCTGAAATCAAACAATAGCTCATGTACTCAGTGTGTCGTGGATTAGGCCCTAGTACAGAGTGCGATGTTACTGAAAGAAACAGACATTCCATTATACTATATTGCATTATTACTTCTCATATCCCACATGAGTGCTGAGTTACAATGTATTCCTCAGTCTGGAGTCAATTAATCTGAGGGATAAATGTTATCTTAAAACGGTTCTGTCATCTTCTGGGGTCTTTACATATTTTGCAAAGACCCCAGATGGTGACTTTGCCGCTTGCAGAGCAGTGGCCCAGGGGTGCAGGATAAGGTATTTTTTTTAACTTTTTTTTTTTACTTACCATAACCAGTCAAGCATATGAAAAATGCATAGGACAAAATAGCCCCTAATTTGTCTTCTGGTATCTTTTGACTGGGTTAGAATGTAAGTGAAATATGAGCATATCTATGCCAGAAGCCAGATGTCTAGCTATAGGTTGGATATTGGACAGCAGATATGGGTTGTGATGAAGAAATGGGCTTATTTAAAAAATATTACATTCATGTACATCTTTAGGATAGTGCATCTTCTCATGTCATTCTCTTCCTGAGCTCATGGAGTATGTAAGCAAAATACTGCATATACAGTCTCCAGCCACCATGACAACTTAAAGGATCACTATAGGGTCAGGAACACAAACATGTATTCCTGACCCTATACCTACAGTGTTAACACCACCATCTAGCCCCCCTGGGCACCTCATGCCTCCATAAATATCTATATAAATATATCGCAAAATATTAATGTATTCAAGCCTGAAGCTGTAACTCTGCATGCTGTTTGCCTAAAAAAAAACAAGCAGTCTGCTGACATCATCAGAAGTGGTGGCCTGATCCAATCATAGTGCTTCCAGCTGAAGTGGCAGAAGTTAACACAGTAAAGGAGTTTAAGCATGCGTGGGATAGGCATAAGGCTATCCTAACTATAAGATAAGGCCAGGGACTAATGAACGTATTTAGAAAATTGGGCAGAATAGATGGGCCGAATGGTTCTTATCTGCCGTCATATTCTATGTTTCTATGTTTCCCCATGGGATTGGCTGAGGCTGTCAATGAGGCAGATCAGGGGCAGAGCCAGTATGATTCAAACACAGCCCTGGCCAATCAGCATCTCCTCATAGAGATGAATTGAATCAATGAATCTCTATGAGGAAAGTTCAGTGTCTGCATGCAGAAGGAGGAGACACTGAATGTTTGGATGCATTTTAGGCAGCCATGACCCAGGAAGGATATCTAACAGCCATCTGAGGAGTGGCCAGTGAAGTTATCACTAGGCTGTAATGTAAACACTACATTTTCTCTGAAAAGACAGTGTTTACAGCAAAAAGCCTGAAGGTAATGATTCTACTCACCAGAACAAATTCAATAAGCTGCAGTTGTTCTGGTGACTATAGTGTCCCTTTAAATTCACAGAAGTAGTCATGGTGCTTGGAATAACCTTTAACATTCTAATGAGTGTAGGTTGCACATTGTAAGGGTTATACATATACAAATACAGGGCCGGCGCTTCCTATAGGTGACTTAGGCAGGCTGCAGCACTGCCCGGGCTTGTGCGTCCATGAGGGCGCACCGGCTCGGGGGCGCAAGATATGGGGGATCAGCAGGAGGGACTCTCTCTCAGTGGTCTCTCCCCCTATTCTCTTCACCCCCTCCTCACCCCACCTCTCCTACCCTGTGTAGCGTGGCTGAGCTCCGGTCCACGGTACAGGTGCATCCGTTTCCTGTACCCGACCAGACTGACAGGAAGTGCTCACTATGAGTGAGGTGAGAGGAGAGACCACTAAGGGTGGGTGGTAGGAGAGACAACAAGGGGGGAGAGCGGAGACCACTAAGGGGGAGGGGGGAGAGGAGAGATCACTAATGGAAACGGGGGGAGAAGAGGAGAGTACACTAAGGGAGGTGGGGGAGGAGAGTAGAGACCCCACAAACTCTCTCTTTGACAGTACTCACACAATGCTTCCCTATGCATACACAGAAACACACAATGCATCCCTACACACCCAGAAACACACCATGCTTCCCTTGCACACAGAGAAACATAAAATGCATCCATTACACACATACACAGAAACACACAATGCATCCCTTACACACACACACATATACACACACTGCTTCTCTTACACACACACACACACACAGAAACACAATGCATCTCTTACACGCACTCAATGCACCCCTTACAGACACAAACACTGCATCCCTTACATACACAGAAACACACCTTGCCTCCCTTACACATACAAACACAGATTCACACAATGCATCCCTTAAACACAAATATAAACACACAGTACATCCCTTACACACAAACACACACTGCTTTGCATCCCTTACACAAAAACACACTGCATCCACTACACATAAACACACTGCATCCACTACACACACACACACACACACACAAACACACACACACAGCTTAATGTAGTGGTTCTGGTGTCTATAGCCTGTCCCTGCAGGCTTTTTAATGTAAACACACACTGTGTGCAGCACTGGCGTTAGTTCATATGGCAGATTATATGGGTGGGGCATTGTGATGTCACATGAGGGGGGCAATTTTTCTTTGCCTAGGGCGGCAAAAATCCTTGCACCGGCCCTGTACAGATGAGCAACAGATATATAATAAATAGCTAGTATATGAACAGAGAAAACCTACATAAAGAGAAAGAGACAGAATGATGCATACAGGAATAAAAGGAACGAGCTTCATCAGGTAGACCCAAAGGATGAACTCTGAACATACAGAAGAAATATAATGGTGACACATGTATTACAATCTAGTGACAAACACGGGGCAAGCTAATGATACACAAAGGAAAAACTGGTGACACACATACAAGTCTTTTGCATCCAAGTGATTTATTGCTTGAGCACTATGTGCTTCTAATTAGCGAATAGAATCTTAATAAACACAACTGGCCCTAATTTTTAATGGATTTATGAAGACTGTGTTATGATGACTTTTGCTTTTTCTTAACACTTTCAAACCATTTGTCAGTTTACCAAATAGAAACCTTATGGATGAAGTACTAAATTGGTTTATTAGGATTTTGTAACAAAAAAGAATGCAGACTTCAGACTTAATTATCTGTTTTGTTTTCTAAATTGGCCCCACGTTTACTCCACACTTGCCAGATTGCTCCGGCTTCCAGTGCACCCCGGCAGGCCCTAGGCACGCAGAGTAGTAAAATTTACAGGGAAACTATTGTGAAAACAATGTTACATCGGTGCAATCAGTGTGTTTTTTCTTAAAGGATCACTATAGTGTCAGGAAAACAAACCCGTTTTCCTGACACTATATAATCCTTGGGGGACCCTCACCCTCAGTGAGTTTCTCTGAAACTGCTATGTTTACATGTAAGGAGGGTTAAAACCTGAGGGACCTGGCACCCAGACCACTTCATTGAGCTGAAGTGGTCTGGGTGACTGTAGTGTCCCTTTAAATTACAAAGTAGAGATAAAACCAAGATTTTAAGCAGATACACACGAGCAGATGCATGTATGGATAGGTACATAGTTTGCAAAGACCCCTGATGGTGACATCAACACTTGGGGTGCAGTGGCGGGTTGTGTGTGTGGAGTGAGTATACATGATACTTTCCTGACTCTCTCTATTACGAGCGCCGTCATATTTGATCTTCAGCTCCTGGTGCTTCATATTGTTTTGCGATGAGCGAGGCAATGCCTTATTCCCCCAGTCTTTGCTAGCTGCACAGCACCGATCGCAGTGGAATCGACTAGGAAATCATGCTTCATTCTAAAATAAAGGAAAGTATTCCTGTAATACGGAAAAAAGCCAGTAATTTGGTGGCAACATACCATTCTCTTCAGTTTTAATTAGGAAACCTATTTGTTGATATCAGTGCGGATATTAGCATGGGCTTGCGTTAGTGTAAAGAGCTGTAAGGTTAGGGTTAAGTAAGGGTTAATGCTGCATTTCTGTTAATACTGTTTTAGAGTTAGGGATAGTCTAAGTGTAAGGTTAGAGTAAGTTTATGGTTAGAATTAGTTTAAACATATTGTAAGGTGTATGATTGGTATAGCATTGGGAGGGTTGGTATACGGTTAGCGTTAACTACAAAAAAAGTATTCATATCCTAGACATATTGGGCATTTAACAATCAAGGTACCAGGCAATAAAAGAATAAAAGAATAATAATGGAGTAAAAAGAGTAAAATGGCACACTCAATGTAAAAGTAGCCAAAATATCTTTATTAACCTTTATTTTGGCTACTTTTACATTGAGTGTTATTATTTTATTGCCTGCTATCCTGATTTTACTCCCAGTAAGAACTACTCAAGAAATCTTTTGGTGGGGATTATTCCACCCACGCCCTATCCATAGAGCAGTTTGTCTGCTCTGGTAAATGTGAGTAATTTTCTCTTATTTATTCTTCTGGTTGATTTTATACAGTGAGCACTATTGTTGTTTCTTTTTATTTTTTGGTCCATACATCGTTGAAATCATTCTTCACGTATCCTATAAGTGGGGATTGTACCATTGTACGCCTTTCGTACTAGAGCTAATTTAAAGCTCTAAAAAACGTGAGTAGGACCATATATACTTTTATTCTTATCTTTATATTTTCTGGACATACTGCACCATTATCCTCTCCTCTCCACATACAGACACCATCTAATATCACAACAAGAAGATTTTCCTTGAACAAGTTTGTGATTGCTCCTCCGGAAAGTATATACACTGCTCAAAAAAATAAAGGGAACACTTAAACAACACAATGTAACTCCAAGTTAATCACACTTCTGTGAAATCAAACTGTCCACTTAGGAAGCAACACTGAGTGACAATCAATTTCACATGCTGTTGTGCAAATGGAATAGACAACAGGTGGAAATTATAGGCAATTAGCAAGACACCCCCAATAAAGGAATGGTTCTGCAGGTGGTGACCACAGACCACTTCTCAGTTCCTATGCTTCCTGGCTGATGTTTTGGTCACTTTTGAATGCCGGTGGTGCTTTTACTCTAGTGGTAGCATGAGACGGAGTCTACAACCCACACAAGTGGCTCAGGTAGTGCAGCTCATCCAGGATGGCACATCAATGCGAGCTGAGGCAAGAAGGTTTGCTGTGTCTGTCAGCGTAGTGTCCAGAGCATGGAGGCGCTACCAGGAGACAGGCCAGTACATCAGGAGATGTGGAGAAGGCTGTAGGAGGGCAACAACCCAGCAGCAGGATCGCTACCTCCGCCTTTGTGCAAGGAGGAACAGGAGGAGCACTGCCAGAGCCCTGCAAAATGAACTCTAGCAGGCCACAAATGTGCATGTGTCTGCTCAAATGGTCAGAAACAGACTCCTTGAGGGTGGTATGAGGGCCTGGCGTCCACAGGTGGGGGTTGTGCTTACAGCCCAACACCGTGCAGAACGTTTGGCATTTGCCAGAGAACACCAAGATTGGCAAATTCGCCACTGGCGCCCTGTGCTCTTCACCGATGAACGCAGGTTCACACTGAGCACATGTGACAGATGTGACAGAGTCTGGAGATGCCGTGGAGAATGTTCTGCTGCCTGCAACATCCTCCAGCATGACCGGTTTGGCAGTGGGTCAGTAATGGTGTGGGGTGGCATTTCTTTGGGGGGCCGCACAGCCCTCCATGTGCTCGCCAGAGGTAGCCTGACTGCCATTAGGTACCGAGATGAGATCCTCAGACCCCTTGTGAGACCATATGCTGGTGCGGTTGGCCCTGGGTTCCTCCTAATGCAAGACAATGCTAGACCTCATGTGGCTGGAGTGTGTCAGCAGTTCCTGCAAGATGAAGGCATTGATGCTATGGACTGGCCTGCCCGTTCCCCAGACCTGAATCCAATTGAGCACATCTGGGACATCATGTCTCGCTCCATCCACCAACGTCACGTTGCACCACAGACTGTCCAGGAGTTGGCAGATACTTTAGTCCAGGTCTGGGAGGAGATCCCTCAGGAGACCATCGGCCACCTCATCAGGAGCATGCACAGGCGTTGTAGGCAGGGCCGCCGCTACCTGTTAGGCGGACTAGGCAGCCGCCTAGGACGCCCCTTGGGAAGGGGCGCTGCCAGGAGCGCTGGTCCCCCTCATGCTGCAGCCGCCCGAGCGCTCTGTAGAGAGCCTCGGGGGCTGCAGCTTTGCCCAGGCTGGTGCGTCCATGAGGGCGCACCGCCCGGACGCAGCATGAGGAGAGGGGCTGACAGGAGGGAAGCGCTCAGCGCTCCCTCCTGTCACTCCCTCACTGTAGCATGGCCGAGCTCTGTATGGTCCGCGGGTACAGGAAGCATCTGTCTCCTGTACCCGGCCGGACTAACAGGAAGTACTCATTCAGTGTGCACTTCCTTTTAGTCCAGCTGGGTACAGGAAACAAAAGCTCCCTGTACCCGCGAACCATACAGAGCTCGGCCATGCTACAACAGTGGTAGAGGGGGGGGATAAAGAAATTGGGGGGGATAAAGAAATTGGGAGGGGGGAGAAGGAAATTGTGAGGGGGCGGAGAAGGAAATTGGGAGAGGGGGGAGAAGGAAATTGCGAGGGGGAAGGAAATTGGGAGGGGAGAAGGAAATTGGGAGGGGGAGAAGGAAATTTGGAGGGGGGTGAAGGAAATTGACGGGGGGGAAGATTGACATCCATCACACACACACAATCACACACAATGCATTACACACACAGACACACAAGCAATGCAACCCTTACACACAATGCATACCTTACACACACAGAAACACACAATGCATTCATTACACACACTCAATGCATCCCTTACAGACGCACACACTGCATCCCGTACATACACAGAAACACACCTTGCAGCCCTTACACATACAAACACAGAGTCACACAATGCATTCCTTACACACATATCAGGACATCCCCTACACACTCCACCCCTGTGAACAAACTCATTGGTGGAACATGAAGGTGGACCCTGGGACCCAGACCTTGAGCTGTGTAAAGGGCCCCCAAAAAATGGAGCTGCTTCCCGTTCTCCCAGAACATTGATTTTTGTGACCACAGTTACAAACCGCCTCCAGAGAGCCTGTTCTACACCAGACCAGTGGAGCCAGACTGCAGCTAGAGCCCATCATCATCCTCATCTGGTTGTAAGTAGGCAATCTAGTATATTATTCGTGGCACTAATCTCTAATTTACCTCACGTTAAAGAAACACTATAGTCCCCAGAACCACTGCAGCTTAATGTAGTGTTTGTGGTGTCTATAGCCTGTCCCTGCAGGCCTTTTAATGTAAACACGGCAGCACTGCGGCACTGGCGTTAGTTAACATGGCAGATCATATGGGTGGGGCATTGTGATGTCACATGGGGGGGGGGCGGCAAACTTTACTTTTGCCTAGGGCGGCAAAAATCCTTGCAACGGCCCTGGTTGTAGGGAGGTCATACAGGCACTTGGAGGCCACACACACTACTGAGCCTCATATTGACTTGTTTTAAGGACATTACATCAAATTTGGATCAGCCTCTAGTGTGTTTTTCCACTTTAATTTTGAGTGTGACTCCAAATCCAGACCTCCATGGGTTGAAAAATTTGATTTCCATTTTTAAATTTTTGTGTGATTTTGTTGTCAGCACATTCAACTATGTAAAGAAAAAAGTATTTCAGAAGAATATTTAATTCATTCAGATCTAGGATGTGTTATTTTTATTGGACTTTCTATCTTGGACCTATATTTAATATTTTATTTTCTATTTATCTTATTTTATATTTATTTGTTTTTAAGGCATACTATGCTGGTTATAATATCCTCACCAGCGTCTTTTTTGAGTGGCGCTTATCCTCTACACTTTTGTACTTGCCTCACTACTATAGGGATAGAGGGATTCCCTTCCTTTTGGAGGAAAGCTGCCTTAATTTCACTTTTCCCAGTTTGTTCTATCAGCGCTGACCCTTTACTACTGTTTCCATTGATGTGTGAATGTCTTTTTATTTAGCTGCAATAGATGTGTAAACATTATGAAATGTATGAAAAATATGCGTTCCCCCAATTTTTTACATTTTATACACATTTAACATTGTGTTAAGTATACGTATTGAATAGTTAAAAAACACAACAAAACATCTTCTGTCCTTCATAAAGCACTATATAATATGTATAAGGGCACTAAAATAGAAAACCTTGAATTATGGCAGAACACATAACTAGCGCAAATTCTAGATCTTGTTTTGGTTCCGAACATGAACAATTATCTCTATCCTTAAGGGGTTAAGGCCGGCTGAGACATTGCGTGTATACCCTTGCATGTGTGCTTAAAATCAAACATTTAATTTTGGTTATTTTGAAGTCCTTATCAGTGCACCCCTTCATTTTGCAAAACTAATTATAAATATAATTATTATATTTAAAAATGATGAATAGTTTCCAGTTTTAAGTATTTTCCAATCTGTATAGTCTGTGTACTATACTGTTTCAATGTATTATAGGGCTGGTATAAAATCATTTCCAGGGCAGCTTTTTGTTTCTACTTCGGACCTGCCCTGCCTCTTCCACATACTAACTCGGCATACTGTGTTCCTAGTGCAGCTAAACTTCTGGGCCAGTATTTGCAAAAAACTATGGAATCTGGTTTTCTTAAAGGACCACTATAGGCACCCAGACCACTTCAGCTTAATGAAGTGGTCTGGGTGCCTGGTCCAGCTAGGTTTAACCCTTTTTGCTGTAAACATAGCAATTTCAGAGAAACTGCTATGTTTACCTATGGGTTAATCCAGCCTCTAGTGGCTGTCTCATTGACAGCCGCTAGAGGCGCTTCCACGCTTCTCACTGCATTGATAATGCTTTCCTGTGAGACTGGCTGAATGCGCGCGCAGCTCTTGCGGCGCATGCGCATTCAGCCGGTGACGGAAGAAGAGGGAGGAGAGTCCCCAGCACCGAGGGAGCCCGGCGCTGGAAAAAAGGTAAGGGATTAACCCCTTCCTCTCCCTTCAGCGCAACGGGAGTGGGACCCTGAGAGTGGGAGCACCCTCAGGGCACTATAGTGCCAGGAAAACGAGTTTGTTTTCCTGGCACTATAGTGGTCCTTTAAACATAACAAAAAAAAGCAGAATGTTAATAATAATCTGCTACTAGTTTTCTACTGGCAGAAACCACAGTATGGTTTCCAGGTGGGAAAGGAAGTGTTTTACTGCTAAAACTGTAAATGGGCAAGGAATCATAACGAGTAGGATTACAGCCTGAAGCCGCATAAAATAGACATATATTAGTAACTGCGTATGTTCAAAGAGCAGTTTAAAATACAAGGGCTCTGCTTGGCATTATTAAATACCATGAAACATTGTTTACCACAAACTGCCTGATATTGCTGCATAACAGAAAGCTTCCCTTACTACAGACCATAAAAGTGGTGTACCAGAGCTGAACTAAATTTTTTTGGCAACTTCTCTACATATAATAAAATTTTAATAGTCGGTCCTCACCACACAGTGCACTGTTTAGTGAAGAATCTGTGAATAAGTGAATTAATCTAATTCAGTGACGATAAGTCTTGCATACCAGAAAGCCGTGAACTCTGTTTGAAGCATCATGGGTAATAGGTTGCAAATGTTAAAGGGACACTGTAGGCACCCAGACCACTTCAGCCTATTGAAGTGGTCTGGGTGCAAACTCCCATCACCCTTAACCCTGCAAGTGTAATTATTGCCATTTTATAAACTGCAATAATTACCTTGCAGGTTTAAGTCCTCCTCTAGTAGCTGTCTACCAGACAGCCACTAGAGGGACTTCTGAGTGCTTAGACGACTTTCGGTCATCTAAACGACGCTGGACGTCCTCTTGGGGGTTCTATTGAGTGGGCAAGGTTAGTTGTGTAAAAATTAATTTTAATTGTAAGGCCAAAAAAGCCAAGTTGGAAAAATTCTCCCAGTCAACTAAAATTCACTGAGTTTTCAGTTGGACTGCCAAATCTAACATTTGCATTTTATGAAACACTGACGGGCTTATTCAGTAACGTGAGAATTCAAAGTGATGTCGGCTTCTATGTGAACTCAGTGGGTTTTTAGGCCTGAGGATGGCAGCCTCACGTCAGATTGAGCAACATGACTTGTCTGACCTTTGGAAAGAGAAGCATTGAAAGCCTGGCAAAACCTATGAAAACTAACCCCTGATCTGCATTCAATGAGTAAACATGACACGTGCCAAGCGCTGACCAACTAATTGATCATGAGAATCATTGACAACTATAGTTTCATAATCGATTGTTGTCGATTCTATCAATTAGTTGCTGCAGCTTTAACATTTATCCTCAACAGAAGACAAGCATTAAAAATAAAATAAAAAATAAATTAAAAAAAAACGATAATCAAACTGAAAATATCATCAATGCATCTTTATGGGAAATGTTCAGTGTCTTCATGGCTGCCACTAGAGGAAGTCCTAGAGAACATTGTAATCACTGTGTTTTCTCTGAAAAAGAAATTAAAAAGCCAGCAGGGACAGGCTATAGACACCGTAACCACTGCACATACAGAGATATTGTTAATTATGTGGTGGGGGTGAGCTGCATCTCCAGCACATGTGATTTAGGCAGCATGGGACTCTGTCAATTCTGTGCATAAATTACAGTGCAGTGTACGCTGACAATAGACATTAAATGCAGAGCATTGCAAAGGGGAAGCTAGCCCTCCGCTCCTTGTGGGTGCTACTTCCCGCCTCCCTCCTTGCATATTAACTTTATTTTTATTTTTATACCTCCCTCCTCCCCAGTCTCTCCCTCCCCTTGCTGGCCTGGAGCCTGCGCATGCACTCTGAGCTGGCCTAACAGCCCAATCACAGGCTCCTCTATGAAAAGCCTGTGATTGGACTGCGCAAGTACCCAGTGATATTGGAAGTGGGCGCTTCGTCAGGCACTGGATTCAAGGTAAATAATTATAAAACCTTTTTTTCAGGTTTCACTACAAATTGCGAGGGGTGCCCAGTAGGGAATATTGCACCAGAAAGGGTACCCTTTAAGAGTACCGTATGGTGTATCATAGAGAGAGCGAGAGAGATAGCACAAAACACTACTCGTTTCCGTCCTTTCTATAACATGCCACCCTACCCTAGCTAATATATCTCTATGGTGTTTAACACAATGGATAGGCTTTCAAATAGTTTTAGTGATAAACTCTTGGTTTGTGCATTGAACTTAGAGAGGAAATTTGGGTGAAATCTACTTATGATTTTAATATCCTGAGAAATGAATCACTGACGGGGCGTGGTTTCGGCGCGAACCAAGATGGACGCTTAGAGGGAGAGCTCCGCTCCACCGGACCCTGCTAAAGCTACTAAAGCACGCAACCGACAGCCAAATGGGTCGTAATAAACGACCGGAGCAGCCCCAGACCCCAAAGAACCTCCAACAAGGCCCCCTGGACGGATTCCTGCATCCACAACCCGGCGCAAGCGGGGAACCGGGAGGCCCCAAGATGGAGCCGACATCCCCGTCAGGGACGGAGAGCACAGCTCTCGATAGAATTGAGGAGAGGCTGCGCAGTCTCACAGCCTCTATGGCCACGAAAGACGACCTCAAAGCCCTCACCACCACCATACAGGATACCCTCAGAGCAGAGATGGCTGGGATCAGAGCTGAGGTAACCGCGCACGCAGGCCGCATCTCACTGCAAGAAGAGGCCACTGAGGCCCTTACAACTCGTGTGGCAACTGCAGACACTGCAATAGCCCGCCAGGGTACAATGCTCCTCTCTATGAGAAGACACCTTGAGGACCTGGATAACAGGGGTCGGAGGTGCAATATCCGCATTAGGGGCATCCCAGAGGCTGAAGGGCCACCAGAAAATGTGGTGGAAATACTTACTGAACTTTTTCAGTCCATCTTGCAACCAACCTCACCACAGCACATAGAGTTTGAAAGGGCACACAGAACCATGCGGCCCAGAACCCTGGAGGATGGTCCGAGAGATCTAATATGCTGCCTGCATTCCTTCCCAGTCAAAGACACTATTATGAGAAAGGCTCGCGAAAGGCCAACTTGGCCCTACAGAGGCTCCCAAGTGGCATTATACAACGATTTATCCCCAATCACGCTAGAGGCTCGACGAGCCCTTCGCCCCATGACGACCGCGCTACGGGAACGGGACATGACCTATAAATGGGGGTTCCCATTCGCATTGCTGGCCAGGCACCAAAATGGCTGGATCTCATTACGGTGGCCTGAGGAAGTTCCGCGATTCATGGAAGAACTAGGCCTTCCAGCACCGGCGGTCCCCAACTGGATATTGGGAACATCGGCCCCAACCCAGCGGCCGCAAAGAGGGCCCAGACGGAGAGGAACATGGTCCCCCTCTGTTCAGCCTGCCAGACGGCGCAGGAACCCGACTTCCCCGGAAGAGTGAGTGCAGACCCGCCTGACCCGTCATCGGCCTCTCAGCATCCTGAGTCACGTGGCCTCTTAACATGCACCTAGAAATAACCCTCCGAAGAAAGTGACATCGATCCCTATTAACGGAGCAGTGCTGCTAAATTAGACTGGGACAATTGCAGGTATGCCGGGACTATACACAAAGAGCTTTGGGTGGGGAGTCCATGGGAACACGGGTCTACCCTGGGTGACCATGCTTTCACCAAAGTGCACCTCTCAGGCTTACCCCTCTCCCCTCAGTGCAATGACTGCCACCTCTTCACGGAGACCTGGGTACATATATTTGGGGTGGGGGTGCATCGGGTTCAGGCAGGGACGAATGCCGTGGCGAACTGGGCACTAACCCTCTTCCCGGGATCCCCAACACTCATGCTGCCGAATGAAGGCGCAAGATTTACCAGCGTATTACCGAGCATGTAGACTTTGGATGAGGAAACACATTGAACATTATACTCAGCACCTATCCCTACGATAAATCATAAGCTATGACTGTGACCAAGGGGAGGGGGTTGACAGGTGAGAAGGGAGTGCAAGACGACTCACCTCATCACACACGCCTTGCCGACGTATGACCGGTACCGCCTATTATCGTATACTACCACGGACGATTCCACTAACTTCCACGCTGATCAAAAGGGCCCTTACGGCTACACATAGAGGGAAACACGGGGTGACAAAGGCCACTGACCCGGGATATCCCACAATCCAACACTTGGGGGGGACCCCCCTCTACTCCACGCACGACAGAAGCCAAGTGGGGAACACTGGGGACTCACATTGAGGCTGGGCAGCTGCTGACGGTCAAGGGGTCATCTGGGGGACACCAGGTGATGTTAATGAAGCAATGTTGAAATGTTGAACCTTTTTATGTTATGCTATGTTATTGTTGTCCACACCATGTATCTAAGCCATGGATACACTCCTCGTTACGTACCCCCCTTCAATGGTCAGATATTAAGGCAGAGAGACACAGACAGAAATCACCCAGGGGCGTGGATAGTCTCCTATTATCGAGAAGATAGACAGGGAAGGCCAACAACAACTAAGTTCGCATACTTGGCCTAAGTTTTAACAATGGCGTCGTCACTGGTACAACCACCACGCACACCCACCCCGATACACCACACTACAGAGTGGAACACACTGCTTCCGGGAGCAGAAGGTCCGGACCACCTCGGGCACGGGGGGGAGCTCACCGTCCCAGGGGGCATACAGACAAGGCAAGGGACACTAGTGCGAGGGGGGGGATACTGAAACCAACGATGCTGGGGACACCGCCTCGGCCATAGCGATACGTAATCGAAACCACAAGACACGCCCCGCAAACACAGGAGAATTAGCTTTGCACGACACTACCAAAAGAGGGTCCGGTGGGGTAGACGATCCCACTCTTGAGTTGACTACATTCTTGGGCGGAGCCTGACTCGCGTTTCCCAACACACTTACTCGTGCTAAGAGTAGTGCAGACAGGCTATAGGCGCTCTCGACCCCTGGGCAGGTACCGAGGCGAGGCCCCCCCTAGTGCTGTCTGCAGCACGAGATCTGCAACCTCTGTTCCCCCGTACGGGAACTAAACCCGGGTTCACCCGACCCATAGACTAAAACCACACTCCGGACACACTTCTTTCTATCGTTACAACAGGTCTTGGTTGGTCCCGGCCCAGGGCGCCCCGGGCTTGGGTTTCCGTCTTTGAAAACTAAAGTACTACCCTTTCACTCTTCCCCTTTTTTTCCCTTTCCCCCTCCCTCCCTTTCTCCTTTCTTGTACAATTCGGACATAAGGGAACACTCCGTCTATACCACGAGAATGGCATACCGAAACACACCCCTGAGGATCCTCACCCAGAACTGCAGAGGCCTCAATATCCCTGAGCGCAGGACTCATCTACTGAGGGAGCTGAAACAAAAGCATATAGCAGTGGCCATGATCCAGGAAACCCACTTCAAGGAAGGCGCGGCACCTAAGCTACAAAACAAACACTACCCGAACAACTATTTCTCTAATCATTCGACGTCACACAAAGCAGGTACAGCCATACTCTTAGCAGCCGAGCTTGAATTCAAAGAACTAGAGAGAACACAAGATTCACACGGACGGTATCTCTTCTTAAAGGGGATCATAGCCGACAGGATATACACCCTGGCAAACATCTACGTTCCCAACCGAAGACAAGCTCCCTTCCTCCGAAACACGCTGCACATATTAGAAGAATTCACTGATGGCATACTAATCGTCGGGGGGGATTTTAACGTACCTTTGGACCCAATATTGGACTCATCATCGGGACATAGTATTTCACAAAGCAACATCCGATCGATCCGAAAATCGCTGGAAGACTTGAGACTGGTGGACGGCTGGAGAACACTCAACCCAACGGTGAAAGATTACACTTACTACTCCGCTCTTCACAACCGATACTCTCGCATAGACTACCTCTTCATCACGCAGGAAGGACTCCCTCGCTTACTCAAAGCGGACATCGACCCGTCTACGTGGTCGGACCATGGCTCAGTCAGGCTAGAGATGGAGTCCCCCATGTTTCGCCCAACGACGTGGACGTGGAGACTTAACGAAGCTCTCCTACTCGATCCAGTCACCAGAGAACAAATAACCAAAGAGCTAGAACAATACTTCAGAGACAACGACACACCAGAGGTCTCCCCGATAACCATATGGGAAGCACATAAGAGCGTCGTTCGCGGAACACTCATCCGCATTGCCTCGCAAAAACGGAAAGCAAATATGATCGAGATGACTAACCTATACCAAAAGATATCGAAGCTGGAAAATCAGCACAAAAGATCCCAACTACACGAAATATACGGGGAACTGATGGAACACAGAAGGGCACTTAAGGGACTCATCACAAAAAAACATCTCCGAAATCTACAACGCACAAAGGGTTTTTACTATGCACACGCCAATAAAGGGGGGAAATACCTGGCTAGATTATTAAAAGGCCCTACGCCCCGTAGACAAATACGCAAACTCCGTCTCTCCTCGGGAGAAGTGACCCCCTATCCACAAAAAATCGCTGATGAGTTTAGGACCTACTACGAAACACTTTACAATCTGAGCCCACCCACGGGGACGACGAGTGACGAAAGAAGAGCCACTCAGATAAGAGACTACCTTTCTGACACGATCGTCAAAACGATTAACCAAGAATCAGCTTCGGCACTCGACACACTAATCAGCACGGAAGAGCTTGCAGCTGCACTGAAAGCGTCCAAATCAGGCAGGGCACCGTGACCAGATGGTTTTTCAACTGGATACTATAAGAGCTTCCCTGATCTCCTGATACCGTGGCTAACTAAAGCGATCAACGCGGTGGGAGACGGAGGACACCTGGGCGCGGAATCCTTGGCTGCGACCATCACGGTCTTGCTCAAGCCAGGAAAGGATCCATTGCTTTGCGGCAGCTATCGTCCCATTTCGCTGCTTAATGTAGACGCCAAATTAATCACGAAAGTCATAGCTTGCAGGCTCAACAACTCTCTTCCAGAATTGATACACGCAGACCAGACAGGCTTCATCCCGGGCAGAGAGGCCAGAGATAGCACATTACGACTGTTCTCAATCCAACAACACGCAAGAAAGACAAAAACTAAAATGCTATTATTATCCACAGATGCGGAGAAAGCGTTTGACAGGGTCGACTGGTTGTACATGATGACCACCCTACAACACATGGGATGCGGACAGAGACTACTCGCATGGGTATCAGCCTTCTACAGCAAACCGCACGCAAACGTGAGAGTCAACGGAGCCACGACAGCGGACTTCGCAATCAACAATGGTACCCGTCAAGGTTGCCCACTATCTCCACTTCTGTTCGCTATGACCCTAGAACCACTGCTCCAGAAGATACGCCTAAACCCAAACATTCAAGGATACAGCTGGCGAGGAACACACCATAAAGTGGCTGCATATGCGGATGACCTCCTATTCTTTATACAGCAACCTAGAACAACACTACCGTGCCTCCTTTCTGAATTCGACAAATTCGGGAAAATCTCGGGCTTCAAACTCAATCTCTCAAAATGTGAGGTCCTGAACATCACGATCCCCACAGAAGAATACATATCCCTGGACTCGCTATTTGCTTTCCACTGGTGTTACGGACGGATGAAGTATCTGGGCATCTGGGTGACCACAGACCCAGAAGACATATACCGTCTCAACTTTGTCCCCCTTCTGAAAACAATTTTAGCGGACCTAGCTAGATGGTCGTACCCACATGTAACCTGGCATGGACGAGTTGCGATCCTCAAGATGAACATACTGCCGAGAATCCTATACCTTATGCAAACGATCCCACTAGCCATCCCAGGGACCTTCTTCTCCATTCTGAAAACGGCGATAATTAAATTTGTGTGGCGAGGGGAACGCTCTCGAATTCGACATGACATACTCTGCCGCCCAAGGAACCATGGTGGACTAGCCTTACCAGATGTCAAAAAATATCACCAAGCTACAGTAATGCAACGGATACTGGACTGGCACCAGGAACCTACAACGAAACAATGGGTAGAGCTCGATAAAGGCCTTATCGGACCAACACTGGAAATGAGGATATGGGGGACGACGAGAGGCCCGGCGGCCCAAAACAATGAGGGGCTGATAACACACACAATCGCCGGTTGGAGATCGCTGAGAGACCAGAGCTGTATATCGCCCACCCCTAGCCCGATGATTCCACTCACCCATAACGCGGCCTTGGGAGGTGGACTCCCACCCGGTGCATGGCCCATCCCAAGCGAGAGGAACTACATCCCCATATACAAGGCCCTCGAAGGTGGCAGAGTCCGCGATCTAACTGCATTACTAGGGGACGATCCAAGGACCCCTCTCACGGTGCTTAGATACCTACAGTTGAAACACTACCATGACACAATGCCACATAAAGATCGTTTGCACAGAGACCTCACCTGGTTTGAGGGCCTCTGTGACAGTGGCACCACACTTGACCATGCTATATCAGCTCTCTACCAACACCTACTTATCGGAGACACGACCCAGGCTTCCACCTTCCGCCGCCAATGGGAAGGACAACTTGGAAAGACGTTCACACCCTCACAATGGGATTTGGCATTACTATGGCAGCAAAAAAGCTCTATGAGTTCCTATTACCAAGAGGTAAATTACAAACTGCTCTCCCTCTGGTACAGAACGCCTTCCCTCCTACACCAGATCTTCCCATCAACCTCCCCGACGTGTTGGAGATGCCAGACAGAACACGGCACTTTGATACATATATGGTGGGAATGCAGAGACATTACCCCATACTGGGCAATGATTAAGGACACTTTGACTGACATTCTGAGCGATGTCCCGGAATGGAATGCGGAATTAGCCCTACTACACATAACGACACAATCGATCCGGACGTATAAAAGATCTATACTACGTCACTTACTAAACGCGGCCAAAGCTAACATACCGGCACACTGGAAGAAAAGTGATATACCAACTAAAGAAGAATGGATCCGCAGAGTAGAAGATATCCACGGAGCGGAAGAAATACACGCCTCTCTAACGGGTCGGGCAACAAAACACACCGAACTGTGGCTCCCATGGTTCCTCTATATTACCCGCTATAGACAAACAGGTAACGCCCCCGAACCCACTGACGGGGCAACATCAGATGCGGATCCCACCAGAAACAGTCCACCCCCCTCGTAGCCACACTTCCCTCCCCCTCCCCCCCTTTTTTTTCTTTTCCTTCTCTCTCTCTTCTCTCTCTCTTCTATTTCGTTGGACGGACCCCGGGCCCGGGGAGTCGGGATCGGGATCGGAGAGATACATTACCACACAAAAAACTATCGACTTCTGAAATCCTAAAAAGAGGAACACCCAACCCTGACGGGATCTGAGGAATGTTCGGACCCCCTAGGGAAACACGAGTCATACCATGCCTTGTTACACGTTCCGACATCAAAAAGTGTAGAGAGGAGAGCTTACACTCATATAACGCAACAGACACGCAACATCTTAAATCCACTCCAATCACACATTACGAGGTCTCTGATACACACATCACTGACGATACTAAGGCATCACGCACGGGAAATCGCACGGACTGTAGGCTCTGCTGCAAGAAGTGATGACAACATCCATAGCCATATAAGATAGCGCACTAGAGACAGGGACACATATCATATAATCCATTCAACCTACTCACATAGCACGCTGTAGACCCGCATACCCATTTGGAACGCAGAGACCTGCGAGTCTCAACGTTATATCTCACTACCCTACGTAACTCACAAAACCGCACCTTGGGACACACACAAACCCTATCGCTAGACACAACGAGGCAAAGCAATAAAGTAAACTGGAAGGGAGTGGGGAGATGGGACTACAGAGTGGGAGGAATAAGGGAAACAAAACCTTTACACTGCGAAAACTGTACAGGCCTTCCCCTTCCGATTTGTATATTTTGGTGTACTGCACGATGTCTAAAATTTTGCAATAACGCAACTATGTTATCTTATTCTGTCATACAATAAAAAAGATTTACCAAACAAAAAAAGGAAATGAATCACTGACGTATGATAGGGATTGATAGACTATATTTTATTAAATATCTCTATATATATATTTTTAATTTTCCTTTAAAAATCTAATTTGTTGGAAGACAGATCTTCCTGTATTCCTAAAGCTATAGGCCCTATTTAATCTGTTGCTCCCTCCCACCCCGTTCACCATAAAATGAATAAATAATAAATGTAATGTTTTATTCACCTTTGGGATGAAGTGTTCTGGGTTACTTAAAAAAAACTTTTTAAAACAATGGCAGTCATGTTTTACTAATACCTATGTCATTCTGCTTATTTTCTTTTCACTTTAAATACGGTGTTAATAAATCGACACCAGATCACAACGCAGAAACAGAGAGCTCTGTGGCCGCAAACACAGTACTCTCTCCCCCCGCCCGTACAGTTTCCTAGAACAATAAATGCACGCGAATGTGACAATTTATTCTGTCTGTTTAAAGTACTCTGTTTGCAATTGCTAGATATTCTGGCTCATTATTTACAAGGTTAAATCTGATAAATGTCTGAGCTAAAAATGGAGCGGTTCAAGTGCTGATTAATCACTCGGTGAAAAAAAAAAGTGAATTTATATTGTTTGAGAGTTTTTGTTATTTTCCAGTTCATTATGAAACCAGCTGTTGAAAGTCATCCATATACCGGAGATTAACAAGACACGCGCCTGTAATCTCAGCTATTTTTTTAGGTGCATATTTATAGCATAGAGTACCTTTAAATATATATGACATACTGTATAAAAAAGTACCTGGAATTT
Organism: Pelobates cultripes; assembly: GCA_933207985.1. Lineage (NCBI taxonomy): Eukaryota > Metazoa > Chordata > Amphibia > Anura > Pelobatidae > Pelobates > Pelobates cultripes. The sequence goes on from OW240916.1 coordinate 18,088,748, forward strand.
TATTACACTTTTAAGAGCCCTGGTAAATTGTTACCATAACATAATTGCAGTAATGCTCACGACTTAGCGAAGTGTTTTACGTCAGCAAAACTTCGTACTCTAGATGGCCTTCATTCATTCGCTCTGACATCTACAATCCGGGCACGAAAACATATTGTAAATATATGTCTGTATAAAACGGAAAATTGGTGAGCACACCTGTTGTATTTTTTGGATTCGAGCCATGTCTCCCATTATAAGTATCTGTTAAATTAAACGCTATTTGATTTAGAAAGGGTGGTTCCTTGTTCCAGAGATCCCTCCAATACATCTTGTACGGTATTTCTGGAGGAAAAGGTGCAGATAATATTGCCGGATAACACTGCTATGCGAATTTTGACAGTAATAATGTGGAGCTATTAATCTAATATTTTTTTTTTGTAATTGAAAGAACAGTAAAGTTAATATCTATTGCTTTTTGTAAGATACAGATAAATAAAAAAAAATACGTTCCCAAAATTAGATATAAGGAACGGAACACCATAAAATGCTGCTTTATGAATGAGCATGTTACAATGACAAATCACGGTTGCACAAAACAGGTTAGTCTCCTAGTATTGTTTTTTGTCACTTGGAAATGTAGTATACATGTCGGATTAACCGAACGTTGATTTGTATTTTCCTGTATACAGTGAGAAAGCAAGTATCGTCCTCTTGTACGTGTAGATTTTGCCTAAGTGAAAACTGACTGCAAAAGAAATGTTTCTATATTGATCCAATTCTTTACTCTTTTCCAAGAATAATATCACATACCTATCTTTATTACATACGTTTAAATCAGGGCTGCCCAACCTGCGGGCCCCCAGATGTTGCTGAACTACAACTCCCATGATTCCCTGGCTATCTGTTTCATTGAAAGACTCATGGGAGTCGTAGTTCAGCAACATCTGGGGGGCCGCGGGTTGGACAGGCCTGGTTTAAATTATGTTTTGGCAACCACAAAATTAGATCATAGTATTACATACTGCACTGTATTTATTTTGAATATGAGGGTTCTCTTCATTTACTCAGTGCTGATCAGTGTATTAGTTCCCTAAAGAGTATGTCACAAGGAAGATCTTAATTAAAGTAAGTGCTCCAAGCACCATAACCACTACAGCTCGCAATGGGAAATGCCTTGACACCTGCCCATTGTAAGTAGTCAAATTGCTTTCAAATAGTTCGACTTCTTGCATGTGATCCACCGGGTGCCAATCGCTACCTCCACTACTATATGTGGTGAACCAGAAGCTGCCCATCTGGAGCTAAGACCTGTAATTCAGGGCCAGGTCATTGGCTAAGAGCGTTAGCTGATTGCTTTCACCTATTGAGCTATGCCCATAGAAGGAGTGCTCAGTTCTCCAGAAAAAGTCGTGGAGGCAAAGAGAGGGTACCGGTGGACCTCTGGTAAGAAGTCAATCCTTTTTTAACTGGTTTGACTACTTAGAAAATAAGGGAACACCAAGGCACTCCTGGCACTATAAGCATTACAGTGCGCTGTAGTGGTTATGGTGCTTGGAGTTTTCCTACTACAGAATGTAGAACGATGAAAGTATTTTAGAGTTATTAACTAAAGTGAGAATTGTCAGGAATTCAAATTTCATTTTCAAATTTAAGGCCAAAATAATTGAACTTGATACACTTAAGTCAGTTATGCTTCCAGTTTGTCTACGTGGTCGTTGAATTCACTTTCTATTCCTGAAAAAAATCCCACTTTAGTGAATACGCTTATTAGTATGCCTCTTTCATAGACAGCCAGAATGCTAAAAACAAATACAAACATTATTCAGTGAACTCAAAACGGTAGCAAAGTGAAATCCAACTAGGAAAATGTATTGCTAATAAAATCAAGTATGAGAATTCTTTAAATTGTCTGTTTGCCTAATTTAGGATTTCTGATTTTAGTGGATACACCTGATAGAATTGTCATACATCACAGACAGCTCCTCTAGGCACAATTTTGTCACAAATTAAAGGACCACTCTAGGCACCCAGACCACTTCAGCTTAATGAAGTGGTCTGGGTGCCAGATCCAGCTAGGGTTAACCCATTTTTTTATAAACATAGCAGTTTCAGAGAAACTGCTATGTTTATAAATGGGTTAAGCCTTCCCCCAAAGCCTCTAGTGGCTGTCTCATTGACAGCCGCTAGAGGCGCTTGCATGATTCTCACTGTGAAAATCACAGTGAGAGCACGCAAGCGTCCATAGGAAAGCATTGATAATGCTTTCCTATGCGACCGGCTGAATGCGCTCGCAGCTCTTGCCGCGCGTGCGCATTCAGCCGACGGGGAGGAACGGAGGAGGAGAGGAGGCAGAGAGCTCCCCGCCCAGCGCTGGAAAAAGGTAAGTTTTACCCCTTTTCCCCTTTCCAGAGCCGGGCGGGAGGGGGTCCCTGAGGTATGTTTTCCTGGCACTATAGTGGTCCTTTAAGCAGTCTCATAACACGTAGTAAGTAAACTATCCTGACCTAGGACTTGGCTGATGATTCTGCGAAATAGCACCCAGTAAGATGTAGCAAGCAGTAAACTACATTTCACCCAATGTCTATTATTTTAAATCATTATGTAGCATGAGACCAGCGTTAGGCCACATCAGGTTGTGTAATCAGACAAGAATGTCGCTGGTCTGCTGTGTCTATGGATTTCTGTTTTCTTTCCACAAAATCTATTGTTGTAGTTAATTTAATAAATGTGTAATTAAACGACTTGTAAACTTTTTTTGGGGTTAATTCCAGTATATAGGTTATTTGTTGATTGCAGTCTATTTAACAATGAAAAGTTTTTTTTGTTTGTTTTTTATGTACAGGAGAAGTGGTCACAATGTTGACATGCAAGAGTAATTAAAGCACCATAACCACTGTAAAACATGCTTTATGTGTGTGCAGTGGTCTTTTAAGCTTCTAAAAGGCACCAAACATCGCCCCCTGCTACTGACTTAAACCATTTTCAAGTGGTTTGGCCAAAACTGGGTGTCCCCAAGGCTAGGTGCTCACTTGCTGTATTGGTAATGCAAAACATTCACATTCACTAGCAATATCCATTTCATATTATAGTTGCGTTTAAAGAGACACTATAGGTACCCAGACAATTTCAGCTCACTGAAGTGGTGCAGTGTCCCAGGTCCCTTATTTCTGAGCAGGTAATTATTGCAGTTTTTTATAGAAACTGCAATAAATACCTGCTTGGGTAACTCCACATCTAAATGAAAAGATTGTACAGCAAATGTTAATGCCAGTCGTTGATTATGGGGATGTAGTTGATTATGGGGGATGTACCTGCACCGCAAACCCATCTTAATAAACTTACTACATAGTATAACATGCTTTGTCACTTTGTGCTACAATGTAATTACAGGACCCACCATTGTGACATGATAAAAGACCTAAACTGGCTATTGCAGGAATCCAGACGCATCCTTCAGCTTTCCAGCCTTGTGCATAAGAGATGGGAAGCTCCCACAATACCTGAGCAAAATGCTCTCCCCAGCTGTCACCGCCTCCTATAACCTCCAATTCAGTACAAGCACTTTATTTAGTCTACCTCAATACAAAAAGAAAGCAGACCGATCCTCCTTCTCCTACAGAGCGCAGCAATTATTTAACGACCTCCGGCACAATTTAAAATCTTCCCTAAGCCTAAAGTCATTTAAGAGATCCCTCTCTACATATCTCAAAACAGAATGCACGTGTCATGGTTGATTATATATTTCTTACCTCTTCTATGTTAATTTTTGTATATATTGTGTACTTTTACTATTTTATTGTACGATATTGTAATGATGCAAAGTTTGTGGACCCAGGACATACTTGAAAATGAGAGAAATCTAATTGTATCCTTCCTAGTAAAATATTTTCGAAATAAATAAATGAATACATATGTATTGTCAAGTCACCTAGATATTCATTCCAACTTATCAAGTACCGGTCTAACCTTTGCCACTAACAGGACACCAACGTCTACAAGGAAATGAAATATTAAATAACTATAATGTAGTTGGTGGGTCCCCAGGAATTTTATACAAACCAGCAATTGTATGTTATACCTTTATGATGCATACTTAATGCTAAGAAACAGAAACTGCAAGACAACCAAAATACACGTACCCTGTATCCACTACTTGTCTGAGTGTTCTCCTCTCTGTTCTTATCGTATGTACACCTGTTCAAAAGATAAAATAGTTCCACTCTGTAGCCATCACCAATAACTGTCAAATGGAGAGGTCATTTTATTAGCTGAGGAGAATAGCATAGTACTAGGAAAAGGCTGGGGGTAAGCGGAATGTTCCGTAATAAACCACTGGTCCGTGAACAACCAACCACTCTTGTCCTATATGTCGTCTCATTTTATTTCTGAAAAGGACCCTTTATAGTGAAATTGCCAAGTCATTCTTTTTTTTTGTTATTTAGAAGGAATCTGGCTTTAATTTCTTTGTCTACAAGTGATGTATTTTTTAATGTCATCAGGTTTCAGTCGTTAGTCACGCTTCTCATGGTTACAACAAAATTGTCTAACTGAAAATCCGCCATTAACGTCAATAATAATAATAATAAAAGAGTATTTAACCAGGAAAGGTACATTCAGATTATTCTGGTTTTCAAATACGTCCTGGTACAAAGGGATGGTTTACAAACATACATCATGTTCAGGTCCATGTTGGAGACACAAGGCTCATTCCTCTAACAGTGAATCAGTAAAAGTGAGTATGTTGAAAAATGTAACTGGTTTCCTAAATGAGCATTCCTACTTAACATATTTTGGAATATCACCAGTTAAGTAAATTAGGTTATGGCTCCCCTTGGATGAAAGCTGATATGTCTAAGCTGATTCAGACACAATGGGCAGAAGAGGAGAGGTAAGCTCAGGGCAGAGGAATACATGTTAAAAAAAAAAAAAAGGTTAATTTTTAGATGTAAAATGGTTCTTAAATAATAAGTAAACATCTACAAAATTATTACAGTTGTTAAAAAATAAATATACAAAATATAGTTCCTTCAGTTCCTGAAGGTATATTTAAAACACATATGTGTTACCCTCATAAATTATATTTTTACGCAAATCATGCACTGTTAGTAAATAACTTTACTTTACAAAAACATTCAAATGCTGACAAAATCAGCACACAAAATGATAAATAAAAAATACAAGTTACATTGGGGATGATTTCCCAAAGTGTAAGAGAGCATTATCCTTTAATTATTAACTGTAACAAAAGTTCAACTTTCCAGACATGTAAAATGCTTGGATTCTATACCTAATGTTTCCCAATAAAAATTAGTAACTGTAGACAAGAAGATTAAATGTTTTATTTTGTTACTTTGTAACAAATCCCGAGAGCACAGATGTATGTAAGGGAATTATTCGATAGATGCCTATGCCTAGCACACATTCACATGCCTACACTTGGCTTATTTGTTCCGGAATTTTGGCTTGTCTTGTGTTTACATGATTTCTTCTTCCCTTGACCTCAGTTTCTCTTTAACTATTCTATACGCTATGTCCAGCTACTCTATCCGGCTTCTATACCTTTGTTGTATTTAAGGTTCTGTGTGTGCGGGTTCTCTTACTCGTATCGTCCAATTATTGGCTGCTGTGCCACAGATAGTTGTTGATTCGTGCACTCATCACCTCCAAATTTCACATCCCTTTCCTCTAGGAAAAGACCTGATTTTTTAAATATATATTTATTCACTATATAATATGCAAAATCATTTGTATGCCATACTAAAGTATTCATTTATTATGTACTAAAATAAATAATAGATTTATGGGTATATGGTTATACTCTGCTAAACCCACCAGTATGTCAAAATACTCCAATATTGGTGGCTCCTTGCTACAATTTAAATGGGAACTGTCCTTTTGAGGATTTTTTGCATTTACTTAAACTCTGGATTTAACAGAATATGTTGTTGTTTAAGTGCAATGATAGAAAATATTTTGAGTATAGGGCCCAGGGTAGATTTGTTGGAGAAACATGTGCAACATTTCGCTTCACACAGTTTATACTATACATTACTATACATTTTTTGTTCCATGCAGACGGCTACTTTTGCTTATTTGCCAATGTGATCGGGTCCATGTAGCAGAAACTATACAAAACAGACATGAATGTTACCAACAGATCTTAATCATCATATCATATCTTGAGCTAATATTTATTTTTCCTTTTTGTTACCGGTGTTAAATGAACAGGAAAATAAGGAATTTGAGAATCCCTTGATGAATGTATTCTTGGCCAAATTAACTTGAAGTTGACGTTTCTTTGGGCCATGTTTCGGATTGCATTGTATAGATTCACTAGATAGACCGGCCAGTTCCCTCCCCCTATGGCAGAATATTTTCGACTGATCGGAGCTCTCAGGCGAGCTGCTTGCTCTCACAGAGCTGCGAAGGTAACATGTAATATTAAAGCCAAGGAGAGATCCTTATACAGATAGTGTTGATTTGGATTAACGCAGTTTCCGATCTCTCAAGGTATCCCATTCTCGTTTCACTTTCAAACTGTGATATGCGTTCCATTCCACTTTACATTAGAATTTTCTCTAATTGCATGTGCTGTTAAGCATGAATGAGCCAGCCAAAACGCTAAGATCATGTTTGGTGGAGGGGTTTGATTGAGGGAGTCAATTAAAAATAAAAAAGTACTGACATTGACAACTCGTGTATTAAGAAAAACCAAACAACATATATATATATATTTATTTATTTTTTTCACATTGGGTCATGGTTTTAGAGGGAAGGTTGGGGGTAAGTGAGAAAGTTTAACTTTAGCTATCTGGTATCGGGTAGAAGGATTAGCTTCCAAGAATATTAGGGAAACATTGTGGTACAGCGTGTGTACAGTGTTTTATTAGAAATAAATTCAAATAAAATGCCCAAAATTAAACCGTACCATGTGTTTCTTCGAGTTTTTAGGCAAGATGTGCTGAGAAGGAAAAACACAAGCCTGTTCCCCAACACATTTAGAACAAAGCTAAACGCCAGAGTTTTGTTGATGCACATTTTTAAAAATGATTACATTACTACAATACCTGCACTTGCTCAAGAATTGTGAGATACATAGATTTGTATTATTGAATTCCCCACAATTGATGTAAATAGAAACATTGCATTTCTCAAGTTGGACTTTGGGAATTCCGCCGTGGGCACAGAAAGTCTGAGAAATGTTGTTTCTACAACTATCCCAGGATTCCCAGATTGACATGAAAATAAGCACAGACAGGAATCGTGTTTCACAATTAACACTGAATATCTGCAGGTTCCCTTAGCAACAGAATGCTGTATTAAACACAGGTTGTTGTTTTTTTAAACAAGCCATGGGTCATGATCCAAAAATATAATGTAAAAAAATAATTATATATATATATATATTTTTAAAGGGTTATTTAAAGTATTGTGACCACTTCCTTTGCTGCCACTTCTGTGCATTTTGGAGTCTGACGTTGGCACAGACAGCATGCTGGCGACAGGCCTCCAATGGCAGCATGGTCTCCCCATTCTCTTCTGCCCACGTCGTCCCCTCTGCCCATCCTTTCCTTACATCTCTACCCAGCAGCTAGGGAGACAGACGTCAACGAAGCAGGATCGGGCTCGGAATTGGAACAGAGGTAAATGTTGTTGTTTTTTTAAAGGTAAGATAGGAAGGGTTACTCTATCCAAAACAATGTTTTATTATTCAGCACTCTGCAGTAATATTCTTCTTCATGAAAAAAAAACATGCATAAAATCCCTGTAGTTGTTCTGTTGACTATAGTGTCCCTTTAATAACCTCCAGCTATATGGTTTCAGTAGTAGAGGCCAGAAGCGGTACCCAGCAGACCCCTGGTTAGAAGTCAAACCATTAAAAAACATTTTGACTCCTTATAATGTAAATCAAACTGTAGTTGTTATGGTGTTTGGAGTGATCCTTTAATGTTAAATTCTAGATTGAAACAATGAAACTCCTGTAATAACAACAATCAAAGAAGCCATAAATAAATTGCAATTATCTGGCTAATTCATACCTAGCCCCACCTCAAACTGACCCCGGTCTCTCTGCGATGCTTATTAAACATTTAGCCACTGTTTTGGAAAATGACTACTGAAAGGGTTCTCTGGCAAACACAATGGAACTTTCCCCTCACCTTCAGGTCTAAATAAATACTCAATTAGCATGTTCTGAATAAAATTACACAGAATTCTATTTAGATGCTGTTTCTAACAGCCAAGAATCAGATTGATATGTTTTTTTTTTTAGCTTCTCTGACAGAAGTACCTTGGAAGATAGAAGTGGCAGTAGTGTTATTTAGAGGATCACTATAGTGTCAGGAAAACAAACCCGTTTTCCTGACACTATGTCATGCTTGGGGGACCCCCATCCACAGTGTCGCCCTCCCTTGGTGCTGAAGGGGTTTTACTTACCTTAATCCAGTGCTGGGCTCCCTCTGCACTGGTGACCTCTCCTCCCCTGCCGACATCAGCTCTCAATGCTTTCCTATGGACGTTCTGCACGCTGGATGCTAATTTCGCATCTAGCATCGCAGAAGTGCCTCTAGCGGCTGTCAGGAAGACAGCAACTAGAGGTTGGATTAACCCTGCTATGTAAACATAGCAGTTTCTCTGAAACTGCTATGTTTACATGTGAAGGGTTAAAACCTGAGGGACCTGGCACCCAGACCACTTCATTGAGCTGAAGTGGTCAGGGTGACTATAGTGTCCCTTTAATAGACCAGTGGTTCCCAATCAGAGGAGGTGTGTGTGTATGTTTTGTTTGTTTGTTTGTTTGTTTATTATATATATATCAGTTACATTTTCTTGAAGCCTTACTAGAGAGCTACACATACGTCTAGGTAAAAAATGTATTGGCTCTTTTTGCCAGATGGGGATTTGAGGATCCCAATTTTAATACTGACACTTATTAAGGTTCTTTCAACCTACTGCAGCCTTTGAGTCAATTTGTTCAGAGCACACTTTGAGGTAGCTTGAGATACATTCATGTGCTTCATCACTTTGTTAAAAACACAGTAATAAGTAGCGACATTTCCCAAAGTAATGTAGAATAAGATGAGGAACTGGTTTGGTACAAGAGACAATAACTATTTTAATCAAAGATAAAAAAGTGTGTGTGTGCGAAGAGGGGCATCAAAGGCTAATTTTGAGGGTTGTTGTTATCAAATAAAATTTGCACACTCTTTCAACGTATTTGATCAATCATCATGGCAGCAACTGAGAGCTAGTGGGCTTCCACAACATTGTGACAGATCATATGCATCTAAAAATATCCCAATAGAGTGCTTTGTGGGGTTTTGGTAGATGTTGGTTGATTCTACACAGTTGTATTGTCCTTGCGGTTCATTTTGTATATAAATGTGTTTGATATTTTTTGGGAAGCGCTTTGCACACTTGTTGTTTTAAAAAATGCAGTGTATACGCCATTTTCATCTGTTCAAACTAAGAGGAAATCAGGAGATGCACGGGATGAGGACATATATAATGATGATCAATCTTTTTACATTTGTATTAAAGATTTAGTAAATTATATCATAATCCAGTTCATTCAAAGCAAGCAGAGGCAAACATTCGAACTTAAAGAGAAATAAAAACATTGTTTCCTCCTCTTTTCGCTATAAGTAAGAGGACAAAGTGTATAACAATGATTGAGTTATTTAGTAAAGTGAGAATTTAAAGTAAAAAATTTAAAAAAGAACACTCCATGCACCAAAACAACTTTCCAGGCCAGTTTTGCGAATGGGGAATCACTGATTGGCTGTTTTGAGCTGGCCACTTTCAACCAATCGGCCCTGCTCAGCAGAATCTAAAATTTCAGAAGAATGCCACCAGTAGTAGAGCTGAGATCAGCGCTGGGGACTTCTGGGTTAACCCGTTCGAGGTAGTTTAACCCACAAAGGTAATAATGCACCAGGGGCCTCGTTCTAAATGAAGCTGTTGTGGTGCCACATGATGCCTAAATGGCCCTTTAAGGACAAAATGCTTTCAATTTTACTTTTGGCCTTAAATTTCAAATTCACTTTGAATTCTCATTTACTGAACTACCTGACAGTCTTATTAGTACTAGTTTGCTGGTTTCCATGTGCATTTACTTAGCCTATATATAACATTAACCTCGAATATATATATATGTTTAGCCTATGACTTGATGACAATGATGAACAGTTGGAAACAAAATGAATACAAGGTAGGTGAGACGTTGTCACTGTAAAGGCTGTTTTGCTCAGGGCATGGATTCCCTCTCCATAGGCTGGTTGATATACAATTTACATTGCAGGATTTGCTATATAGCCCCCTCAATCTTGCAGCAGTGTGGGTCTTGCTTTCTAAATTACCGTTATTTTCTCCGTGCAAATTTCCACACATGGTCCATGTCAATATTTGTATGAAGCTTTTGTGAAACAATTCTGCCATTTGTCTGTATTTGTTTGCCTTTAAGAAACTGGTGTTTTTCAGACAATGACACCTTCTTTCCACAGGACTGCCAGCTGTAAAAACTTTTTGGTGGACATCTATTTTCATAACCACACATGCTCATCTTGTCATTCAGCAGCCCCCGTGTAACCTGTGAATTGTCTTTTAAGCTCTTGCGCACTCTTGTATATTTTCCTTAAAGCCTTGCTTGTTTTAATATCAGGGCGGTTGGTTTATTCTCGGTTCAAACTGAAGTGTATTCAGATCTATAATTAACACATTTAAAAAAAAAGACAATAGATTTATCCAAGCAGAAAATCCCAGCTGGTATTGGTAACCACTATCTGTTTTATGCACTTTTTAACTTCATTTAATAGAGTCTGTGTTTATAGATTATTGTATAATGTCTAGAACTTACTATGTAAACCTTATTTTATTTATGAAATATTTTTATCAAGGATGCATTAAAGGACCACTATAGTGCCACGAAAACATACTCGTTTTCCTGGCACTATAGTGCCCTGAGGGTGCCCCCACCCTCAGGGTCCCCCTCCCGCCTGGCTCTGGAAAGGGGAAAAGGGGTAAAACTTACCTTTTTCCAGCGCTGGGCGGGGAGCTCTCTGCCTCCGATCCTCCTCCGTTCCTCCCCGTCGGCTGAATGCGCACGCGCGGCAAGAGCTGCGCGCGCATTCAGCCGGTCGCATAGGAAAGCATTCATAATGCTTTCCTATGGACGCTGGCGTGCTCTCACTGTGAAAATCACGGTGAGAAGCACGCAAGCGCCTCTAGTGGCTGTCAATGAGACAGCCACTAGAGGAAATAGGGGAAGGCTTAACCCATTCATAAACATAGCAGTTTCTCTGAAACTGCTATGTTTATGAAAAAATGGGTTAACCCTAGCTGGACCAGGCACCCAGACCACTTTATTAAGCTGAAGTGGTCTGGGTGCCTAGAGTGGTCCTTTAAGATTTTCTCTAGTTTTGAAATATATGTATAGAGCTCTATATATACCTATCTTGAGATATACATGTGTACAGATTATTTTTATATAGATATAATATAGCAAGATTTGAATAGCCAGGGTGTTCTTTGAAATCAGTTTTTTTTCCCTTTCTGGATGTACGGTAAAGCTGTTTATAATTACCTTTCTACCCCTGGTATAACCCATTGTCTGTATCTCTGACATCATAAATAGAGATGCGAATTGGAGAAAAGCCTCCAGTAGGTGCTGCTGCATGCTAAAGTCCCAATGGTGATTAGCACAGTCGTTCTTAAATCCTCACTTTTTCCACCTTCTAGTGGATCGGGCCAGGTGCTTCACTCTTTCCAGTTGCTATGGTAATGTAGTTACCCTATCAATAGGTGTCAAAAAGTGTTAATTTGTAATGGAACCTTAAAATGTCAGTTGAAACAACCAAAGCTTATTGTATTTGTTCTGGTGAGTATATTCATTCCCTTCAGACTCTTTGCACTAAACAATGTTTTTCAGAGAAAATTTTAAAAGTGTGATTGGCTCAGAGAATCACTTCTGATGGTGTCAGCCAAGCAGACAGATCAGGGGCAGAGCCAGCAACAGACGACTTTAATAAAAGTAAGATTTTATTATATTAAGGTGGGGCAAGGGGGAGCCCAGCAGTGCTAGATGGTGGTTTTAACACTATAGGGTCAGCAATACATGTTTGTGTTCCTGACCCTATTGCAGTGATGGCGAACCTTTTTGAGCCCGAGTGCCCAAACCGCAATACATGCCAACTTTTTTTTTCCTTAAAGTGCCAACACGGCAATTAAACCTGAATACTGAGGTTTAAGTTTAGAAAAAACAACTCATACTGTTGTCCGAACTAATTAACAACTTTTGTTTTAAAAGAACACAACAACAGAGAGTTCAATGATACAAATTTTAAATAATGATATAAATAGATAAAATTAAGCTTATATTTATTAGTATCTCCAACAAATGCAATACATACACACACAGACTGATGAGGGGTGTGTGTGTGTGTGAGGGGTGTTGTGTGTGTGTGTGTGTGTGAGGGGTGTTGTGTGTGTGTGTATGAGGGGTGTTGTGTGTGTGTGTGTGTGTGTGTATGAGGGGTGCTGTGTGTGTGTGTATGAGGGGTGCTGTGTGTGTGTGTGTGTGTGTGTGTATGAGGGGTGCTGTGTGTGTGTGTGTGTATATGAGGGGTGCTGTATTTGTGTGTGTGAGGGGTGCTGTGCTGTGGGGTGTAGGGGTGCATGAGAAAGGGAGGGGACAACTTTTACAGTAGACATACTGGCTTCTACTTACAGGTGTGCTCACAGCTGATTATGTCCTTTGCCCGCGTACAGTGTGTGCTGTGCTGACATCAGTTTTGCACCGGACTTACATACAGTTACAGAATTCTGGGTAGCCAAGTCACGAGTGCCGAGGGTGCAGCTAGACACGGGCACGACATTGTAGACATCTCTGTAATGGCAGTGTTTCATTCTTTCAACCAGAAATTCTCCACAAACAGATTACTTGCACCATGAACATTTCTAGAAGCATTTGTGGTTGTGGAGTTTGGAGTAATCCTTTAATGCAGCACCATCGTAGCATTGTTGTATTTTATTGTTTCCTATAATGATGCACTGGTGTAGTCAATCTAAACCAGAGTACTTGGAAAATCAAAGCATCTTTAGGTTATGTTTAGGTACCTGCTATAGCAGCTGCATCACCACGATAAATGGAGGAGAACACAACATCTAGAGTAGGCTCGGTCAAAGGGAAGATCCCTAACTTTTGCAGAACTACATCTCCCATGATGCCTTGCCAGAACTGCATCCAAACTCACAATATGCATTTAGCCATAACTGGAAGAAGCAGCAGTCAATTTGTTTGTGGTTTGAAACATATAACCTATCATAGAGTGGTTCATCTACCAGGGATTTTAAACCTCAGGTATAGGTGAACAGCTGCTAAACTGGGTTCAATCACGCTTACCATGACAAAGGTCAATTTGTGTCCACTGACAACAGTGTACCACACTAACGTGGGGTCCCCCAAAGTTCAGCTCTAATCCCCCTTCGATTATTCCTATTTATAAATTAGTGCACCAATATATGAAAAGCTTCAATGTTTCACAGAAATATTAATGACATGATCGTTATATACACAGGAAAACCAAACATATCACATTTTGAGGTTGTGATACAGGAGAGTTTCTCAGTTTGAAAAATGGATCAGTAAAAATAAACTTTTATTCAATACTGGTTAATAGCGCACTGCAGTGCTTATGGTGCCAGGGGTGCCCAGGCACCCTCCCAGGGTAAGTAGTGAAATGGTGTGGGACCAATTTGATAACTTACCTGGGGTCAGTTGGTGCTGGTAACAGCCCTTCTGGAGACAGAAGCTGCAGCAGCTTAGTCCAGCCCCCCAAAACGCCGTGATGGGTGCTCAGCGCCAGGGAAGTTGTCTGAACAATTGCAAACAGTGTGACTATTTATTCTTGGAAGGGAGCCAGTGAACTCCTGGAAACGTAACTACTACATTGGGATGTAGTGGTTATGGTGCTTTGAGTGTTCTTTAATCCCCAATTAAAGTGTGTTGGTCATGATAAACACAAATTAAGGTTATAAGCAAAAAATGAATTACTGTATTAGACGTATTCTGAGTAAGTCATACTCAGCCCAGTCAACGAAAGAAAATTGAAGTGGCCTGGGTTTTAGAGAAACTGTAATGTTTGCATTGCAGTACTATAACTACCTCTAGCAGCTGTCTGCCAGACAGCCACTAGAGGCGCGTCCTGGAGTTTCACGGATATTGACTCCATGCAACGTCGCTGGACGGCCTCACACACTGCATGACAACATCCAGCATCAAGGAAAACCCCATAGGAAAGCATTAAGGCAATGCTTTCCTATGGGGAAGGCTTAATGTGTGTGCGGTGCTCTCCACCCATGGAGCATTAGGTGCCCCCATGACCTGACGTAAAAAGAGGTGGAGTGTGACTCAGAGCTGAGGCATGTTGGTGCTGGAATTAGGTAAGTTAATAAAGGGTTATTTAAACCTTTACATCGCCGGGAGAGCGCAGAGTAACACGTTAGTGTTCGGAATACATCTTTTAAAGGTCTAGAAGATTGTCTCAGTGCTGGAATACAGATAAATAAATAGAAAATAAAACCAAAACTAATAGAACACATTAAGGTGAAAAATAAATATAGTGTTTCTATAACGCTGTGCTGGTCATGGACTAAAGAGACATAGTACATTCAAAAGCACTGCAAGAAACATCAATACTTTGTACAGTGGTGTATCCTGGTTTTGTGCTGCCCTAGGCAGGACAAAACTCAGGCGCCCCCCTCCCCCCCCGCACAAACACACACAAACACACACACACAGTCAGACACATACACAAACACACACAGACACAGTCAGACACAAACACACACACACACAGTCAGACACACACACACACACACACAGTCAGACACACACACACACACACACACACACAGTCAGACACACACACACACACACAGTCGGGCACAAACACACACAGTCAACACACAGTCAGACACAAACACACACACAGACACACACAGTCACATACACACACACACACAGTCACATACACACACACACAGTCACATACACACACACACGGTACATACACACACAGTCAGACACAAACACACACACACACACAGTCAGACACATACACACACACACAGTCAGGCACACGGTCAGACACAAACACACACACAAACACGAACACACACACAGTCACATACGCACACACAGTCAGACACAAACACACACACACACACAGTCAGACACATCCACAGACACAAACACACACACACATTAACTTTTTTAATTTAAATCCCCCCCCAGCCTCACTTACCTTTTGGGGTGTACGGAATCTCTCTCCCTGGTGGTCCAGTGGCTGCAGGGCGGGCGGCGCTGGCAGGCGGGCGGCCGGCGAGGGAGCACTTCCCATGAGCTGACTGCTCAGCTCCCTCGCGCGTCGGCTGCAGAGTGAGGCTGGGAACCGGAAGATGACGTCATCTTCCGGCTCCCAGCCTCACTTTGCGGTGCGCGAGGGAGCTGAGCAGTCAGCTCATGGAAGTGCTCCCTCGCCGGCCGCCCGGGATGTCAGTTAGCCGCAAGGCTAACAAGGCATCTGCCCTGGGCATTTGGGGGGCGGCGTTTTTTGCCGCCCCCTGAAAAATGCCGCCCAAGGCAAATGCCTTGTTTGCCTCGCGGCTAATACGTCCCTGACTTTGTATGATACTATGTTGCTGTGTCAAGGTAACCCAAGCACCAATCACTGTGATACATTGAAAGAACCAAACTGTCCAATATTAGAATCCAGATGTACTGTTCGCCTTTTTGTCTAGTTCTTAACATTTCTGGAAGAATTGACCTAATCAATATGCCCGCTTCCATCTAATATACAAAGGAGGCGGATGGGGCAGCTTTTTACTATAGAGTTCTGCCAATGAAAACCTCCCCCCAAATCACCTGAATCACTCTACCTTCAATACAAAATAGCTGCACTTACTGTTCAGGTTCTATTGCCTCCGAGTCAACGGCGCTACCATCATCTCTACCTCGCAGGCTCGCTGCCTGGGTGTTCTTTTTGATTCCAACCTCTCCTTCACCCCTCATGTCCAATCAATCGTCAAATCCTGTTGCTTCCATCTCAAAAACATAGCGCGCATCCGCCCCTATTTAACCCCGGATGCGACTAAGGTGCTGGTCCCTGCTCTTGTTCTCTCTCGCCTGGACTACTGCAATACTCTTCTCAGTGGTCTTACGTGTTCCCAGATTGCACCGCTGCAATCTATAATGAATGCGGCGGCGAGGCTCATTTTCCTGTCCGCCCGCACCTCTCACGTCACACTGCTCTGTCAGTCCATGCATTGGCTTCCAGTTAGATAGAGGGCTCAATTTAAAATTCTGGTGCTTGCTTACAAGTCCCTACATAATGCTTCTCCAACCTACCTATCCTCCCTAATACACAAGTATGTCCCATCGGGGCCCCTACGCTCTGCCAAAGACCTACATATATCCTCTGTCCGTACTCCCACCTCTAACGCTCGCCTCCAAGACTTTTCCATGGCTGCATCTCTTCTGTGGAACTCCCTTCCCTTCTCCGTAAGAATTTCACCCAGTCTCCACTCATTCAAAAAAGCATTGAAAACTCACTTCTTCAAGAAAGCATATCAATTAACCTGTTAGCAGGTTTTCATCCCCCACCCTCCATGGCTCCTCTCCTGAAACGGTCAAAAATTACCTACTAAGCCCTCAATTAATACTTTTCTAACAACCTACTTCGTACCCCTACTTTTACCTTTTGTGTCACTATACCCCACTCCCTCTAGAATGTAAGCTCATTGAGCAGGGGCACTCAATCCCCTCTGTTCCTGTGCGTCCATATGTCTGGTTACAATTACATATCTGTTAGTCCACCCATTGTACAGCTCTACGGAGTCTGACGCGCTATATAAATAATAAAATAATAATAATAATTGTACTTTATATGTCTTATAATGTACATATGACATTGCGGTATTGCTCTGTAGGGCAAGCATAATGTATAAAATACATGACATCTCATTGTTTCCTTCCTGACAAAACTTTTTTAAAGGAACATTATAGGGTCAGCAACACAAACATGTATTCCTGACCCTATAGTGCTAAACCCACCATTTAGGTGGCTTGCTCCCCACTTGGCCCCATTAAAAGCAAATAAAACTCACCTTTTTTCCAGCGCCCTGCGGGTCCGCCGGCACTGGCCCAGCCCCCTTGGTGACATCATCACAATTGCCGATTTTTAGCCAATCCAATGCTTTCCTACGGAGAAAGCATTGGCTTGGCTAAAATCAGCAAGGGGCTGGGCCAAACACTGTTTTGGCCAATCAGTACCTCCTCATAGAGATGCAGTGAAACAATGCATCTCTATGAGATAAATTCAGCGTCCCCATGCAGTGCGTGGAGACGCTGAACGGCAGTGCTGGCTACAGTGCAGCACTGCCACAGGAAGCACCTCCAGTGGCCATCTGATTAGTGGTCACTTGGAGGTGTCTCTAGGGGCAATGTAAACTGCCTGAAGGCAATGATTACACTCACCAGAACAACTA
Source organism: Pelobates cultripes (assembly GCA_933207985.1). Lineage (NCBI taxonomy): Eukaryota > Metazoa > Chordata > Amphibia > Anura > Pelobatidae > Pelobates > Pelobates cultripes. Next base: position 18,106,274 of record OW240916.1, read on the forward strand.
CATTAAGCTGTAGTTGTTCTGGTGACTATAGTGTCCCTTTAAACATACATCTTGGTGCAAACAAATCCCATTTCAAATCCTGTACAATACAATACATCTTGCAGTACTCGTTTTTCTTATTATTCAATTTAAAAAGTTTTTAAAAAACTCTTTCTGAAGATGCCTTTTAATGTCGAATTTCAGAAATCCTTTAGACTTGATAAAATCTCTCTAAAGCTTGTGTTCCCAAATTCTGTTTGTACAATAAGAACAATATATCAGAAAATGCAGAAATACCCCAATTGTTGTCATTGTTTTGTATCTGTACAAATGGACTAAAAAAGCTACTAAAAATGTAAGTACTTACAAAATGTATATTTTCAAACACATCTATCTACCTCTCATTCTGTCACACATGATCAAATTATTAAAGCCCATATACTTTCGTCCCAAAGATGAGCGTATCATTCTGGAGCATTTCTAAAATCAGAAATAGGGCTAAACCCTTCACAGTCTGCGAATGACCTCGTTTAAAACCATGTCTATTAACTGCTAATAATGTCTAAGCCCAATGAGTCACCAGCTAAACATCATCTCCTGGTACTAAATTCAAATGATAAAGCAAGCAAAAAGCAGACATTTGTTTTGCCAACAAAACAGAGATAATACTATTCTCTGAGTCACATCCAAACAAGGACTTTGAAAATATATATAAAAAAAAATGTCTTAGGAAAGGCTTTGTTACAAGCGGCAAAATGCACAGTTCTAACATATACGTTGATGAAATAATAAAAAATACAAGAGACGTCAATTAACATTAGCAATACAAATAAGGCCTGATTAAAGGAAGTCAACGGACAAGACCAACTTACTAGGTCTGAAATGAACCTACCAGGCCTAACATTAAACTATTAACACATATGTCTATGTAGAATGAAGCTAATTTAACGCTGTGACTGTCTGCAGAATGCATTACCACGAACAAATCTACAAGTGTTCCCAAGGACTGCGTCTACTGTATGATGCTGACTGGTCCTCGTTGTGACTCCAGCCTTGAGTATTGCCAAGTCCTCTTTCCAGTTATCCTGGTTCTAACCTGGCAGGCTCCTGCCTCAGAGTGTCTCACGTCATTGGTCTTGTGTCATTATTTCAGAGTCGTGGTTATTTTGGGCATCAGTCAAGCCTGAGCCACCAGTATCCCAAGGGTTCAATATGTGGATGGAGGTGGCTATTAAGACAAAGTTTTTACCAATACACAAGAGTAAATTTGCATAAAAGGTCCTGCCAAGACTCCACGCCAACATCAACTACATGGTCCATCCAAACACCGACCAAGTCTGACCCATACTCACTGACATTTATTTAGGCCTCAAAACACCCTTTCAGAAGATGCATACCATATAAATATTTATTGATAGACATTGATTAATACCCATGATTATGAAAAGCTCAATATGAATAATACACAGACTAGTAGAGCTGTGCCAATTTAAACTTATTTACTTATTATTTCAGTATACGAACAGCAGATTCTGCCCAGGAAGTCAACCTGCACCTTCTGTGGCAGAGAGCGACATAGAGATTTTTTTGCTGCCCTAAGTCAAGCACTCTCTGAAACCCAAACTATCAAGAAAGCTCCTACCATATGGATTCCAGAAAGCAAAATCTTGACTCCTACCATAGCTATGTTCTTTCAACATTAGATATTCATTCATAAGCTCATCCACTAAGTAGATTCATGTATTCTATCTCTGGTAGACAAAACCATTTTCCAGACTGGAAGTTTAGAAAAGTAAGACGCTCAATCACTTCTGTATTTGAATGGACATGTGCCATATGTTTGGGAAGATGCTGATCAGAAACCAGGAAGGCAATCAGGAAAGAGTAGTAGATTAAGGGGTCCAAGGATCCAGGAAAGCAAACAGGAAATCAGGTCAATAGGCTAGTACCCAGGAGCAAGGAAAATAACCAATAACTGACTAGGAGGCGTGCAGGGTTTAAATAGGGCGACAGTGTCATGTGATCAGCCACTTCCCTTTAGCAGGTGGAGCAAGCAGGGTCTATAAAAGAAGGTCAGGGACTCAGCGCCATCTTGGTTTACATCCCAGTCCCTGACCTGCCCTCCCCTACCAGATCTGCAGCTCTCCTCCGCCTCCCTGAACGTCGGGTCCTCCTGGCATGCTCGCCACGGTCCTCGGCCGCAAGAGAGAAAGAGGGAGCTGCACTGACCCGTGAGAGAGCGGCACATGGGGAATGATTCTGTTGAATAGTCCAATAAAAATAATTGCGGTTCTTGTATATTTTCTAAATTTTACCTTGAGGCTCTTACAGATGTGCAGTTTGGCCACCACTCTTGCATTATACATATACCGGTACATTCTTTTAAAATCTGCAAGAATATCAAGACATTGAAAGAGTCTAATGGTTTTGTTTTTTTAACTAGCGCATTTAGAAATATGTGGTTTTCAAAGCAGAAAAAAATATTTTCTTTTCATTTTACACAAATGATTTATATTCTCATGTGAAAATGATGAAGGGGCAGACACATATTGTATATACCTCCTTTACTGTTATACCTTCTTTGTTTCAGTCAAGTGCTGAAGACAATACAGTAGTTTTTTCCCCAGTACTTTTTCTTTGAGTTATCCACACAAACCATAACATTAGATTTTATTCTATCAGTATACAGTTTGTACCTCATACCTCATACTTAACATTTATGATGAGTTAAATCACTTTGTTTATACATCCCTGGCCACACCTCCCAAAATAGTTCCTGAAAAAGAGTCTAAATCAAGTAATACCTAAATGGCAAAGATTTGAGCAGTGAGACTTCATGAGCATAATCTATACATCAAAACTGCTTAATTATGGTAATGCTGTTTTGGTCCTTAAAGTGTCCCTTTAAAAGACAACTATAATCAAACTTTCACTTTTCACGTTTTAAAAGTTTATTGCATATTACATTTAATGATTATTTTTAAATTAAGTATATTAAGTTTTTGTTTTGAGAAATGTCCCATTCTTATTTGACTGACCAGCTATGTTGGGTCAGACTCTACTGTTATCTGACCAAAGCTTTTTTAGCCTAACTTGCTCGCTACTGTAATTCCAAATAGAATTGACGGTATTCACCAGGGCCTGACGGTATTCATCCACGAGTACTTAAGGAACTAAGTGTGGAAATAAGGGACCCTCTGTTTTTAATCTTTCAAGTTTCTTTTCTTTCAGGAAATGTTCCCAAGGATTGGAGGAAGGTGGATGTGGTTCCTATATTCAAAAAGGGTTCAAAATCCTTGCCTGGAATTTATAGACCTGTGAGCTTAACTTCTGTGGCTGGGAAAGTATTTGAAATGTTATTAAGGGATAATATTCAAGAACATGGTTATCAGCAAAAATCAGCATGGTTTTATCAAGCACAGGTCATGTCAAACTAACTTGATTGCATTCTATGAAGAAGTAAGTAGAAGTATAGATCAGGGTGTTGCAGTGGATGTGATCTATTTTGATTTTGCCAAGGCATTTGATACGGTTCCACACAATAGATTAGTGTTCAAACTCAAAGAAATCGGTCTAGATAAAAATTCTTGCTCTTGGTTAGAACATTGGCTTAAAAATAGAGTACAGAGAGTTGTCATTAATGGTACATTTTCAAGCTTAACAGAGGTGGCAAGTAGTGTCCCTCGGGGTTCTGTTCTGGGACCCCTTATATTTAACATGTTTATAAATGATCTTGTAAAAAGCATTGAAAGTCATGTTTCAGTGTTTGCAGATGACAAAAAACTCTGTAAAGTAATACAATGTGAGCAAGATATTACGTTGCTGCAGAGGGATTTAGATAGACTGGGGAATTGGGCACTCAAATGGCAGATGAAATTGAATGTAGAAAAATGCAAAGTTATGCACTTCTGCGTCAAGAATGCACAAGCAACTTATACTCTTAATGGAAGCGAATTAGATATAACCACACACGAAAAGGATTTGGGAATTGTTATAGACAACAAACTATGCAACAATGTGCAATGTCAATCAGCAGTGGCTAAGGCCAGCAAGGTATTGTCATGGATGAAAAAGGGCATTCATTCTCGGGATGAGAATATCATTTTGCCTCTTTATAAATTGCTGGTAAGACCACATCTTGGATAAGCTGTGCAATTTTGGGAACCTGTTCTAAACAAGGATATTATGGCACTAGAAAGAGTGCAGAGGTGGGCTACACAATTTATAAAAGAAATAGAACATTTTAGCTATGAAGAAAGGTTAACAAATTTAAACCTTTTTAGTTTAGAAAAACGTAGCCTGAGAGGGGATATGATAACATTATACAAATATATCCGTGGCCAATACAAACCCGTGTGTGGAAATCTATTCACAAACAGGACTTTACATAGGACACACGGTCATGCGTTTAGAGTGGAAGAAAGAAGGTTTAGTCTAAGGCAAAGGAAAGGTTTTTTTTACAGTAACAACAATAAGGATGTGGAATTCTCTGCCTGAAGAAATGGTTTTATCAGAGTCTGTACAGATGTTTAAACAGCTTCTAGATGCATACTTGCAAAAACAGAATATTCAAGGATATAATTTTTCAATGTAGGGTACATGCTTCTTGATCCAAGGATTAATCTGACTGCCATTCTGGGGTCAAGAGGGAATTTTTTTCCTAATTTGTTGCAAAATTGGAAGTGCTTCGAACTGGATTTTTGCCTTCTTTTTGGTCAACCGCAAAAAATAAATGTGAGGAAGGCTGAACTTGATGGACACATGTCTCTTTTCAGCCTATGTAACTATGTAACTTTTACGACAGCGGGCAAGTTAGGTTGAACAACAATTGATAAGATAACAGTAGAATCTGATCCAGCACGGCTAGTAAGCAAGATAAAAAAATTAATTTTCTAATTAAAAAAGTCAAAATACATCATTTTAAAAATCATTAAGTTTTATTAATAAACGTTGCAATGGGCAGCCATCCTCTGTAAAGATGTTAACTTATTGAAATACTGTTAAAATAAGCAAAAGAAAAAAATGTGTGCGGTAGGTCCCTTGTAGAAGTACCATAGCATGAATTGCCTTGAATGGAAGAAAACCAGTGATGGGTAAATAACTGGGTCATTCTGCTGTATTTTAAAGTTGGCGTCTCTCCGTAAAATAGTTTGTACTAGTGAGAGATCCGTTCCAAAAAAACTTGTCTCCTACAGCCGTACGGCTTAGTATCCTTTAAATGTGTTTGACAAATAACTGACATTGAATGCGATTATGTAAACGTGTTATGCATAAAACCATGGTCATAATTTAAATTCTTGGTTCTATTCCGCGTTTCGCTTTACAGCAGAATATGATGTCACTTTTTTATCTCACGTTTTGCAATTAATACTTAAATAGTGTCATCCTTTATGATGCCAATCCAATGATAAGGAGTATAGTGCTGGCACACCTAATCTTCACTGGGAATGTTTTATTACACGCAAAGAGATATTTAAAAAAAACTAATTGTATATAGTTTAGGGGGGTTTTGGGCGATGTTTCGGGTTGTTTCATAGAAACCAGCTCTGGCATCTACTGTTACATGGGCAGTAGTGTCAAGATGATGAGATTAGAGAACAAAGGCCATTAATTAATATTTTTGGATTAGCTTTCTAAATGATGAAAAAGTTTTATAATGAATTAATATGTTGGAAAATAGTTTAACTTTAAGATTTATTTATTTATATATATATATAGTTGTAATAGAAGGCTGCACTCTCACGGATTTCATAAAATTTAACTTTTAATCAGTCTTGTTTAAAAATCAATCAACGTTTCACTCCTGCTTGAGGACTTTCATCAGGATAATACACTTTTACTTTTTATATATATATATATATATATATATATATATATATATATATATATAATACACAAGATCCAGTGCACTCACCTAATCACTAAACAGCTACTTCAATGTAGACAGATTTTATTATTTTTTTTATTTTTTTTTAAACACCTAATCTAGGCAAAATAATGGGGGTTTAGTTACATTATATGATCATACATTGCATAAGCCTGCCACAACGTCAATGTACACCATCTTTGGCAGGTCCTACTCTAACAGCCTAATGTCTGCTCTTATGAGATTAACCCACTTACTTGGGGGGAAAAAATTAAATCTGGGGCTCTCTGCAGTACAAGGCTAAATAGGGCCTGGGATGAGGCACCTGTGACAGGGAGGGGTGCAAAACCAAGGAGTTGGCTAGACTCCCAAATATATATATATGAAACAGGGGGGGGGGGGCTGCACTCACCTGAACATGCATAAATGGGGTGCTGTCAACAAATCTGTCAACATGCTGTTTAGTGGATAGGTGAGTGCACTGGATCTTGTGTATTGTATAATTAGGCCCCCAGCAGCACCCCCATTATGCATGTTCAGGTGAGTGCAGCCTCCCCCCTGTTTCATATATATATATATTTATTAATTTTTTTTGTAAATTATATATTTTTTATATTTTATGTATATGTTGAAAATATCATGCAAAAGGTTTATCTAAAAGCAAATTAAATTAAGGCCCATGTGTAAAAATATTAATTTCTGAGTAAGGTTTCTCTTCTATTAAAAATACATAGCCTTTTTTTGCTTGGATAGAACAGAGTGACCTATCTGGTTTGATGAATTAATGCACCAAGACTCTTTCTCCGTGATATCACAAGGCTGATGTCATCAGAGGCACGGAGGATTAATCACATTCAAAAGATGATTGTTCTTGAGCAACATGTAAGTGTTTAACAGGATCAAGATGATCCAGGACTCCATTAGAAAACCATGCTAGCATTCCTCCTTTCAGAAAAGATATTAAGACTGATTTCTATACAAAACTGATTTTTTTGTAAAAAGGAAAATAGCAAACAAAAAAAAATTAACTAGTTCTAAAATACAAGAGGGATTATTCACCGAACCATGTGTTGCAGACAAGTGATAAACGGATTGCACATTTAACAACACAATAGAAAAAAAAAACATGCTGTTGACTATTTGCCTAAATTTTTTAATTAATTTTATTGGTTCTCCATAATTCCCAGAATAAGCTCAATTCTATTTTGCACATACATTCCATAATTCTGAATAAAGAGTTCTAGAATCTCTGATCAGCCAATGATCTAAGACCTGCTTAGGAACGTCCTAAACCCAGGTAAGAAGTCAGGCTGCTTGGAGTTAAAATTAAAGGGACACTATAGGGGTAGTGGTTATGTTGCTTGGCGTTATAATTAATGGGACACCATAGGCACCCAGACCACTTCACCTCATTGAACTGGTATGGGTGCAGTGACCCTGCTCCCTTAATCCTGCAATATTGTTTACATTGCAGTGTTAAGACTGCCTCTAGTGGCTACCTACCAAACAGACACTAGAGGCTCTTCCTGCAGTTTCACTGAGTTTGGTTTGATGCGAATATGCATGTGAAAGTCCAGCGTCTTGATAAACCTAATATGAAAGCACTGACTCAATACAGCTTTGTATTCATAATTCTATAGTGATCCTTTAACCCGATAAGAGTAGATCTTAACACAAATTTTTTTTTAAATATATTCTTTATTTTTTTATATTGTTGTGCACAAGAGAACAAAGAATGCACAAGAGAATCAGATAACAGAATAAAACACTTTGCATGATGTCATATACATTCAAGAACGTTGTTATGGTACGGCACAATTTTATAATATAATAGAAAAATCAGGCATACATGTCCGAGGACATAACATATATAAAATAGGAGATTCTACTAACACAATTTTATTGTATTACTTACTGCATTAACTGTTTCAAAAGGCTTCCCTCCAGTCTAAGACCTTAGGGAAACATCTGAACTCGAGCTGTGAACATTCTATGCTGGTTGTCACTATTATTTGTTCATTGGAGCCATTTGCTATTACAGTTTTGACACATATTACATTATTTTCTTCATCATCTATTTTACCTTGATTGTTTGTTTAACCTTTTGGGACAAAGCCATACGTGAAATATAGTTTGAGTTTTCCGCGGGTTAGTAACTAACTTTCATCTTGCAAACAGTGCTGCAATTTAACCCATAGCAGCAAACACTTTCCATTTGGGAAGCAAGAGACTTAGACCACCAGAGAACAAAAACACCATTAAAAAAGGTAATTAGTCCATCTACTTCAATGTAGTAAATGGGTTTAAAGAGTTCTTGTCAATGCAGCCACAGCAGAAAACAAGTGATCCATTGGAAGCCAGACAGTCTGGAGCAAGATGACCTGCACAGATAGATATCTCCACTAGAATAAAACATCCAGGCTCATCATTTAAATCCAATTGTCTTAGCATATTTAGTCTATTGATGCTTAGTCCTTCTGCAACGTTGGATCTCTACCAACATCTGATCAGTTCTGTAGATGAACCCCTAGCTCAAAATGTAATGTTACAGCGGAGAAAGACAGTGAACCAATCAGAGGCAGAAAGAAAAGAAAAAATGCGTCCATACACTTGCAAGAAAAAGTATGTGAACCCTTTGGAATGATATGGATTTCTGCACAAATTGGTCATAAAATGTGATCTGATCATCATCTAAGTCACAATAATAGACAATCACAGTCTGCTTAAACTAATAACACACAAAGAATGAAATGTTGCCATGTTTTATTGAACACACCATGTAAACATTCACAGTGCAGGTGGAAAAAGTATGTGAACCCCTAGACTAATGACATCTCCAAGAGCTAATTGGAGTGAGATGTCAGCCAACTGGAGTCCAATCAATGAGATGGGATTGGAGGTGTTGGTTACAGCTGTCCTGCCCTATAAAAAACACACACCAGTTCTGGCATTGCTTTTCACAAGAAGCATTGCCTGATGTGAATGATGCCTCGCACAAAAGAGCTCTCAGAAGACCTACGATTAAGAATTGTTGACTTGCATAAAGCTGGAAAGGGTTATAAAAGCATCTCCAAAAGCCTTGCTGTTCATCAGTCCACGGTAAGACAAATTGTCTATAAATGGAGAAAGTTCAGCACCGCTGCTACTCTCCATAGGAGTGGCCATCCTCTAAAGATGACAGCACCGCAGGGCTCTAATTTCTAAAAGTTTATAAAGCTTGGATTCTGAAAATTACCGTTAGCGTCCCGAAGCCGCGACACACGCGCATGGGGGACAGATAACATACTCCCCCCAACCGCAATATATGTAAAGGAATGTTACATACTTACCCGTCATCCCGCTATGCCAAACTCGTTAAAAAAGCATGTTACACTGCAGGGCCGTAGGACCCTTGCTCCTATAAGTCTACAGGCCCTAGATCCTGAAATTTATCGTAAGCTGCCATAAGCCACGACCCACACACAAGAGGGACAGATAACACAACCTCCCAACCACACTGCATGAAAAGGCATGTTACTTACTTACCTGTCATATCGCTAAGCTAAACTAGTTAAAAATGCATGTTATTCTTCATGACCTGCATTTTTAACTAGTTTAACTCAGCGATATGACAGGTAATTAAGTAACAACGTATTGTGAAATAAGACTGTATGTCCCGTAAGGGCCAAACCCGCTCAAGGGGACTGAAAACAAATGCGCCCAACCCACTCTCTCGCACTAGGGGCCAAGCCATTGCAGCCCTCACACCCCCTTACAATCTGAAACCACACGCACTACACACAGAGTAATCTGAGTGTTATATGACTAAAAGGTATCACTCCCCGGTTGCATAGGAACAAGACACAGGGGGTGGGGAAAGAGCGGCACACCGACAACCCACTCTCCTCCCCACAACCCCATGCAAACCAATACTACCGAATACACCTGACCTACACTAAGAAAACACAAGTGACCAAACCCCTACCCAAACAAAACCAGACTACCTCTAGAAACATAAAAACATAGAAACATGGAATGTGACGGCAGATAAGAACCAATCGGCCCATCTAGTCTGCCCAATTTTCTAAATACTTTAATTAGTCCCTAGTCTTATCTTATAGTTAGGATAGCCTTATGCCTATCCCACGCATGCTTAAACTCCTTTACTGTGTTAACCTCTACCACTTCAGCTGGAAGGCTATTCCATGCATCCACTACCCTCTCAGTAAAGTAATACTTCCTGATATTATTTTTAAACCTTTGTCCCTCTAATTTAAGACTATGTCCTCTTGTTGTGGTAGTTTTTCTTCTTTTAAATATAGTCTCCTCCTTTACTGTGTTGATTCCCTTTATATATTTAAATGTTTCTATCATATCCCCCCTGTCTCGTCTTTCCTCCAAGCTATACATGTTAAGATCCTTTAACCTTTCCTGGTAAGTTTTATCCCGCAATCCATGAACCAGTTTAGTAGCCCTTCTCTGAACCCTCTCTAAGGTATCAATATCCTTCTGAAGATACGGTCTCCAGTACTGTGTACAATACTCCAAGTGAGGTCTCACCAGTGTTCTGTACAATGGCATGAGCACTTCCCTCTTTCTACTGCTAATACCTCTCCCTATACAACCAAGCATTCTGCTAGCATTTCCTGCTGCTCTATTACATTGTCTGCCTACCTTTAAGTCATCAGAAATAATCACCCCTAAATCCCTTTCCTCATATGTTGAGGTTAGGACTCTATCAAATATTCTGTACTCTGCCCTTGGGTTTTTACGTCCAAGATGCATTATCTTGCACTTATCCACATTAAATGTCAGTTGCCACAATTCTGACCATTTTTCTAGTTTACCTAAATCATTTGTCATTTGGCTTATCCCTCCTGGAACATCAACCCTGTTACATATCTTAGTATCATCAGCAAAAAGACATACCTTACCTTCAAGACCTTCTGCAATATCACTAATAAAAATATTAAAGAGAATGGGTCCAAGTACAGATCCCTGAGGTACCCCACTGGTGACAAGTCCAAGCTTCGAATATATTCCATTAACTACAACCCTCTGTTGCCTGTCACTCAGCCACTGCCTTACCCATTCAACAATATTGGAATCCAAACTTAAAGATTGCAGTTTATTGATAAGCCTTCTATGTGCAACAGTGTCAAAAGCCTTACTGAAATCTAGGTAAGCAATGTCTACTGCACCACCCTGATCTATAATTTTAGTTACCCAATAAAAAAAATCAATAAGATTAGTTTGGCATGATCTCCCTGAAGTAAACCCATGTTGTTTCTGATCTTGAAATCCATGTGTTTTTAGATGTTCATCAATCCTATCCTCTACACACGCGACGCCTGGCAACTAACTAGTAAGACCAGGATCCACTCCACCTCCCCTAACCCCAACCCCACCTGGACAGATCCCCATACCTCACACACTCCCCCCTTCATCACTACTTCTCTCTTCACCTCTACTCCGTCTTTCTTTTCCCCTCTCCCCAGCCAGCCCCCACACCGCCTACACCACCAACCCCGAACACAGGAAGACACACACGTTAGGAGCAACACCGCACCATCAGGCATGCCGGCCACCCTGACCTGTCTATCAATTAATTGCAAAGGCTTGAACAACCCCACCAAACAGCACCAACTAATGCGATGGGCAAACAGATCTAGAGCAGACATACTACTCCTCCAGGAGACACACTTCACTCAAGCTAAACAGTTCCCTCTCCTGAGCCGACACTACCAAATCAACCACTATGCCAGCTCCCCCCACGACAAACACAATGGTGTAGCTATCGTTATACGGAAATCATGTCCCCTCTCCATCCAACATACGATAGTCGTTCCACAAGGTCGATACCTCACAGTCACAGGCAAAATAGGCACACACTCCTATGCATTCACCTCCTTATATGCACCAAACACCCCCTCCAGCGCATTTTGGCATACGATCCAGGCACACTTAGCCCTCTTCCCCTCCCACCACTCCATTCTCAGCGGGGATTTCAACGCCATCCAATCACCCACGGTGGACAGACACCGCGCACAACTGCACATACGCCACCGGCAACCGACGTCCAAATCAGACAAACTGCTCTCCTCATTCACCTCACGCACTCACCTGATAGACGCCTGGAGATCCCACCACCCCACATCCCTAGACTACACCTTCTTCTTGCACCCACATCAATTACATTCCCGCATAGACCTCTTTCTCATATCCCCAGCACTGTCGCCCATGGCCAAAAGCACGTCCATCGGCCCCATTACGTGGTCCGACCATGCAGAAATAACGCTAACGCTCAACCTACCATGCACAGGCAGACCCTGGTCATGGCGACTAAACCCCATCCTACTGCACAACCCACAGATCAGACAATCAGTCGACCGAGCCATTACAGATTACTTTCAACTAAACAAGGACGGGGCAATCTCGGAAGGGACCTTATGGGCAGCTCACAAGGCAGTAATCCGGGGAGTCATGATAAACCAAGCAACCAAGCAACAAAAAAAACAGGTAGCCCACCTGGAACAGACACTAACGACTCTCAGGACCCTTGAGGCCAAGCATAAACTCAACCCAACGCCAGACCTAACCGAACAAATCAAAAAATGCCAAACTGATATAAAAGAATTCATGGCGAAAGACTCGACCAAAGCCTTACTTTGGTCAAAACAATTCTTCTACGACAAAGCAAACAAAGCCGACACACTACTCGCACGCAGACTCAATACAAAGAACTGAACACAAACAGATAAATAAAATAATCACACCAGAAGGTGTCCTCATGGTGGACCTGGAAAAAATTGTCAGCATCTTTCAAAAATACTTCGAGGCTCTATATGACCACACACCCGAAGCACAACAACATCCAACATCTAGTAAAACACTCATAGACCAATACTTTAGTCAGGTACCACTGCCCTCCTTACCCACAGAAGCAGCGCAAGCACTGTCCAGCCACATAACGCCGGAAGAACTCGCGGGGACGATAAAAACACTCTGACTCCCTTTGCTTCCTCCCGCGTGGCTCTCAGTGTTAGCTGGGAGGAGTGACGTGCAGTCACTTCCTCCCAGCTTGTGATGTCATCACAGGGTTGGTCCAGTCGCGCTGTTTAAGCTCCCAGTGCTGACCGGGCCCCCTGACAATCCACATCCATCGGGTGGCCCTGACAGTATTGGCCACCCGATGGACCCCTTGGGCGGCGGCCCTGGCGGTTTGCTGCGTGGGCCGGGGCCGCAGAAGATGATGGCGGCGGATACCCGGTCACAGGGGTCCCTGCGACCGCGATATGTACCACGCTGGAGCCAGATACCATGGATTTAAAAGTTTATATTGACACTCTAGTAAGTTAAGACAGTGAATATTTTTATAGGCCTCCCCCAGGACTTTCTTCAGTCTTCCCAACTAATTGGGGTATTTAAATTGAAAGCCCATTTCTTGAGAATAGATTTAATATATATGTCAGGATCACTTGTACCCAGATCTCTACATCCAGCTACCAACTTCGTTAATATTTTTATTTTCAATAATTTCTCTAACTCCTCCACTTTATCTGGTTTAATAGCCAGATGTTTGCTTAAAAACCCCTTTATTCTCAAATAAGTGAAAACTTCGTTGCTATCTCAATTATATTCAATACTCAATGTGTGGAAATCTTTTAATTTGTGATTACGCATTAAGTTACTTATTTTGAAAATGCCTCCCCCACCATCCATTTTTGTAGATTTAAATCCTCCATATTATAAACGATATGTTCTAAAGAAAGGCCATCACTCCAGTATTCTCGGTCACCACTTTCACTATTTCATGGTATAGGGCCCTATTTTTTTATTACCTCTATAGCCCACTGTACAGCCCCCTTCAATGCCAGATGAATAGCATTCTGCTTAAGCAGAGCTGCAGGACTTGGATACTGGTCCTGCCGGTCACCCATAGGCTGTGAGACACAGTTTAGCAGTCTTAGTAAAGGAGTATGCACGCTCGTTCCTAGCTGGCTAATGACACAGCCAGAGGTCCCACCTCCAGCAGCAATATTAAATATCTCAGTATGTACATCCTTTTACACTGAACACTGAAGTGGTCATGGTGATTAAAGTAACCATTTTAATACCCAAATGTCACAGGTCACAATCCTGCCAAAGAGGATTGAGCAACAGTTTAAAAAAGAGGGGCCAACCCATCGCACTGGACACTTCAAAGTGTCAAGTGAACACAACCATTAAATGGTTTCTTCTCAGTTGAATGAATTAAATTTGAAGCTTTAGTCAAAAGATCAGCTGGTTCATGTCTTGTTTAATCACATCAAAGACTAAATTAGAACTCTTTAACTGCTAATGTTAAGATTGTAATTTAACTAATTTCCACAGCATGCTAAAATGGCAGTCTGTATAACATGCTCCTCAATCTGTGTCTGCAGTATCTCAGTTCCAGACAAAGTTTCAGCAAAGGTTTCAAGAAATGTCCATGAATGAACTAACCTATTCTATGGTGAATCTAATGGGGACTCCAGGAGACCTCCAAATGGAAATTATTGAACTTCAATGTGACACGGATCTGAAAATCAAATGCAACAAAGTGTCTCGCCTAGAATTTTACCAAAAGTATTTATTTAGAAAAGGGAATATTTGTCAATTTAATAATGCACACGGCAAGAATCGTTTCCCTCTTCGGAAGCATGTGCTTATGTGAACAGAGGACAAAAATGACTGATTCATCATCAATCATCAATTACAGAACTAATAAGCACTGTAAGGGCAATATTAATGTAGGGAAATTAATAACATAATAAAAATACATACATGCAAAATACCTGGAATGTTTGTGTTTAACATACTTAACTACCTTAACAAAAAACACACAGCAATGTCTATAGACAACAAAATCGGTTACTGACACACCTGTCATGTTATAGCGTCATTAATGTGCTCGGATATATGTAGCCAGCAACCTGCCATGTTATCTTTTATGTAGTAAATTTGTGACGGCGATCTATCAAGCATGACATTCCAAGGTTAATGATGAAATCTAAGTTTAAGCCCAGTTTTAAAATGGTAAAAATGTTCTGACTTTGGTGGTGTGAATGGCAGAATAAGGTGTTTTGTGAAATCCAGATTGTGATTTTTATAACTGTCATGTGATACAGACGGAAAATTAGATTATTCTTGTTGAGGCTTTATTCGTTGATTTTCACTTCTCTGATGATTCTGACCGTGTGCTGGTTTCATAAAAATTAAAATAGAGGGGAAAACTGCCAAAAATTAAACTTAACTAAAATGTCCTTTTATGTAATAACAGCATCCCACATGGTTGCATACTTTTAATTAATTGCATAACTTATTTTCATTGCTCTCTAGAAAGTAGTAATAGGTTATTTTTTGTAATTTTAAATTTTACAATTTATTTTACATTATTTTTCCCGGTGCACTGGAGTAGTGATGTCGCGAACCCGAAATTTTCGGTTCGCGAACGGCGAACGCGAACTTCCGCAAATGTTCGCGAACCGGCGAACCGCCCGAAACGCCATTGACTTCAATGGGGAGGCGAATTTTAAAACACACAGGGACTCTTTCTGGCCACAATAGGGATGGAAAAGTTGTTTCAAGGGGACTAACACCTGGACTGTGGCATGCCGGAGGGGGATCCATGGCAAAACTCCCATGGAAAATTACACAGTTGATACAGAGTCTGGTTTTAATCCATAAGGGCAGAAATCACCTAACATTCCTAAATCACAATCAATATGGATTGACACCTGACATATGACATGTTGACACCTTGACATATGGATTGACACCTGTCCTCAGAGCCCCTGATGCACACGGACACAGAGCAGAATAGAGACTGGTCCCCCTACATAGGGTCACTTGGCAGATATGGATTGACACCTGTCCTAAGGATCCCTGATACACACTGACACAGAGCAGAATAGGGACTGTTCCCCCTACATCGGGTCACTTGGCAGATATGGATTGACACCTTGTTACAAACTGCTATTTGTAACGGGCCCTTTAAATGGCAAATTGCCCTGTTTCCCTGGGTTGTGGAGAAGCCTCTTTGCCAGCCTCCTCCCGCATGACTATGGCCCCTGGGAGATTGTGAAAATGTATGCACTTTTATTTGGTGTGTATGGCCCTTTAAGACTGTCGGTGGGCATATTGGGGCTTATGGACTCTTTATGTGACTGGTGCTGGCCCTTTAAACACCTTTTTTGGGACATCAGGAAGATTGGGACACTGCCCCTTTAAGGCCGTGTCCCCAGACTTGTTGGGGACACGGCCCCTTTAAGACGGTGTCCCCTGTGTCCCCAGACCTGGTGCAAACCCTTTGTGCCTGCCTTGCTATTTCCCACTTGGTTCAGTAAATGGGAAATTATTTCAGCTGCAGAGACTAAGTCCCATTCGGCGATGGGACTTAGTCTTTTTTTCAGCCGTTTTTTTCAGCCTTATTTCAGCTGCAGAGACTAAGTCCCATTCGGCGATGGGACTTAGTCTTTTTTTCAGCCGTTTTTCAGCCTTATTTCAGCTGCAGAGACTAAGTCCCATTCGTGATGGGACTTAGTCTTTTCAACCTTATTTCAGCTGCAGGAGACTACGAGTCCCATTGGCTGATGGGACTTGAGTCTTTTCAACGTTTTTCCATGCTTATTTCAGCTGCAGAGACTAAGTCCCATTGGTGATGGGACTTGAATGCTTTACCTAAACGCCGTTTTTTTCAGCCTTATTTCAGCTGCAGAGACCAAGTCCCATTCGGCGATGGGACTTAGTCTTTTTTTCAGCCTTATTTCAGCTGCAGAGACTAAGTCCCATTCGGCGATGGGACTTAGTCTTTTTTTCAGCCGTTTTTTTCAGCCTTATTTCAGCTGCAGAGACTAAGTCCCATTCGCCATGGGACTTAGTCGTTTTTTCAGCCTGAAATAGACCGACCTCACAGCCCAAATCTATGGAACTGTTTTGGGCAGGAAAATGTGCTTGCAGTCGGTCATAAAGGGACCTACAGCTAACTTTTTAACCCCTGGATGGATTTGGCCGATTTTTTGGTTATGTTTATGTTTTAAGTGTGCTGATTCCAAATATGTAATTATGAAGATGGGATGTGTAGTTTTAAAGTTACAGGGTATGGCTAAAAACTGTATTTTTACTGCCTGTGCTTAATTATGTTAATCTCTTCCCAAACGTCATTTCGTTCAAAGTGGAGAGAATGTTAAAAAAATATATTTTTGTTCGGAGTGTGAGAAATGCTTTTCAGCCGCTTCTAATCTTAAGCATCATTTGAGTGAGCCATACAGGAGAAACCCAATAGTGGTGTGTTTAGTATTGTTCTTGACTACTAATACCTTCGCCTCCTGCAATACCAGTGACGGTATATGGCAAGCTTATTTTAGGAACCGCGGCAACTTGGGACCCTATAAGGTCAAATTCGCTCAACAGGCTTACAACATTTGTCCCTGGAAACTATCCTGACATTCTGTTACAATTTGTAGGCGGATATGGCAGTGATTTCTGTAACAGGGAGATGGAAGAAGATGCTTTGGTCGGG
>OW240916.1:18123739-18225193 GCA_933207985.1 Pelobates cultripes
TCAGACTTGCTTATCCAAAGGTTATTTTAAATACATACGTCTGAAACGTCCTCCCAGGATCTCTCCTTTTCCTACCTGGGATTTGTCCTTGATTCTTTAAGCCCTTTGTGAACCACCATTTATACCGTTACTAGAGGTTCCCCTAAAACTGCTTACTTTCAAGACGGTGTTCCTGGTGGCAATCAACTCCGCTAGAAGGATAGGTGAAATTCGGGCTCTATCTTCCGCTCCTAAATTTACTGTTTTTCATCAAGACAAAGTAGTCCTGCACCCCAGGCCTTCATTTTTGCCCAAGTTGATTTCTAGTACATCTGTGAACCAACCTATTCTGCCTTCCTTCTGCCAATCTCCTTCATCGGATATTGAAAGAAAGTGGTATCTCCTTGATGTTAGAAGAGCATTGAAACTTTACCTTCAGAGAACACAAGGCTTTAGGACCTCGGATCGTCTTTTTGTCTCCTTTCAGGGCACTAACAAGGGTTGTACTGCCTCCAAGCCTTCTTTATCCAGATGGCTTACTGATACCATTAAGTTGGCTTATAAATCCAAAGGAGTTACCATTGAAGGCCCATTCCACTAGGGCTATAGCAACTTCCTGGGCAGAAAAAGCAGAGGCCTCACCTGAAGACATCTGTAAAGCGGCTACTTGGTCTTCATTGCATATGTTTATTAAACATTATAGGCTGGACATATTCTCATCCTTTGAAGCTGCTTTTGGGCGTAAGGTGCTACAGGCTGTAGCCTTCTAAGTTCCCACCCTCTACTCGTTTTGCAGGGATCTTGCTATATCCCACTTGTGAGTACTGCCACTATACATGAGAAAAAACAGTAATTTTACTTACCGTAAATTCCTTTTTTCTTAGTATAGTGGCAGTACTGTCTTTCCCTCCACTTTTATATGGATTAAATAACTTTTGCAGTATTCAGTCTCCGTTTGGTTATTTTTTATTACTGGAGTTCTCTAAGTTACAGGTTATATAGGGGCAGCAGGCGGAGCACACAATTATCTTTCACAGAAGGGGGAGCTTCTTGTCCAGCCTAGAAGGAACATCCCACTTGTGAGTACTGCCACTATACTAAGAAAAAAGGAATTTACGGTAAGTAAAATTACTGTTTTTCATTGAGGCGGAGTCACGGGTAGGGGAGATGTGCCAAGAGCTGTAAAAACAAAGTGATTTAACTCCTAAACTGCAGGTAATTGAGCAGTGAGACTGCAGGGGCATGATTTACACACCAAAACTGCTTAATTCAACTAAACTTTTTGCCCTGACCTGCCTATGACCTGTATAAAAGTTGGTGAATCCTTTACCAACACTAACTAAAACTAAAATTACTTGTTTCATTATGCGCACAATATGCAATCCTGGGTACATACATATCATTTACTCAAAAGCTTCAATTAAAGTTCATGTTACTTACAGTAGTAATGCCAATGTCTGGAGTGTCCCTCTGCAAATTGCACTCTCAGGTAGGTAAGATTTCACACCTTACATCTGTCTGCACTGCAAACTGTCTCCAATCTCAGGTAGGTAAGGTGTCACTGTAACACCTTAGGTGTGGACACGATGCAAGCTGTCTACAGTCTCCGGTAAGTAAAGCTCCTCTCTGCCTGCTTACTCTATTTCTCTCTACTTGCTCGGTTCTCTATTCCCCTCTACTTCCTCTGCTCCCCTTTACTTACTCTGCTCTCCCTTACTTGCTCTGCTGTCTGCGCCCCTTGGCTTGCTCTTCTCCTCCCTACTTGCTCTGCTCCCCTTTGTTTGCTATGCTCCCCCTTACTTGCTCGGCTCTCTGCTCCCCTTTGCTTGCTGTGCTCCCACTTATTTGCTCTGCTCCCCCTTACCTTCTTAGCTCTCTGCTCCCCCTTACTTGTTCTGCTCTCTGCTCCCCTTTGCTTGCTCTGCTTCCCTTTATTTGCTTTATTTTAGAAAAACTACCACAACAAGAGGACATAGTCTTAAATTAGAGGGACAACGGTTTAAAAATATCAGGAAGTATTACTTTACTGAGAGGGTAGTGGATGCATGGAATAGCCTTCCAGCTGAAGTGGTAGAGGTTAACACAGTAAAGGAGTTTAAGCATGCGTGGGATAGGCATAAGGCTATCCTTACTATAAGATAAGGCTAGGGACTAATGAAAATATTTCGAAAATTGGGCAGACTAGATGGGCCGTATGGTTCTTATCTGCCGTCACATTCTATGTTTCTGTGCTCCCCCCTCACTTGCTCTGGTCTCTGCTCCCCCTTACTTGCTCTGCTCTCTGCTCCCCCTTACTTGCTCTGCGCTCTGCTCCCCTTACCTGCTTTGCTCCCCTTTATATGTTCTGATCTAGGGATCGACCGATTATCGGTCTGGCCGATATTATCGGCCGATATTTGGTATTTTCGGCAATATCGGTATCGGCCAATTCAGATACCGATATTGCCGATAATATATAACAGGACCGCCGGGCCCATTACAAGCCCGGCGGTCCTGTGGGGGCCAGCAGCAAGCGCTGACTTACCACCTTGCATGCAGCTCCTACAGCTCTCTGTGTAAATCTCGCGAGACCCGCGGCCGCAGAGCGTTGCCACGGGTTACCATGGCAACGCTCCGCGCGGCACTAAGAGCCGCGAGATTTACATAGGGAGCTGCTTGCAAGGTAAGTCAGCGCTTGCTGCTGCTGAGCCACCACTGTAGTTAACAAGCCACTGGACCACCAGGGAATACTATATCCCCCTCCCTGGTAAGAAGCAGGGAGGGGGGACTAAACAAAAAAAAAAAACATTTTTAAATATTAAAAAAAATATTAAAATAAAAAATTACACAAATTACATCACTACACACACACCCAAACACACACTACACAAACAAACACTGCATTACATACACACTACACAGACACAAACACACTCTACACAAACACACACTGGGGGGGGGACTAAACAAAAAAACATTTAAATATTAAAAAAAATATTAAAATAAAAAATTACACAAATTACATCACTACACAAACACACACACACTGCATTACATACACACACACTGCATTACATACACACACTACACAGACACACACACTGCATTACATACACACACTACACAGACAGACACTACACACACACCACAAACACACACTGCACACATACTGCATTACAGACACACACTGCACACACTACACTGCACACACACTGCATTACATACACACTACACAAACACAGTACACATACTGCATTACATACACATACACACTACACAGGCACACACACTGCATTACATACACACTACACAAACACACACTGCACACACTACACTGCACACACACTGCATTACATACACACACTGCATTACATACACACTACACAAACACAGTACACATACTGCATTACAGACACACACTGCACACACTACACTGCACACACACTGCATTACATACACACTACACAAACACAGTACACATACTGCATTACATACACACTACACAGACACACACTGCATTACATACACACTACACAAACACACACTGCATTACATACATACACACTACACAAACACACACACACTGCATTACATACACACACAAAAACACACTGCATTATACACACACACTACATAAACACACTGCATTATATACACACACTACATAAACACACTGCATTATATACACACACTACATAAACACACTGCATTATATACACACTACACACACTGCATTATATACACACACACTACACAAACACACACAGTTCCCCTGTCTAAACACACTTCATCCACTACATGTGGCATGTATATTTTGTGCATTTACCTTTCGAATTAGTTTATTTATTCAAAATAGTAAATGTACAGAATATCGGCAAGATATTGGCTATCGGCCTGAAAGTTCGCAGATTATCGGTATCGGTATCGGCTCTAAAAATCAATATCGGTCGATCCCTATTCTGATCCCTCTTACTTGCTCTGCTCCCCCTTACTTGCTATGCTCCACTTTATTTGCTCTGCTCCCACTCACTTACTCTGCTCTCTGCTCCCCCTTACCTGCTCCCCTTTGTTTGCTCTGCTCCCCCCTTGCTTGCTGTGCTCTCTGCTCCCCTTTGCTTGCGCTTCTCTGCTTATGCTCTTCAGTGCCACATGGTAGCCCCGCACTGTATGCTCCCGGTCTGCGCTCACTCTCTATGGTATACCTATGACGTTACGCACGCTGGCGCTGCTCAGCCTCGCAATTGAAGTCATTCTGGAATTGACAGCCACGAGGTAGGGTAAAGCAGTGCTTCCTCACTGCGTGGAGGCTTATTTTGATGTAAAATTAAAGGGGGGAAGGCAGGGAGCGCAGCGAGCCATAAAGTTAGTTTCAATAAGGGTAGTGGGGACACCAGGGGCAGCACGGCCTGATCTAGGGGGGCCAGTTCAGGTGCCAGGTACATTGTAATTAGCATACAATGCTGAAAGTGTGGATCTTAATTAATATCATAAGAAAACATATATACATATCTGGTAAACTTCCTAATATGCCTAATACACCAGCACAGCATGGTCCATTAGTTCCAGGACAGTGGGTTGTAGGCAGGGGGCAGCCATGTTCTCTTGGTAGCTGCATAAGTTTGCATATGCAGAAAAAAAGGATTAATGCAAGATATTGTCAAGAGAAAAGTGATAAGACAAAGCGATGAAAGACTTGCTATTATATTAGTAACAGATTTCAAAGTCTAATTCCAAGAATGCAAAGAAAATTGCATTATGGCTTAATGAAAACATTCATGCCACAGAAGCAACAGACAGGATTTTTACTTATTGTATTACTTCCTTCTGGATTGTAATATCCACTATATATGAAAAGTTTTATAAAACATAATAATTGTTTTATAAAACATGATAATTTCCATACTGTCAGTTACTCTAGCTGTTGATTAAACATATTATAACAGAATAACTATTTTTGGAGTCTGAAGTTTCCAGCCAAGGTTGCGGAGATACAGAGACATATAAACATTGCTTCCATTCCAAGGATTTTTATATTCCAAATCATGAACAACTTTATTACATACAGCCATAAAGAGAAAGACATGGCTTTTAAAAAAAACATTCAATGCAGTACACTGCAGCATATATTTTATATAATATATGCTGACTAGTTTATATTTTTACATAAACCGAGTTGAAATTATACTCCCCCCCCCCCTTCCCCCCCCCTAGAAAATCTGTTATTATCAAAAACATAACAGAAGGGCAATAGGTTGTTATACATCCTTTGCTTCACTAAATGCTCTGCAAAAATATTTATAAAATAATTCAAAATAATATATATGTAAGATAAATCATGGCAAAATAAACTTATAAATATACAGGATCTCTGATAACATTTAAACTGAAATTGTTAAAAGGCTTATTTAAATAAAATGTTAAATACATTTACAGCTTTAAATGTGACCAAAAGATACTAAATGATGTGTTAAGCAGCCAGCCCAATTCACTATAATAGCATAAGTATTCTACTATTTAAAGTGTAAAATTCCTTCACATAATGACTTTGCTTACTCAGGTACAGACTTTAGTCTATTGCAATGGAAGAAGGATTAAAGTCCACCAATTTTAAAAGGGAAAGCTTACTTAAATAAGTGGTACTATCCCACTGTACCTGTACTGCTAGCAGTAAGGAAATTAGAACAATGATATTGTACTACTGACTGTAATCAGATCAGACACATGCAATCTCAGTGAATTTCATAAACTAGGTTTTCATAAAATAACATAAAATAAGATTACATATCAATGTTGTTTATATATGAATATATCAATGTTGTTTAGAAATAAATATATATAGACTAGGCAATAAGAGTTTTTACATGATGTATCAGAGCCAGGAACTGATTTATATCTAGATCTAATAATGCATAATATTTTTTAAGAAACAAAAAACTGCACTGTCAATTAAAGTGATAATATATAAAATCACATTGCATATCACATATCTGCTATATGAAAAGTATAATTAAAGTGACATTATTGTCCAAAGCCCCCTCACATCTATTTTATAAAATCTATAGTTTTTTTGTGGTCACCTCTAAAGGGGCCTCTGAAACTGGGGGGCTGAGAGAGGTGCTCATCCGAAAAGGAATCTGATTCCAGACTTAATTTTTTTTTTTTAATTATAGAAAATGAATAATGGAAACACCCAGAACATGCATTTTTGTTTATAATCTTAATTTGCAGATAATTTATGCCTTAAAGCCATATAAAGAATATTTAATAAAAAAATGCAGGTGTCTTTAAAGGTAAATCAATGTTAAAAAAGAATGTTTTTTTTTTTTTTTTTACCACAATATAAACAGCTTTGTTAAACAGATTCAAGTACAAGTACTTATGACAAGAAATATACAGAATCCGTTTACAACAGGCAGGTTTAGCATAAATGCTAAGTTATTTTTATTTATTTTTTTGGATTTGTTATTGCCCAAGAAATCTCTGAACATACTCAGAACTTTATATATTTAACAAGTAAAAAAAAAAAGCAGATTGCAATGGACACCATTACAATATTGCTTTGCCAATTTGGGGTCAGAGCTTTAAAGAATAAATAAATAAATATTCTATAGCTTGCTAGACCATTGGCTTATAATGAACAGTTGGCACAACAAATAAAATAATTTGTTATACTACACAGTATAGCTGTGACAAAATAATATACAGGGGACGGGGCCAGGCCACCAAGCGGAACAGCAGCAGAACATCATGTCTCCTGGCCTGAGCCCCGGAAAATGGCAATAAACCAGCACACAGACTACCTTAAAACTGTATTACTCAACATATAATTAAAGAGAAGCACCTAAGCTGTATGAAGATACCAAACTGAGACCAGTAATGAGCCGGGAACACTGAGGCTAATAAAGCGACACACAGATAATTGCCCAACAGACCAGTGAGGACAGTTTACCGGCTATAATGCCTTTGCAGAGGACAACGTAGACATGAGGGGCGGCCCGGCCCCGCTTCCCCACCCCCCCAGCCGGCGGGGGTAATCCCGGCCTCATGGAGACGGCGCACTCCAAGGCGGAAGCTACCGCGTGGGGACCATGCCGATCACCTGAACAGGCCACCTGAATGGAGCCCGTCTGAAGACATACTCCGGAAGGAAAAGATACACAGATGATTTATTAAGGGAGACTGACTTGGGCAGCTCATGCAGACCCTGGCAATGCCGAGCGCCGGACGAACCCTCCGCGCTAGAAGTGAGTACCTGAGCATCTGGGCTTGAGAGGTCCCCAGAGAGCCTTGTCCCTGATGCCGTGAGCCCTGCGGGGCGGGACCTGCGCTGTCCTTCCGACGGACCGGTGGACGTGGAGGATAAGCACCAGCTCCAAACGTGGCCGGCACCGGGAGAGACATAAGAGTGCACACTTTAAGAGCACTTTAAGAGGACTTACGTGGAGCTGGGGAGGTGCAGGGAGCAGACGACCCACGGACTTTGTGGTGGGGTCCAGTGGACAGTTTGTGCTCCTGAGTGCCCACAGTGCAGCGGGAGACCAGGCTGGCGGGCGGGGGTCGGCTAGGGGAAGACGGAAGGAGGCCTGGTGACCGTTTTAAAGCAGTGCAATGAGAGACTCCCTTCAGACGGCCATGCAGGCCGACATAGCTACCCTGCCGTTTATAGTTATCATTTTTTTTTCTGCATTTAATGTATAGATCGATAACCTATGTACCAGATTTAAGCATGCGATACTAGTAAACATACATTCAGCAAGTGGTTTCCACTTAACCCCTTCAGGACGGGTGACCGACGAGGTCCGTCACAGAGGGGAGACCCTTAACGACGGGTGACGGACCTCGTCCGTCACGCGGTAAAATTAACCCCGGATCGCCCCTATCGCAGCGATCGCGGGGTTAATGGTGCTCCCGGTATGCCTCTGCATTAGAGGCATACCGGGAGCACCCGGTCAGGCTGCCCAGCACATGTGCTCTGTATACTCACCTACCGGCTCCCTGCACTTCCGGGTTCTGTGTGAAGTGCAGGGAGCCGGATCAGTGCTGATCCTGCCCCCTGCTGTTTAAAAAAATAAAGTTTATTTAAAGTCCCCCCCCCTTACCCATTTTAATAAAAAATTAACCCCTTCCCTGCCAATTGATCACTGACTACAGTGATCAATTGGCAGGGATTACATTTTACTATGATCTGATTTTTTTTTTTTAACCCCTGAGGGTTAATTCTTTTTTTTTAACCCTCAGGGGTTAAATTAATTAAATTATTTTTAAATTATGTATTTAGCTAGCTGGGGTAGGTGGAAGTTAGTGGGGAATTGGGGGATTTGGCGTTAGGCTAACTAGGGGTTAACGTGTAAATGGACAAAATAGGGATACAGCTGAATGACTAAAAAACATAAGAATACATAGTACATAGTGAAGTACCGTCACAGTAATAAAATATAAACTTCAATGATTGCACTCACAAAATAGTGATGGATAATGCGCCTTTAAGCCCTCAAGGGCTGCAATGGTATTCACCCTCCACGAATAGGTTGCTCTGTCTTCAAAGAAGTGGGAGTATGCCAGTGAAGTATAAAATTTTTTTTTTTTTTTATTAAAGGCACTAATAAGCCTATATCAAAAAAATCAATAGTTAAAAATATACAAATAGTACTGCATCTAACGCGTTTCGTCCATACAAATTGGACTTCATCAGAGAGAATTTTTTTGCAGTATACACAAAATGTCAAATACAAAGCATGCATAATCCCACCCCCAACAGAGTCCCTTAAATATAACCAGTCCGATTGTTGATTGGAGAGTTCCTTTGTAGGCAGTCCCTCTTCAATAAAATCAATATTTTCCAGGTGATCGCCACCTTAAAATTCGCGGCTAAGACCAGCTGGTAATCCGTCCGGTGATGTTCTGCGTTCCAAATCACAACTTCCGGTTGCGTTCCACACATGCATTTCCGGCGGCGAAACAACCACGCACGTCACAACCACTGACGTTGCGTTCCAAGATCGGGCCCATGCGTTCCAAACGACCAGCCCTTTGAATGCTAAGAAGACTAAAAGGAGCAGTCTTAGAATAATTTGAACATCAACATAACCATTCTCATAATACAAATTAAACCACATCAGATTTGAAAAAAGGGACTAGGGGTTAACGTTAAAAAAAAGTTTTAAAAGAAACTTTAAAAAGTTAAAAATTAAGCTTAAAAAAATGTTTTAATAACATTTAAGTAAAAAAAACAAAAAAACACACTTTACCTAGTCCAAATAAAAATTAACCCCTTCCCTGCCAGTCGATCACTGCCTACAGCGATCAAATAGAGATCACAGTATTATACTGTGATCTAATTTTTTTTAACCCCTGAGGATTAACTTTTTATTTTTTTTTAACCCTCAGGGGTTCAATTTATTTAATTAATTAATTTAAATATTTTATAACTATATATTTTGCTAGCTAGGGTGGGTGGGAGTTATGGGAAAATGGGGAATTTACTGTTAGTGCTGCGTACTGCTAGTTAGGGGTTAACGGTAAAAAAAAAAGCTTAGAAAAATGTTAAATCTGTAAAAAAGTTTTAAGAAAGTTTAGGAAAGTTTAAAAAAAATTTATAAGCAAAACAAAAGTTTAAAAACTAGTTTTTAAAAGTAAAAAAGTTATAAAAAGTAAAAAAATACATTTTAAAAACGCTCATTACCACTACACCTGGAACAAACTAGAGAAAAAATTATCCCACGCCAAGGTTCAAAATATGCCTTTTGAATTACCCCAGGGTGTATTCTTTAATAAATAGTATGTGTTTGTGGGGAAGTTTCAATAACCAACCGTCTAAACTACTCCAAATTGGAACATGGACACAGCGTAAAACTTCAAAGTTAGAAAAAAACTGAATGGCTGCGTCTCAAATGCGCCCCTTCAACATCCACATATACCTGGCAAAGGTACATACGGGGGTATTGCTGTACTCAGCCGACATAGCTGAGCAACATATGAAGTATTATACAGTCATAGCACACATAAGGTTTGCAAAATATGCTGCGCAAACTCACTTTGTATGTCAAAAAGGCAGAAAAAATGCTTATTACCACTACACTTGGTACAAGCTAGCGGAAAAATGATCCCACACTAAGGTTCAAAATATGCCTTTTGAAATACCCTGGGATGTCTTCTTTAAGAAATGGTATGGCTTTATGGGGAATTTGGATTATATAGCCTGGTAAAATACTCTAAAATGGGACATAGGCACAGCATAAAAATTCAAAGTTTGAAAAAAACTGGAATGGCTGTGTCCCAAATGTGCCCCTCCGATGTCCACACATACCTGGCAAAGGTACATACGGGGGTATTGCTGTACTCAGCCGACATAGCTGAGCAACATATGAAGTATTATACAGTCGTAGCACACATAAGGTTTGCAAAATATACTGTGCAAACTCACTTTGTATGTCAAAAAGGCAGAAAAAACGCTTATTACCACTACATCTGGTACAAGCTAGCGGAAAAATGATCCCACGCTAAGGTTCAAACTATACCTTTTGAAACACCCTGGGGTGTCTACTTTAAGAAATGGTAGGCCTTTGTGGGGTAGTTTGAATTTAAAACCTGCGAAGATGCTTGGAAATTGCACATAGGCCCAGCGTCAAAATTCAAAGTTTGGTAAAAACGGATATGGCTTGGTCTCCTATATGGCACTGTAGCTTCACAAAATAGTGACAAAGACATTCATTGGGGGTGTATTTTTACTCAAAAGACTTAGCTGAGTATAATTTGGGAGGTTTGAACTTAGTGGCACATATGAAATATACAAAACGCCCAGCAAAAATGCAATCCGTATGTAAAAAATGCACAAAATTTTTTTTTACCACATACTTTGGCATATATTGGTGAAAAAATGGGGGCATGTTAAGGCACAATATGCACCTTATAAGATACCCTGGAGTGTCTACTTTTACAAATGGTAGGCCTTTGTGGGTTTTTTGAACAGTCAAACTGTTATAATACCCCCAAATGGAAGCTAAGGCTCATTAAATCCATCTCTCAAAATTCTACTGTGAATACTGAAAAGGACAGGGTATCCTGTATGGCACTGTAACTTCACGAAATAGTGCCAAAGACATTCATATGGGGTGTCATTTTACCCAGAAGACTTAGCTGAGCATAATTGGGGGGGTTTGAACTTAGTGGCACATATGAAATATACAAAACGCCCAGCAAAAATGCAATCCGTATGTAAAAAATGCACAAATTATTTTTTTACCACATACTTTGGCATATATTGGTGAAAAAATGGGGGCATGTTAAGGCACAATATGCACCTTATAAGATACCCTGGAGTGTCTACTTTTACAAATGGTAGGCCTTTTGTGGGGTTTTTTTGAACAGTCAAACTGTTATAATACCCCAAATGGAAGCTAAGGCTCATTAAATCCATCTCTCAAAATTCTACTGTGAATACTGTAAAGGACAGGTCTCCTATATGGCACTGTAGCTTCACGAAATAGTGCCAAAGACATTCATATGGGGGTGTCATTTTACTCAGAAGACTTAGCTGAGCATAATTTGGGGGGTTTGAACTTAGTGGCACATATGAAATATACAAAACGCCCAGCAAAAATGCAATCCGTATGTAAAAAATGCACAAAATTATTTTTTACCACATACTTTGGCATATATTGGTGAAAAAATGGGGGCATGTTAAGGCACAATATGCACCTTATGAGATACCCTGGAGTGTCTACTTTTACAAATGGTAGGCCTTTGTGGGGGTTTTTGAACAGTCAAACTGTTATAATACCCCAAATGGAAGCTAAGGCTCATTAAATCCATCTCTCAAAATTCTACTGTGAATACTGAAAAGGACAGGTATCCTGTATGGCACTGTAACTTCTCGAAATAGTGCAAAAGACATACAATGGGGGTGTCATTTTACTAAGCAGATGTAACTGAACACAAAATAAAACTTTGTACAGGAATAGCACACACCAACTTTACAAAATATACACGAGAATTTCTCTGTTATAAGTTTGTGTGCCAAAAACCAAAAAGAACACACTTTTACTCCAATATTTAGCAGAGGTTGGCGGTGAAATGGCTACGTAGAAAGTGTCAAAACAACCTTAGGTAAATAGCCCGTGATGTCTACTTTATATAAATATATACTTTGTGTGGCAATTTTGTTTTCTTTTATGGCTATTAAGCTTACAAGACAAACATACCAAATTCTAAAATCGCTCCACATTAAAAAGTTTATTTTACTCCTTGTGCTTTGTGACCTGTAACTACCAAAAAAACCTTAAAATCCCAGACACATTATATATTCTGTAAATCAGAACAACTTAATGAATTTATTTTTAATTACTTTCCTTAACCTGCACTAATTATGCACACATTATTATTGCAAAAACTGTAAAAAAACCCAATATTTTTCATTTTTTTTGCATTTTTCGGTATTTTTTTTATAATAAGTAAGCATTTATATATATATATGTTATATCAAATTAAAGCCCTTTCTGTCCTTTAAAAAACAGTATATAATATGTGTCGGTGCAATAAATGAGAGAGATGCAAATTGCAGTTGAACGCAAACAGCAAGAAAATGCAAAATTGCTTCATTAAGCGTAAGTCAAGCTTCTGAAGCTGTGTCCTTAAGGGGTTAATAAGGTACCTAAGGGGTGGACGGCAGCACTGTAACATAAAAGCAAATAGAAACACACAAAATTAAACACTCAAACTCTGTTTAACGCCACTCAATATTGGAAAAATGTTTTAAGTCAACTACCATAATTTAAAGTCTGATTCCTTTTTGGAATAAATGTTTTTGTCTCTCTCTTGCTAACTGCTAAAAATCAGACACACATTGTCAAAGTATGGGGTGGTGAGTGACAATCTCTCAGATGGCCACTAGAGGTGCTTCCTGTGTGCAGCACTGACGTTCAGGGTCTCCACGCTCCCCATAGAGATGCATTGATTCAGTGCATCTCTTTGAGGAGATGCTGATTGACGCAACTTTCATTGGATTGGTTGAGATAGTCAAGATCAGGGGTCCTCAAACTCTGGCCCCCCCCAGATGTTGCTGAACTACAACTCCCATCATTCTCTGGCTATCTATGTAATTTAAAGAATCATGGGAGTTGTAGTTCAGCAACATCTGGGGGGCCGGAGTTTCAGGACCCCTGGTCAAGATTAAAGGACCACTATAGGCACCCAGACCACTTCAGCGCAATGAAGTGGTCTGGGTGCCAGGTCCATCTAGGGTTAACCCTGCAGCTGTAAACATAGCAGTTTCGGAGAAACTGCAATTTTTACAATAGGGTTAATCCAGCCGCTAGTGGCTGTCTCATTGACAGCTGCTAGAGGCGCTTCCGCTCTTCTCACTGTGAAAATCACAGCGAAAAGACGCTGACATCCATAGGAAAGCATTGAGAAATGCTTTAATATGGACTGATTGAATGCACGCGCGGCTCTTGCCGTGCATGCGCATTCAGTGCTGACGTCGGAAGAGAGGTGAGTGTTCTCCATCGCTGAGGGAGCCCGGCGCTGGAGAAAGGTAAGAGTTTAACCCCTTCCTCCCCCTTCAGCCCGGCGAAAGTGGGACCCTGAGGGTGGGGGTGACCTAAAGTCACTATAGTGCCAGGAAAACGAGTTTGTTTTCCAGGAACTATAGTGGTCCTTTAATGATCTCAGCCATGAAGGCAGAGCAGGCCAGCCATGGTGAGTCCGGCACTATAAATGACATCAGTAAAAAAATCACCTTTTTAACAGGGGAAAAGCATGGAAGGATACCTAAACAGTGCATTTACATCTATAGTGTCAGGAATACTGGTTTGTATTCCTTGACACTATAGTGTTCCTTTAAGACCTAGTCAAACTACATTAGGAGGATACCCAATGTGTTTTTAAAGTACTTTAGTTTGAACAGTCACAGGGTCACTGTTGCAACATTCAAAATGAAACTTTGCAGACTGTCCCTGGTTCCTACACAGTAAAAAGCCAGAGTATAATCACCTCAAATATTTTCGTAGAACATCAGAAGTAATAGCTCTTTGACTTCTGCAAGGATAAAGTCACCAAATGAGAACACGTTGTATCTAACGGAGAGGACGGTGACGTAGGTCACATGTTTAGTAGCTGCCATGTCTATGTAGGAGTAAAATGTAAACTAAACAATAGTGTGTATATCATTTTTTTCATTATTATTTTCTTGTTTTGTTTTGCAAAGGAGCCCCTTTAAGTTGATGTTCCTGGATTGCTGCTCAGACAGTGCAGTGATGGAATGTGCGTTTTTAAACTCCAAGACCTTTCTGAAGAGTGTCGGTAAAATGAAGAACAGGGGAAGCAATTTATTTAAAATGCTAACATTCAACAAACAAACCAGACACTAAGACGTTTGAAATCGTCCATACAAAACGTGTGGTAAAGTTTATTTTCCTTAGAACCTGTAAAGTGCTCTCGCTCGCGTGGAACAGCACTGTGTAAACTGTTTATCTAAGATCCTTTCTTGGCGTTCACTCAATAAACTCACCGTAATAATCCCATTCATACAGCAAACAGACCATGGATTAGGAGAGTCTGAAGGGCCAATTTAACCTCTTTGGTACCAGTTCCTCTACCTGACTCTAAACCGTAAGACTGTAGCAACCTTACTGTAAAGGGTTACTTCAACCCTCTATAAATTACCAGATTTTTAAATTTAGATTGCCCCCACTTAAATTTACCAGTAAGGGACAGAAAACGTTATCAGGATTCCAGCGCCTGGTGAAGCTCCTTGCACTGGATTTTACACCTCGTCCAATGTCACAGACTTCCTTCCATGGTACAATCTGATGCTTATCAGAGAGAAGCATTTGATTTGACCATTCTCTGACTCAGAGCACATTATTATTGTAATTATTATTTTATTATTTATATAGCACCACCAGATTCCGTAGCGCTGTTCAATGGCACATGCGCAAGCTTTGAGCCAATAAAGAAGGGAGGCAATGAAAAAAAAGGAGGGGGCAGCTAATAGAAGGAGTGTATATCAAGCTATCTGGAAGGGGAGAAGTTGGCACAGAATTAACTTTAGGTCATCTGGACCAGAGTTCCAGGCTGCCTAAGACATGTAACTAGCCCCCGGCACAAAATTGCATATCTCTGAATGTACTGATTCCAACCACTTTTACCACTTCTAAAAGCAGCAGTGGTCATGGTACGTCGAGTAACCTTTAAACTTAATAGGGAATTTTCTCTAGTGTCTTCAAAAGCTGGACAACAGACTGGCGGTGCAGAAAGTTTGGGGGTATGCTACATTTTTATTACTTTCAGATGTAAATACCAACATTTTATACCTGCGCATGTACAAAACATGTGCCATTGTTTGAAGTCAAAACAAGAAAACGTGGCAAATTGTCCAAATTTGTGTGGACCACTGTATACCAGTTGTAGACTTTATATATTAAAGACAAACGCGTCTGAAAATTTTCACCATTGAATTAAAACTGAATTTTTTATTTTTTTAACTTATTTCTTTTTATGTAATGCCCCAATTTCTTTAAAATATATATTACAGGTACACTCTAACCACTAGAGCCTTTCGTAGTGGCATTGGTGCTAGTATTGTATTGGAGCAATGCCCCTGTACTGTGCCACACTATTTTTGAGTTGTATCCTACGTGTCCCTCACTTGTGGTATCATGACAATGATCTCAGCCAATCAATGCCTTTCAAATTTGGTTAAATTTGGCATCGTTAATGCAGAAGTATTTCTGCAGTAGCATTATGGCAAGTGAGATGCCGGGTGGTTGACAGCAAATTGCTCAAAGCCACACAGACTAGTCTGTACTAGTACTCTGCTAGCGTAATAACCATTACAGTGGGCTGTAGTAGTTATGGTACTTCGAAAAACCTCTTTAAGATTTAACAATTGGCATGACAATCCAGTACAGCCCAGGCACAGGCAAGGCACACATTGCTTTGTCAGTGAGCAAGAGAAACATTGAATACCCCCAGCAGAGGTTTTACGGCCAAGATGAAATACATTCTTAAAAGCCACTGAACAGTTTCTTTTTGTTGTCAAATTGTATTGTTCAATGTAGATATTGTTGTTTGTTAAAGATCACTTGTACAGGCAAAGCATGTGTTACAAACCTTATTAAACTACTGAGAGATAAAGTAATTACTCATTGCAAACCGCTCAGCCACTCGGAAGAGTTAATAGCAGTAGATTGAAGCCAAAAGACCTGTGACCAACTTCCACCCCCTTCCCCTTATTCTGACATCTGTTTGTGGAAATCTAACACAGCTAAGTCCCCGCAGGAGTGTGTTGATATAGTGACATTAAGCAGCTGAGTATCTTTAAGCCTGGCCTGATGTCAGAGTGCTGTGATATGGCTTTGCTCCAGACCTGTATATAGTAAAGTGCTTGGTACTCCAGTGATAGCCAGAAATGGACACTGAGATATTGACAATAAGTTAAATGGCCAGTCAAGAGTGAGATCCACTTGTGTATAATTAGCAGTAAAACAAACTGGTCTGCGCTAAAAGTTCGAATTTAGGAATTCTACACAAAACAAAAATCTGTGATGAGTTTAGAACTAACTTTTTAAAAATTTGAGACAACATGGATAAGTTGGGGAACAAAAAATGGCTGTATAGGCCTAAATATTCAGAGGTTGTTTGTTTGAGAATACTACTTAATGCTTTATTTAAAATAATGGTGAATACTACGTAATGCTTTATTTACTACTTCATGCTTTATTTAAAATAATGGTGAATTGAAAGTTGAAAGAAAATTCAGCCGAAAATATGACTATAGACAAGTAAGAGATTTTTTTTCAAATCATGTCATTTTGCCTAAATTACATCAATTCGTTTTCATTTATTACATTCACTCTAGACTAAATAACCCCTTTTGCCGCTTTGGATATTAAGTAGCATGTTAATGACTTATTCTTATTTCATTGTGTTTCCCATAACACATTTTGTAAATTTGATAAGTCTAAATAATGTTTGCACTTACACCTTTTCTTATTTGTATAATACATTTTTTTTAGATTATTGTAAGATTTATCCGTGCTAGGTTACCCCTTTTCTATTTTTTATAATACAATAATTTAAAAACTGCATTATAGTTATTAAGCGGACTTGTAGCTCCATCCCTTTATATGTTATTACAGAACTGTGGTGTGTAAGAGTTCCGTTGAAGTTTGTGTTAAACTTCAGTAGGTGGCAGAGAATTCTGGGAAATGTAGCCAGCAATAGCTAATATTGGACTCTGACCATAGCTTTTGGAACAGCGTGGTCCCTAACCAGCTGCTTATTTACGAGAGTCATGTGGTTTTTAAGGGGTTAATGATACTTAACATCCATTGGAAACCATCAGTTTTGGCTTCACATAACGTACCCGTCCTCAATGGCCTGGCACCATATCAGGGTCAGACTGTAATGTGTACATTTCTCAGTAATCTGTCTCGTTACACAGCAAGAAACAATTAGGCTGCTGCAATATCACTGCTGATATGGGGGTACTCTGTACACAAACACCTGGAATTCCCAAATTTATTACAGCATCTGAAGATAAAACGAGGTTTGCCCTCAGAGTTCAATTCTGATAGTATTATTATTATTATTATTTATTGTGAATCATTTATTTAGAAGGTGCCAGTATATCGTAGAGCAGGGTGACAAAGTTGCTATGGGTGGGTTTGAATGCTGGGGAACTTGAACCAAATCTTACAATTAAAAGGGGACACTCAATTAAAATCAACTACGTCTGACTCAGTGTTAAAATTCATGACACCCGATACTGTGAGACACACACCATTGGTACCATTGGACAAAAACTAAATATATCTCTTTAGTCCCAAAAAGCTATACATTTTGAATTATATTATTATTATTATTATTATTATTTATTAAGAATAAATTAATTAATCATAAATTAATTAATCATTGTTAGCTTATTTTATAAATGTTAATGCTTTCGGTTCAGTGAGTCCCCTTAATGATCCTTCTGGTCTTTTGCAAGATAAGAATTTGAGATTTTTTTACTATGGTTTCTAATATATGTCGCATACATTGCATACACAGAATTCACCTCACATATTTTTATTCTTGTGTAAAAATAAAACGTAGCAGGGTTATTCACAAAAGTGAGAATTGCCAGGAATTCAATGCATATTACAGAAATAGGGCCAAAATAGCCAACTTAAAAACATCAGTTCTGTTTTCATTTTGGCTACCTTAGCCTTAGGTTCACTTTGAATTCCCGTCAATTCTCACAAAAAAATATATATATATTTTTGTCTAAAAAATGTTGATTATTTTTAAGAAACTTAGGCTTATGCTCTAAAGTTGTAATGTTTGGCAAAATAACAAAAATAATCCAGTATTTCTTCAAGAGTATTTGGTGTACAAAATCAGGACAATGATCACATTATTTAGCATTGTCTATGCTTCTTCCAAATTAACTTAAATGGTAACCAGATTTCAACCCATCTAGATGCAACCAAACATCATATATCCAGAATTGAATGAAGAAAATATGCAACCTAATGCTTAAACTGCAGAACTAATTGATAGTAATTTAGTTAGATTACATTTGGAGACACACAGCTGCCAATTCTGTTTAACAAAATATATCACTGAAAAAAGCTGTAATAAGCTCCATTTTGATAACTACCAGGCAGACAAGGTTAACGCCATAGAAGGCACAATATTCCCAATAATTAAATTAATTGTATTTATTAAATGTATATTTTTAAATAACGTATTATTTTAACTATTGACCACTAGGTCCTTTTACTCCCAATGGATGAGTATTGAAGATTTTTATCGGTTTGCCTGCAATAAGCAGGTTAATTTATACTTTTGATAATGACATTTTTCTGGCATGAGGGGGCGTCGCTAAGGAGACAGGCTTTTGGTGCAGAATTCTGTAAAACATTTTTATTTTTTGTGCAACAACTATAAAGATTTGAGCTTACAAAAATACAGCATATTATTAATGAGGCCAAAATCTATTAATGCATGAAAGTTGTATTGGTGCTTGGAGTGTCCCTTTAACAATTAAACTGTTAACAGCTCCCGACTGATTCCTCTCTTGCAACTGTCACTAGTCTAATACTATCCTTACCTTTTGAGTCACTATACCCCACTCCCCCTAGCATGTAAGCTCATTGAGCAGGGCCCTCAACCCCTCTGTTCCTGTGTGTCCAACTTGTCTGGTTACAACTACATGTCTGTTCGTCCACCCATTGTAAAGCGCTGCAGCATTTGTTGGCGCTAAATAAATAATAACATAATAATAATAATAATAACAGAACAAACCAAATGTCACTTTATCATGCTATGACAGATAGCACCACATTTTGACTTCTTCTATAAAGCTGTCCCCCTCTTCACTGGTTTAATTTAAAATTTGCTCAACAGTTATTTTGTATTTGGGAAAAAATCCAAAAAGATTGAGCCCTAGGGTTCCAATCTAGTGAACATGTTTATACTCCATGCTCGTGGCTTAGGTTGAA
The DNA here is from genome assembly GCA_933207985.1 of Pelobates cultripes. NCBI lineage: Eukaryota > Metazoa > Chordata > Amphibia > Anura > Pelobatidae > Pelobates > Pelobates cultripes. Next base: position 18,143,185 of record OW240916.1, read on the forward strand.
ATAAAGAATTCTCTCCAGCAAGCTCTTCAGCATATGTCTTACAAATTGCTTATTACATATGCTTTAAATTATACAAATGGTCACACCTGCAAGTCCAGGAATTATTCTACCAATATAAAAATATATTCCATTGTGCATAAAGACAAGATCGGGTTACATCCCCCTCAGTTTACACGTGTTGTGGTGCACAGAACACTTAATAACTTTATATTTTATACTAGTGCACGTATTTAGAACTGTTAGCTATAATCACAACTCTATGGAGAAATTGAGTGCTTCCCACTGTAAAGAGATGTAATAGTCCTGTTCTTGTCAGCATGACAGCAATGAATAACAGGAGTTAGGTCAAATAGATGATAATATGTCTCAGCATGTTTTATAGGTCAATGCCAGATCATGAAACTGCCGTCCAGGCCAAAAACTTAAGGGAGGTTTTCGTTTAAATTCCTCAGAGTGAGACCAAATTATGCTTCCACTCCCAGCCGTGAGGATGTAAGAAATTCTTGTGGTGGGTTCGAAGAAATTGTCAATGAGATTCCTGGAAGTGTTTGTTGTGAGTCAAGTAATGTTTATATCAATCACAAATCTGCGAACACTGGGTTAGACGTTTCTATCCATTGTGTCTGTTAACTGTCGGTCAGAGCGAGTGGTTTACTATCTATCTGTCCTTATTCTGTATATACTGAGTCAAGACAAGTAGACTAAGTGGACTCTCTTCTGTCCATCCCATTTCTGCTGACACTGGGGCTGGTCGCATGGTTTACCATCTTTCTATCTTACCATCTTTCTACCAGTGTATCCATCATATATCTGTTAACATTACGGCAGACCAAGTGGTCTACCCGCTATCTTTCCATTTTTTAATTACACTGAGATAAGGCAAGTACGCCGTGGTCTATCATATATCTGTCCTGGTTCTGCTTTCTCTCGGTTTGACCAATTTATCAACCATTTTTCCATCTTTTTTTCTATTAACACTAAAACAGATGACACAGATTAGTGAGAGATATTCAATATCTTTTAGCTATTTATCATTTTGTTCTACTTTTTAATATTACCTCTTAAAATATACCAGAAATTATAGGTTTTTGGTGTATATAGATATATATAAACCATGAGATCTCGGCTCTGGGTGCTCCCCGATTGCAGCTTTTTCGATACAGTTTTCGATATCCTTTGGTTCAGAACATTCTATTCCACACTGCTCATTAGATGTAGATATCTGAAGTTGCAGTGCGTATGTTATATCAGGGTAAAGCTGGCTGAGAATCACTATTTTTATGCACTTTCACAGCAGCAGCATCTTTTGGACCATTGAAGTTCACGGATAAGTACTGTTTGTGTTGTCCACTGCTGTTTCTTATTTATTTTATTTATTTGATGATACCTAATTGTTTTTATTGTGGTGCACATTGTTTAGTTATTGTTTTTAGGCTGCTTTTACAGTCTGTATCCATTTCACTGTTTAGTAAATATTCCCCTCTCCTCTTTAGTCTTAGGGGATAAATCTTACAGTTTATAGCCTGCTAGATGTTTTTATACATTTTCGGCGTGTATTTTTTTTTTACATAATTTACACACTGTCCCCATAGATGCCACTATGATGAGGTGTATTTCTGTGTGATTGTTACAATAACTTTTTTTGAATTTATGTGTCTCTGTCTGTTGATACTATTAAACATTGTTGTGAATATACAACTACTGTATCTATTCACTTTAGAACATTTCTTTAGGAGTGCTCGCACTATATGTTTTCTATATATTTTTTGATTTTTCGTCACTCTTGTATAGTGTGTACCAGCCCACTGATGATATTTGATATTCTAGTATTTAGAACTGTGATACCTACTGACTCTGTAATTACCTTGGGACAGGAACTGGAGCCTGCAGCCAGGGATGTTGGCTGGCCTCTCCTAATGATGTCAGGATGAGTGACTTCCACTGCTCTTCTCCCAGATCCGCTGGGGACATCATCAGGAGAGGCTGTCCGACTTCCCTGGCTGCTCTATGCTGGCTGCAAAACAAAAAAAAATCAGTGTCCCCATCCAGAGGTAGGGAATTTTGGATTTTTGCGCCCCCCCCTGCTCTGGCGGCCACCTATGCCACTTTATGGACGCGCCAGCCCTGGTAATCACCACCATAAATCCGTTACAATTCTGCTAAAACTTAGTCAAAGTAGTTCATCACCTTTGTATCAAATTTCTGCAAATAATAGATAAAACCTAGGTAATGTTGAGTGGTCTACTGTCTGTCCGTTCCATCTCTGCTAATACTAGATCAGATCATGTCCCATTTCTGATAATAATCTTTCAGACAATGTGGTTTGTTGTCTATCCATCTCAGTTCTGTAAACAGTGAGTCAAACCAAGTTATCCGGTTCTTCTCAGTTCTGCTAACATTAGCTCAAACCGAGTGGTCCAATGCTTATCCATCATAGTTCTTTTAACAGTGGGGCAGATTCAACCAATTTTGATACGTCGTTAGGTTAGGGTCTGCTAGACCTCGAAAGATGACACAAGTTAGAAATCTGGCCAAGTAACGTCACAGTTACTTCTTTAGATTTTATAAAATATGCTGGTTACAATGTTGACTTTCCTGGCAAGTGAATAAAATATTTATGGTAAGATAATCATTAATAACAATGATGGATATTGCTGCCCTTCAGTATGTGTCTGGATCAAATTATTCATCTGAGCTATTGGGACTTGGAAATGGATGTATTTGATATAAGGACCCTGCTGTGAAGACTCTATTCTATAAGAGACTAGAATTTTAATGCCAATAATGCACAAATACAATAAGCCACTTTTGTCCCCGTATTTTGTTTATGCGAGGACTAGGAATCCACAATGCGTATGCACACATACCAGTGTTTTCCCCTTGGCACATGCTGAGAGAAGGAAGTGGAAAATATTTCTAACAATAGAAAAGATGGAACATTTTATCCATGGTCCCATTTACAAGCCAGAAAATCAACCGTGCAGTCGTGAGTCGTGTGGCTGGCGAGCTTTCTTACAAACAATTCACTGAGTGCAGTGTATTTAAAACAGACAAAACCGCAGCAACACTTGGACAGGTCCCAGCCATGTATCCAGTCCCTTAAACCGTTTAGTGCCAAAGGGGTGTGCAATTTATTGCAAACTGATGTTCTGCTCACACTTCTGGCATAGGAGTGTTAAAGTGGTAGTTGTGTGTCGTGTTCTAATCCGGGGGCCTTTTCTTAACTGCACTTCAAAACTTGACTGGCATGGTGGTGGAAACTAAGGAATTAAAGGGATATAATGCCAGCAAATATATGACTGCCTTGCAGTGGTAGAAGCTGCGGCAAAGCTAGGGGGCTGTGGGTGCAAGTGCCAGGTACCCATATCTCCAACTCTGATTGGGCCCCCTTGCTAGAGCTGGCAAGAAATTGACTCCCTGTTGGTCTGTAGTGCTGCTAAACTCCCTCACGGTTCCATCACTCTGTGAGCGGTCTGTGCACAGTGGGCGGCTTTCCCAGGCTAGGTTTTTTAGGTCATCACAGAGCGCGGACCAAGAGGATTGTGGCTGCACCGGAAGCCCACTTGCCACCCGTTCCTGCACAGGAGGTAAGCATAATGGAGGGGCAAATGCTACATGTAAAAAAGGCATTACTTGTCAGTGTGGGGAGACTGTATTGAACACAGACTCCCTACATACTGTCACCAAGCCTTGTCACACTTACCACCCTGCCACAGTCATTCATCACCTTAACCCTGTCACACTCCACCCTGCCACAGTAACTCACCACCCACACCCTGCCACAGTTACCCCTCTAATCACCCAATCACAGTCACCCCATGAAGATAGTCATACACAGTAATCTCCCTGACATGAAACACAATCTCTGACGTGTCCATTTGTGGAATGGATCTTGCTTAGTTAAACCTCTATGGGCTTTTGAGCATGATTTATAATGATACATGTGGTTTTACCAGAGTCTGTGCAGATGTTTAAACAGCAATTGGATGAATACTTGCAAAAACATATTTGGGGGGTATAATATTTAATATGTGGGGTAAGAGCTTCTTGATCTAAGGAGAGATTTTTCTCATAGTTTGTTGCAACTGGACATTGCTTCAAACTGGTTGTTTTTTTTGTTTCTTTTGAATCAACAGCAAAAACAAATGTGAGAAAGAGTGAACTTGGTGGACACATCTCTGCACGAACACTTTACTTTAATACACTAAGATGGTAAACTATCATCTTTCAAAAATTAAATTTTCTTAATAGATGCAAAGAAAGGACACTATAGGCGCCAAAACAACATTGGCTTTATGGAGTGGTTATGGTGTATAAATCACGCCCCTATCGTCAAATTGCTCAATTTTCTTCCACCTGGGAGCCAAAGGAACACTCCAAACCCATAAAGCACTTAAAGGGACACTATAGGCACCCAGACCACTTCAGCTTAATGAAGTGGTCTGGGTGCCAGGTCTCTCTAGTTTTAACCCTGCAGCTGAAAACATAGGAGTTTAAGAGAAACTGCTATGTTTCACTGAGGGTTAATTCAGCCTCTAGTGGCTGTCTTACTGACAGCTGTTAGAGGCGCTTCCTCGATTCTCACTGTAAAAATCACAGTGAGAAGACGCTGGCCGTCCATATGAAAGCATTGAGTAATGCTTTCCTATGGGCAGTTTGAATGCATGCGCGGCAAGAGACGTCGGCAGGAGGAGGAGAGTTCCCCAGCACAGAGGGAGCCTGGCGCTGGAGAAAGGTAAGTGGCTGAAGGGGTTTTAACCCCTTGGCACAGCGGGAGGGGGGCCATGAGGGTGGGGTGGACCTAAAGACTCTATAGTGCCAGGAAAACGAGTTTGTTTTCCTGGCGCTATAATGGTCCTTTAAGCTTGCTGAAATACTTTATGTGTGAATTGTGTCCTCTTTTTTCAGTTTACAAAAAGTCAGATTTCAATAATATATAATAATTTTCACTATTATAAATGACCTCATTAGACCTCATGACTTTCAAGCAGACAACAGGTCATGCTACTTCCTCGATTGTTTAGCTTATTGGAGCTAACTAAGATCAGTTTTCCAGAGGGCTTGCAAATGCTTCAGACAAGAGATTTTTACAGTTTTTGCAAGCTGTTTTTAGATATACCCCTAATAATAAAAATGCCAAACTAAATGCACATGGGGAAATGTCCACTAAATGGTGATTTTTTTCAGTGTAGCGTCCCTTAAAATCACTTTGTTTATTCAGTCCTAGTCACACCTCTCTGCATGTATCCTACACAGTCACCCTACGTATTTCCTGTTAAGAGAGATCTAATGTTTAAACTTCCTTAATAGCAGTCTTTTTAATTTAGAAATTCAATTCTCATGCTATATTAATTGCCTTCTTGACCATGCAGGAGCTTCCTGTCTGTGATTAAAGTTCAATTTACAGAGCAGACGATAACAACTTCTAAAGTAAGTTAAGATATGATTGAAAACAAAACAATTTTTTCATGCAGGCTGTGTGAGTGACAGCCAAGTGAGGAGTGGCGAAGGCTGTATTGACAGATACAAAAGTGATTCCCAAATGCCAGAGAATGATGCAGCGAGACTGCAGGGGAATGATCTATACACCAGGCACATTTAGTACCAGCTATACAGCCTCAAGATTACCAAGTACATAACTCAGATTGTAAAGACAATGTAACTATATAGAGGATTGCCATCAGGACAATATTGTGAGTGATTGGATTATATTATAGACGAGGATGGATAGAGAGAGGGGATAATTGAAAAGGTGAGTATAAGAATCTGTTATAAGAAGCATTAGGGATGTGCATTGGCAAAAAATTAGGTTCGGCACTTCCAAAATTCGGGACATCGGCAATTCGGCACTTCTGTTCGGTTCAGCACTTCCGAAATTCAGGACTTCGGCAATTTGGCAATTCGGCACTTCGGTTCGGCACTTCCGCAATTTAGAAATTCGGGACTTCGGCACTTCGGAGTTTTGGCACTTCAGGAATTCGAGACTTTGGCAATTCCATAACCCTACCCCTAACCCTTTCCCTACCCCATAACCCTAACTCTACCCCATAACCATACTCCTACCCCGAACCCTACCCCTAATCCTACCCCTTACTCTAACCCTACCCCTAACCCTGCCTCTAACCCAACCTCTACCCCTAACCCTACCCCATAACTCTACTCCTAACCCTAACCCATCACACTACTCTTACCCCCTAACCCTAACACTACCTCTAACCCTAACCCTACCCATAATCCTATTAGGGTTAGGGTTAGAGGTAGGATTAGAGGAAGGTTGGGGTAAGGGTTAGGGTTTGGTGTAGGGTTAGGGTTAGATTCCTGTCATCATTCCTTTAATTTTACCTCCCTCTCCTGTTTTGCCACTTTTCAGAAATCCAAAGCACTGCGGCACTTCCGAAATTCGGCACTTCAGCAATTCGGTTCTGTTCGGCACTTTGAAAATTCGGCACTTCGTCAATTCGGACATTCGGAAGCATCCGAATGTCCGAATTGCCAAAATTCGGCCGTATTTATATTCGGACCGAAACAAATTGCACATGTCTAAGAAGCATAAACTTGTCTTTATAATAGATATGATGTTCCCATCTCTGAGCTATAGTTAATTAAGTTATGTTATAGACTCCAGGCTAGCAGTGGCTAGTAAATTTTAAGACCTGGATAGAAGTGCAGGTCTTGACATTTTAAACCCTGGTATTCATATATCTGGACCTGCACACCACACACTGCCAAACCAAAATTAAGAAATGTGTTTTTCCTTTACATTGCTTACCTTGTGTTCCAAATCACAGCATTTGGCACACAGTCAACAAAACGGTCCAGCATTTCCATAGTCCAAAATAGAGGTTTATATGAGTTAGAGAAGGTGATGCGTCTGTTACTCCAATAAGCCTGTATATTTGGGACCTTATTTGTGCTGAAGCCATTTTGTTTGATGTTTTAATTACATTGGAGTTTGTCACAGCAGATCTGTTGAGTGTGCGTTGAGTTCCAGGATCCTTCTCCTGTTGGTGAGTGCCATCTCTCGTGTTTATTTTAGCAGTTTGTACATAGGCTGTGTATGTTTATATTATGGAAAGACTTATATCTTTCAGACATAACTTACTCAGAACACAAGCTAAGAAAAATTAAAAAGGAATGTCTCGTGCCACAAAAGGGTTAAAAAAATATGATTGTGACATAGGGCGACATTACAATGAGCTCTGTTGTTAAAACGCAGATGGTGTTGTTGGCTCGTTAGGGTGACGATACTGTTTTGGGCTCGTTGTGGTCATTTCTAAATACCGCACAAATTTAAAGCGTATGGCACATGTCATTAACCACGAGATGATGCCGAGGGTGAACTATAAATAAATAAAACATCTTTACTTAGTTTCTATCTGCTTTAATGAAATACATTTTTTTTAAGTGCTGCATTCAAATAAAATGGATTGATGGATCTGTTCATTTATATGAATTACACATGTTTTTGTTTATCTGGTACCAGCCTAAATAATTGTACCGGCGTTATAAGAGATTGTTATATGAAAGCTACAAGTTGCGTGTATGCAAATGCATTTTATTTAGTTATCTTTGTATTAATTAGTTACATAGAATCTCCTTTCAGTTTTCCATATTCAGCGCTAGAGAACAGGTTTCTCTCCATCTGTTCTAGAATCAGAAGTCTCATGGTGGTGTTTGGTGGAGATTGGATGTAAAACCATCGCCATTCACAGTGATATTGGTCTTTTTTTTAACAATATTGCTTGTTTGTTTTGTTTGTTAGTCTGACAGCCACTAGATGCTCTCCAGGGTCCCTAGTGGAGTCACTATGCGGCGTTGGACGTCCTCATGTCTAAAATCTTCTATGTTCCCCATAGAGAAGCATTCAATCAATGCTTTCTTTAGGGAAGGCCGAATGCTCGTACACATGTGCATTAGATCCCACCATTGTCGGGATGTTGCAGGAGGAGTAGATGAGGGAGCCTCGGCACCTGGAAAGAGCCAAGGTAAAAACGTTTTTCATCCCTCCATTTGTTGATCGGTGGGGAGATCTACAAAACTAGGGACAGGGATACTACAGCGTTGGGTATTCCTAACATTAGAGTGTTCACTTAAAATACCTTTTTATTCATAAATATGTATTTGTAAATATGCATTAAACCCAAGTCAAATTATTTTACTGTTTACACTGCTGCATTAAAAACCCTTTGAGGACCAAGGGACGTATTTGTCCCATGTTTTTAATTGCCTGTATCATCTGATTAAAAACTTAAAATACTTTTTTTTTTGGTTTGAGTCAAAATATTAGTTCTTATCAACAAATGGATCTAGCTTTATGCCAGTTATTTAATGAAATGGCTTAGTTACAGCAACTGAAGTGTACGACCTTAAAAAAAAAAAAAATTGCTTCTTTTGGCGTTCCATAAAAAGTGACCTAAATAGTTAGATGTAGCAGAATTTGACTCAATTTGACTCAATTTATTATGACCTTCTTTAGAATTCATTGTAAAATAAATTTAAAGTTCCAGAAACAGACCATGCTTGCAACCTTGTCTCCCTTGAGGACCATAGGGACACATTTGTCTCGTGTCATAATTCCTCCCCCAAAAGTGTGGAAATGGTTTTATTTATTGTTCAAATACATTCTTAAAGGGAACAAAATATAATTATTTCTATATTGATGACGGTAATCTTATGGTCCTCGAAGGGTTAACCCTGCATGGTACACCCACAGCAATACCACCACACTGTGCTGTAAAATTAACTTCAAACATGGTGCATGAACGTGTCACAAGTTATACAAGCAGGTGTGTTATTTATTTGGTTTTTGTGGCAATTGCTCCAATTCCAGACCACATTTTAGAACATTTTGATAAACCTTCCTCATAGTTTCTGTTTGTCCTCTAGCTGTGGAGTGTGTGCTCTGACTGTACGAGGGCTGAACTGGACTGTGATGTCACTTGCTAAGTCTTTAAAATACAATTAAAAGGACACTATGGGCACTCAGACCACTTTTTCCCATTGAAGTGGTTTGGGTGCAGTGCCCCTGTCCTGTTTTTTCAATGTTTATAATTCAGGGTTAAGACAACCCCTAGTGACTGTCTAGAAGAAGTCTAGGGGTGCTTCCTGCATTTTCAGGAAGTTTACCTCTATGAAATGACCTTTGACGTACTCACATCTGGCATGAGGATGTCTAACATCTTAAAAATTTTTTATTCAATTCTTTCCTACAGGGGAAGGTCTAATCTGTGCATGGTGCTTTAGATCCCCCCATCGGCTTTTTGTTGCAGGAGGAGGAGACTGATCCAGAACCAAAGGACCTCAGCATTGGAATTAAGGTAAGTGAAAAAAAAAAGGGATTTTATCCTTTTAATTGACGGGTGGGAAATCCATGGAGGCAGAGGGACACTACAGCGTTAGTAATACAGTTAACGCAAGTTGAATTTGCATGTTATATTCAAGAAGTGACTGATCCACTTCAAGGTCTTCCATGCAAAGTCACAGGCTTTTTATCACCAGTTAAACTAATATATTTAAAAGAGACTTAATTGTACTACGATACACCCAAACATTTTGTTTCTCTATAATAATAATCCGTTATCACATCATAAGGGGATGTCCACTGTGGTGCCGTGTTCAGACATTTACATCACCCTCCAAATTCGAATGCCTGGCCCAACACTCAAAGTAGAACATAGGTCAACATAGAAAATAAAATTATATAAACTTCTCTCTGTCCCTGAAGGCACCAACACAATTTGCAAGGCATTTTTATGCAAACTCGGTGCTCTGGGACATCATGTAAAAGTGTAATATATTAATACACTTTGATCCTGTATATTTGTTACATTGGCTCAATTTTTTTTTTTTTTACAAATATCAATACCATATGTGTACCATTAAAGCTAATCATATATTTCACATCTTCACATTTTCTTTGGTAATTTACACAATCATAACAAGCCAAATCAAATAAGAAGGGTTAATTTGTATTCTTCGAAGTTAGCATTAAACTGTCTGATCTCCTGGCTTTTAATAATGCTGCGATAAATCTGGTCTGCCTCATTCTTTAATTTGGACGCTTGTACTGCAGATTGTGTCTGAAATTTTCCATAACACTGCTCTTTGGATGACTTGTAACTATTTTCTGCCTTTTTTTTTAATCATTTTTTTTTCTTTAACACTCCAAATCTACCTAGCAGCTCTGATCCAAACTAAAACAAAATCTGTTCTTATTTTATAGTAGTGTTGGGGTCCGCGGCTATGGACGTTTATTTAAATGACCCAGAAATAAAAAGTGGGACTGTTGTGCCATATCTTCCTCTTTTTATTGAAGACAACTGCCTTCTCTAATGAAGAAGCACAGATTCATAGCTTCCTAAAATGTTGTGACACTTGTTTCAGAATTGCCCCTTGAGCTGAATGCTAATAGTGTTTCCAGAATTGGACACAGAATATTAAATCATTGAAGTACAAACCCAGCCAATCAAACGAGGGTCAAGATTAGTTGTGCTTGGGATGTCTACAAAGGAAAGTGAAGCTTATTTAAAGTTTAAAAACTGTCAGCAATGTGGCTAACATATAATTGGTATAATATGTTTGGCAAATTGCTAGTAAATATATAGGTACGTTTTATGTTGGGCGGATGTCTTATTTTGTACTTTTAATCCTTTAAGGCACCAACACAGTTCTATAGTGATCTAGGTTGAAAAAAGACTCAAGTCCATCAAGTTCAAACTTTAACCCCTTAAGGACCAAACTTCTGGAATAAAGGGGAATCATGACATGTCAGACACGTCATGTGTCCTTAAGGGGTTAAACTAATCTGTTGCTCCAAAACACTCAAGTTTTTGTTTTTTTTTAGCTTTGTTTTTTTAAAGAATAAATTGTTTTGCTCCATAAGCAATAAGAAATAGTTTCGCTCCATTTCTGTCCCTCCCAAGTAACTTTAAAGGAACACTATAGTCACCAAAACAACTTTAGCTTAAAGGGACACTATAGTCACCAGACTAACTACAACTTATTGTATTTGTTCTGCTTAGTATAATCAGTCCCTTCAGGCTTTTTGCAGTATAACACAGTTTTTGCAGAGAAAATGCAGTGTTTACATTACAGCCTTATACCTCCACTGGTCACTCCTCATATGGCTGCTAGAGGTCCTTCCTGTAGCAGTGCTGAACACAGTGCAGCACTGACATTCAGTGCTCCACCCTCTGCATGGAGACACTGAACTTTCCTCATAGAGATTGAGTCAATACATTTCTATGAGGAGATGCTGATTGGCCAGGGCTGTGTTTGGCTTGTGCTGAAGCTGCCCCTGATCTGCCTCCTTGACAGTCTCAACCAATCCTATGCTGACTGGAATAAAGGCAGGAGTTTGCTATATTTAGTGGAGTAAGGGGGCATCAGGTGGGCTAGATGGTGGATTTAACACTATATGGTCAGAAATGCATGTTTCTGACCCTATAATGTTCCTTTAATTAAGCAGTTTTTGTGTACAGATCATGCTAAAGTCTCACTGCTTAATTCTCTGCCATTTAGGAGATAAATCACTTGTATGTACGTAGTGGGGAATCGCGATGCAGCCTAGCACAAATCTAAACCCATTTACCCCCCCCAATAACGACAGACCACTTAGTATGGATGAACAGGCCACAGCATTTATTATCACAAACTAAATTACTGCATAACACATCCATAACTTTGTTTATTAAATCTCTTCTTTCTGTAACCAAAACGTTAGACATAAATAAGCATAAATTAACATATATACATATATAACTCCACCCATAGTGTTATACAGTGACCCAACCGTCCTTGCCAATAAACATACAGTGGTTCCTAATCACCACTTCCTCTCACCTCCCCCCTCGTCATAAAATCATATATTTCCAATGCCCGCCATCAGCCGACCTTATCCACGCTCGATGGGCACGACACCTCAGGCAACCTAATGTTTAACCTTTTAAGCAGGGGAGGTTGAGACCTAAAAAACTTGTTCATCTCATTCCATATACTTAAACGTAACCACTAAAACTCAATTGGCAAGGACATACCCCCGGCTAGCTGTGACAAAATATACCAATAGGGCGGGCGGGAGGGAAACTGTTTGCTGGCCCGAATCCCAAGTGGCACTGAGGTAAGACCTCCCCCACACTAACTTACACAGTACATGATCCCACCCACACACTCTTTCCCAACCAATCCCATGCATCTATCCCCACACTCCTACATGTGCCCTTGTCCGCTTAGCTGTGCTATCTCCCCAGGGCCTTGTGTTTCTGTCCATGGCCACACCTCACTTGATCTGACCGACACAGCCTGCATGAAAAGAAATTGTTTAATATTCACTCAGATATTACTTTAAAAGTTTTTATCTCCTGCTCTGTAAATTGAACTTTAATCACAGACAGGAGGCACCTGTGGGGTCTGGCAAGCTATTAACAGAACAGGAGATAAGAAATTCTAAATTAAACATAATTTGCAATAAAGGGAGTTTAAACATTAGATCTCTTTTTACAGGAAGTGTTTAGGAAGGCTGTGCAAGTCACATTCACGGAGGTGTGCCTAGGGCTGCATAAACAAAGCGTTTACTAGCTCCTAAATGGCAGAGAATTGAGCAATGAGACTGCAGGAACATCATCTATACACCAAAAACTGCTACATTAATTAAAGTTGTTTTGGTGACTATAGTGTCCCTTTAAGTGTTTGACTAAATAATACAGATATGCATTTTGTCAGAAAGCATCCCATAGGATTCTGTAAACTCAGCTAAAATATCTTTCATAAGCAGAAAACTGCCAACTTATTATTATTATGTTATTATTTATATAGCGCCAACAAATTCCGCAGCACTTTACAGTGGGTGGACGAACAAACACGTAGTTGTAACCAGACAAGTTGGACACACAGGAACAGAGGGCCCTTCTCAGTGAACTTACATGCTATAGGGAGTGGGGTAAAGTGACACAAAAGGTAAGGATAGTATTAGACTAATGACAGTTGCAAGAGAGGAATCAGTCGGGAGCTATTAACAGTTTAATTGATACGCTTTTATGAAGAAGTGGGTTTTCAATGATTTTTTTGAAGGAGTGGAGATAATGTGAGCATCTAATGGAGGAGGGAAGCGAGTTCCACAGGAACGGTGCAGCCCTCGAGATGTCTTGAAGGCGAGCATCAGAGGTGGGAGTACGGAGAGAAGATAGATGTAAATCTTCAGCAGAGCGTAAGGGCCTAGATGGGACATACTTGTGTATTAGGGAGGATAGATAGGTGGAAGCAGCATTTTTTGAGATTTGAAAGCAAGAACCATGTGTGCAGGTAGTGGTTATAGTGTGGTGCGACCCATTATACCCACAAAACCCGCTCCCCCCTCCTCCACCAATTAAGACCAAGAAACGTAAATGTGGTATAAACAGGCCACAGCTTTATTTATAAATAACAAGCATAAATATATAAACCAATTTTAAATATCCTTTAATATGAGCATGATGTAACTCAAACTCGTCCTTGCCAACCGGACCATAACAACTCTAGAGTACCCCCTTCCAGGGGACCTGCCCTCCCCCCTCGTCCAAGATAACAGGCCTTCACCTTGGCCTTCCAATTCCCCATGCCAACCCCTGGCCGCCTTTCCTGGCACGGAGGGCACGCCCAATTACCAAAACATTTTCCGAGGTTAGGGGAGGGACCAGACCCAGCATTCCTTCTTTCAGTGTACTCTGTTTCCCAACTGGTTCGGCAAGGACCATACCCGCCGGCTGTGACAAGAAAGAAAGGGTGGGAGGCAGGGAAGATGTTACCAGCCGTTATTTCTAAGATGGCTGAGGTAAGGGGACAAAATGACTGCTATTTATATGACCCCACCCCACCTCTAACCTAAGTGACACCCCCACTTGTGACACCTACACCCACCACACCCACACATGCCTCCTATCCTGCTAGCTTTCAGCCCGCCTCCTCTGGGCCTGAATTTTAAATTGAGCCCTATATCTTACAGGAAGCCAATGTAGGGTCTGACAGAAGGGTGAGGCGTGGGAGGTGACAGCGGACATGAAGATGAGCCTCATTATGGACCGTAACGCTGCAAGTTGAGAGCACGTAAGACCACTGAGAAGCAGAACTACATCTGCCAGAAACACATGAGGTGCAGGGATTTGTGAGATTAGTTTTTGTTTTAGAAAATTATTGAAGCTTCTTGTTTGTCAGATCTCATACTGGTCTGAAGAGCGCTCACTGTGGGACTCAAAACCTGAGGATTTTTTGCAAATGCAAACTATTCAAATGTGAGTATGCTTTTCATATTTTATATTGTACTGTTTTATTACTTTTTATTTATTTATTTTTAAAGAATAGGTGATTTCCAGTTTGGAGTGTACCCGTGAAATCATAGCATTGGCGTTTTAACCCCTTCCCGACCGAGGACGGTTCAGGACCGTCATCGGGATTTTCCCATTGCGGACCGATGACGGTCCTGAACCGTCCTAACGGTTTCCGTTACTTACCTGATCGCCATCGTTCCCCCGGCGGCGATCAGCGTTGCTCCCGGTGTGGGGAGACTGCCTGCAGCCCAGACAGTCTCCCCACACTGATTTAGGACCCCTGTGGCCATGTGATCGCTTAACACAGCGATCACATGGTCACAATAGGTGTCCATGTGTCCGCCTGCAGGGGGACTGCCTGTGCTGACAGGCAGTCTCCCTGCTAGTGTAAAATCAAAAAAATAAATAAAGTTAATGTTAATAAAAAATAAATAAATAATTATATATGTGTATATATGATATATAGACATATATTATATCTATATAATATATGTCTATATATCATATATATAATACCATACTAAGTGTATTTTTATATTAATATGTACTTATATTAAAATAAAAATACACTTATAATTAAATTACACACGTATATATATAATATATATAATAACTATATAGATTGTATATATATATTATTATAAAATATAAATAATAAGTAATTTAAATTAAATTAAAAAAATTTAAAATAATAATAAAAAATTTTAAAAAAATTATATAGCTATATGAAATTTTATTCTAACTGTATTTTAAAATTAATATATATATATTTATATCAAAATACACTTAGAATGAATTTGTATATATATCTATATATATAAAAATAAATAAAAATAATAAGAAATATACATATGTCCATATACAAAATTACATAAATAATTATATAAATATACACGTAGACTTCAAATATATAAATATGCATATATATTTAAATTCTACGTGCGTATTTATGTAATATTTTTACATAATTCAGTAATTTTATTGATTGCAATTTGAGGGACCTGCCTGCCAACCCAGGCCGAAATTCAAGAGAATTTAATTTGCTAGCACTGTATTTTACCCTGTAACGTTCTACGACACCCTAAAACCTGTACATGGGGGGTACTGTTTTACTCGGGAGACTTCGCTGAACACAAATATTAGTGATTCAAAACAGTAAAACATATCACAGCGATGATATTGTCAGTGAAAGTTACTGTTTTTGCATTTTTCACACACAAACAGCACTTTTACTGATGATATAATTGTTGTGATACGTTTTCCAGTTTTTAAACACTAATATATGTGTTCAGCGATGTCTCCCGAGTAAAACAGTACCCCCCATGTACAGGTTTTATAGCATTTTTGAAAGTTACAAGGTCAAATACATGGGTCAAATATTTTTACATTGAAAATGGCCAGGTTGGTTACGTTGCCTTTGAGAGCATATGGTAGCCCAGGAATGAGAATTACCCCCATGATGGCATACCATTTGCAAAGAAGACAACCCAAGGTATTGCAAATGGGGTATGTCCAGTCTTTTTTAGTAGCCACTTGGTCACAAACACTGGCCAAAATTAGCGTTCAATTTAGTTTTTTTACTTTTTTCACACACAAACAAATATGAATGCTTACATTGGCCAGTGTTTTCGACTGAGTGGCTACTAAAAAAGACTGGACATAACCCGTATTGAATACCCTGGGTTGTCTACTTTAAAAAAAATATGTACATGTGGGGTGTTATTCAGAGATTTATGACAGATAATAGTGTTACAATGTCACTATTGATAAATTTTAAAAATGCATGTTTTGAAACCGCAATATCCTACTTGTACCTATAGCCCTATAACATGCAAAAAAAAGCAAAAAAGCACGTAAACACTGAGTATTTTTAAACTCAGGACAAAATTTTGAATCTATTTAGCAGTTTTTTTCATTCGCTTTTGTAGATGAGTAAAAGATTTTTCAAGTAAAAGTCAAAAAACATGTATTTTTTTCAATTTTTCATCATATTTATTTTTTTTTTTTAAATTAAAATACATGAGATTATATAAATAATGGTATGTAAAGAAATCCCCTTTTGTCCTGAAAAAAACAATATATAATTTGTATGGGAACAGTAAATGAGAGAGCGGAAAATTACAGCCAAACACAAACACCAGAAAAGTGTAAAAATATTCCTGGTCGCAAATGTACAACATCGCAAAAACAGTCCAGTCCTTAAGGGGTTAATGTACAAAAAATTCCATCTACACGTTGCAACACAGAATTGCAGATAAAGTATAAAATAAAAGGAATACTTTTTTTTTTTTTTGTATAGTAACTAATTATTTGGTAGATATACCAGATTGGTCTGGGTGCACTTCTCTGTCCCCTTAACGTTACAGCTAAAAGCATTGTAGTTTTAGAGAAATCGCAATGATTTCATTGCAGTGTTAAGACTGCCTCAAGAGGTTGTCTACCAGAATGCCACGAGAGACGCTTTCTGCTGTGTTATGGAGTTTAAGGTTGCACGAAGACGTCCAGTGTCTTCAAAACCCCATAGGAAAGCATCAATTCAATGCTTTCCTATGGGGAAGGCCTATTGTGCGCTTGCTGCCATGCATCTTAATTTCTTCCTTGTGATGATGTCGTAGGAGGCAGAGCCAGCTCTGAGCGACTTCGGCGCTAAAATAAGGTGAGTTTAACCCATTGAGTGCTGTGGGGGGAGGGTGCGGGGGTCATAGGAACACTATAGCGTTAGGAACACAGTTTTCTATCCCTAACACTATAGTGTTCATTTAATCCTTGTCTGGCTGACCTGGACCAGATTAGGGAAGAAAAGGAACAGGGTACGGCCAGCAAAAAACTCTATTTGCAGACTTTTATCTAAACCACATACTTCACTACCAGCCCTTCGCGCTTACGACATGTGGAAAGATATTGTACCATAAAGATAACACACCAAATCAGAGGCAATGGGAGCTCAAATAGCCACAACTGTAATTTTTTCCTTACATTCCTACAAATAACTTTTAATTGGATTAAGAATGTTATACAATATTTAGGCATTTGGATGATCCTGAGTACATTTGCAAAACACAAGACACTCTGTTATGTGATTAAGATGTATGCTATCAAACTGCAAGAAATATCTATTATAACTTGACATTGATAATCATCCCATTAATTAATCAGAGTAAGAGGAAGCACGAAGTTTGCATCGTGCAGAATCCCTTCCATGTTTAAACTAAGTGGTCCTGTGCAAGGTCTGCAGAGCGACGTTTATTTAAAGAATAATCCTGCCTGGCATTAATTGGAAAAGCTCACTAATAAACAACTGGATATGTAGTAGCTTGTATTTACAGAAGTGCGCATTGCTTTGGGGATCTGAACTTTGTCAGAATATTTTTTTTTTCTCCTTTACCTCCGTAAACCGCGTTTCTCTATATATCTTTAGAACATATTAAAATCCGAGGAGTACGACGAATGGAAACTGGATTTTCAGTCTTAAAAACATTTCAACGGATTTAAAGGCTTTTGTAATGACTTGTGGCAGAGATTGTTTGTATTTTTGGTGTATTCCATATAATCTCTTTTCCACCAGCCAATGAGGTTCTCCCAGTCGGAAACAAATAGACCCTAGCAGGGCAGAGAAGCAAAATAGGGCATGGAATATTTAAGTTTCGTTATGAAAACAGAATAAAGTCAAAATTATAAATCAAAGAAGGGACCAAGTAGAACCAGATTATTCATTAGCCTCTGACTACCATGGTTTACCGTTTTCCTCTACTCATAAGAACTGGTGGAAAAAGGCGTTTTTTTCACAAATAATGTGTGGTGCCATCTCTTTACATTGCAAGGAGATCTGTATAGGGGCATGCTGGCCAAGTGTTGTAAGGAGACTCACCAATTCTGGTGCTTCTAAATGGGTTCAGCCACTATTCTGGGTCATTTCGTCGTGTCAGTCCAGTGACCTAACTCTAGTTATAGCGCAGCCACGTCAATCCAGCAACCTAACTCTAACGTTGAAGCAACTCAACTGACACAATGCGCATGTGCCAATGACGCTAAATTGATGCAAGGGCCTGGGCCTATATAAACACCTGTGATCCTTGATCCAGTTAACCTGTGTGCACGTCTCTCTGCTGTTCCTGATTTCTGTTCCTGATCTGTCTTGTTCCTGACCGCAAGTTATTCTTGCACTGACTTTTGTGTACCAGACCCTACTAGTGCCTGAGCACAAGTTAGAGGACCATTTATGTAACTGAAAAAGTAATTCAAGGAGTAGCGTTTTTTATTTTTTTAAAATCTGAACATATTTACTGTAGTTTTCCATAAAATTACTGTTGGTAATATTATGTTAAAGGACCACTAAAGGCACCCAGTGAAGTGGTTTGGGTGCAGTGGCCCTATAATTTTAAACCACCAATTCAAAACAATGCACTTTTGTATGAACGGCAGTGTTTACATTCCAGGGTTAATCACACCACTTGACATACCTACAGCCACTAGAGACTGGTCCTCTTCAATGACGGAGTTTCAATTGGTCATGTGATGTCCGACGTCCATGAGGACATTGAATGTTATCAAATGCAGCTTGAACGAAAACATTGGGTTCAATGCTTCACTATAAGAATATTAGATTTTCAGCCCACGCCGCGCATGCACATCTCAGCCACATTCCTTTAAAATTGTTATACACTCACAAACAAAATGGAGTCTGAGCTCCACAAAAAAGTGAGTTCATTTTCCAGTATCTTATTTTTTCCTTTAAATTTTGCATTTTAAATGGACATGCAGCCTGTTGCATATCATGCTTACAATATCTGCTAGATCTAGAACCAATGTTCAGTTGATAACATGTCCATCTGCACAGATCCAGCTAAGTAACAGACAGAAAGGACATTATTTTCATGGTATCTGTTACATAATGGGCCTTTGGTGCTCTTTATTTTATCCATAATCTGGATTCAACTAGATATTTGGAACAAGCTTTTACCAAGCAGCTGTGAAGAACAGAAATCTTCATGTAGTTATCCGATAACAAAATTGGAAGCAGATGCGGTAAACATACAAACCGTGGTTTCCGTGTGACACACTCCAAAACAGATGCTCTAGGTTCCGTTTGACAAATGGTACAATCTAAAAACATAAAGGACAAAAAAAAAAATATAATTAAACATTACCATTTACTTTTTTGTTTTATTTGTGTTTTTTTTTAAACTTATTTGTATCACAAAAATTGCGATGGACTCTGATGATAGACGACCAAGATTTTTGTAAGAAAACCCCATGATAATAAATGAATAATAAATTTTGAATGCTATTAGGTTTTGTTCATATTTTAAGAAACATAATCAACAATATATTGTCCGAAGGTATTGGCTTGTGTGAGATCTGTATTGCTTCAGCCCCTAATGAATTGAATTGTAGGGATGCGTACGTGGGAATGTTCCCTTTAAACTGTCATCAGAAGTAGATCTGATTATCATGAGATAATATTTTAGGATATAACCTTTTGATTGCCAGATAGTGAGCAAACATAATTTGTCCCCTGTGGGATGAAAAGACAGTGTCCAGTACATCATTAAAAAGAGAAAAATAAATATTTAGACCTTATTTTTCACGACTAATTGCAAGATGTTGTATAGAGAATACTGGCTGTTGGATGGTGGGTGTGAACCAGATATTTAGCAGTTGTGAGATAATTATCTGGTTAAGTTGAGTTCCACTAACAGATTCCAAAGGGACGTAACTAAAAATGCATTTATTTCTGTATTGATATACATTATTTTTCATT
Source organism: Pelobates cultripes (assembly GCA_933207985.1). Taxonomy (NCBI): domain Eukaryota; kingdom Metazoa; phylum Chordata; class Amphibia; order Anura; family Pelobatidae; genus Pelobates; species Pelobates cultripes. Next base: position 18,163,246 of record OW240916.1, read on the forward strand.
ATAGTATGGCAAGACTTTATAATGTGAAACAAGACTGCATTAAACCCACTATTTGCCTTAGATTTTTTTTTTAAATGATCTCTAAAGGCAACCAGACCATTTCACCTTGATCAAGTGGTCTGGATGCACTGGTCCTTTAGTTTTAATCCTGCAGTGTAAATATTGCTGTTTAGCAGACATGGCAATGTTTACATTGCAGGGTTAAATACATCTCTAGTCGTTCCCTTCCTGACAGCCACAAGAGCCACCAAGCCAAACTCAGTTCCAACAGCTAAGCTCCATTTGATTGGAGGAGCGTGGGGCTGGAAATGCATGTGCCTTTTATCCCCGATGCTTCTCTACAAGGAGCGTTGAATTGGATAAAAGAGATGAGTCGGTATGGCATTACTAAAGACAGATTGAGTAGCTGCAGAAACTGGTTCTCAGAGCTGGAAAAAAAAGTGAGTAAAACCACTTTTCAATTTTTTATTTAGATTGACGGAGCTTAAACTATAGTGTTAGGAATATATGTCTGTATTATTAACGCTATACTGTAACTTTAAGTACTGTTTTTTAATTATACCCCTCACTAGACATGTGCAATCCATTTTGTTCTGAATAAACATTCGGACAAATTTCGTGTAATTCAGACATTCGGGTGCTGAATTTCCGAAATGCTGAACCGAGTTGAATTTCCAAAGTGTGCGAAGTGCTTCGGATTTCTGAAAAGTGGCAAAACAAGAGAGGGAGAGAAAATTACGTGAATGATAACAGGAATGTTCACCAATAAGCTAATTCCTGGCACTGGGAGCCCTATAGATGTGTAAGTGGGTGTGGTGGCAGTCTGGGCATTGGGAGCCCAATAGATGTGTAAGTGGTTGTGGTGGTTGGGGTTATAGGTTAGGGATAGGGAGCCCTAAAGATGTGTAAGTGGTTGTGGTGTCAGTCTGGGTACTGGGGTGGCAGTCTGGGCACTGGGAACCCTACAGATGTGTAAATGGTTGTGGTGGTTAGGGTTAGGGGTTATGGAGCCCTACAGATGTGTAAGTGGTTGTGGTGGCAATCTGGGCACTGGGAGTCCTATAGATGTGTAAGTGGTTGTGGTGGTTAGGGTTAGGGAGTCCTATAGATGTGTAAGTCGTTGTGGTGGTTAGGGTTAGGGGTTAGAGGTTAGTGTTAGGGTTAGGGAGCCCTACGGATGTGTAAGTGGTTGTGGTGGCAAAGTGCTTCGGATTTCTGAAAAGTGGCAAAACAAGATAGGGATGCTTACGAATGTCCGAATTGATGAAGTCCCGAATTGATGAAGTTCCGAATTTTGGAAGTGCCAAACCGAATGCCATTGTTCTGAATTTCCGAAGCAGACAAATTGTTATACTTACCCGAATTTCCGAACCAAACCAAATTTTTTTGCCCATGCATATCCCTACCCCTCATGCATAAAGTGTTACTTTGGTCACTATTTCTATAAAAATTTCAAACTTAAAAAATCATTCCAAGAGAATAATGATTAGTGTGTAATCGTTGTGGGAGTTGCCTCCTATGCATTTTACTAATGACAACTTCCAGTGTGCATTCATTTTGCCATTGATGGAGCACCTGTGCATCTGTGTCCGTACATTGTATAGAATTTTAAAGCTGTCTGTGAACTTAAAGTGTTAAATCCAAAGGCAGATTTTTTTAGATATTTTTTTTTAAAAGGCAACATTTTGTCCCCTGTCAGAGCCTTTCTCAAGCCACAAAATTCTTATAAAACATGTTTTTGTGAGAATGTTTATGAAAATATTGTGGCTTGAGAAAAGCTGTAACGGGGCCGAAACGCTGCCCTTGCTTCAATAACAAAAAAAACCCTTTAAGTGCCCTGACAGCTTTCAATTCTATACACTGTATGTATGTAGCCACCCAAGTCTGTGGGGCAACATTGGAATATCCCTCTGCTTAGTGCGTGCTGTCCCATTTGTTTGAAATTGTACTCCACGTTCACACGTGGCACCGTGGAGATGTACATAAGATGTCAAACTCAAAACTGTAATGTTATATTGAAAATGAAAACAAACTAGCCTAGCCCATAGCATTACACATACGTGAGACATTTCTTATTTATGATACGTCTAAAAAAAATGTCAGAAATGCAGAATATAACGTTATACAAGTACAAAAAATGCTCCCTGCGCCTGTATCCATTTCCCAAAGAGCTTACAATCTTGGCTTGCCTTCCCAGTATTGGAGGCAAATGAATGAGAACACATCTCCTCCAAGAGTAAATCTTGTTCCAGTCATCTTTTACATTCTGTTTGTGTTGACCGAAATCTTTTAGCAAGTATCAACGCAATTAAAATCATCTTAGTATTAGATACATTTTTAGGAACTGCTCTTTCACTTGAATCAAAACGAACTGATGATTGAAGGCATTGATGTTTTCACTCCCTACTTTGAAAACGTTTTGAAATGTTGCAGATCATTTTCTGTCTCCCAAAACCAGATATTTTCCATTCAATTTTATCCAGACTCCAGATTGTCTTTTACTTTTAAAAGCAGCTTGTATATATAGTATTGCAGAAGTGGAGTGAATAGACAAAGGTGATGAGGAATAATCATTATCAGGGTAGTAAATAGAAAGGTGGAGATAAGCAGCAGTCAAAATCCAGGTCATTTGGCAACTAAGCGTCTGTTCTGGTGCAACTTTATAAATTTGGGTCCTGGAAACGTCAAGCAGAAAGGCCAATTGTTCCAGCTTTACCTAATGACATGCATTTAAACCGTTAGAATATTCTTGTCTATACATTTTGTTTTTCCCCTTATTCATTTTTGTCCTTGATAAAGGATGTTTTGACACATTATTCTTTACAACATCAAAATGGGCAGCATACATGTTTATTTAAAATGTGTTATTATCAAACACACCGCTTTACTGTCTGCCAGAATGCTATACACCAAAACTACAAACATTGCCACTTCGCACCTTGCAGAGGAGAGGCATACCGTAGATCAGCAGAGAAACTTAAAAACAAGGGAGAGGATATCAATATCTCGTTTAACATTCTACAATTTGGGGATTCTTTTTTCATAGCATTCCATCCTAAAATCACATGAAAGGCTATTGTTTTTGATTAACCTGTGGTTTCTATTTCCACTGACGTACCTCAAATAGGAATCTAATCAGTCAGGTTATGACTGTACTTATGTTGCCGTTTGGGGCACATTACATCAAAAACAGTTTATTTATGGATGGAAGAAACACTCCCCCAGATTCCCAAATAAAAAAAAATGTTTTCAAAAAAAATTAACTAACACATGGTGGGTGACCCTTATAAATTTTGCAGTGTCTCCTTTCTAGATTTTTCTATGAATGCAACTGCAATATTCTGGTACATATGATTTAAGTAAGCACAATCTGATTTATGTAAGCAGCCATATTCCTTCCTTAGAGACAACAACTGTGGTAGCTAAGTAGCTATTAGCATGGGTTAGACAAAAACAGCTTCATTTGTCATAAAAACACTGAAGATTAAGTAAATTACTTCACAATCAATGTATTTTTTCTATTACAAACAGGTTCGCCATCTTCTGTACACAAAAATATATTGCTTGTTAGACGCCTTTTCATTAGCCACAAAAAAACAAATGATTACAATCTGGATAATTATTTAAATATACAGATTTTCTTTAAAGGGACACTATAGTCACCAAAACAACTTTAGCTTAATGAAGCAGTTTTGGTGTATAGATCATGTCCCTTCCGTCTCACTGCTCAATTCTCTGCCATTTAGGAGCTAAAGCACTTTGTTTATCCACCCTAGTCACACCTCCCTGCATGTGACTTACAAAGCCTTCCTAAACACTTCCTGTAAAGAGTTATCTAGTGTTCATACTTCCTTTATCACAAATTGTGTTTACTTTACCCTGCCAGAGTCTCCTGTGTGTGATTAAAGTTCAATTTAGAGAGCAAGAAATAAAAACTTTTAAAGTAAGTTACAACTGAACTAAAAGTGAAACCATTTTTTTTCATGCAGGCTGTGTGAGTCACAGCCAGGGGACGTGTGGCTAGGGCTGCATAAACAGAAACAAAAGTGATTTAGCTCCTAAATGATAGTGAATTGAGCACTGAAACTTCAGAGGCATGATCTATACACCAAAACTGCTTCATTAAGCTAAAGTTGTTTTGGTGACTATAGTGTCCCTTTAAATGGGATCCTGCTATCCACCACCCAACTCCGATATAATACAGCTCCATGATCTATGTGGGGCCTTCTCATTACAATAAATGAAAAATTAAGATATTTAAGCCTCTACAACTATGTTTTGCAATGCATCTCTGAAGTCAGCTTTATATAGACCTCTTTCATCTGCTGGCCACTATTGACCAGTTTAGTATAGTGAAGGTCTGCATGCAGTTTAGACGTCTCTGTGTTTTTTTTTTAATGATTACTACAGGTCCATCAGAGCACACAAAGCCTTTCAGATGTTTAGTTATGTCAACTAAAACAGTAACTCTGTGAAACATCCTCTATAATCTTTATAAATCAACATTGTTTCTCTGGAGTCAGCTACTCTGACTCTAAAGCAACTGCCTACACGTTCCTTTTCGGACCAAATGTCACAAACGAGCAAAAAACTGTTTCTACATTTTGAAATGGAAGCTAGATTAGTGCAAAACAAAGTTAGTACACATGGTATCTAGCCCATGAGTGTTGCCTAAAGCAGTCAAAAGTCTTTACATGGTGTAAAGACAGCGCGACTTGTCGAGAATCAACTCTGATATCAGTAGAATTATATACAATTATAAGTCTGGAACCACAAGCAGTAATTGAACAGAGGACACACTAGGAGCTTAACTATAAGATTAATGCTAGCAAAACTGTTAAAAATGTCCGAGGACTGGAACATTTGCACTGAACAAGTGCCCGCATATTGCATTCTCAACTCTCAAGGCATGACTTATCATAGGTTTGACCATCGCCCTGAGATAGATAGGCACCACTATGCTGCTATAACTGAGACTTGTTTATAACAGGCGTCCAGAAATGCACGTGTAACAACATGCAATGCACAATGCTCCGAAATTAAATGAGATGCTTGTTCTTACATTAGTGAGCAACAGAGGATTGAAATACTGAGGCAAACTAACCATGCACACCTACAATGCTGTAGCCCTGAGTTGTGCCAGCTCACAAGGACTGTAGTAATTCATACAAACTGGAGGACACCAAAATCTCTCCCCTAAAAATCCAGGTGCTCCATACCCAGGGCTGGAAAAACCCCAGTATAGCAGACAAAATTAAATCAGGTCCAAGCTCTCCGGATATCACAGATGGCAGCTTTATGAGAATAGAAAAAGCAGCAACGTTTCGGCCTACAGAGAGGCCTTGGTCAAGTTGGCACACAAGCACACAAGGACTAACCCGAGCGTGCACATTGGAAGATCTGTATTGCCATCAGAATGTTCAGGCAGTGAACCAGTAGAAGGAAAGAGTAGGGTTATTTTTGGAGTTACAGGTGAAAGCAAATTTTCAGGATGTGTGTTTAAAACACTGTATTTTCACCATGGCTCTCTAATCACTCAGAATTTATATTTAGACAATGAGTAATGTTTAATGTTTGACATCCAACTATGACTTGATTTCATGATTGCTTCTCTTATCAAAACCATTAATCCCAAACATCACATTTTAATTCCTTTTTACTTAAACTAAACTTTGGCTCGGAAAATTGTTCCAGTAGAATCCTTTAAACGTAATGTTATTATTAAGTGATAATTGGTTTGTCTAAAAAAAAAATATATAAGCGTATCTTTATACATACTCAACGTCAACAAGATCTAGCCTCCAAAGACTGTGCACATATTAGGAAAATACCCAAAGTGGGTTATTCTTTTTTAACAGATAACAGAAATGTGTTACATTAAGTTAAATTAATCCATTTCTCACTAGATTTACCAAGACCTAGTTTATAACCCCTTTTACTACTGAGTTATTTTTGCATACTCAGTAAAAGCAGAGTTTTTACTTTGCCCTCACCCAATATCTAGCTGCTAAAATTTAGCCGTAAGGTTTTACCTGCAAAGGTTGCAGTAGCGTGTGGTAAGGGGAAGCACTATTTGAAGTTCCTCTTCACAGAAGCATACAAACAGAATGGAACTCTGACAGGTACACTTGATTAACTGCACAGACATTAATACGAATTGCAAAAATAGAGCCTATCACTTGGACATCAAATGGTTCATTCACAAAGCATTGTGTTAACTGACTTGCTTAATGTACAAATAAGCAACAAAGTTGCAAAAATGGTTTACTACAATTTGGTGAATATATCCTTAAATATTTTAGAATGTTAGCTTATAAATCATAAAACATAAGTTGTCGGCTATGCAGTCCTTAGTCCGTTAATTTTCTATTTTTATGTTTTTTTTCTGTGTGTTTATTACTAATAGATGTCATGAATATGTCTAGTAAATAAATACTTGGCATGTTTAACACGATGATTCAAGCTTTGGCTACGTAATAGAGTTGTTTAACCCCCTAGGCCTTGCTAATGCCAAAGACATTAAGACACAGGTCAGTTGTCTAACAAGCCAGATGAATCGTGAGCCCAGGCAGTCTTATATATATAGCACCACTTTAGACTGTTTCATTGCAATGCTGTGCGTTACACATGGAGAGGGTACAATGTGTGTCAGAGAGGTCTCTGTGTTCCCAGAGATATTTCCTACACTTCTAGTCTAAGTCCAACCTTCCTTTGCTGCCCTTTATAGCACAGATTACATCACTTCACAACACAGAGATTGACAGAAGCCTTAGATATCACGTATGCACTGCAAGAAAGACAGCTGGTAAATTAACTGAGAATTATTGGACGACATTAATCTGGCACTCATGAAACAAGCAACAAAGTAACTTTTAGTCAGTAGTAAGTGAAGATTGAGCCGAGACTCGTTTGAGGGTGACGGGTGGGGCTCACTTGTTCCAAGAATTGTCTTGTGAACCAATATAATTAGATGTTTTTCCCTTTGTGTGTTTAATATAGTGTTGGCATTAATGTGTATTCAGGACCACTGTACAAACAAGGAGCCCCGTGTGTGTCATAAAATATAATGTGTCAACTGGTACTTTATTATTATTGATGCCTTTAATGTAGGTGAGAAATTAAATGTCCCACCATTTAAAATAAAATCAGGAACCCGAAGCCATTTGTTATGACCGTTTTTTGATGCAACATGTTGCTATTTAGATACATATAATAGATATAAAAGTCCATTAAGCCAGCTGATGTTAGTGATGAAATATAGCCAGACTCTTTGGGTTCTTCCAACCACTGAATAAATATGTTGTATTAAATGTTAGTAGACACAGAGTGAAAGTGAATTTTTTATGGACTGAATATACTAGGGTTTATTGGCCTAATGTTACCAGATTGATAATTTATACTAAAACGTAAACACATATACTGAGCAATACCTGAGAGCCATTATTAGAGTAAACAACATCTTGTTTTTTTCGAAAGACTTACGAACCAATGATGCTACACAATGAATGACTAATGTCACTAGTTTTTAATGACCAAAAATGTCTGCTCTACAACCATAGCCAGACTCTACATAACCTCTGGCAAGTACCCTGGGAATCTTCATGTGTTTGACCTTTCTCCGCAAACTCCTCTGGCTCAAATAAGCATATACTCAATGGTAACTGAACTACCCTGCAGCTTACAAGGTTCAATTCTGTTTATGTTTCTAGTCAAGCATTTATTTTTTTGTTATCTATATTTAGCATTTCTGGTGGGGTTTTCGCTCAGAAAGTATTCCCTCGCCATGAAGTCATGTTTATTTTCTCCAACAGACCTCAGCTGTTGCCCTGTGAGATCCAGAAGACTGATTGGAGGTCGCGCCCCGCACTTTCATTTATGACTTCCCTTTACGTTCTTTATTTTTCAATTTTGCCATTTTATTTCATTATTAATTTTTTACTGGTCTCGTCTGTTTTTAAAACAAAAGTTGTTGAGTGGAATTATTTTGACATTATTTAATTATTTGTTTTTAGAGGGGTTTGAAATTTAAAATTAAATTGTATTCCTTTACTGAATTTCTTACCAACTTTTGGCCTTAAGGTTCTCTTTCACTTTGATTTATGGAGAAACAATAGCAGGTTTATACATAAAGATTATTGGTATGCATTCGGGGGCAACATATTTAAAGTGGGTAATCGGCAGAAGACATCCGATTAAAAAAAATAAAAAAAATAATAAATGAACACGTGCCTTATAGATATAAAGAAAATATTTGTAGCAGTGTAAAAATGTATAAAGTTCCAATAATTTCATTAATTTTTATGAAGGTATTTGGAGACCATCAGTAGAGTCTATACTGACAGTTATTGGTCTATATTATCATAAATTAATATAAATATTAGTAGGTTATGGCTTATACATGTAGTAGGTTCAGTGACAAGTTTTCAATGCAACTCAGAATTTAACCATGAACCATTTCCATATTTTCAGATACTTCCACACTTGCTTGTACATGTAGCAAGTCGGTATGTTCCTGATGGAGCTCCCAACTCAAAAGTACAACCCCACAGCCTGGATGACCATCTTCATGTGGGGAATGGAAAGAAGTGCTTCTAAAGAACCATTAGCTTCTGAAAAAAAAACATAGCCATGGCATTAAGTCTACTTGGCATTAAGTTCCTTGATGATATATTTCACGTCACATTTGCTGGTGTGTTATAAAGAGTGACCAGAAAATGTGAGAGGTGACACGAGGAAGTGATTGTCGGGAACATGTTGGCCACTTTCTTCTCAACTGGTTTGCATTTCATGAGTTTGAGTAAAGTCTGAGTTACGTCTTTTATTTTCCAGCCAAAAGAGAGTGGAGAAATACATAATATCTGCAGCTGACCATTTATCTGAAGGAGGGGTCAAAGGATAATTAGTGTTTTTATAACTATAGTCATGAGTGCTTCTGTGTGGCTAAGTGTACTTCCATTCTACAGCCCAGGGATGGAAGTAGGAAGCAGTGGGAGGAGCAGAGATTCCTATTACGTCTTCGTGAGGGGCATAAAGTGAACCCTGCACCAGGTCCCCCCATTTTAAATAATTGAAACTCCAACCCCACATCACAGAGAGACTGGGGGAAAGAATTGGATGCAGTGCTACCCCATGCCTCCATCTAGACAGCCTGTAAAATATTCATATGAGCTTTGTCCGTCTCTGTCTTTGAACACGTGTGATGAAGGAGAGAGAGATACAGAGATACAATTATATGTATGCCGTGTGACTAGACTGAGACGGATTGTCATGTGCGCTGGTGAATCTTTAATACACATATAACAGGGAAAAAAACATCAAGGTTAACAAGATTAATACATATTAACAACAACAAACATGATTTTCAATGTTTTATTCAATTTGTCGATTTCAGGGAAATTATGTTTCGCCTTTAATTAGTGCATTACTTGGCCATTAAATTACTGTAATGATTGTAATAACAGAAATCCATTCTAAGCAGCGGATGCGATAATACGTAAAGAACCCAGTTTTAGAATAAATGTAATATTCCAAGAGGTTCAATTTTAACTATGCTGGTTTCCTAGGTATTCAAATATTTTTATAATAATGTTTACAGAGCTGCCGGGATTGTAGATTTGCTTTCAGGGGTATTAAACAGCCGGGTGTTCAAATCATGGCATGTCATCGGGCGTCTTTCGAGAAGGATAGCCAGGCGCTGACAGATAGCTGAGGAAGACTGACTCATTCTGCCGTGGACACACACACACAATACTTACATCTCACATCACTACATACAACCAGAGGATATATATAACATTGCGACATGAGTGATGTTACAATGACATATAAACAACATGAATGTAACTATACAGGACCTGTTAACTCATTCGTCTATATGCAGAGCAAAGAAGTATACAGGCCAAATCCAATTGTCACACAGCCCAAAGACACAGGTTTTCTAAAGCAGAATTAAATGATACTAGTAGCTATGGTTAATACTAACGTCTAACAGTGCAAGAGGAAAGACGACCGGCACTTCAAAATGATGAAGCAATTTCCCCCCTTGATTCAAATGTCAATACACTCCTGGTCTTAGCTAGTATCCACCTCATTAATATTCTAGGGTTTCCTATTCCCAATTCCACTGTATTAAATATGAATGTCCTGGAGCCAGGAGTGTTCTTACTGGCCTACCTGTTCCGTCTGACTTTTTAAAAGGTCTCTTATGTCCACATACAATTGGACAATATCAGCAGTTGCATGGAATCTTGCCGCCTTGAAAATAACTAAACAAAATCCTCTGTTGGGTAGAATCTCACATTGTTACTCTGCCTGCATTTTACACGCTAAGATTAGACAACTGAGATGTAGACTTACTCAGCTACCTGTAATTCCGCACAGGGAAGTAGGGTCTGCATAGGGTCATCTTTGAACAAACAGTCCATCGTTGGTGGAGACTACAGATAAATTTCTTGGCCTTTAAGTTAAAGGAACACTCCAAGCACTCTGACCAGTCAGCAGTGGTTTTGCTGCCAGGAGTGGCCTGTTCCCCTACCTCTCATTGTAAGTTGTTAAACTGTTGTAGAATGCGTTGACTTATTTGCCAGGGTCTACTGGGCACCACTCACTGTTTCAACTACAGCGAACATGGAGTCTGCTTAGAAGCTTCATTTAGCTCTTCAGAGCTAAGCCTGGCAGTGCCGGACTAGCTCATTGGCGGACCATTGGAAGCCCTTTGTCTAAACTAGGCCCACTGTTGCAGGTCTTAGTTCATTGGATGATTGCTCAATGAGCAATGTGGTGGAGGCAGGAAGAACTGGCAGACCCCAGGTAAGGTGTTTATTGCACAAGGAGAAGGAAACTGAGTCTTGCATTGATAGATACTTCTGATCGCCATGTGGAACGCCCAGGTGATTGATCTGTTCCCCCCAATAGTAATGCTCCATCAGATTGTGGCCAAGATTTTTCAGCAGTTGGGACCAGGTTTCTTCAAAGCTCATGTGTGGCCACTCTTAACCTGGTATGTAATTCTGGCTAACACCATAACCACTAACATGTGCTGCAGAGTAAACTGCTAGGTATAGTTGTTTCATTTCTTAGCTTAGCTTAGAGACAACACTGTAATTTGGACAACTGTATTATGTGGCAAAGATAAAAGGAATACAAAATAATATAATAATATATGTTTTGTTTTTTTTACAATGTTCTTAAAGTGTTTTATAGTTAATAATTCCATCTGTTGAAAAAGCCACACACAGAGGTCCATAATTTGTCTGTTGTGAACTTTTTGCATTTCTCCCGAGGAGTAAAGATCAAATTTTTTGCAATGCAGTGATCAATTTTTGGAATGTTTCTATCTACAGCATGTTCTGAGATAAGGTTCTAAGGCAGCTGTGTAACCAGTACCTTCTGTTCTCAAACTGTGACCTACAAAGGTAATTCACAAATATTGTCTGGGTCTTTCACTTCAAGTAATAAACAGCAGGCACAATAAACAAATTCCTAATGTCCTGCGTAGCAATATTTCATAGAAGTTTGTTAGCTAAAATGAAAATGTATTTAAGTCCAATCTATGTTTTGCTAAGATATGTATACACACAGCATTAATAGTATACAGAGTGCAGACTCCAGACCGTAGATAATTTGGTTTCCTGAAGTTTATTTCCAGACTGTGCTGTATATTGAATGAAACATTCTGCATTCAAAAAAATTTTAAAATGTAATTTTGAGTGTGTTACATAAACTAAGAACCAATTTCACCATATTTACAGAAAAAAAAGGTTTTTGTATGAAAACCAACTCTTTCAGTGGACCTTGTATGTTCCTCTGATTAATAATGAAAGAGTCTTCATAAAGAAAATACTGTATTATTATACAAGGGTTTCTTGTGAATATCTTTGTAACAATGAAACACAGGGCAAAACTGGAATAGTAATGCATTCTGGCTGCTTTGCCTTGGCTCTTCCCATTCATCGATGCCCAATGTGCAATAGACCATGGCTCAAAATATCCACTCGGAGGGTAAATGTAGCAATGGCTAGTAGAAATCTACTCGTTGTTAGTGTATTACGCACCCTCCAGTTATGCAGTGGCAAGTAAGTTTTAAGGCCTAAGAGATGTGTGCTGAAGGAGGAAAAGTTACAGTTAAAGAGACAGTATAAAAACCAAAATAACTTTAGCTTAATGGAGTTGTGTATAGATTGTAGCAGAGCTGCAATCCTGAGACCGAATATCTCTGCCGAAATCCTCTCCAGCTGGAACAAAGCACTGCTTAGGGAATATAGCCGATTCCCCCATTAACTGGACTACACACAGTTCTGCGAGACAATTGAGGTACTGACCAGTAAACTAATTATCTCCCGAGTACAGAGAGCCGACCATAAAATATGAAACATAAAAACACCTCAAAACACAGTAAAAGAAAACACAAAACCCCCACATGTCATCCCCGGATAGCTCTTGTCTGAGCCCCCAAGTTGTCCAAATAGCACCTAGATCCATATCTGTCCAATCGCCACCGGGGTAAAGTTTTGACTGGCCACACACATGGGCAAAGCCTAAAATAGATCCTGGCAAAAGTGGTCCTGGCCAGTCAAATATCCGGAGTTCCTGTAGTCAAATAAATGGGTGCACCCCCTGGCTTTTAGGGAGCGATTGTTAGTCATAGACCATTGTACTTTACCTCCAATTAGCACTCTCCTGGCATCATGGTAAGTGGGGCAAAGCAGCAAAACAAATAGTGGCCGAAAATAGTTGCAGGGAGTTCGTAGCTAAGTACCGCTGTGATCGTTCGGGAGAACAAAAATGGCCACTATCTGCCAGGGAGCGTACTTTTGGTAGTATGTTCGGTAGAAGGAAAGTACCGAAGTAGGGGGGACACAGGTTGTTCAGGGAAATCAAAGGGAGATATGGGCAACTGAACAGGGATAGGACAGGGTCCTCCACATAGATCATGTCCCTGCAGTTTCACTTCTTAATTTTCTGACTATTAGATTATAACCAAAAAGTGGATGCATAAACAATCACAATCACATCAGAAAAAACTGAAATGATTGTTCCAGTATAAAAATATAAAGAGTCACTTATGATTAAGTGTTCTGTGTTCTGTACCTGATTTTGTTTTTCTGCACAAAGGAATACATTTTACATTGTAGCAATAATTTCTTGAATTAATGTAGTGGCCATTAGTGCATCCAATTCTTTGGGTTTGGTAGTGCAGGTAGTGGCAGACCCTCATTGCCCAAATTAAATATTCACCAATTTGGTAGATATACCCCTTTCAAAACACATATTCATTTAATTGTGCATAATTTTTATTGGGTGTATATCTTAAAGCAACTTTCCAAAAACTGCAGATCTCTTGTAGCCCTCTCCTATTTCCCCAGCTCAGACTTTCTATGGCTGTCTAATGGCAGTCTTCCCAATGCAGCTCAATAAGATGTCTTTGCAAGGCAGTCAGTCTAAGCAACTGCTGCCTCTTGAGCTTAGCATCACTGATCTGAACAAACCAGGAAGTAAGAGGACCGGTTGTCTGATTGACAGCCAGGGGGGTGTAACAAGGTTACTTTAGAAAAGTGCCAATTTTTATGTAAAATGAAAAAAGAACACACACTCTTCACACATAAACCATTTCAGCATGCTAGTGCTTTAGAGGCCTGTAGTGTTACCTTAAGCTAAGTTGTTTAACGCTTTGGAGTTCCCCGCTGATTTTGAATTATTTGACTTGATAAGAATTGAAGCATTTTGCGCAGTCCATAGACTTGTAGCTTCCCAGATAAGAAAAGTTACAGCCACGATTCAACATCTGGAGCAGAAAGGACCCTCTGGGTAGATCAGAAGGAAAAAAAAATACATATATATATATATATACATTTCCCTTTATCTCTACAGATATAATTCTTGTAAGAATAGGGAAATTGAATAGATTATGTAAAAAACATGGAAAATATTATTTATTATGGAAAAAAAGGAGGCACCAGTTTCTACAAACATATTCCCTGGTAGATACAAATAAGACCTCCAAGTGGGAGGAATAGTCCCCATGTTGAGCCAAATTAGTCTGAGTAAATAAGATATTTTGGTCACATTCTAAATAACATTTGCACGTCTTCAAAAGCCCAGGTCTGATTTTACGCTTTTTCATTGATAACCCCACATTTCCTGTAATACTGAGAGAGAAATAACAATTGCATAATTTGGGATCATAATTATACAGCACATTTTAGGGATTAGGGTTGGACATAGGGCATGATATAGGATGGGGCTTTGGGAGGAGCATAAGTCAATATTGGGGAGGAGGGGTGGAAAAAGGTGACCCTGGGCTTTTTGCCATCTGCCCTCCTCTCCCTAAATGACCGTTGATTGGCATTGAAGCCATCTTCTGTACCAGAAAATGTGCCCCTGGCAATTCCTTTCTGTCCTCAAAATATTATCTAATCTGCATCCATAAAATGTCTGAATCTGGAGGCGGAGCTAGCAGCAGAGCAGAGCGGTCACACTCACCAAGGGCTCCCCGCCACAAACGGCAAAAAACCTTTTACGGGGCGATATCCGACACCCACCCGGGCTAAACTGCCCACACCCGACACGGGGATCAGCCATGGGTCAGAAACACAAGAAAACCAGAGCCGATAAAGACCCTACTACCCACGACATCGGGGAACTTCTCTGACGCTCGCAAAAGTCCGCGTGGGACAAGATAGCGGCGGGAGAAGATGGCTACTCATTCTCATACACACCGGAGAAGGTATGCCACAAGCACCAATTCCCAACTCAAAGCCCTTACATGCCCCTGCAGAGGAACCTGTCACAGCCTCTCTACTTAAGAGCATGCTGGCGGGGCTCAGGACCAACATAGCAGCCGACATGGCCTGTATAAAGGAGGCGGTGGAGGGGGTTACCACCAGGGTCCTGCGGCTTGAGGCCTCATCTAACTCCCAAGATGCAAGGATAGCATCCCTAGAACAAGCGCTCACTGAAGTGCAAACACAGCAAGTGCAAACACAGCAAAGTATATCAAATAACCGGATAAACACTCTGGAAGAGTAGGCGCTATAATATAAAGATCCGAGGCATCACGGATTCCATAGGCCAGACAGACCTACCGCACTTCGTCAGGCGCCTGCTGGCTGATCTCTTGCCGCCCAAACAGGCGAAAGCAGTGCGACTAGATGGTATGTTCAGACTACCCAAGCCTGTGATGGCGACGGCCGCAGCACATACAGACCTGATACTCCACTTTCAGGCCCTGCAAGACAGAGCCCAACTGTTGGCGGCTGCACGAGGGAAAACCCTTCTCACATTCGAGGGAGCCAAGTTATCCCTCTTCCAAGACCTAACTAAAAGCACCATGGGATGGCGCAAGGCCATGCAGCCACTTCTACAACATCTCAGGGATAAGAACATGATCACTTTCACACATCTGGATAAAACTTACCGAGCTCGGAGCTACCCTGAACTGGACTCACAACTGCGCACAGCAGGCCTGCTGTCGCCCATTCGCAGGGAAAGCTCAGACCTCGCCCGACTGGGTCCGGCAGCCGTCGCTGACTTCGTCCCAGGGGCACCCACCCGACCACCACACCAACGAAAGACGCCCTGAAGGATAACAAAGCAGGAAGGTTTCTCACCATTACCCCAG
Organism: Pelobates cultripes; assembly: GCA_933207985.1. Taxonomy (NCBI): domain Eukaryota; kingdom Metazoa; phylum Chordata; class Amphibia; order Anura; family Pelobatidae; genus Pelobates; species Pelobates cultripes. The sequence goes on from OW240916.1 coordinate 18,178,865, forward strand.
AGACTGCTGTCACCGCACTCTCCAGAATAAGGCCTCCTGCCTAAGATGAACTTGCTCCGTTCCCTTATGAACTCATACATGGTTACCATCCAAGTTCCCCCCCTCCTATATATTTTGGTGGAACTCAGTTGACTTTTTTCTAGTTAAACACAAATCCGTAAAGATCTCTCTGAGGTTGACTCCACTCACCCGAGCCACACTCACAGCGGTAATCACTACACCCCATACCAGGGGACGCAAACACACACAACTGGATGCATTCCCGACCGCACCGGCTGCTGACTCACCCCCTTGCTCGAACTTAGAAGACAGTTAAAAGCAGACACATCGGGATGGGGGGGAACCTCAGAAGGGGGACACGCACCAACCTAGGGCACACCCCATCCGCGCCAATGTCCATCCATACACACCCGGGATTAGACAGACAGTCATGCTAGGGAGATCCCACGGACCTCACACCACATATACAGAACTACGCATCCATAGCTGGTCTCGAAACAGGCCTGTAAGACACTACACATGTCCAAAGACAATCCCAAAAACTGCATACTCACAGACTCCACCAAGTCTTGGACATGACAGGAGTACTAGCCGACACCACACAATTAATACATAAAACAGTGCCATGTATATATATGCTGCTTCTGTGTTGATATGTGTTGCTAAGTATGTCTACATAAGCTGTTGTGGCAATGTGGACATTTGTGTTAAATCTGCACAATAAAATAAAGAATTTAAAAAAAAATGTAAAAAAATGTCTGAATCTATTTTTATTTTGTTCTTTTTTAAAATTAAATACATAAGGAAAAATAGGGATTACTGATCCTTTTGTGTAGCCGACAACTCACCTTTCCTTATGTGCAACAGTCAAAAGATATACTGAGACAAGGTAAGGACTACTTGGTCTCAATGTTTTCCTTTGTCTGATACTTCTTGACACTGAACAGAGCTACCGCAGTCAAGTCATGTCAATCCCCCAGCCACCACCAACGACGGCTGCAGGGAAGTTAGCTCTTTCTACCATGGTCTTGCGGGATCTTTCATAGACCTCAATACTGTTCTTTACCGCATGCCTGAGAGCAATAGCTATGATGCCAGCTTCTGGCGCTTTAGAAGAAGACAGACGGGGTGCATGATGGAGATGAGGCACAGGTTCAGGTAAGTACATCTATACCTTTGCCCTCCCCTCTCAACCACCTTATCATAAGCATCGGTGGCACCGCCGGGGGTCTAGGCGGCTCAAGCAAACACTCCAGGCAGTGACAGTACCGCTTTAGGCAATTTAAAATGTTAAAACACACGAAAGAAGTATGGCACCAGAATCAGGCTGTGTAGATGCGTCGATAGTCATGAGGGGAGATATATAGTAACACTCCTGAATTAGATCCGTAGAATAACAGAATCATTGGACCTTTAGCATAGTGTCTCCCAAAGAGTTTGTAAACTCAATTTACCATGATGCCTAGCCAGCCTTTAGGGTGTAAGTGAGTCATCATCTCTATAGGATTCTGCATAAAATGTTTCCTTTCTATAACACAGGCCCCACACGCACAGTCAGTAAATAAAACGAGGATTTCCACAAAGTAATATACGCTACTCGCTTGTTTAGTTGGACGATGTTACATCGTTTGTGGCAGTAACAACAAACACTACAGCAAGCTTATGTTTGTTCCTTAGCCAGTAAGTTAAAATCCTTTAATTCAATCTTAACAGATATAATAAAACAGCATAGGGACTTTGTGTACAATGGATCTCAATATGAAATCTCCGGCATCAAAGTCATGCCAGTTTTCACTTTGAAAAGAGCGTTCTTTTCAGATCCAAATATCCAATCAAACTTATGACGTGCCAGCATGGAACAGGGCCATGGGACGGTATCAACAAAGATTAGCAAGGATTCCAATTGGACTTGTCACTATACAAGCAAGCTCTTAAATTAGACATGTCTGACGGAGACTGAATATGACTGATTAATTGTAAGCCTGCAGAAAGTAACAATGCAGAATCAATGTGTTTAGAGTTAAAAGCTCAAGTTTACGTTCAGAACCACAATGCAAACACACCGTGACTTTTCCTTAAATTGCCTTTATTACAGTCACCACTGAGGGACGTGGCTAATAAATTGCCAGGTGTCTGAAGTAAGGCAATTTAAATTCATATAAGTGTGTGAAGTTTGTCTGTTTGCTGTGGAGAGGAATTCAAGGTGGAAACAGACTTTGTGGTTGCTGGTTGAGCCTCTCTATACATTATTTGGGTTATTCAGAACCACAAATGTTATTAAATATGTCCACTATTCTAGTCAGTAGGATCTTCTTGAGACTCTTCGCTGTTAGTGGAATATTTGTGTTTTGTGGTTGAGAATCGATTAATTATCTAATCAGAAATCATGCAGAATCAACGAGGGAATTGGACATAATAGAACAAAGAGATTTTCCCAGTTCTTCAATTCTAGACTAACGTTTTCAATGTGCCATTAAATGAATGAACCCCTAATACCTTACATAAGTGGTGCATCGTAATTTTGCCTCAAGACAAGTTTTAGTTTTGTGTATGTTGATTTTCAGTTAGCGTGTTTCCATATTCGAGGGAAGGGTTTGAAGTAACTCTTTCAGTTTGGTTTGGCTGTCAGTTTGTTGGGAATTGGGATCACTGTCCCACTATTTAGGATTTTTCATTTTTCTTGATTGGTTTACCACGGAAAAACACAGCCTGAATGTGTCATTAAACAGGCCTAGTTAGGTAACTGTGGGGTCACTTCAGCAGTTCTCTGTAAGCCAAACAACCAGGCCAGCCTATGAATTTAGAGCCCAAACACAGTAAGCAGACACGTTTGTTTCCCAGCAGTGCACAACACCAACTACTGTAGCCTTTGCTTTTGTGCATTTCTGTGAGGCCTGGATCTCATGGATGTAGATTGAAATCAAACCTCTTTGGCTGAACGTCAGCAGATATGTATCTGATCCTCTGTGCTCAGACGTTTGGGGAATGTTTGCAGTCATCGAATCGTTTTCTCTCGTTGTTTTTTCGATACATCACAGAGATTGGAGGGTTCAACCATGCCTTTTCTTAGCTCTGTTATTTAATGAACAGCCGGCTGTAAGTAACACACTGTAAGACATGGCTCACCTTATAATAGCTTGAGAAATGAGCTCTCCCCAAGGTTGTTACATAGTGTCAATCCCTAATCAGATGTTTTGTTATGGTCTTTATTACCTGCCACATTGTCATTAACTTGTTAAGACAGGTCTATCGGACTTAATGAAATCACGCTTAGCCTCCAGCTTAACGGAAGCCAATAGACATGTGTTCGGAGTCCAGGGGAATATTTTGTTTTGACACAATACCACTTTCCTTGTTTTACAAGTTGAAGCCAAACATTTGCTGCCAGGTCAGGCTGATAACATCGCAAACATGGCTGCTAATCTATTTGTAAATGACATCTTGTTTCTCTAGCTGTGACCATTAAGGAATTCTAGAGCCAGATGACGTTAATGCTTAGTGTTTTGCAAACTGATTTTAATGATCCATCCACAGGGTGTTAAGGAGTACAGAAATGGTCAATGCAATATCTGGCAAGATATATTTTTTTCCATCTCAGGTTTCATTACACTATTTCTAGCCAGAATCAGAATACCTGTGATTTGGCGTAGTCTAAAAAAAAATTGTCAACTTGTGACTTTCTAGTTTGGAGTCAATCAGTTTGGGAATTTTATCTCAACGTGCGAAGGTTGAAGTACAGTATGTGTTTGGCTCATTTTGGGAATGAGCATGTTCTCGCCTTTTTGCTGGACTCCCTTTCCTGAAATTCTCACAGGATACAATACAGGACTCTTCGTTCTGTTGAGCTATTATTTTGTCAACTAGTAGAGATGTACGCAGCTGTACCAGGAGATTTCCTCGGAATTGTGTAAACTAGCGTGCATACTTTACATTGTATTCCTGTCTTAGGTCATGTGCCTAAATGTCTGCACCTATCTTATCTGCGGTTTGCTCATTACAAAAGACTGCAAAATAACAAAGGCTCAGATCTATGCTTCTACTAACAGTTCTCAGGTCCTCTCTCTGTACAGAGGAAGTGGATACTTTTCTGTAAAGAGCAAATTTAGGTTAAACGTGGAGCAATCAGCAAGACTATGTCATTGGTATATTGCCCAACTTTGGAAACTTTGCACCAATATATCTCATCCTTCCAAATGATGCCTATGTTTGCATGCAATTCATTTTTACTAGCCGTGCATTTTTACAGAAGGTAGGTAATCATAGGATACGGTATGAGATTGGGATGGGTATGCAGGCCCTGAGCTGAAACTGAGCTTAATTCTGAACATTACTGTCTCTTTAAGGAGCCACTAGTAACAAAAAAGACAATTGCTAGTAGATTTAGAACATGATAGTCGTGTAGGGTTACCTGTTAGTTGTAGGCAGCTTTAGGAAGTTGTTAGTGCACTTACAATGCTATCCTGAATAATAGAGATTTTTTTATTTATTTTTTATTTATTTTTATTTTAATCTAAAATTGGGTTACTACAGCCTCTTTCATAGGATAAATCAAATTTTTTCTACCTTTCTCAATGGGTAAATATCAGGACTCTAAATACAATGATAGATCTGGCGATCACATAACATAAAATAAAGTATACTGCAAAGAAAGTTTATTATTATTATTATTTTTTTTTTTTTCTCTTGCAGAGATATAAATATATCCATTACTGTGGGATGTGGATGCAACTTTCAAATGTCTTCTCAAAACAGCGCTGTACCCTTGAGCTATATATAATGGATGGTGTAGACACAATGTAGTTTCCATTCTGCAAGAGCAATAGCAGGTGATGATATAACGTCATTGAGTGTAGCCCATAGGGTCAGAAGGCTACTGCCTCAGGTTTGCTTGTTAGAGTCTATCCTTATCATGACATCAGAATTCTTTGCCAGTCGAAAGTTCTGTGAGTTGCAATCCAACAATAAGGACTGAGAGTGCTCATCCCTGTAACACTTGCTGCCCATTGCTTTTGAACAAGAATCTATATCCGAGTAACACAAATTTAGGCAGTAAAAGTCTGTCTACAAATAAACAGGCACCCAAATATTTTTTGGATGGTATATTGTTTTTGGTTGCACCATGTTCTTGGTTTAATACCGGGGTATGTCCACAATTCACATTCACTTTCTTTTTTGGTACCCTTTGAACTGCTTATATACATGTGAGGGACCCAAAACTCTTTAAAGGACCACTCTAGGCACCCAGACCACTTCAGCTTAATGAAGTGGTCTGGGTGCCTGGTCCAGCTAGGGTTAACCCATTTTTTCATAAACATAGCAGTTTCAGAGAAACTGCTATGTTTATGAATGGGTTAAGCCTTCCCCTATTTCCTCTAGCGGCTGTCTCATTGACAGCCGCTAGAGGCGCTTGCGTGCTTCTCACTGTGATTTTCACAGTGAGAGCACGCCAGGGTCCATAGGAAAGCATTATGAATGCTTTTCTATGTGACCGGCTGAATGCGTGCGGAGCTCTTGCCGCGCGTGCGCATTCAGCCGACAGGGAGGAGAAGAGGAGGATCGGAGGAGGAGAGCTCTCCGCCCAGCGCTGGAAAAAGGTAAGATTTAACCCCTTTCCCCTTTCCAGAGCCGGGCGGGAGGGGGACCCTGAGGGTGGGGGCACCCTCAGGGCACTATAGTGCCAGGAAAACGAGTATGTTTTCCTGGCACTATAGTGGTCCTTTAAGAATATTTACCCAGTAAATCCTTAGTAAATGATGCCGGCAGCCTCTCTATTAGTTCTATAAAAATTCTTGGAATTACACAGAGTATCCATACAGAGCACTGGGTAATGACCACATAAACAGAGAGAAAACTAAATAACAGATGGATTTTCTATATATTGTCTAATCTGGAATTGAGTGAAATGATATCATCATATACCAATTGCTGCCTCATTTTCCCACAATCAGGATATCTCTGCCCCCATCGAACTCTGATTAATAATGCTGTTATTCAGAACCACAGAGAGGATTTTTTTTTGTACAAACATAATCTGGTTTCCTCTTTAAAACATGACGGGTCACTAGGTCAGTTGCTGAAACAACTACTGGCTTTTGGGATGTATAGTGAGTCCCAGAGACACATAAAGATTGTTATTGAAAACAGCTGGGGAGACCCAGAAAACACTGCCGAGATTCCAGCCTTTAACAATACCTGACTACTCTGTCAAAACGGAATATACCGTCAACTAATGTATATAATAAGTATATGTACTATATCTGCCAAACCAAATATAGTATATTGTATTTAGCACTTTTTATTTTGTATTGCATCCCGTCAACTAATATGTACTCTATCCAACACCACAACGTATTCAGTATTTTCCCCACCCAGCAAGTGGATTCTGTACCCTCACCTAATGGGCTTGTTTACTAAGCACTGTTCTGTAGAGAAATTAAAATTAAATTGCAACATTTAGGCTAAAACAGTGACGCTGTGACTATAGCCGAGTTAGTGAATGTGTCTGAAATTACACTTTTTGCCTTAAAGGACCACTATAGTGCCAGGAAAACATACTTGTTTTCCTGGCACTATAGTGCCTTGAGGGTGCCCCCACCCTCAGGGTGCCCCTCCCGCCAGGCTCTAGGGGGAGGAAGGGGTTAAACTTACCTCTTTCTCCAGCGCCGGGCGGGGAGCTCTCCTCCTCCTCTCCTCCTCCTCGGCTGAATGCGCATGCACGGCAGGAGCTGTGCGCGCAATCAGCCAGTCCATAGGAAAGCATTCACAATGCTTTCCTATGGACGCAAGCGTCTTCTCACTGTGAAAATCACAGTGAGAAGCGCGTAAGCGCCTATAGTGGGTGTCAATGAGACAGCCACTAGAGGCTGGATTAACCCATAGGTTAACATAGCAGTTTCTCTGCTATGTTTACAGAAAAAAGGGTTAATCCTATCTGGACCTGGCACCCAGACCACTTCATTAAGCTGAAGTGGTCTGGGTGCCTATAGTGGTCCTTTAATTAAGCAGTTGTTTTTTTCAAATCAGTTTTGAATAAACAAGTGTGAATTGCTTTGCTTTGAAACTCACAGTTATTTACTTAAGTGAGATTTCAAAGTGAATTTCAAATTTAAGGTCAAAATAGTAGAATTGGGGGAAAGAAGATCAATAGGGAGCTATAACTAACAACTAACAAAGTTGTTTTGCTGGCACTACAGTGTTCCTTTAACATATGGTAGTGAAGTGCATCAAAACGGAACACGTGTTTTTTTAGAAAATTACATTGGATGCTAGAGGGTATGTCTGTTAACAAGATCTCCAGGTAGAGAGAGGGTGGTCAGTGATCACAGTGAAGTAGTGATTCCTTTTAGTGTCCTTGATTTTATTTGATTTATGAGATCCTTGTAGGCTTTATCACCGCTATTAAACTCGAGAATATGATAAGATATCTGATCATTTCAGGTTGTGTCATCTGCAGGGTATGTCACAGTACATGATACATTTTTTCTGTTCTGTTTATTGCAAGCGTTAACTTTCCTGGCAGGACAAATAGTTCTCCCCTTTCTAAAGGGAACATAAAGCCTTTTGCAAAATCAACATTCTGGGAAAGATGAATAAATGCAAAAAAACTAAATCTCACCATGACTTCTCAGGATGCCAACCAATAGATCGGTGTCTTTAAATTCCCACCATGACAAATTCAGAACGTGCATTCTCAAAATAGAATCTTTCAAAAAATATCTCATTATCTGCACAGAACCAAAGCAGTTTGCTTAATTTCTGCTACACGGACCACTCAATGTACAGACTAGCCCAGGGGATGTATGTAGAACGTGTTTTTACCTATGTTATAGTTATGACAGCTACCCTGCAATTGATTGCTTGATAATCTTAACTGAGAAAGCATTTGACTCCCAAGAAAGTAACTAAGTAATGAGTAAGTATAGCAGTTCAGTAAATCAGAAATATATAGATGTGCTTGTAGTGTCTACATCAAAATATGATACTGAAAAATTGACATTAAAAGTAAATATATATCAACATAAAACAACAAATCTAACCTCGCATTACCATATTTCAATATTCCCCTAATTTGGGATTGTGCAGAAGGGCTAAATTTAGGACAAAATGGCTTAATTGGAAAAAAAAATCATTTTTTAAGGTTGATTATTTTGGCCTGAGTTTTGGAGTTCTCATGTCAATTCTTTATAATTCAATTTTCATAAAATTTTCAGTATCGTTACACAACCAAACTGCAGCCAAATGGATGTGCGTATTCAACGGAATAAAACACATTTGCCTTTTTTGAGTAGGCAAATGGGTTGAAGCAGGCAAATTGGGACAAACAGCAAGCATTTGGCTGCTGTCTGGTTGCCAACATTTGGCATTTAGTGAACAGATTCCAATGTTTCTACATCTCCACCTCTAATGCAATTTGTGCCCTGGCTGTGCCAGGATTAAACTGGATAGTGATGTCAATTGTTAAATCTTTAATATGTATTTTAAAGTTAATGGATTAATAACAAGGTTAACAAGCATTATAAGTGATTTTCAATATTTTGTTCAATGATGGGAATGCTAGTGTACATGCGCAGCAAATCGCTGTGCTGCATTAATCAAATACTGCTTTAGTAGCACCATGTGATTGAGGACTGAGTCTCTTACTCTGTTCTCAAACTGGAGTGCCTCTAGTGGCTATTAAAAAGTCAGCCACTATAAGTGTGTTTAACCCTGCAAATCTGCAATGTTTTATGTTTTAGGGTAAAAACAAGAGGGCCACTGTACCTAGACAACTTAATTGAGAAGTGTTCTGTGTATCTTTATTGGTTCTTTACAAAATTATACAGTATTGTGGTATTTAAAGGGATACCATAGTCACCAAAACATATTTAGCTTACTGAAGCAGTTTGGGTGTATATATCAATTCTTTGCTGTTTAGGAGTTAAATCACTTTGTCAATGGAGCCTGTGACGGAACGCTGGCACTCTGACTGAGTACCTCCGCCAATCGATGCGCCTAGTGCTCGCTGAGGACTCCAAGCACTCCAACCGACACCATCAGCACTGCAGACCCCACTTCCAGCGATACAGCTGCGCCAGGGTCTCGCCGTCTCCACCCACCCTGGATCCACGACCCGCATCCAGCTCCCAGTGGGTGAACCTCTCCTAAATCCAGAGGGCGTAGCAGCAACAAATCAAGCTATTGCAAGAGCTTACTCTGGGGAGTAAGTGATTATAGCAATCCCCAGAGTGAAGTTTTCCAATCCCCCAAACATGAGCCAAGGCTTAATGCTGGAACAAGACTTTACTGGAAGTAACAACAACAGGTATTCAAGCTACAGTTTCTTTTATGCCCTGCTCCCATGCAGGGGAGGGACACACACGTTATCTACAGTAGCCAATAAAACAGAGGTTACAGCCCACACAAAATCCTCCCCTCTGCCTGTGATTCAATTATCTTATACAATAGAAGATGCAATTATCACAGGTAGGAAAAATACAGTTTTTACAGCATATTCATAACTTCTAAAATATACATCACATTTACATAAAAATTATATATTCACAATCAATCCATTCAGGGAACCAACATATCAAAAAATGGCATGAATCAGACCAGGGGTTCAGAAGTTAGTAAAGTATCTTTTGGGGCCTGGCTGGCAGCATGGATATCTGGCCCAAACCGGTTTTACAGAGCCCTCTATCCTGGAGACAATGGGGAAAATAATCAAATTATCCAGGGAGAGAGGCAGACTCCATTGAGCACATGTTCCCAGTAAAACACAAAAGGATACAAAAATACATAACTCCTATCATACTGAATTGAACGGGCCAAATCTCCCAGGGTCCATAGTCACAGGGCAAGAGGCGGGCAAGCAGTCCTCTCCAGGCACAAGTGGCGAAGGGCACTTCGTCACAGTAATAAATCCATGAATAAAGTAGCAGGGAGGGAAAGTATCGAATGAATGGAGGGGGATTCTTCACAGAGCCCTAGTCACACCTCCCTGCATGTGACTTGCACATCCTTCCTAAATACTTCCTGTAAAGAGTCATCTAATGTTTAACTTTCCGTTATTGCAAATTCTCTTTAATTTAGATGTTCTTATCTCCTACTGTATTAATAGACCCTGCAAGAGCCTCCTGTGTGTAATTAAAGCTCAATTTACACAGCAGGAGATAAAATCTTTTAAGGTAAGTTACATCTAATTGAAAATTAAACCATTTGTTCCAAGCGCAGTGTGTCAGTCACAGCCAGGGGAGGTGTGGCAAGGGCTTCATAAACAGAAACAAAGTGAGTTAACTCCTTATTGGCAGAGCATTGAGCAATGAAACTGCAGAGGAATGAGCTAAACACCAAAACTGCTTCATTAAGCTAAAGTTGTTTAGATGACTTCAGTGTCCCCTTAAAAACAATTCCACTCATTTAACAGCCTCCATCAAACACAGTTTTTGGTGTGCTTTACTTCAGGAAACTCTCATTAGTTTCATTAGAGACAGAATCAAACTAAATTCTTTTATAGTATTCCGAGTTACTTTTCCCCTCTTTAAATATAATAGTAGAATATTTATAATAGTGCAAGGGTTTATTTATATATTTATATATATTTTTTTTCATTGTAATTTCTCTCTCGGCTGAATTATTTTTTATAATCAACATTTTTGCTATTTCCTCATCTGGAAAAAAGAAAAAACAAATTAATAAAAAATCACTTGTGCTTTGATTGACTTCAGACAATTTAATTTTAGAATGGTCCAATTATTGTAGACTCTGGTTTTTCATTTGGAAGCAAATCACGCCATCAGTAATAAGGAAAATAAACCATGGAAAGGAAAAATTGGTTAATTATGTAATGAGTAATTAAAACATGCTTGGGAAACTCAGTGGAAGACTGCAAACTTTCAATGTCCATTTGATTTATGGAAAAAATTAAATGTTTTTAAAGTTTAAACGCAGAAGAAAAATGGATATCAGAAGGTGATAATTACAATAAAGTTAAACCTACAGTACATTTACGAAATGGGGCGTGTGAGAAGATGATACCTCAGCAGGTCTTATTCTGTGGGAACGTCAGTAGGTAACTTTATTTTGGAAGCCAGCTTTTGGCATAGGGAATGCAAGTACGAACGAATGGCTTTCTTTGCATGCAAAACTCATAGATCCCATTAGGAAATATCCTAGCAAGGGTAGGCAACCTTTGGCACTCCAGATGTTGTGGACTACTACTCCCATAATGCTGTTGCAGCCATAATGTTGCAAAGCAGCACGAGAGAAGATGTCCATCTGGAGTGCCTACTGCTGTTCTAGAGGACCAGTTCATCACTGGCCATCAGCTCATGCACAAACCCACTCAGCCTCACATCCGAGCGCACCTCCACTTACTTTAAAATTATTTTTTTAAACTATTTAATGGATATATATCCCCAAAGAAAACATAAATTTTTTTCTGCCTGTTTTCTTTGGGGCTGAATGGAAAAGCAGCGTGCAAAAGCTGCAGACCTGCTATCTGCAGTCTTTGCAAGCCCTCCCCTCGTTCCCAGGGACAGACTTTCAGTGTGTGCTCGGGAAATGACCAGTCAGAGGCTTCTCACTGGAGATGCGGGCCTCTAGCCCAGCATGACTGCCTCTTCCCTGGTAGTCCCTGGCTCTGTGAGTGAAGAGGAGGTGTTTCAGCACTTAATTATAAAAGTGCAGATTTTTATTAAAATTGTCGATTTTATAAACTGTCAAAAAATGACAGACTCCAGACACATAAAGAACTTCAGCAAGCTTTTAGCCTTTAATCAGAAAATGAATAGTGCAGTGAGGCTGCAGCACAAATCCCTGTACTCCAGGCCTCCTGACCGTTCCGATTTAGGGATCCTATTCTGCCATCCCTTTCAAGTCCCTGGTATCACGCTGTGGGCACGAGGACCATGCAGCGAGCTTCACAGTTGTATGATCAAGCTGTTTAAAGCTGAAATTATGATAATATTAGATTATAATAATAACACTCGATTAATACTATGCATGCGGATATTTATTTAAAAGTTATTATAGCCTAGAAATAGTATTTTATTTCATGTCTCCTGGGTGTGATTTGCTTCTAATTATCCTTGCTTTGGGTTATTTTGGAGGCGCTGTCTGCCCTCGTTTTGACCGCGTTTTGGTTGCTCCGGCAAGGATAAAGTTACATTTGCAGAGCTTGGTACATTCCTCTGCCATTCTACAGACACCTCGATAAGGAATTCCGCTTTGGAGATTGTCACACATCAACACTTGGACAGAAGACCAAAGTGCTATTTGAAATATTTAGAACACGCTAAGCCACACAGAGCATGTGTTCAACTGGCCCGCTTTGATACTCTGCTACCTACAGCACTTACTGTGGAGTGTTTAATTCCACTCCTGGCCATCTCAGTGGTTCTGTTTGCCCAAATAAAAGCTGAACTGCCAACCCAATACTTGCAGCTGCTTGTACAGACCATGCAAATTCCTCAACCAACCTGCCACCTCCGCACATATTTGATTCACTGATTGAAACCTTTATGTTCGAAGGACTGTGTTAGTGATATCTCCCTGGTGACTGAGTATAGTACTGACTCCATCAGCAAAGGATTAGAGGGACACTATAGTCACCAAAATAACTTTAGCTTAATGAAGCCGTTTTGGTGTATAGATCATGCCACTGCAGTGTCACTGCTTAATTCTCTGCCATTTAGAAGTTAAATCACTTTGTTTATGCAGCCCTAGTCACACGTTCCTGCATGTGTCTTGCACAGCCTTCCTAAACACTTCCTGTAAAGAGTCATCTAAGGTTTACACTTCCTTTATTGCAAATTCTGTTTCATTTAGAATTTCTTATCTCCTGCACTGTTAATAGCCACCTAGACCCTGCAGGCGCCTCTTGTATGTAATTAAAGTTCAATTTACACAGCAAGAAATAACAACTTGAGCCACAGCCAGGGGAGGTGTTACTGGGGCTGCCTAAACATAAACACAGGTGATTTATTCCTAAATAGCAGAGAATTGAGCAGTGAAACGTCAGAAGCACTATCTATACCTTAAAACGGCTTCATTAGGCTAAAGTTGTTTTGGTGACTATAGTGTTTCTTTAATATTCTTTCTACCAAAAACACCAATAGTGTGTGCTATATATTTGAAGTGACTCGCTCCAAACCTAATCTTGGATGAATTTTATATTTCTTTATCTTTTTTAACTTGACTTTTTTAACGGGCCTTATTTAAGCAATGAGCATATTGAAGGCTATGTTACACAGTGGTTTGGGTTGAGAGGTGTTTGAAGAATTTAAGATCCAGGCAGAAGTATTTAAAAGCCAACCTGTTTTTTTTTTTGTGAGTTGGGAATGAATTTATGTCTCTGTATAAATATGTATCTTGTATATCTCATTTCACTTTACGTTATGTGTATTATATGAATACAGAAATGTCATTCTCTAGACACTGAAATCATTAAAATAAGACATAAATCGTGAAAAGCTACATCTAATCTTATATCAGATAATAATCAGCTAGATTACCTCCAAATCAGAGACATACAAGATACTGTTATCTTAACAAACCAATCAAGCAAGTAAAAGGTATATAAGCACATTATACCTGATTGGTCATATGAAGTCTTTAACTGGCTGACTAGCCAAAGGGCCCCAGCTCGTACCCTGTCTATCAAATATGATTTCTTTAGACGTCATCATCTAATTATCTTTTGTTAAAGGGAAACTATAGCGCCAGGTAAACAAAGTTGCTTTCCTGGCACTATAACTCCCTATAGTGCTCCACTCCCTTTTGCCAATGCAGAGCTCAGTGCAGAATATATGTAGTGCTTTAAAAAGAATGTGTCGGCTCCAACTGGCATGGCCCTTTAATACAAAATTAATATATCTTCTTAGTACAAACTGTACAGGATATAACATCTACAGTTGTGTAAGTGTTTATGTTAACTTGATGCCAAGGATTGCCAGGAAGTACAGCATTTAATTTAAGATATTTAAGTGATGACTCTTCATGGTGAAAATTAATCTATGTGATAAATCATGTCCACACGCATTGTGGTATATATATTGTGTTAATAATTATTGTGTGTATTGTGTTAATAATGGTATGTATTTTGTGTTAATGATTGTTTAGTGTTATTGTATAGACCACCAATTAATGATTGCAGGATTGAGATATCGATGCTAAATGCAGAGGCTACTTCGGACTGGAATTAGATCTTTTGGGAGCTCACCGGTAGGACAGCAAAGTTTAACACATGGTCTTTAAGGGGTTAATGAAGGAAATGTTGGCTATTGGTGCTGTTTATTTCCTGTTATTCAGACAGTTACTGTGAATGTCATCTCTCTCGCAGACCTCCAGGCCAGTACAGTGCTAGGCATAATACGGAGATGGTCTATTTTCTGAATGATTTAAATGACTGTCACCCATAAAATCAACAGACCATCTCAAGTTCAAGGTGTTTAAATTTATATACACAAGACGTTTGATGACAGTTGCCAAATTTGCTTTTAAATTTCCTTTTGCAAATATATTGAAGCTAATCCTGCGGGCCTTAATGGAGGGTATCTGGATAGGAACAATCGATTGTTTAACATTTGGGATCTGTGCCCCAGCACTCAGATCGCAGGTAATGACTGACTTCGTTCCATTTTAGAGGAGGTGAGTGCAGCTGGCAAGGCAAGGGTTTTCTTGATGTTTAATAAGGAAAAAACAGTGACCCAGTAAAAAGAGTAATGTATAAATATTAGGTTTTGGAACCTTTCAGTGGACCACCCTGTACAAACCATATAAAAATATTATGAGAGCAAAAAATGAAATACCCCTTAACCCACCTTGACATAACAGGTCAGCCTACAAACAGTAGCATTACATGGATAAAGATAACATATGGACAAGCATAATATGAAGGTGGTAGCAAATAAAAGACTGTAAAAGTAATAGACTCATTTTTTATTTTTTTGTATTGTATTATTCCCAAAGACACCTGTTGTTTGTCAGTAAACTTTAATCATTCGCATAAGTGTTACAAAGGATTAAAGAGACAGTCATGTGCCCATTTTAATAGACGTTATGTCACGACTTACATGTATCCCGCGCGAATACTCGGGGTGGCCACGACCTCCGAACTTAGATCGCATCACGTTTCCTAGGCAATGGTAGACGCTTAGGAAACAAGTGCGATCGTCCCATGCTTTAGAACTCACCTGTAGAAACGGCTGGAAACATATTAGTGCAACTAATGCTCTCCATGGCAACCCCTGTAACACACAGCTCCATACACCAATAGGGTGTTATGGAGACCAATCACTACAGGTGCATTTTATAATTATCACCCTATTTAACCCCTTAAGGACACATGACGGAAATATTCCGTCATGATTTCCTTTTATTCCAGAAGTTTGGTCCTTAAGGGGTTAAACACAGAACGGACTCATTGCTCAGTTCTTCTGTGCTACCTACCCTATTACCTTGCTGTATTCTACCTGCTCTCCTGGAATTACCTGACCTTTGGCTTACCCACCATTTGTGAACCTTGCTGCCTGGATTTTGCATTTGCCTTGCCTGTTATTGGACTCTATTTGCCTTGGACTTTGTTTGCTTTTTTCTGCTTATTTTTCATGTACTGCATTTTGGGTTCTATTACCTCAAATGTGACGCGTTATCTAAAACAATATAGTATGAGAAACTATATATATATATCTAAAAAGCATGAATTTGCCAGTGTTACTGGCAAAATTATGTTTGAAGAAAAACACTAAGTATATTCTGCACTTAGAGCGTGCCCTAATGCCCACTCACTGTCACCAAGATGCCCTGTGTCATTTCTTATAACTGAAACCCAGACCAAGCTCTCTAACCAGTGCCTTGTCGAGGTCTGTAGTTATCCGAGAGTGTGTATGTTTAGTTAATTACTTTTTCTGGTTATCGACTTTTGGCTTGAACAGTGACTTGGCTGTTTTCATTAATCCCGACCGTTGCTAGTTAACTTACAGTGTCGTTCCTTTTTTAAACCACTTGACCTCGTCCTGTTCCCCCTGCCTTTAGGAGGCTATTCCAGATATCTTCTACACTTTCTATAAAATAATATCATCTCCTTTTACCATTATATTTCCACTCTCCATCTATACACTATTTTTTTCCTTTTCTTCTCTCTCCTTCTTATTTTCTCTTTACGTTTATTTTATCCCTGAATAGATATGAATATTTCAGCCCTGGCTCCCCTCTTCTTTTTCCTCCAAGGTGCACATATTAAGGTGTTGAAGTTGTACAGAGGACATGTTTAAAAGATACGATAACCCCCAGAGTGACAGCTTTATTTATAACCCGAAGCCAACTTATTATTATGAAAGCACATACTTTTATATCGCAGGGATAAAATATTCGTTAAGGTTTACATAATGTATTAAGCTGTTGATTGGGCCAAGTTGTAACTGTTATGCAGGGGCTGGCACTGTCCAAATGTCACAGAATTGGTATACAATTATAAATAGTGGCCTGTTCTTTCTCAGATGTTTGTCCATGTGGCTCACCGATGGATTCAATGAAATATTTTACAAGGGTTTTAGACAGCCTCGGTGAAAATCCTACGAGCAGAGATACGGCTTAATGAGTGCAATGACTTCAGGCATCATCGCAGTGTTTATTGCCCCAGCTTGCGTGATTTGGACCTGTCTTCCTGTTATAGATGAGACCATTTATTAG
Organism: Pelobates cultripes; assembly: GCA_933207985.1. Taxonomy (NCBI): domain Eukaryota; kingdom Metazoa; phylum Chordata; class Amphibia; order Anura; family Pelobatidae; genus Pelobates; species Pelobates cultripes. The sequence continues at coordinate 18,195,536 of OW240916.1, forward strand.
ATAGGAAATGAATCAAGCTGATCTTTACAGGCGTGTGGCTTATTTAAACAAAAGCTTGAGTTAAAGGTTTCATTCCTAAACAGAGCATTGCACAATGAGGTGTCTTATTTTGGGTGAGTGGGTGGGGGGCTAATAAATCAGTTTAACAGTTTACTCACCAAACACAGAGTTTATTTCTGAGTTAATAATTGCTAGATAGAAATTGAACAATTTAACATGAGCTTGCTAGTATACTACTATGCTTCAGGACAGGGGTAGATAGAACCAGTATTTAACCCTTAAAGCGGCACTGTCATGCCGAACTTACCTTCCCTCAATCTCTTCCTCTTCTCTCCCTCTCTCAGGATCTGTTATTCTTTTCTTCCTGTCTTCTTTAGTTTTCTTTAAAATCATAAGACAAAGTAGGGACTCTTTGCCTTATGGAGGATTCCTCCGCTTGACCAGCTCTGACCAGCGGAGGAGCAAAGTGTGCTTCATTTCCGCTGGTCAGAGCAATTTTCCCATGATCCCTAGCTTTCCTCTGTGTTCCCACAATGCTTCCTGTCATTTTAGCTAAAACTGCCGAATTGCGTTCTAACTGAATGAGAACACTAGAAAAAACTAATAACCCCCCCCCCTGACCGTGATGGGGGGGACCTACTGTTCCCCTCTGGCCCCCACCCCTGAGCGGTGGGTGGGGGCCCTAAATAAAGATGGGGGGACCTACTGTCCCCCCCCGGCCCCCACCCCTGCGCGGTGGGTGGGGGCCCTAATACTGTCCTCTCCCCTGAGTGGTGGGTGGGGATAATAAAACAAGGGGGACCTACATGTCTATTCCACCCTCTGCAGTGGTGGGTGGGGAACTAATAAAAACAATAAGGGGGGGACCTACTGTCACTCCCTGACTACCCTGGCGGTGGGTGAGGCCCTAAGCCCCAATCAAGGTGACTAGGGGTCCCAAGCCCCTAGTCACCCCCCCACCACCCAAAAAAAAAACTATCCCCTACTATCCCCTAAAAATAGTGAGGGGGGAATAAAATAACTAACCTGTAAAAAAAAATTAAACTTACCATTTGACGTCTTCTTTTTTCTAAAATCTTCTTTCTTCAGCCCCCAAAAAGGCCAAATAAAAATCCATTATACCCGTGGCACTTTAAAAAAAAAAAACGAGCGCAAAAAAAAATTAATCCATGTTCGCCCTTTGAGGGCACGCCGCGTCCTGAGCTCCGCAGGGCGGGTCAAGGCTTATAAAGCCTTGCCCCGCCCTGCAATTAGGCTTAGAACACTCTGATTGGTGGGTTTAAGCCAATCAGAGTGCTCTGTGTCATTTTACACAGCGTGGGAAAGTTCTTTTGAATTTGGTGGATGAAGTAACCAATCAGTGTTATGAGTCATTTTACACAGCGTGGGAAAATTCAAAAGAACTTTCCCACGCTGTGTAAAATGACACAGAGCACTCTGATTGGGTGGCTTTCATTTTCCCATGCTGTGTAAAATGACACAGAGCACTCTGATTGGCTTAATCCCACCAATCAGAGTGTTCTAAGCCTAATCGCAGGGCGGGGTAAGGCTTTATAAGCCTTGACCCGCCCTGCGGAGCTCAGTACGCGGCGTGCCCTCGAAGGGCGAACATGGATTCATTTTTTTTATTTATTTTTTTTAAAGTGCGACGGGTATGATTTTAGAAAAAAGAAGATGTCAGGCCAGAGACTATTACAGACCAGATATTTTATTCCCCTCACTATTACAATTGGTAAACCAAAACTGAACTTCTAGTCGCCTTGATTGGGGGTGTTTCATTAGAGGCTCCAGGGGTGGGGGGCGGGGGACAATGGAATCCCCATGACGCAACCCCACCCGCTCGAAAGTGAGGGCGAGAGGAACGTGATCCCAAGCTATTTTGTGGAATTACCCACCCAGCGCGAGTGAAGTCGAAGACGATAGGTCCCCCCCTAAAGAACTAACCACCCGGCGCGAAATGAAACCAAGGAACGATAGTTCCCCAATATTTATTAGGGCTCCCCACCCACCGCTCAGGGGTGGGGGCCGGGGGGAGGAACAGTAGGTTCCCCCCCCTCTCATTATCTTCATGGCCCCCACCCGCCGCTCAGGGTGGGGGAGGGGGGGAGGACAATAGGTCCACCCCCCTTATTGTAATTTATGTAATTTTTTTTCAACAGTGAGCAGCCACAGGCTTTAGTAGACATGCCCCTACTCGCGGTATAGCGAGTAGGGGCATTTGGGAGATTTTAATCTCCCTTGTGCTATTATGGGGGTCATATTGACCCCCATAGAGTGAGAGGGGGACCTGGGGGGGCTTATGAAGTGGCGGGGAGCACTGCTCCCTGCCGCTTCTATCTTTACATATTACAAGGAGGGAGCTGCACGCCGGTAGCTCCCTCCTTGTAATAAACTGAACGAACAAACTAACACTGAAACACAGTGTTAGTTTGTTCGTCTGACATTTCTATTCATTCATTCATCTGTCTGATGAATGGATGAATAGATGAAATTCCCGTTCGCATGTCCAGGTGTTTCACTGGGCATGTGCGGGAATCTCACAGTCTGTCTAGTGTGGGCAGATGACGTGTCCCTGAGGGACTTCACCTACCCACACAAAGATGGCGGCGCCCTGAATATAGATCGGGGCAGAAAATAAAGATTTAAAAAGAGGTAATCTGGTGGGCTTAAGGGTATTTGGGGGTGACTAGTGGGTCAATTGGATGTAGTGGAGGCGGGTTAAAAAAAAAAACGTGATTCGGCATGACAGTGCCGCTTTAAGGACAGGGCCAACTGTACAACAAAACCTAGAATTTGCGCTATATGCCTGTTCAACCATAATTCACCTCTTTCATATTAAGTGCACCCACGCTTATTATTTATAATTTATTCAGAAAAAATATGGTTTTCATTTTACATCAAATATTGATGTATGAAACAATAATAATTTAGATTATTTATGCTAATTTTATGATAATTTTTTTTTAGAAAGTGTGAGACATTAAGACATATCCTTTATTTTCTTAGTTCTGCGTGGAAATGTAACCGTGAATGTCATAATGCTATAAGGTTTTACTGCAATAAAACACAGATATTTGTGTTCAGTAATGTCTCACGAGTACAACAGTAACCCCCATGTACAGGTTTTATGGTGCTTTGGAAAGTTACATTTAAGACTTGTCCAGTTCCGTTTTTGCACATTGAAATTTGCCAGATTGGTTATGTGTCCTTTGATACCATATGGCAGCCTAAGAATGAGAATTACCCCCCATCATGGCATAATATTTGAAAAAGTAGACAACCCACGATATTCAAAATGTGATGTCCAGTATTTTTTAGTAGCCACTTATATATATATGTAAAAAACAGATAAAATTTGTATCTTGTAATACCTTTTTTATTGGACTAACAGAATTTTTTAATGACAAGGTTTCGGGAGAACCTCCCTTTCATATATAATTATTTTTTGTTATATATTTAGTAGCAGAGAGACTGCCTGACAACCAAGGCAGCCCCCCTGCAGACAGATCCACAGACAGTAAAAACCAAAGAAAAAACTTACCTGCGCTCTTTCCCAAATCCCTATGCGTAGTTAACCAAATGGAGGTTATTTAGTTTCTCCAGGGGCTATGAGAGAGTTTAGCCCACCTGCCATGTCAAGGCAAACCTCTCAGGTTGGTCCTACACTAACCTTTCTTCTGGCAAAGATATCTCTAATGAGACAGATCCACAGACACCTATTGTGAGGACTGTCTGGGCTGACAGGCAGTTCCCCCAGACCAGGAGCAATGTGGATCGCCGGCAGGGGAATGGCGGCGATCAGATAAGTGGCGAGGACAACAGGAGAGTTCAATAGAGCCAGCTGGTGTTTAGGCCCGGCTCCTAGGGACAGCATAGAATGCCAGCCATCCTTAAGGAGTTAAAAAAGAATGAAAAATACAAATGTGTTAATTTAATACCACAAGTAAGAATTATATATGACTTTAAAGGATCACGCCAAGCGCTGCAAGTTTGGCTCTTACAGACACCATTAAAGGGACAGCTTAATGTAGTTGTTCTGGTGAGTATAATAGCTCCCTTCAGACATTTTCATGTAAACACTGTCTTTTCAGAGAAAAGGCAGTGTTTACATTGCCCCTAGGGACACCTCCAATAGCCACTCCTCAGATGGCAACTGGAGGTTGCTTCCTGGGTCAGTGCTGTGCAGTAGGCAGTACTGCCATTCAGCATCCCCACGCTCTGCATGGAGATGCTGAATTTTCCTCATAGAGATGCATTAATTCAATGAATCTCTATGAGGAGGTCCTGATAGGTCCTCTATGTGGAAATGTAAGAAATATATCAGGTTAACAAAACAGACATTTGTTGATGTGGGCAACAAAAAACATATTTTGTAAGATGTGCTATTCCTCAAAGTCTAAGAGATGGCTTAAGACTAATGGTGCCCCAAGCCATCTTCCTATAAAATAAAATCTATGCTAATGTATTTCAATCCAAGACATCACCACTGGTTTTAATGGAATATGTATTTCTGTTGATATCAGGGGGTCATCTTGCAAAAAAGACAGACATTGAGATAATGAGGATTATTAAGAAGTGCGTGAAATTAAAGTGTATCATAATGTGGTTACTATGTTACTGTAGAGTGGTTCTTTACGTTACAAACTGTTATTAATGAGCATTTCCTTTGAAATACTGGTTTTCGTAAACAGAGTCTAGTGATAATGCAATGGCATTATGTCATGGGACCATGAGTTTCATTGTAAAATTAGTTGTCATCAGTAATGATTAATTACCATGGGAAAAATAGTCTGATAAATATGAAAGTGGATGATATAAGAGAAGAGCGGATAATCTCTTTAGAAAAGCAGATCAAAGGAGAAACCACTTGCTTAAACTTGAAGTTTTAGGATCAATCCACTGGCAGAGAAGGAGCTGCCATCACGGATGGAGCTTCAGAAAAAAAATGACAACATATTTGTTTATACAGATGTACGCTGTGACTTTGTACCCTTTTAACCCGGACATTTGTAATCCTCAGGCCCAAAGCGTGCTAGGATCAGTTAAACGCATTCATCTTTTATAGGATTTTTTTTTCTTCGGTTTTCATTGTGTGTATTGGGGCTGATGTGTACTATAGTCATTGCTGCCGCCCAGGAGTTGTGGGAGTTTGAGCGGTGGGCTTATTTTTGTATGTTTGTATTTGCTTTTGTTAAAGTGCTAATGCCCACCCCATGTGTTCCCTATTAAGGGTTAATACGTGTGTATGGTTTTAGAAAAATACCCCTCTCTGTCCCATTAAAGATTTTACCTTATAGCTAAAGACAGCAAGGTTTTGCCTTGATGTGGCAGGTGAGCTTACACCTAAATGGCCATCAGTTATTTATATTTGCATAGGGATTAAGTAACTTGTTTCTTTGTTTTTTATAGGATAATGATGCACTAAAAAAATGATGTTCAGTATTCATAAAACCAGAATCCCTTGTCTTCATTAGCTGACTTATTCACTAAATGTCACATTTGTTAAACCGAGTTCAGCTGCTTTTCTATGGCTTAATTCTCCTGCAATTAGTTAATAAATGTTTTCTTAGGATCACTGTATCAACTATCAACCGAATGCTCATTAAACTGAGCCGAATGAATTCCTGCTATGTTCAAATGGCTCTCATGGATGCATTGTTATTTATTTGCAAATAGCTCTTCCAAAAAGCATCTGAATCGCAGCCAACCGCCCCTGCTGCAAGGAAAAAATGTACCTCCAAGGTAAGAATGTGGTTTGGGGGATTTAGTGTTTAGGAAGAATGGAAGCAGCATTGAGGTGGCTTAGAGTTATAGGTGCAGTTCCCCTGGTCTGTATGAAGGGATTTAGGTCGGTAAGAGATTTTAGTTTTAATTTAGCTGTTTGTGAATAGCTTTATCAGCCATACTCTATGGAGATTTGGGTGATTTAAACTGACAACCAAACTGCATTTACGTAGAAATGCCAATTTGTCTGAAATAACTAAATCTGCGCTAAAGTGCATTGTAGCAGTTATGTTGCCAGGAGAACCTTGGCAGCACCCCCTTCCCACCCCACATTGTAATAATTTGGGTGCCACTCCCTATTACAGAGAGTTCAAAAGCTCCTACTTAGGAGCTATCGTTAGCTCTTCCGAGATTAGCCCTGCAGAGCATCAGCGGTTCAGTCAGCCAATGAGCAAAGCCCTGCACTGCACTATTCAATTGTACCTATCCCAAGCATAACCTATCGAATAATTATATGTATTTATGAATGCCGTTTATTATTAACATTTGTACGTCTTTCATGTTATTGTTTTCTTTTATCTAATTAAATAATCTGTTATTCCAGTGCCTTTTAAAAAAAAATAATTCTTTATTTTTAGTTCTGCATAGGAGAGCGACATTCGTATGTAAAGACGCAGTATTATCAATCATTGGTCAATACTTATTGCGTCTGAAAGGTGCCGGAACAAACTGCACATTTTTATCTATTTATATGTAGAGCAATATATAAAAAAATACTAGCTTAGTTTTATTTTTAAAATAATATGAAAAAAAAAAAAGGCGATGGCTTGGTCTAAAATGTTCTGCAGTAATGGGGTATAGCAACGTGATGAAGATTTTGCAAAATCCCTGCTCGTGTGGTAAGCCCCGCTGCAGGAGTGTGTTGGAGTTTGCGCAGAGAATACTAGTTTGGGTAATACTAAAGCTCCGTCGGTCTCATATGTGACCAAGTGGAGGTCGTAGACGAGGTGTCGTATAAGTGCTGGAGATCAGTAAGTATTTAGACTATGGATAGTGTGCTTCATATCCCCGGAGCGGGAGAGTGGGAGGTGGGAGGGGAGGGGGGGTTAGGGGGTGTGTCCTGCAGCACATCAAATCAGAGCTACTTGCAGATGTTAGCTTAATTTGTATATTATTGAAGCTAGAAAGAAAATAAATATATATTTATAAAAAAGGAAAAAAAGAAAGAAAAATATTAGGAAAAAAGGGTAATAAAATAAAAAAGATAAATGAGACATACAGAATCAACAGGAGAACACTGTGTCAAAGCATTATTGGTAATAGCCTTGTTGGGTCCATCTCCTCGTGAGGAGCTGGGGTATCATGCTCTCTTCAGACCGTGTCCACTGCTGCTCGACGAGTAAAGGGGACAACTCGAGCTACATCCCAGGAGTCATTTCTAGGACATTTTTATGAAATGATTTATCCCACTGGAAAGAGACATACAGTAAAGAAAAAAAACATATTCAGGTGTTACATCCATAGATCTAAAGCAGTTGTGCCAAGAAGAAAGATCCCCAGATGTTGTAGAACTACAACTGCTTTGATGCTTTGCATGTCTTTAGAATGCATTTAGAATGGCAAAGCATCATTGAAGCTGTAATTTTAAAACATCTGGGGATCTATCTACCTCTAAAGAGTAGAAATATACTATGAGCCTTGAATAGGACTCAGTGTTACATTTTACGACATGCACCTGTCTCACTATGTGTACAGTTGCCTTATACAAAGAACAAGCGGTTACTGCATTGTGTAGGAATAGAACTTGTTATTATGTGTTACACAGTGCTCAGCACAGACTGAGTTAAACAAGGTTTCTCCTTGTCATGTTTGTGTTTATTTCGTGTCTATCAGTAGTGTTTAACCTTGCTGATTCCAGACATGTTAGCTTGTATACATACACACACACACAATCCTTGGGTCTGTATATGCTAAACAAGCTGGCAGACACACACTGGATATTTTGTGCATGCACACAAGCCCTCTCACAGTTTGTATGAACAGGAAGGTAAACATCCGTACATGCACACTCAAATCAGAGACATACACAGCAATGCAATACACCAGGAAATATATTGTTTATGTCTATAAATAACATGACATGCGCATCGTCGTCTTTCTTGGCATATTCCTGTTATAACCCAAATAGTGACATTAAAGAATTACAGACACATGAATTTTGGCAAAATTATTCCACGGCTTTCTTAAATATATATATAATAAAATATTAATTTAAAAGGTCATTGTCAACAAACGATTAGTAAGACATCCCCCTATTTAACACAACTATACACCAAGACAATGACCTAAACAACTTTACAGTAATACATCCATATAACCATATAACATAGTAAAAATAACATAAACATTAACATAGCCACCCAGGGCATCCATTTCCAATTGTAGGGGCATACCAAGACACCCCTACACCATTATCACAGCCACCAAGGTCATCCCTTTCCACTGTAGGGGCATACCAAGACACCACTACACCATTATCACAGCCACCAAGGGCATCCATTTCCAGTGTAGGGGCATACCAAGACACCCCTACACCCCCTGGTTCGGAGCACAATGACCACCCCGGGAAGTAAAGACCTCAACTTATCCACATCCCTTTTTATCCAACAAACTAATTCCCTTTGTGGTACTAGACCGAAATCATTCCCACCAGCATGTAACAATATGAATTCGGGAACCTCACCCACCCTATCCTCCGAAATAATTCTAAACATGTGTCTCTCCAAACAAAACCCCAGAAACTAAACCAAAACAATCGCAAAACATCTGTCGGAAAGCCCAGCTGTGTGCCTTGTCTCCGAACCACAGATCTTCGTTCTGCCCAGTAGACATAGGAATGGCCTACTATCCATGCGACTCCACCTGAAAAGGAAAGAAATAACGTATAACCACCGGGCCATAACATCGTATCCCCCGTACCACCAGGCCTGATTTACACTAAGCGATCAGGCCAGACATAAGATCAGAACCTGATTGATTCCCATCTCCCGATCTTTTTAACTAATTCATCACCCAGACCCAACCATGCAGCCTCCGTGGCAGCCCCAATCCTAAACAAGTGAGTACCAAATTGCGTGAGATCCAGACCCAGGCGATCCAGACTCAACTTAAAGACCCTAGCAAACTGAAATTTAGACATAGCCGAACCGTCCGCATGCCGAAAAAAGGAACCTTGACCCTTTGGATGGATCTCCATATACCGCTGTGCACAGCCCACCGGGTAAACCGCTATCTGAGGTAGCGAAAATAATTTCACGGTACAGCCCTTCCCAAATACATCTGTCTTCAAACGCCGTAACCGAATGACTACGTGATCTCCCCCCAATTCCACATCTGCAAACTGGAGAACCCCTTGCCGAACCCTATTGCCACTCACAATTTCACTCACCTGAAAAGCCCCGAAAAAAGCCCATACAAAAGCAACCGCAAATAACAAGACCTCGAATGATGAAAAACATAGACCTGGCAGGACTCCCAACAGCTGTTGAAGTAATGCAAAAGACACCGGTCTCCTAGTGTCAGGTTCCGTCTTACCCTTGCGATAACCCTTCACTGTCTGCCGTACTAGAAAAGACTTTGTTGAATCTTCCCACCCATTTAGCTTGAAGAGAAACGCCAAAGCTGAAAGTTTCCGGACGACTACCGCCGGAGAAGCCCCTGCCGCGAACAAGCGGTAAAGAAACCATAAGAGAGTATCAAGACGGACCTCTGTGGAGACCCGATCCCATGTACAACCCAAAGCTTCGTCTGAACTGTTCCATACTTTACTATACGCCACCCAAGTGCCCGGAGCCAACAAAACTCTGATCAGTCGTCCAAGCAAGAAGTCCCGAGCCGCCACATGTGATCCGGACATGACAGACCCTCCACTTGCGCATCCGGAGCCTCCAACCGAAATTTTTCCCACTGAAAGCGAGAAAGTGAATCAGCAATTACATTTAAGAATCCCGGCACATGACGTGCACGAAAAACAAATTTTCAACTGCATACAATAGAAGACAAATCGACGAAGAAGTCGAACCACTGGAACAGAAGAAGCCGAAAGATTATTCACAGCCTCCACTACGGCCATATTGTCCGTAAAGAAAATCACTCTCCTATCACGAAAAACCTGACCCCATAATGAGAGCGCTACTACTAACGGGAATAACTCGAGGAAGGCCAAGTTCCGAATAAGTGGGCCGGCTGCCCAGTGTTCAGGCCACTTCTCCGCACACCATTGCCCCGCAAAGTAAGCCCCAAAACCCACGCTTCCTGACGCGTCGGTAAAAAGTTCCAACTCGGCGATGCAATAACCTTATCCCTAAAGAAAACACGTCCATTGAAGTCCTTCAGAAAGGTCTCCCATACACCTAAATCCTCCCTCATCGGAGCTGTGACCCTGATAAAGTGATGAGGGGACCGTACTCCCGCGGTCGCCTTAGCTAGAAACCGGTTGAATACCCTTCCCACCGGTATTATGCAAAGTTCAACCGCCCCACTAAGGACTGCACGGTCCGTAGTGTCACCTTTTTTGCCCTACGCACCTCCGTAATGGCATTACGGAGGGACTCCAGCTTATCTAGTGGCAATCTGCATTCCCCTGCGGCCGTATCTATTTCAAGGCCCAGAAAGCTAAGGCATGTAATAGGGCCTACAGTCTTGTCGCAAGCCAGAGGGACCCCAAAAACATGGGTCACCCATTCAAGACACCTTAACCCAATGCAACAAGCCTCGGAGCCGGCCGGCCCAACACACAAAAAATCGTCCAAATAATGGACCAGAAACTTGGTGCCTGCTTCAACCCTCACCACCCATTCCAGGAAGGTACTAAATTTCTCAAAGTACACACATGAAATGGAACATCCCATGGGCAAACAAAGATCTAGAAAATAATTTCCATAAAAATAACAGCCTAATAAATGATGACATCCCGGGTGGATGGGCAGAAGACGAAAAGCCGATTCTATATCCGCCTTTGCCAACAGCGCTCCCCGTCCTGCCTCCTTTACCAGCTCGACCGCTTGGTCAAATGATGCATAAGAAACAGAACAAAGAGCCCCGTCAGTGTCATCGTTGACTGATGACCCTTTCGGGTACGACAGGTGGTGGATAAGGCGAAATTTCCCCGCCTCCTTCTTGGGCACCACCCCTAAAGGAGAAACCCTAAGATCTGGCAGCGGCGGCCCCGCATACGGTCCTGCCATCCGCCCCAAGCGAACCTCATGAAGTAGTTTCTCCCGTACTAAGTCATGATGTTCACCACACGGAACATAAATTAGACGTACCAACCGTTTCTGGAATGGTATGATAAAACCCCTTGTGAACCCTTCTTGCAATAATCGGGCATCATCCTGGTTACCGTACTTGCTTAGCCATGGGAGCATCGCGCCTACTTTCACTGGCGAGCACCCCAGAGGAAGCGGATGGTGCTGCTGCACCACCGGCATTCCCTGCTGCAGCGGGCTTACCCCGCTTAAAACACCGGTTGAATCCATGTGCACCCCCCTAAAACGGCATGCGGAGCCCCACTTACACTGGCCCTCATTAAAGAGCCAGCAGAATCCCTTCCGCTGAGCAGCCGACGAGGTGGAAGGAGAACCGGCGCCGCCCCCCCCCTGAAAGGGAGCCGCCTTCTGTGCCATCATCAGCTTCATCCAAAAGGGCAGGTCCATCTGGTCCCACCGCATCCCAGGATTAGCCGATAACCATTGATGGAACTGCTCATCATACTGCCACCAGTCCCCCATAAGTGCGATATGATTCCCATACAACGTCCAGGTAACAAAATAACTAAGAGCATTTCTCAGGTGCCTTCTCACCCAGGACACTCGCCAGGATGCAAAACGCTCGTAGACGACACATGCACATTCTGACGTGCTGCATCAGGAATATCACCCAATAGCAAATTCCGTTCGGCTACCACTTCTGTGGCCACCGACGCTGACGACGCTACCACTACCTCGCCTGTACTACTCCGTGCCACTCCTGTGAGTATTTGCTCCCCAGACCCTAGTCCTGTCGACCCCGGTAACCAGACCTTGCTAAAGGAAGCCCCTCTATCAGAACCAAAACTCCAAGATGCAAGAAAAGATTTTAAACCCTCTAACAAGTCTCCCGAGTGTGGTATAAGGTGGGACTCACCAGCCAAACCCCGTGGTGCAACCGATCCTGGGGCTGCTACTCGAACTCCGCCGTGAGAGGGTCCTGGCGAAGCCGCTTGGAACACCCCACCATGCTGAGGCCTCCTCTGGCCCGCAGTCCCGACATCCAATGACCTGTGAACAGAAGAAGAAAACCTGGGGAGGCCGTCATCAGAACACCAAGCCCCCCTGGCCTCACCCGGTGATCCCCTATGCGACCTGTGACTCCCGGTATCCTGACCCTTGCGGCCGCAACGATCACCCGAAAATCCTCTGCGCCGCCTGTCAGGGGAGCCCCCGCTAACTGACCTGGAAGCACTCCCCTGCAAAATTGATCCCCTAACTGGTGAGTCACAGCAGCAACTAGCGAAAGACTCCCCGCTGCTACTACGTTGCCTGCTCCGCCGATTGCTCCTGGAGTGATGGCTAGAAGACCTCCTGCCCACCCTGCTAGACCTACGCTTGAGGCCCTGTCATCTCTGTCCTGAGTGCGACTGTCCCTGCCCACCCGCTGGTCAGTTGACCTACAGCACCCTGTACCCGTGCCACTTGGGGAAGGGGCCATGCTGCGCCCTGCTGTGACGCCGCCACTTGTCACCAGCACCTTGTGCACCTCACTCTGGCCTGCCACCTGTGGCTGCTGTGCTCTGGAGGGGGATGCCTGCGGCCTAGCCTGCTCATGCCGTACCTTGCTGAGGGCCACTTCTTACCCTGAAATCCCCTGAGGATGCTATGAATTCGCCGCTGCCCAAGCCCCCTCTGGCCGCCCCATCCTCAGCAGAACCTGACTGGGTAGAGGGGGCCTTGCCCACCAACCCCTGTTTTCTTCCCCTTTGCACCTTAACAGCCCCAGAGGGCGACTCACCGGGTGTGCTCTGACCAGATGGCTGTTCCTTGTTCCCAGCAGCGCCCACCGCAGACAAGGGGCCAGTAAAATGTTACAATTCAGTAACTTGGGGGATGGACGAATTATCGTCAGCTATGACTGTCTTTCATATATTGTCAAGATAGGAAGCAGCGCATAATACAGTATCCTTCACTACATTGCCACAAATACCCTGCATCCTCTGGCTCTGAGCATTGCCCAGGGGGTCCAAGATAAACAGAGCAACACTTAGGGGCCAGCACAGTTAGGTATTTGGGACAATTGCTCTTTAACTCATAGAGGAAAACTACATCAGGGATGTCAGTGTAAAGGCATTGCAACTAGGTTGTGTTATTATTATTATTATTATTTTTATTATGTATAAAGCGCCAACAAATTCTGTAGCGCTGTACAATAGGTAACAGACATGTATTTGAAGCCAGACGAGTTGGGCGCACAGGAACAAAGGGTGTTGAGGGCCCTGCTCAAACAAGCTCTTATCATGGGAAGTGACAATGTATGTGTTATAAATAATGTATAGCGTGTCTCCAGGGCCGTCTTTAAGGAGGGGCAAAAGGGGCAGCTGCCCCGGGCCCAGTTACTCCTGGGGGCCCTAAGGCAGCTGCCCCATGGGCCCCCTGCAGCACCTGAGGTAATCAGGGGCCACAGCCCTTTAATACTGCTCTGGACCGGGCCCTTGTAATATGGGGGTTGGCTGAATACAAACACACAGCTAGCCCCTCACACACTGCCCTGTGATCCCTTTTCTTCTCCGTGGCATGCTGGGAGGCAGTGAGGTCAGATCACTTCCTCCTCAGTGCCGCTGGGGAGGAGGCACACACCACACGGAGGAGGATGCAAGCATTGTGGGGGAGAGGGACTGAGAAAGCTGATGGCAGACTCCCATCAGCCTGGGCCAACAAGCTCCCACTGGACCCCAGGGAAGCCACCTTTCTGTACCCAAAAGGTAAGGAGACAGGAGGGTGGCTAAATATGTTTTGTTTTTTTGTTTTGCTTATTTCTGATATCACTTTCATTCAAGTGTTGGTGTTTGTAATGTAACACACAGGGAATAAGTACATGTTAAAAATCCTAGAAGAACCTGACAGTTCCCTATTAAATATAAATTTTAAAAGTATTTATTTTAACATATTATTGCATCAAGTGTTATCAAAGGCTGTATACCATTTCCAAATGTCACTTTTGCCAAATTCTGGACCAGGGTATGTAAGAACAGAGTTGAGACATTATTATGGCCAAGGTTGCTGGGAGTTGCTGTCCAAGAGCTGCTAGAAGGCAGAGATTAAAATATGTAAATGTACACATATATGTGTGTGTGTATCTGGCTGTGTTTATGTCCTTGTGTGTATCTGGCCGTGTTTGTGTCAGTGTGTGTATCTGGCTGTGTTTGTGTCAGTGTTTGTATCTGGCTGTGTTTGTCTGTGTGTCAGTGTTTCTGTGTGTATGTATAGCTGTGTATGTGTACTTGTGTGTCAGTGTGTATATGTACCTGTGTGTGTGTTTGTGTGTGTGTGTGTGTAGGTATGTGTCAGTGTGTGTAAGTGTGCATCTGAGTGTGTGGTAATGCATACATCCCAGCATTTTAATGCCAACACAAATACACTCCATCTCTAGCACTGTACACATATACACCCCTGCATTTATACCTTTATGTATGTGTGTATCTGAGTGTGTGTGTACCTGTGTCATACCTGTGTGTGATGTGCCAGTGTGTGTGTGTATCAAAGTGCTTGTATCTGTGTGTCAAAGGGTGTGTATCTGAGTGTGTGTGTGTATGTGCCAGTATGTGTCAAGGTGTGAGCATGTGTCAGTGTGCCTATGTGTGTATCTGCGTGTTAATGTGTATGTGTATATGTGTTATAGAAATCACACAACATGCAAACAGAGCCCTGCAAACACAAACATTACATACAAACACCCAGTTTGCTGAAACACCAATACTACACACAAATGTACACAGCACTACATCCAAACAACCCCCTGCATGCAAATACAAACATTACATACAAACACATTCCTGTATTAAAACGCTAAAATTATATACAAACACCAACTCTACACACAAAAGTACACCTGCATTTAAAAGCCAACACTACAGACAATCACACATTACTGCATTCAAACGCAAACACTACACACAAGTACACCACTGCATTCCAATGGTAACAGTACATACAAATACACCCCTACATGCACACATACACTCTATACAATAACATGCTGACATTCAATTGCCCAAACACTGCTCAAAAATACAACCCTGCAAGGATGGTAAATCCCCACCTGGCATAGCATCGGAGGAGTTGTATGACAGATGGGGATCTATCTTTTCTTTACTCTTGTGCTACAGGGCAGGCCTGAATTATTATTTTTTTTGCACCAAGGCACTCTCTACATTAGTTTCGCCTCTAGGTTTGGGTGGAGGGAGTGATTGCATGCCCAGGGGGCCCAAGCAGATGCTTGCCCAGGGTCCAATCAATATTAAAGACGGCCCTGCGTGTCTCCAACCATCACAGAACTATGGGAACAATGAAATACAGACTGCTGGGGATTCTGTCGCTAACAGGTTTATTATTCAATAGACAGTGAATTGTGTTCCACTGGCAAATGAGTTGTAAATATGAATGTGTAAACAATTTAGGCTAAAGAAGTCAGATTGTGAAATAACCTCCAATTCCTGCTGCGTGGAGACATGTCACTCAGTCAATGGCAGCTGTACAGTCCGTTGAGACTGTAGGAACAATACATGGGGGGCATATATCCTACAGACTGTAAGCTCGTTTGAGCAGGGTCCTCTTCAACCTATCGTTCTTGTAAGTTTTCTTGTAATTGTCCTATTTATAGTTAAATCCCCCCTCTCATAATATTGTAAAGCGCTACGGAATCTGTTGGCGCTATATAAATGGCAATAATAATAAGAAGATATTACAGTTAAATTTGGGTTGAAGGGGAGGTTCTCTGGTATCCCAAAAAGTGGACAGCAGGGGACAAAACCCCAAAATTGGGAATGTCCTGACGAATGTGTGTTGTATAATTGTATGTTATATAATAAGCTGTGCATTAAAGTGGCACTGTCTCAATTTGTGTAATTGAAGGTGTTATTTCGTTCTCGATATTATAGGGGACTTGGGGTTAATAACTGAAGTGTGACTACATTACAACGGATGCTTTACAGGATCCAACCTGGGACTCCAGCCCTGGGTCAGCCCACCTAGCAATGACCATGGAATGTCCCTTTAAGGTTGTTTATTTGGGAGAGAATGCAATCGGGGCTGAGGGGAATTCTTGTTTATCGTAATAATTAAACGGATTAACCCTTTAGGAGCAACCTTGCAAAACGTTCCCACTTGGGAAACGTAAGGAATGCTGCCATCACAATCCAGCAAGAAAATCTCATGTGAAAATGTTTCAGAATGGAATTTAAACAGTTGAAATCAGTCAGGAATGCTTTTCTTGGCTGGTCCAATTCTCTGACGGGCAGAGTACCATGCTGGTACGATGGAAACAACAATTCAGCTTGCCCACAGCCTGCAGAACCCTCTGGGCTGCCCTCAATCTGTGCATTGTGTTTGCAATAAATAGGGGGTGTTGAGTGGGCATCTTAGCCAAGCATATACTAGACGTTCGCCTGGCTAGATAAAGCACGACGTTCGCCTGGCTAGATAAAGCACGACGTTCTTTAATTCTTTATAATTTACTGTCTGTTATCAAACCAACGTGGCGTTAAATGGGGAGGGGCTGGGAAAAACTAGTGAACTTGTAAAGAACGTTATTTCGGAATGTTGGGAGAACATATGTAAGTTTTATAGAATGCATACGCCTTGTAGGTACTTGTACTTGTAGGTACTAGTAATATGTTGCATTCCCAATGAAGCCCATATATAATACAGGATTTGGGAATTAAAAGTAATACATAGTTTTATGTCTTGTGTAGATGCCTTCTTTGGATATACATAATATTAGTGTATATCGGAAGGAGAATACATAAGGAAAGTAGGCATTAGGATATAGAAATAAATGTGTTACATTAAACACAATATTAATTTATTAAAGGACATTAAAGTCAGCCAAAACAACTTTAGCTTAATAAAGCAGTTTTAGTATAGAGATCATCCCTCTGCAGTCTCACTGCTCAATTCTCTGCCATTTAGGAGTCAATTTAGTTTGTGTTTATGCAGCCCTAGCCACATATGCCCTGGCTGTGACTCACCACACAGCCTGCATGATTTATTTTCAGTTGTTAACTTGCTTTAGAGATTTTTGTTTATTGCTCTGTAAATAGAACTTTAAAGGGACACTATAGTCACCAGAGCAACTACTGCATAATGTAGTTGTTCTGGTGAGTATAATCATTCGCTTCAGGCGTTTTAATGCAAACACTGCCTTTTCAGAAAAGAATTTGGGCAGTAGGCTAAACTACTGTTCCGCACTGAATTTCCCTCACAGAGATGCATTGTTTCAATGCATCTCTATAAGGAGGTGCTGATTGGCCAAAACGGCTTTGGCCCTGCCCCTATCCCGCCTCCTTGACGATTTTGGCAAAAAATGCTGATGATATTACCAAGGAGGGGGATTGGGGGCGGGCCAAGTGCCGTGGACCTGCGCGATGCTGGAAATAAGGTGCGTTTTAACCCCTTTTAACAGGGTTAAGGGGGGGGCAAGCCACCTAAATCGTAGTTTTAACATTTTAGGGTCAGGAATACATGTTTGTTTTCCTGACCTTAAAGTGTTCCTTCAATCACATACAAGAGGCTGCTCCAAGGTCTAAGTAAGCTATTAACAGTGCAAGAGATGAGAAATTCTAAATTAGGACAGAATGTGCAGGGAAGTTTAAACATTAGATCTTTTTCAGGAAGTGTTTAGGAAGCCTGTGCAAGTCACATGAAGGAAAGTGTGACTAGAGCTATATAAACAAAGTGATTTAACTCCTAAATGGCAGTGAATCGAGCAGTTGTTTTGGTAACTTTAGTGTCCCTTTAAGGACGCCATATTTGCAAGGAATGAATCCAATATGTCTCATTTGGATGCAGACACTGGTTGTAGCGGACCCCTGGTAACCCGACCTGTTACCTCTGCTAATTCCCTTCCTTCAGCCATTCAGAAACCCTTACAACAATCAGGCATCCATTTCCCCCAAGTAACTGGATGCCACATAGTTCTGGAGGTAAAAACACTGTCAATCCTTCATTGGTAAACACAGCTTTTATACACAGACCCCCGCAGGGGGTCTCCACTTCTTCAATACACTTTCATTTGTCCCAGCAGGAGGGGGGATTAGTCACAGATAACCATCTCCCGCTCTGGGAGATACCAGCAGGATAGGTTACATTACATTACATACAGGGGGCTCCAGGAATGGGGTACACACATGAAACCTACATTCCTGGATATCCCCGGGTCTCAGCTAGGATCCCTGCAAATAGCAGGGCTATCGGATGTACAAAGTCAGAGAAACCATTCTATAAAGTCTGGGGCTCGGGGTTTTGTACATCCCCAAAATCAGTTCCACAGCGTTGCTTGACTTAGTCCGGTGAATTCAAACATAGCACCTAAACCAAGCAACAACCAATCAGCTGTACGGCGTGAAACCAATTTGCGCCAATCAGCGTTAAGGCAGGAGAGGGGGTTTTGCCGCCCAGTCAGGATAAAGGGAGCTAAACCCGTTTGCACCAATCGGCGTGCAGGGAGGAGAGGAGTTTCTTCGCCCAATCAGGAGAAAGGGCACAAAACTCAGTTCGAATGGGCGTTTCTTCTACAATTGGTCGCCTGCACCCCGCAGCAACCAATCAGAACTCACTCGTGCCAAACCCATCAGGAGAATGGCGCAAACCCAGGTTGAGTGGGAGCTCCTTCTCCTATTGGTCGGCATGGACTTCAAGGCGGCCAGCGGGACCTCTGTGACTGTTAAGCCAACTCACAGCACCAGAATCCCGCTGGGGCTCGCGTCTCTCTCTGGTGGCTACCTCCACTTACGTAGCCCTGGGGAGAGCAATCTCTAGGCAGCTATGAGCCTGACCTCATAGCTCCTGGGTAGGGAGGACAGTGATTATAGCTCCTTTAGGAGCAGGTAGGGCGAGCCCCGACACTGGGACCTGAAACAGTGTGGGCACCATTGGCAGATCCAGGGGGGGCATAGGAGCAGGGGGAGCCAGGCGGCCGGCACAGCTCACACCTGGCCGGCTGGGATCATAAAAAAAATAAGAAGAAGAATTTGCGGCGGGACGGGGCTAGCATGCGGCAGGGCGGAGCCGTGTGTGTGACTGTCTGTGTATGCGTGTGTGTGACTGTCTGCGTGTGTGTGACTGTCTGTGTGTGTGACTATCTGCCTGTGTGTGTGCCTGTCTGCCTGTGTGTGTGACTGTGTGTGTGTGACTGTCTGCCTGTGTGTGTGACTGTCTGCCTGTGTGTGTGTGTGTGTGTGTGTGTGTGTGTGTGTGTGTGTGTGTGTGTGTCTGCCTGTGTGTGTGACTGTCTGCCTGTGTGTAACTGTTTGTGTGTGACTGCCTGCCTGTGTATGTGTGTGGCTGTCTGCCTGTCTCTGTATGTGTGGATGTTTGCCTCGGTGTCAGTGACTGTCTGCCTCTGTGTGTGTGGATGTCTTTGTGTGTGTGCATCTGCTAGTGAGTGAGCGAGCGAGCTTCTGTGTGTGTGTGTGTGCGCGCATCTGCTAGTGAGGGAGCCTCTGTGTGTGTGCGCCTGCTAGTGAGTTGTGTGTGTGTGTGCCTGCTAGTGAGTGAGCTTGTATGTGTATCAGTGAGCTTGTCTGTAGGGATCATATGTGTGTGTGCGTGTTAGTGAGCTTGTCTGTAAGGAGCATGGGTGTGTCGGAGCCTGTCTGTGGTGAGCATGTGTGTACAGTGAGCTTGTCTGTAGTAAGCATGAGTGTGATTGTGAGCTTGTCTGTAGTGACCATATGTGTGTCAGTGAGCTTGTCTGTAGTGAGCATGTGTGTGTCAGTGAGCTTGTCTGTAGTGAATCTGTGTGTTAGTGAGCTCTTCTGTAGGGAGCATGTGTGTGTCAATGGGCTTGTCTGTAGTGAGAGTGAGAGTGTGTGCGCATCAATAAGCTTGTCTGTAGTGAGCGTGTGTGTGTGACAGTGAGCTTGTCTGTAGTAAGCTTGTGTGTGTATAAGAGTTTGTCTATACTAAATTTGTGTGTGTGCCAGTAACCTTGTCTTTGTGTGTCATTGAGATTGTCTGTCAATGAGCCTATTTGTGTGCATCAGTAAGATTGTCTGTATAATTTAATTACCCTGAAAGAACTAATATTTCGAATTAGAAGAAGAAATGTATCAATAAAATATATTATATATATATATATATATATATATATATATATCAAAAATAGAAAAGTCCTTGCACTCACGCTTGGATGATTTAATAACCGGGTGCTTGTATTCCAGGAAAATTCAAATAAATTCAGATAGTGATCAGCACTCACGGATTTTCAAGAATTAAAATTAACAATTTATTAAGTATCCATTAAAAGGATCTTTTAATGGATACTTAATAAATTGTTAATTTTAATTCTTGAAAATCCGTGAGTGCTGATCACTATCTGAATTTATATATATATATATATATATATATATATATATATATGTATATGTATATATATATATATATATATATATATATATATATATATATATAAAAGCTGTTGTACCTTGCACTCAGGCTTCAAAGTTGTGTGACCGGGTTCATCACCAGGGCTCCAGTATCCAGGCAATTGAAATAGTTGGCTGCACTCTCAGATTTCCTTAAAACGTAACTTTTATTGAAATATTATTATTATATTATTGCATCCTGATGCAAGTCCACAAGAGGGACTGAAACATTGATCTTCTCTTAAATATTTCAATACAAGTTACATTTTAAGGAAATCCGAGAGTGCAGCTAACTATTTCAATTGCATATATATATATATATATAAACACCCTACATAGCACAATGACTTATGGGGCTGGCATAGATTTTTTTCCATGGCTGCTTTGTATCCCCAGTCCGGCCCTGACTGCCACCCATACATACACTGCCTCACACACTGCACACCCATACACACACTGCCCCACACACACTCTGCCCCCATACATACACTGACCCCCATACACTCACTGCCCCACACACACACACTGCCTCACAAACACTGCCACCCATACACACACTGCCTCACACACACACACTGCACACCCATACATACACTGCCCCACAAACACTGCCACCCATACACACACACAGCACACCAATAGACACATTGCCCCCCACACACATACACTGCACACCTATTTCCCCCACACACACACGTTCCCCCCCATACACACTGTCCCACACATACATACAGTGCCCCACACACACATACAGTGCCCCCATACACACATTGCCCCCCACACACGCATTGCCTCCTTTACACACACAGTGCCCCCCAAAACACACACTGCCCCACACACATATACAGTGCCCCCCATACACACTGCCCCAAACACACATACACTGCAACTCTCACACACTGCCCCGTAACCCTGACACACACTGCCACCCTCATGCACTCACACACACTTCACCGCACACACACACACACACAGCACCTTTCACACACACTTCACCCCTCACACATACCACTGTTCCTATGCCCTATATCCCAGCAGACCCCAGGTAAGTTGTCAAACTGTTCTTAAACGGTTTGACTACTTACTCTAGGATGGGATCCTGGCACTACTGGCACCATAACTACTACAATGAGCTGTAGTGGTTATTGTGCCTGGATTATTTATTTAAATAATCTACAAGTGCCCTTCCCGATATCAGGCTCTGGATCCGCCACTGGTGGGCACACCAGTTCAGGATACAAATGCCTTCCATGGTTGACGAACTGGCGACCATCCAGGGGAACATTCGTTAATGATTTACCTTGTGGATTCAGAGCGTTCTAATGAGCGTTCTAAATGGGAAATCAGGGTGGTCCCCATTTGGGAGACGAACGGGACTCCGTTCGTATGAGCTCTCCCGAACGGGAACAGGCAAAACACACGAAATACATACAGATACAAGGGGAAAACACAGAATACAAAGGGAAAACACACAAATAAGCAGTGGGCATGGTACTCAGCGTATGGCAGTCCGCCACACTGGTCACTTATCTATATTAATGAAACTGTCAGTACCCTGGAAGATAAAATTGAGAAATATTGCTATTCACGCAAGCAATGAAGTCTTTACTGACATTTCTCTGGGAATCTCTATTATACAGATGTTCCTGGATTTGTTATTTTAATTCCTGCTTAGTTCAGTCTATTTGTATATATTGCCTTCCACACTAAACAGACAAGTCATTTGTGTCAATGTATTGATCAGCTGGACGTTTGGAGGAGGGAAGGTTCTGTTTGAGACAAATGCCCTTGAATTGCAGGATTAGTATTATTGCAATAGTAAGTGTGGTTTGGATTAAGGTCCCATAGAACCCAAGGAAGATTACCAGTCTGGGGCATGCCCCCTCCTTTCTTAGAATAGAAAAATGAAAGGGGTTCCAAGTCTGGCCAAGTACCTTCATGGTACCACATCTAACGTCCTTCTAGGAGCTCCGTATTGTAACAGAGCTCCACAGTAATAATACTACCAGAAATGTGTCTTTAACCCCATCCTGACCACGTATGTATCAGGTACGTGCAACAAAAAACGGTTCTTAAGGATCATGCACGTCCGCGGCAAATTTGAGATGGCAAGAAATTAAACTGGGATATCTAAAAAGGCCACCAAAAAGAAGATAGGCAAAGAAGCTATGTCAAATTTGAAAAACAAATGTCAGAGGTTTGACATTGCACCCCCCAAACAACCCAACAAACCTATGCATAGGTGGTATCACTGTACTCAGGAGGTTGCTGTACACATATTGGGGTGTTCTGTGGCAGTAACACCTAAAAGGAGCTGAGAATCCACGCCTAAAGTAGAATGTGTGTGAAAAATAACACAAAAGAAATTACTACCCAAAATTGTGACAAAGACTGGTGGTAGAATTAGTGCATGGAAAGTGTTAAAATACCAGCATTAGAAATACCCTAGGGTGTCTACTTTTCAAAAATATATGGTTTGATATTGATAAATTACATTGGCCGCTTCAAAAATGTCCCAAATGGGACATGGGTGCTTGATGACCAGCTGTGAAAATTCCAAGTTGGAAAACAGGAATGCTCACCCTCCAAATAAGGTATTTTAGTTCCCCCTTAGAAAACCTGTACATGGGTGGTATCATTGTACTCAGTATATGTTGCTGAACACATATGGGGGTGTTCTTTGGCAGTAACCCTTAAAGTTCTCAGTACATGTACATTTAAACTATTAAATGTGTCAGAAATATCACCATTTATTTTTTAGTTTTAATTTGGCATAGATTCGTGGTAAAACAGTTGAATGAAAAGATTCAAAATACCCCAAGTTAAAAAATATATACATGTGAAGGGTTAGTCAGGGATTCCTGACAGATGACAGTGTTACAATGTAACTTGTGTTAATTTTGAAAAAAAATGGTTTGGGAATAGCAAAGTGCTACTTGTACTTATTGCCCTATAACTTTCCAAAAAAGCTAAGAACATGTTAACATTGGGTATTTCTAAACTCAGGACAAAATGTAGAAACTATTTATCACTGGTGTTTTTTGGCGGTCGTAGATGCGTAACACATTTTGGAGGTCAAAGTTAGAAAAAGTTAGTTTTTTTAAATTTTTTCATCATATTTTATATTTTTTTTATAGTAAATTATAATATGGTGGTTATAATACAGTATATAATATGTGTGGGTACAGTAAATGAGTAAGAGGAAAATTACAGCTAAAAACACAAACACAGCAGAAATGTAAAAAGAGCCCTGGTCCTTAACAGGAAGAAAATTGAAAAACGGTCTGGTCACTAACGGTTAAACTACAATTAATGTGTTTAGAATCAGTCTGTGTAAAAAAGATACATTGTTCTTGTTCTAAATTACATTTGAATTGCATAAATCATTATTAGTAGTAAGTTACCTAAAATGTCTCAGAACAGCCCCGACCCTGGTCACACCCCTAAAATTAAAATATCAATTTGAAATGTAGGAAGGTGTGATCTTATATTTAATCCATCTATGAATGATACATATATATATATATTTGTAGTCGGGGCAATATGGCCAAACACAGAAATCTAGCATATTATAACCATAACATCAATGAGTTAGAACCAGTCGGTTGTGGTGTGCCGGAACCGACAAAGCAGTATGCCTGTAATAAAAAGTGGGCAAAAAGAAAATACCAGGAAACGTAATTCGTGAACCAACTTTGTTTATTGAGATAAGTCACAGAAAGCTTGTCTTAATTCTTTAACGGGATTAGTAGAGTGTGTAGGCGGAGGATTTCCAGCGTCCCATAGCCTTAATAATGTGAGCGGGTATGTGATTAGCGGAAGCTGAAGAAGCTGCCCCTATACGGAAAGAGTGACCTGAAAAACAATTGGGGTTTAGGCCGAGTCTGGTCAACAGTAATCGTACGTAAAGCATGAATTTAGCTGTGGTCAGAGTGTGTCCATGCAGTTCGAGCAAAGGCTGTTGTGGTTGTTTTTGGACTGAAAGGGAATAAGTGTCCAAAACTAGTACGTCTTTTGGTGCTGGTTTTTGATTGTCTTAAGGATAGAATGTAATGGTCAGTATGTTTTTGTAAATCAATTGTCCTTAGGTAGTCGTGGGCTGTAATGGTCCTGGTTGTAAATTCGCTGGGACATAGGAACCCATAAAAAGCAAGAAATAGGCCTGTCTTTATTATGGTATTGGTCATGGGTTCAAGAGGAGAAGAATCTAATAAGTTGGATAGAGAGTGGAATATGTTGTTGTCTATGGGTAATCTTTGTGAGGGAATGTGTGTGTCTAACTTTTTAATGCCCTTAAGTACTTAATTTGATATGATGTCATGAAGCCTGTAGTGTTAGGTTGTCGGATAAGCATATGGTGCTGGATGCCGGTAAGGTACAGTTTTGAAGTATTGAAGGATAGTTTAAGGTTGATGTGGCAAAAAGAAGTAAAACCTAATATCGTTTCTAAAGCAAACATGTCGTGGATGTGAAATTTGGTGATAAATTTCGTGACTACGTGAAAGGCCCTATCATAATTGTTCCTAGTGTTTACTGTGTGATCTAACAAAGTCTTTAATCCATTATCATGTCTTGGAATAGTGGTGCAGGTGTCGCTCGTCTGGAAGCAGTGGGTAGTGTCGAGAAGAAAGCCTGGAAACGAAACCGAGACAAGTGATCAGCAGAAGTGTTTGTGTACCCCGGAATGTGGATACATGTGATAAAGAATTGACAGGTGGCCGCTACCCATGTGAGTCGCCTTAATAGTCTCATAATTACCAGTGATGCCGATCGGCCTTTATTGACAATATGGCATGTAGCCATATTATCTGAGTAGCACCTAACCGTGTGACCGGACCAATATGGTCCCCAGGCAATGGCTGCCGCCACGATAGGGTACAATTTGAATAAAGCTGAGGTATCACAAGCTTACACATTTAAACAGATCCCACAATGCATTGCAATCCCTCCTCACTGTCCTGGAGATAATTGGGAAGTAATCCAATTATCTCCAAGGAGAGAGGCAAAACTCCATTAGCCACATGTTAGTAAAAAGACTTAAAGTTACACAGTGTTACAATTACTACATAAAACATATACATTCAACATATCCCCAGATAGTTTAGATCTGAACGCACATTATTACCGAATGGCGCTCAGATCACATACATACAGTTCAATCGTCATGGAGCCAAAGTCTTTCCCATAGTCTTTCGGTATACGAATGGGCTCCATGGCTTAGCTATCTGGAGAAACACTGCTCACATAGGGAAAATAAAAGGTTTTTAATGCAGGGCCATAGTCCAGCGGCAAGAGGTGGGCAACCAGGCTGTTCCAGTGGCGAGGTTGGTTCCACCACATTGTCTGAGGTGAATAGTGGAAATAAAGATAGCAGGTGGGAAAAAAAGGATCTACCTTGTGGTATGATCCTCATGGCGAAATTGAGCGACCCTCGGAGTTGAGCACCCTAGTTGCAACAACCTTGTAGCAGGTAATGTTCAATACTTGCCAGGGTACGCTCAGTCTTGTCCTGAGGGAGTCTAGCCTGCATGTGTATCGTGTTTAGTTGGATCCCCAAAAATTGCATGTTGGTATCTGGACCCAAAGTCTTGTGAGGGGAGACAGGGACAGTGATGGATTCAAACAAAGTCAACATGTGTTTCAAACTACTGGGGGGGGGAGTGTGTTATTCTCAATCATGAGGAAATTGTCCAGATAGTGAATAACCGCTGGGCACTTACACACATTCAGTAATAACCAACAAAAAGCCTCTGCAAACGTGTCAAAAATACGTGGGCTGCTTTTGGAGCCAAAAGTGAGATGGGTGAAGAAATAATACAACCCCTGCCATTGCATGGGTAGTCATTTAAAAGCGCTTACCACGTCGGTTTTGCTTAGCCATGCCCCTGTGCCAGCTTGAAGAATGGCCCCTATGGCATGGTTGATAGTGGCGTAGTGTAGTGAAAATTATTCGGAAGGTATGAGTGAGTTAAGGCTGGGGACAGTGGAGGAATGTGGTGCAGATAAATCAATTATCAGTCTGGGTTTGAGTGAAGTCTTCCCTGTGACAACCCCTATGGGATTGGTTCTCCAAGATGTGAAGGGTGGGGAAAAGAATGGCCCCAATAGAAACCCTTGTTTTATCTCGGTCGTGATAAGTGTGTTTACCAACTGTGGATCGTCTAAAGTAGATTGTGGCATTCCAGTGTACCAGGAACCAACCTGGTGTGAAATCCCTCAGTCAGTCCCGTGATAATATAGTCAATGAAATGGCGTGATGGGTATAGCCGTAACAGCAAGGTCAATAATGTGATGTTCAACCACGTGTGATACAGTTTGGGGAACGCTTTATTCTGGCACATTGTCTTGGCATGGGCCCTGAAACAGTGGGAACAAACATGCATCAGCCTGCAAGAGCTGAAACCACAATTCCCCACATTAAAGTTGTTGCAAACCTGGGATTTGCCTAGAAATACAATATCCCTACCCAGTTTGTCTTTTAATCCCCTAGCAGATTTTTGAAAGTCAGAGGTAGTTTGGTTTTGTTCAATTTCTGCTGTGTTTGGGCAGAAATTGGTGTTATGTGTGGTAGATGCACAAACTGCACAAGCTGGAGGCCTGAGGCCTGCAAAGTGCTTGCAGAATAACCCAGTGTCCAATTTGCTCCAATTAATGCTTAAATTGAACTGAGCCAGAGCCGCAGCCACCTTTGCAGAAAAGGAATGGTGGTAATCGTAAAAAGCGGTACCACCGTATTTGTGTCCCAGGTCCACCATCTTGTGCATGTATGGGATAATTCAGGGATGGTCAATTTTTTTGTTCAGCCTCGGGTCTCTTGCCCTTAGCACTACTGAAATATCCCCATATGCAAAGGTCCTATTCTCTAGGACATCCTGGGAGGCTATGAGCAATGAAACCAGGTTTACATCCTTGCCTTCCAGAATGTCCTTTTTAAGGTGAGATGGGACCATGTGCTAAGGATTAATAGATTCAATAATTGAAATAGATTCCAATGAATTACCGGGCATAATATCAGCAAGAGGGTTACTGGCAACAATTGGATTTGTAGCGGTCTGTTTGGCACCACTTGCTTCCAATTTATCCAGCCTATCGCTAATTGTGCCGATGGATGACATAAGAGATGTCATCATGGCGTGAAAAGCTGGCAACTGGGTCCCACTAGGGCCTTCCCCTGCATCGGAGTTGTCAGTGGTAGTGTTTAAAAGTCTAAACAACTCCGCCTTCCTAACAGTAGCTGGGAAAGGGATGCAGCGTCTTTTAAGGTCTGCAGTGAGACGTGGGGTGGTCCATGATCTGAGGGACGAAGGACTATTAACATTTGTTCCAGGAACAGGGGTACCAGGCCTAGCGGGCGTGCAGGGTAGCGAAAGTTCCTCAGGGATATCAGGAGTATTTGACATAACTGAAAAATATAAGGTAGCTTTAATCAATCACTCTGTAATGAATTGGGTGGGTACTGGTGAGGCTAGCTAGATACCAAGTGGCGAAACAATTATACTTCGTGATAGTGACAGATGAGTCCCTGCTAATTGCCAAGCGGCTTGAGAGGCACCACCTATGCGTGGACCCGAGGGGAAAGTATGAGGCCACTGAACGTTGTGGCGGGGTGTTGGCAGGGCTGGACTGGGGATACAAAGCAGCCCTGGAAAAAAAATTTGTGCCAGCCCCATAAGTCACTGCGCCATATATTGTTGCGTGTAATATGTAAGGCTATGTCTTGCCAGGACAGATGATTGAGTAATATAGATATATATATATATATATATATATATATATATATATATATATATTTCTTTTTCTAATATAAAATATTGGTCCTTTCAGAGTAAAACGTTTAATTATACAGTAAGCATACTAACATGCAGACACAGACAATCTCACTGACATCTCAATGACACACACAAGCTCATTGATACACAGCCTCATAGACAAACAATCTCACTGATATACATCAGCTCATTGACATAAAAACACAAGCTCACTCACTAGCAGGCACACGCATGCAAGCAAGCTCACTCACTAGCAGACGCACACACACAGCTTAATGTGGTGGTACTGGTGTCTATAGCATGTCCCTACAGGCTTTTCAATGTAAACACTGACTTTTCAGACAAAAGGCAGTGTTTACATTGCTTCAAAGTGACACTGCTAGTGACAGTCACTCAGACGGTCACTAGAGGTGCTTCCTGTGTTAGTGACCTCCCGCCCTCGCGCGCTGCTGAATGAGACTGGCGCCGGAATATGACATCATATTCCGGCGCCGGTCTCATTCAGCTGCGTGCTGGGGAGCAGAGCCAGCGCAGCTCCCTCAGCGGCCGCCAAGACAAGTCCGCCAGCGGCCGCCAAAAGACCTCCCCAGCGGCCAGGGGAGGGCTGGCAGCCTTAGGCCTGGGGGGCAAAACCAGTCAAGTAGACTGGTGCACCTGCCCAGGATCAGAGCCGGTGCAAGGATTTTTGCCGCCCTAGACAAAATAAAATTTGCTGCCCCCACATGTCACATCACAATGCCCCACCCATATGACCTGCCATATGAACTAACGCCAGTGCTGCACACAGTGTGTGTTTACATTAAAAAGCCTGCAGGGACCAGCTATAGACATCAGAACCACTTCATTAAGCTATAGTGTCCCTTTAATGTGAGGTAAATGATAGATTAGTGTCACTAATAATATACTAGATTGCCTACCTACAAGCAGATGAGGATGATGATGGGCTGCAGTTTGGCTCCACTGGTCTGGAGTAGAACAGGATCTCTGGAGGCTGTTTGCAACTGTGGTCACAAAATTCAATGTTCTGGGAGAATTGGAAGCAGCTCAATTTTTTGGGGGTGCCTTACACAGCTCAAGGTCTAGGCCCCAGGGCCTGACGGTGAGTATGCCCATAAGGCCCACTCATAAGTTCCACCCACCCATGAGTTCGCTCACAGGGAGTGGAGTGTGTAGGGGATGTGTTATGTGTTATTGTAGAGGATCTAATATGTGTGCTTATGGTATGTAGTGATTTTGGGTTACCAGTTTGTGCAGGTGATGCAGTGTGTTTGTGTGTAGTGGAAGCAGTGTGTATTTGTGTATAAGGGATGTATTATGTGTTTCTGGTTGTGTGTAAGGGATGCATTGTGTGAATCTGTGTTTGTATGCATAAGGGATGCAAGGTGTGTGTCTGTATGTGTGTGCATGGAGATGCATTGTGTTTCTGTGTGTATGTAAGAAAAGAAGTGTGTGTGCATGTGTACGGGTTTGCATTGTCTGTTTCTGTGTATG
>OW240916.1:18225293-18328329 GCA_933207985.1 Pelobates cultripes
CCCCCCCTCCCCTGTAGCGTGGCCGAGCTGCACTCCGGTCCGCGGTGGCTGGCCGGAGTGATAGGAAGGTGCACACTGAGTGTGCACTTCCTGTCAGTCTGGCCGGTTACAGGAAACAGAAACTCCGCGCGGAACAGGAGTTTCTGTTTCCTGTAACCGGCCGGACTGACAGGAAGTGCACACTCAGTGTGCCCCTTCCTATCACTCCGGCCGGCCACCGCGGACCAGCAGCAGCTCGGCCATGCTACAGGGGAGAAGCTGCAGCCGCCTGACCGCTCTTCACAGAGCGCTCAGGCGGCTGCAGTATTTAAAGGGCCGGCCCCAGGTGCCGACGGCCCACCGGGAAATTTCCCGGTATCCCGGTGGGCCAGTCCGGCCCTGGGTGTTGGCCTCTCGGTGGCAATTAAAGCATAAGATAGAATGGGAGTGACAGGTGAGGCCTTCTCTATGCAACTATGCGAGACGGCTAACTATGATTTGGCCCGAGGGAAGTATACCTCTGAGGATGAGGGTGTTAGCCTCGCGGGACCACTAACCTATGGATTAAGACCAGGAAATATATTCCTAATTGGGCCACATAACCTAGGACCAGTACCACTCTAAAATATAAAGGTACTGGGATCTGGCGTAGTACCTGATATGTAAGAGAGGACGAGTTGTCAATGTAGAAATAAGCAGCGGTTGTAATAGTATCGTGGTGCGACCTATGGACATGAAAATCAATATATAAGCATCTGTGCTGAACGTACCAGACACTTATGCAGAGTGTAGTAAATAAACAGAGGATGATGACGGTTTCCTAGTGTTTGTAAATTACTGTCCGAAGTTCTAGAACCTAAAAGAGTAAATTCACATGTGTAAACTAAATTAACATGACATTTGGCCCAAAGCCTAAAACCTAAATCAAATATCAACCAACCTAGACAGCAACCACAATTTGACACAAATGTCAGTTATCACAATTTTTTAATCTGTAAGTAGGCAATACTAGGTGTGGACCTGTGGAAAAAGTACAGGCAATATAAGTTCTAACATTCAGATACAACAACTATATTTTAACCCCTAAGTGGAATTTTTTGGATGACTGTAGTATCATATGTAACCAGCAGGGGGGGGAGTATAAAAAAATTAGGTGAAAATTGTCGTGAGTTTTGGCCGTAATTACCGAAAGGAAAAGAATGCATGAACAGCTAAATCATACGAAATGAGTGTGTACACTAAGTGTCGTTCGAATACCGAAAAAGATATATGCAGTAGAATGCACGAACGGTCGCGTTCGTATAAATACACAAAGTGAAACATGCGAAGCATAGGTGGATATGTGTACGATACTTAGCCAAACGGCTTGAGTGGTTGAAATACATGACAGAAAACCGAATGCTCAGTATAAACGAAAGGAGCCCTGCTGTGAAAGGTAGCAATGTTTTCGGCTGTTGCTTTACGGCGTGGCCAGACTTACGGTTGAACCCCGTGTTGGAGCTCAGAACAGTCTGCGCAGACGCCAGTGACTTATGGCAGAGGCAGGGAAGCACCGGACCAGGAGACCACAAGGAATACAGGTAAGGGATCCAAGATGGCGGTCTGAACCGGAAGTAAACGTTTCAGACTCGCCAGACCAGCAACGATAAGGTGGGAGTGGATTGGCAGCCCTTTTAAAGGGGAAACAAGCCCCTCCCACAACTACAGGCCAAGCCTTCAAGTATATATATATATATATATATATATGAAATGTTGACTTTGCACAAATAAAGGAAATATTGCACAAGACTAAGTCCTCTGAGTGCATTTTTCTGGGATGTATTGGGGCACAAAATAGCACCGAGGCAAGAACAGGGCAGGAATGTGAGTGTCAAGCCCATGTTGGATATAACACAGATATAGAGAGTTCCAATGCCTGCACTGGACATTAGCACATCAACAATACAATATTATTTTATCATTATCTTCCATCTTGGCTTCCTGGGCAAGAAGGCAGCATTAGTAACTAGCAAACTGAAAATGTAATATAGTCTAAAAATATGTGCCTAACAAAGCAATTCTGGGACTTTTGCAGGCCTTTTTAAAACCAGCACATACGTCATTGTTTTTGCAAAAGGGTCACTACATGTACTGATAATAACAGTCTGCAAATATTTAAAAATTTGGCTTCCTTCTGAGCAAACATTCTGTATAAATTATCAAAGGCTGGAATCCTGGGGCAAAGGTGTACTTTAAATATTTGCGTGTAACATATTTAAAAATCTATTCTTTTCTTAGAAAGTTTGCACAACGTATATCTAGATATTTTTAAATGCATATATGTATATAGTGATAAAACTGTATGATAGCAATGTCACACTGTTTATTTCTCTGCCAACATTGGAGGGTGTAAGGTCACATATCACTGCTATATTTAAAAATGTCATCTGTGTATACTTGTCTACTTGTGCACGATTATCTGTATGTGCTAATGAATACATATGTGTGTGTGTATTTAAAGCATCTCTGTCACTCCCCTTCACCCTAAAATAATTTTATGAAAGACTCACATTAACTTCTGTGAAATTAAAACACAGTCAAAAGATATACTGCTCAGATGCAATATTATACTGCTCCAGGCCCAAACTATTTCATATGGCTATTTACAGGAGAATTACCAACCATCCAACCTTAGTAGTGTCAGATCTAGCTGTGAAATCACCCAACGATTCTATTGATGTCCTTGTTTTATGTATCACAAGCCACATTCCTGCGTAAGCCCCAACGGAGCTAAAGGCCTAGAAGCCTGCGGGTTGCAGCAGATCTTGCGAGAGAGTTGGCAGATTGGCGCATGTACTCACCTCTTTGCATGAGGGATCCAGCCACCGTGGAGATGGGCCACAGAACAAAGAGAAACCACAGTTGAGTCCCAAATAAAGTTAGAGATATTGGCAGGATGCTCCAATGCACCTAATTCATAAAGGTGGCAGGTCCTTCAGAGGACCTGCTGGAGGTTCCAATGACCCCACCAGATGGCAAAGTTAGCATGTAGTTTGATGTGGAAAGAGGAGCCGCTCAACCTTACTCAGGCACCCTCACAGAGGCTCTAGGGACAGCTCTTGCTACTAAACAAGACATCTCAAATCTATTTGAAAATATACAGAAACTATTCAATGCAGATATCTCCTTGGTGAAAACAGATGTACAAACGGTAACTGCCTGCGTAACTGCCGTGTAAGTGTATATAGTTAGTTTTTCATAAGTTAGTTTACATAAGTGTATATAGTTATTTTTTTTTTTTTTGCAGAAACCTGCCTTATTTTTTGGTTTTGACTCTCAGTTATATCAGATAAGGGGACAGAGCCTGACTGGCAAGCAGAGCAGACGCAGGTTTGACGAACTCCTGAACACAAACTGCCTAATCTACCTTATATACCTGCCAACCTGCTATTATCAACGCAAAACACGACTCACCGCATAGTGGGGATCCTGCTGATGTGGCCATATGGTGTAGCTGAATCCCATATTAGTTTGGTAAGATAGGTGGGTTTAAGAATTCTTGTAAAATGTAATCCTATATTGTGTGTGTTTTGTGTGTGTGTGTGTGTGTGTGTGTGCTGTTCCCTCATCTGTACTTTGATGCTCCTGCTGTAGTCACCTGTGTGCGTACTGGAAGGAACCAGACATTGCTGTGTGTAATGGAATGGAAAACCGTGAGAAATTAGTCTTCTTGTTCTGGCTGAGGATAGATTGTCATTTACAAGACATGAAACACTTTAATGATCTATCTGGGCATATAAAGACAAACATATTCCCCGTGTGATTACTTCCATCCACCGCTGCCAATAAATACCAGCCTGTGGTTTCCAGGCACCAATATACAAATACCCGCAGAGACATGTCACATTCCAGCCACGCCACATACAAAATCTGGCTTTCGTGCTCTCACTCTACTGTCATCAAACCGATGTCATCGAACCGACAGCAGAATTCACCATCAATCTGCTTTCTGCATGACACCCGAAACATAACAAGAAGTTCCACTTGTAGGGTTGAAAAAAACCCATAGAGACACACCGATACTGTCAAACTTCCGTGGATACAATGTTTTATATTCACAAGAAATAAATGTCTGGTATTTTTTTTACTTGTAGGTAGACATCTGTGATGTGTTGAGGTCATGGACATTGGCCAGTTCTCGAGCTTTGTCTGAAGATTCTTGCAGAAGCATGCAGCTGTATCACGTGTTCTCAGATATGGGCACTTTGTCGATTTTTACCGATTTTCTCTTGTTTCCCAGAGAGATGGAACACTGGAGAAATACTCAGGAACAATACAATACGTATCGCATTGTATCTAGCAGTGCTGAGAGATTCTCGTTATACTCATCTTTATTCCTTTGAAAATGTTCCATTCCATAGAGCAGCTATGGGATTCAACATTTATTTTATGACACAATTCAGTTTTTAAAGTAACGGTCAAGACTAAAAAAAGTTCCTATGGTTACGTGAATTAAAACACAATTTTGGGTCACACACATAGTTTGTATGGCACAATGTTCACTGGCTCTTCTTTAAATGAATACTTCTGTTATAGTTGATTCTGAATTTTGGGCATTTCCAATTTCCATATGTTTTATACCTTT
Source organism: Pelobates cultripes (assembly GCA_933207985.1). NCBI lineage: Eukaryota > Metazoa > Chordata > Amphibia > Anura > Pelobatidae > Pelobates > Pelobates cultripes. Next base: position 18,229,897 of record OW240916.1, read on the forward strand.
CTCTTTGTGAATTGGTGTATAATCATCTTTAATCTGTTTACTGGGGGTCACTGCCTCAATATCCCTTTTTTGCAGTGACAATATTTATCATTTTTCCACGGAATGTTGTAAAATAGACGTAAGCCTCGTGTTAGTTGTCATTGGCTGCTGGCTATGTTGACAGTTTCTCTGGAATACATTACTGCTTTGCAATCATAAAATATATATTTAGACATTTGTTTAGATTGTAAAGGTCATCTTTGTAATATTCTGATGTATGCAAATGGAATGTCTCGCAATTTGGCCATCATTGCATTGTGGCGGTCAGTGATTTCTCCCTCGTGGATGCTCTTGACGTTGGTGTTGATCCTCTCATTAGTTTTTGAGATCAGATATAATCGTGTCCCATTTTTTCCAGGGAATACTGTTGGACTCACATAATAACATGATGTTCTTAGTAGCTTATATTTAACATCTCGTTCTCATGGACCCCTTTCTATATTAAAGGGACACTCCATTGTCCAAATAGAACATTTTTTATTTTTTTTTTAAATACTGTTTAGTAGATATATTCCAAATACTTGCATGCATTTAATTATGCTTTTTTTTATTGGAGTTCGGTCTAAAAACAACTTGCAAAAAACTGCAGATCTCTTGTCTGCAGCCTTTGCAAGTTCTCCCTTTCCAATGCAACTCAATGAGAAGTCTTTGCAAGGCAGGTGCTCTTGGCAATTGCTGCCTCTTGAGATTAGAGTCACTGAGCTAAACAACCAGTACGTAACCGGACCTGTTGTCTGCTTGAAAAGCCAGGGTGGTGTAACCAGTACAATTTATAAAAGTGTAAATTTCTATTGAAATCTGAACTTTTTCCAAAATGAAAAAATACACGTTTTTCACACATACGCCCTGTTCCAAATTATTATGCAAATTCTATTTAAGTGTCACAAAGATTAAATATTTTGTTTTTCAGTTTAACTCATGGATGGCATTGTTTCTCAGGGCTCTTTAGATCACTAAAAACAATCTCAGACACCTGTGATAATTAGATTGCCAGGTGAGCCCAATTTAAGGAAAAACTTCTAAAGGAGGGTGTTCCACATTCCTAGGGGGAGGTCGTGGGATGGAGGAGAGGGCGAAGACACTAGGATCAGGTAAGTAAAAAAAGGGTGGCAAACGTCCAAATGTAATGAATGTCTGCCTATTAGTATTCACATGTTGGTGAATAAACCTGAAGGTCTAAGAGCCATTAAACCAAGCTACCATCTCCAAAAAGCTCAGTTTTTTCTTTCCAGTGAAAAAGACTTCAGACTTTATTTTTAGACATAAACGAATAGAAGCTTTTACATTTTAGAGCAAGGACCGAATACACAGTTTACTTGATTTTTATTTTTTTTCCACGCTGACACCTAGATATTAAGAAACACTTAATTTGTAACACTTTACTAATGACAGTGCTCCCCTGAAGTGCCCATTTATATTTCAACCAGACACAGAGTGCAGGCCCAGGTCCAATGGGACTGACTTATCCTTTTACTTTTCATAAGAACATCTTAATCTTAACTGGATTGTTAAGTGATGTCTGTTAAGATACAAAACAGAGTAGGTTGCAGACTGATGGAGGTGACCGCTTGGCTGATTTTATCATATCAAACCTCGAGCGGAGAATGAACAAGATCGACATGTTTACTCTGGCAGCAGTACTTCTACCTGACATGAAATACTTTCTTCTTTGTTCTCCTGCCCTGATGTTATCATTTCTTCTTCCAAATTAAATTTTGCATCTGAGAACGGACTGTAGAATCCTAAACTCTCCTCCCGGAGTAGAATTTAAAGGGGACAACTGTGTGATTGCAAGCTCTTTTGACATAATTTATGTTATGACCTGTGTACCCGTACCTTGGAATATGTAGGTGCTTTCTAACCATGAAAGGGTGCTAGCATGTAAGCCTCTGTCTATCTTCCCCATTGGGTAACATTGTAACAAAGCACGTTCAATTTAAACACTTGTGATACAACTAATTTAAGGCCCATAAAGGCTTCGAAAATTAATTCTATTATTTTCTAATGCAAAAATATTATTTATGTGTTGCAAATGCGAAGGCTTGGCCTGCAGTCGTGGGAGGCGCATGGTCCTCTATTTAAACCCACTACTCACCTCCCGCTGTCTTGTTCGTACCTTAGCGTTGCATGACCCCACCCTCCTCTCCCTTTTTATACCCTTTCTTTACACCTCATTGGGTGGGCCCTCTTTATTTGCAGGCCTACCTCTACGTCGGTTCCGGCACACAACAACTGACTTTTTCTCTTCTTACACTTTACTACACCTTGTTACTCTCCTTACACTCTTGATATGGCTTTTCATGCTCCTAACACAACTAAATATTTAAATGGGAACAGTATTTTCAGGGTTTATTGGATATTTTCAACATTCATTTTAGAAATAATAAGATGACCACGATTGACTGATTAGTTCAGACATTTCCTAGAAGAACTTGCTGCAGCGACTCCAAAGATAAGTGTATTATTATTGTTGTTATCATCATTTTTGAATATTTTTCAATGTATTTTGTATAAAATGTTAAGGAAGATGGAATGGTTATAGAGGTTAAGAAAATAGAGAATTTAAATGGAAGAAATATTAATGGTCGCTAGAAGGAGGTGGGAAACATGCAAGTAGAGATAACCTAAAGGTTGAAGATTGAAAAAAAAAAAATATAGAAATGACTATTAAATTAGACTACATAGATTGGAATGGAGTCTTGGCATTTTCAGGTCTGTTAGTTTTATATTAGAAGATTGGGTAAAGAATTAGCATCCTAGCTGATATACTCATATGCGTTACTATGATCTGGTCAAAATTAACCAACGCAAATTTGCTCAAAATAGCCAGTCTCTAAACAGATGAATGATTTCAGGGGTATTTTAAGACCATTTCAATTTATAATCAGATATAACTAAGAATATCCAACTGTCTGTGAAGCTCATAACTACAGGAATCTCACAGGCATCTCAAAATAATATTCCGATTCTGGATCAAAAGTAAATATTTTCTAAATGTTTCAAGGCATATTCCAACCTTTTCTATTTGAACCAGGTTTTATAAAATGAAAGAGAAGTTATGGGTTGATATTTCATCCATTATATTAATTAATTATAGATATAACACATTGAGCTAAAAAAAAATGCAAAAGGGAGTATTGCAAAAAATAAAATTGCTTTTTCGAGTTAATATGTTTGATTATCTGTAGAATCAACTTCAGGTGTAAAACTTGTGTGATTGGGTGCATATATGACATTGAGCAAGCATGTTTACTAACTCCTCTTCTCATTCTCAAATAAAATGAGTGTATGGCAGCCTCCATAAGGGTTATTCCAATTATCATAACCACTACAGCCCGCTGTGTTGATTTTGGTGCCAGGAGTACCCTGGCTGGGATCCCTAGTAATGGGGCAAAACATTTAGCAATGATTTGCCCCCTTATTTAGATCCCCACCAGGCTCCAATGCTCCCTTCTGATCTAGTGGCACACCTTTAGCTTCTGCAAAGCCACAGCCATCGTCATTTATTGACTGAGTGCGTCAGCTCACCACTGTCAACCAATTAATGCAATTCTGTACATTCTATTGTAGAAACAATGACATGAATCTGTTCATCCGTAATATCGGAAATTTTGGAAAACATAATTCCATGTTTTCTTTTTTTTTATCTCCAATTATATTTCTGTTCTATGCTTTACTATGAAAGAACACATTAAAATGTGTACAATTAAAAAAAAAAAGCTGGAAAAATGGAGGTGTTATGAAACTCTTGACTGGTACTATATATATGTTTGTTAAATCTATTACATGTGTCAACAGGACGTAAAGACACTTTCTAAAGCAATACTATGACACTACCCCTTTAAAATAACATTCGTATATTTTGTTTTTCAGACAGAAACCTGGTGCTCTAAGTACAGGCTGGTTTTACAGTCTTCGGAGACGTTTGAGTTTGTACGTCCACTGCCTAGGAATGTAAATAATGCCACCTTCAGGCCTCCCTGTAAACTCCAGCAAAACAAGTTGATGCCTCTTCCAGATCACGATCAGGATTGATTAGCTAACTCGTGTCAGGCAAAACACAAGTTGTAGGAGCCCCCCTTCGCTCACAAATAAGAGTACTAGTTAAGGTAATTGTTATAATGGTACACAAATAATAAAAATATACCCATTGATTCATGTTCAGTAAATGTTTTTTTGAATTCTCATAGGAAAACCATACAGGCATTTTTTCCTCTTCTTTTTCAGACACTGCACTTGTGATTGTCATAGACAGCTCTTGCTTGCCTTCAATGCGTAATCCAAGCATCACTGAGAATCGTTTGGAAATATATTTGTGCATTCTCCTGCAGCATGTGCACACAGGCACGCAGACACAATGACACCTGTACAAAAGTAAAGGTTGTAAGAGAGGTTCTAAAAGAGGAACTATCCAGCCGAGTGAGATCAGTTACACTTCAGAACCAGCCACACTTTCAAAATTGTATCAACCCAACTAAATTATTTACAAATGTTCACATGCAGGAAAATCTATAAAAAATACCACAGAGCTAGTATACGCACGGCTTGTAAGGACCAACAATTGGAAAAACCAATGGCGTGTAATTTTCTTGAAAATATACGCCCTCTCACGTCTTTGAAATGAACAACAGTTGACCATATTCCTGTCCCTAGGAGAAGGGGTGATCGGCATTGCTATCGCTCCAGAGGGAGAACTTCTGGATACAAGAATTGAATACTTTGTCTCCGTTCGGACTTAATGAGAAGCTAACTTACACATCGTCTTTGTGAATTTGGCAACTTAAGCAAATACTCCTGATGTACATAATATTGTCATTTTCGTCAGAAATATTATAAAGGAATGCAATAGTATCTTCTTTTTTTTTCAGAGGTAGTGAATAAAACACTTTTTTTTATTTTTGGTCTGTTGAATTTTTGTTTAGTGAATCTTCCCCTGCATAGTTAATTTGAACAGTTTTTTCCTTTTTTGCAACTGACCCTGTTTCTTGTTTACCCCTATATGCTCTCATCCTTGTATCCTCTTTTTAATATTTGTATTTAAGCTTTCTTTGACTATATGTTTATGTTGCAGTATGGTACTCTATAATGCCACAGTTCCACTTTGCACTATAACATTTGTATCTTGTCCTGCACTTGCATTTTCACCTTTTAAACTATACAATACATATGTGGTTTCTAATATCATTTTCTGCAGTATTAATTACTGCACTGAAGCACTTTTAAATGTTTATTTATTTTATTTATTTATAAAATATTTTACCAGGATGGATACATTGAGATTTCTCTCGTTTTCAAGTATGTTCTGGGTCCACAAATCATTGCATTGTTACAATAGGATACAATATTAAAAAAAATACAATATACAAACTATATATATATATATATATATATATATACACACACACACACACACACATTTAACACAGAACAGGTAAGAAATATAATCAACCAAGACAGGTGCATTCTGTATTGAGGTATGCTGATAGGGATCTCTTAAAGGATTTTAGACTGGAGGAAGATTTGACTGTCTCTATGAGGTCATTCCATAAATGCGGTGCTCTGTAGGAAAATGAGGATTGTGCCACTTTATTTTAGAATTGCGGTATACTAAATAAAGTGTTGGTACTGGATCGGAGGTTGTAGGAGGTGGGAACAGCCGGGGTGATCATTCTACTCAGGTAGGGTGGAAGCTTCCCAGAAATGCTCTTAAACACAAGACTGGAAAGATGAAAAGTGCATCTGGATTCCAGCGACAGCCAGTTTAGCTCTTTTAACATGTCACAGTGGTGGGTAAAGTAATTACATTCTAGTACAAAGCGGCAGAATGAATTATAGAAGTATTACGTTTATTATGGTGGGTATGCTGTGCGGGTGCATACACGACATCCCCAGAATCAATGACTGGCATTAGCATTTGTTAGCATCTTTTTCCTGACTGTGGCACCACTAAACGTGCAGGGCTGGGACCCACTTGTGGTTCTCTAACCAATTTGCAGTCTTGCAGTATATGAATACAACGTAGTTACTACTAAACAAATGGCCCATATAAAGTTCTATAATAAGTCTTCCTACACAAATTTTGTGTATGTTGTTAGTGAGAGAGTTAAAGGAAAATCATTTTCAGGCCAGTTATGTAAATGTTGATACATTTGCATCCCTCCCCCTTAAGATTAGAATGAGGTTTGAGGCCAATTCGGTTACTCTCCACAACAAGGGCAGGAGGAGAGACCGGACCATATTAAAATAGTCTATGTGTATTGACGCTGCCATCTAGACTGATCCAAGGAATGGAAGCCATGTTATCAATTAGCTGAAAGATCGTCTCATTCCACTAAAGAACCCACGACAGGAAACATTTACTGACAACATGAATGAAGTGAAAACCTCAAGGTTTAGGACCCCGTGAGTACAATGGAACCAATTGTTCCTCCCGGTATAAATACAGGTTTATTTTTAGGCAATCATTTCATATCTGGCAACTATGTTACATTGCGAGATGTCATCATGCCATGAAAAACACCACAGTTATGTAACAATAAATATTTAGCAGATTACGCAAATTTAAGAGGAAAACCACATTTTTATAGAGTGAGGAAGAGAGTTCGTGCTTTTCTAGTATCTCTCTGGAGCCTCCTCACTCACTATAGTGCTTATACTCAATGGAGACCATGCAACCCTTCTATCCTAGTATACTAAAGGAGTTAAAGGGCTACCCTTTTTAAAATGTATAATCTTTCAAATTTAAACGCCTAATCTGGCTTTTCTAATTACGTTATAAAGCAGTGAGATAAGGTAAACCTTGACTTGAATCCAGCTCTGGGAGAAGCGTCCAGTGCTCCTCACCACACATCATCCAACTTCACAGTCTCTGTTACGTGGTGTAATCAAATGCTTCTCAAATACATTTTTGCTGTTAATATTTGCACAGAATTGACATTAGGCAGCCTCTGAAGTTCTGATGAGTGAATATCAGAGTGCTGGATAATCAGTGATGTAGATAAAACACTGCTGCCTACCTGGCCAGCTACCTACCTGCGGCCTACCTGGCCAGCTACCTACCTGCTGCCTACCTGGCCAGCTACCTATCTGCTGCCAACATGGCCAGCTACCTACCTGCTGCCTACCTGACCAGCTACCTACCTGCTGCCTACCTGACCAGATACCTACCTGGCCAGCTACCTACCTGCAGCCTACCTGGCCAGCTACCAACCTGATGCCTACCTGGCCAGCTGCAAAACAGGGCAGCTCTGAGAGAACAAGCAAAGGGAGGAGAAATCATGCATAAAGATCTTTAGAACACTCTGCCCTCCAATCTGGGTCAGCTCCCTTACCCTTGCCATTGCCAGCATATCTGTATTATATTGTGTTGATATGCTTGCATGTACATACACACAGGTGAGTGGCCATATGCACACTCCACTCACCCATAAAATTAACAAGGAAAACATACAAAATTAAATATACATGATTCACAAAACACAATACAAAGTAAAAAACCCAAAGAAGGGCTGAAGATACAAAATGCACAATAAAACACAAACCGAAATCACCCAGTGATATAGGCAAATTAGCTGCCCCCAGCCATACATTCATCAATGGACTAAATAGGTTGCATTTTAAAACGCCATGATGTGATGACTCAAATAAGGTAATATTAGCATAGATAAAAAGTGCATAAATAAGCCACTAGATAATTCTCACAACTTACAAATAATACTTTTCGTCTTGCATGTTTTTGATTGGCTAATCACTTTTTATCATGGGTGCTTGACTCCGCATAGCAAGAGATGGCTTAGATAAAAGTCTTTTTTTTTTTCTTGTAAGCAGTTTGGTTAAAATGGTATATTTACGTCTTGAAAACTGCCACTTTTTTTGCATTTAACGCAATATACCATTTTTTTTTTGTGTGTGATTTCTTCCTTAATATGTTGTAATGAAATTTATTTTCTTTTTTTTTGTAGTGACAGTGTTGCTTTTAACAAACAGACCCATAGAATGTTTTATAAATTGTTACAGTTATATTAAGTTCATAGGCAGATTACAGCCCCCCGGAGTAGAACACTTCATAAAAGACCCTTCCCCTCCTGTCTGCCAGCTCTGATCTGGCAGTACATACAGTTATGATGCATGTAGGGATTGAAGAACTGGCTGTGATGGGCCCCAAACATTTTCTTTCAAGGTCATGTTGGTACAGACGATTGGTTGCAAAGCAGACATCGTACGAAAGCCAAGTCAGAAAAAAATGAGATGTTCTAATCCCAGTGAGCAGTGAGACATCCAGATTCAGATGGAAGAATCTAATCCTTGGTTGTTTATCAAGAATATTTGGAGCCATCGAAGAGTTCTATATGTAAATACTTTGTGAAATGTTTTGCTCTGCAGCTTCAAATGGATTTTGTTATCAGCAGAGCATACAGCACCTCTCTCATAGTTTCATGGTGATGTGTCCATCAATCTCACTGTGCGTCAGAAGCACATTGGACAAAATTATGACTTTCCTGTCTGGGAATCTTCCAGTGTACAAAGTACTTTGCTTCAAAGAGTTGCAAAGATTAGGGCAAATCTGATTAACACCCCAAAAACACTGAATCACAGCTGAGGGACTCTGAATCACAGGACAACTTTCATAACAATGTGTCTTGTAGAGTCGAACAGTTAACATTCATCTTAATCTTTGGCCATTTCCCATAACCAAAAGGGACACTCACGGTAAGAGTTAACCCCTCCTCCATTTTTTTTGTAATGTATTTTTTTTAAATTCATGCATACAAAAAGGTGTAAAAATATTAAAATAAAGCAGGTACTTATCCTAACATTCTTGTTCTCTGCAGCTTTTGCAGTGACCAGGAAGTTGCTGAGATTCCAAAAAAACTATTATTTTCCTGCTGTTTGGCTATTTAAAATGATACTCCAGTTATCTTCTAGGCACCAGCACAACTTAAAGGGACACTAAAGTCACCAAAAAAACTTAAACTTAATGAGCAGTGTGGGTGTATTGATCATGCCCCTGCAGTCTCACTGCTTAATTCTCTGCCATTTAGGAGTTAAATCATGTTTGTTTCTGCTTATGCAGCCCTAGCCACACAACCCTGACTGGGACTGACACAGCTTGCATGAAAAAAATTGTTTCATTTTTAATAACTTTCTTTAAAAGTTTTTCTATCTCCTGCTCTGTAAATTTAACTTTAATCACATACAAGATGACTCTTTACAGGAAGTATTTAAGAAGGCTGTGTAAGTCACATGCAGGGAGGTGTGACTAGGGTGCATAAGCAAAGTGATTTAACTCCTAAACGGCAGATAATTGAGCAGTGAGACTACAGAGGCATGATCTATACAACAAAACTGCTTTGTTAAGCAAAAGTTGTTTTGGTGACTATAGTGTCCCTTTAAGTGCATTTGTTTGTTTATTCATGCTATGTTTCCACAATTTGTCTCCTTTCCTCTTCGTATTGCTTTGAAATGCAGATAATAAGTAACCAGTGAATGGCTGAGAGTAGAGTCAGCAGTTCCGGTCATATTGATCTTTCCTTGGCCATTGGAGATTTACCGACCAACCTGGAGGACTTTTTGTTTAAAAGGGAAAAGTCTCTAAAAAGATGGAGTTAAGCTGCAGATAAAAAAGTAAACATTTCTTAAAAAAAAAAAAACAACCCTAAAACTAAAGAGATTTGAACTTTGAGAAAATCACAGCATAAATAGGAGGCTAAAACTGTCAATTGTATTTAGGTCATATTGGTGCTCAGAGTGTCCCTTTAATTTCTACAAACATATAAAAGAGAAAATACGTCACTTTCTCATGCGAATACAAAAGTATCCCCCACCAGGTACCACGCTCAACACCCTGATGAAATTTGCAGAGGGGGTCCTAATCCTGGCGTTACACCCCGCCCAGGAATCCACCACCCGACCAAGGGCAAGCCCGCACAACAGATACGCCAAGACCTTCCTCCTTCTACACCACCACCAGCTCGCTCACTGCTGGAGAGCATTACACCCAAGGGACTATACCTTTTATTCTACGACACATACAACATACACGAGGTTAGACTATTTCCTTGTGCCCCACTGCAACCTGATCTTTCTCGTACAGTCGTAACTCCTACCGATGACATGGTCAGACCATTGCCCCCTCCACCTGCGGGTACGCACTCCCCTGTTCCGGCCCCACCAATCTTCGTGGCACCTGAACGAATCCATCCTGTCAGACACACTGATGATGGAAACGGCAAGAAAGACCCTGCAGGATTACATTGCTGACAACGAGATGGGAGACACTACTCCCCTGATGTGCTGGGATGCCCACAAAGCGGTCATCCGCAGGTACTACATAGCGGTCTGCTCAAAGCGCAAGAAGGAATTGATGCAAGCGATCCTGGACCTCAGCTGAGAAATTGCAACCTTAGAGTCTTGACACAAGCACACACTGGACAAAAAGATATACCAGGACCTTCTGCTCAAACAAGGCCAACTCTGCACACTCCTGAATCGTTCAATCCAACGTTCATGCCAGCACTTTTAACACATGATCTACAAACATGGGAACAAATGCTGCAGGCTACTCGCGGACCTCCTAAAACAACGAAGGACACATCTGTATATACCAAAAATCAAAGACTCCAGGCAACAAATCCAGCATCTCCCTGACCAAATCTCTGTGGCATTCCTTCAGTACTACCAGGGATTATACCACATACACCGAGACACGCAGGGAGCAGCGGACCCCCACAGACGGGAAAAGTACAGAGATACCCCGACTCAACCTAAATGACGAGACTCGAGAACTGTGCTTCACTCTAATACAAAGTTAATTAACAGCACAATAAAGAAAAATTTAATTTAACACAAAAGTATTTTCCCTACAGAGAAAGCGTTTACTGTGTCTCAACGTGCATGGTCTGACACTAAATGCTGCGTATAGACTAAAGGGTGGTCATATTGGAGTGCAAAAGTTGACCTCACAGAGTGAATTATCTTAACGAGTTAGTTTCATCTAGAAAATACAGTATTTCCATATTTCACTAAGAATTTTACAAAGACATATCTCCCAGGGACCCACAATGGCTCTGTAACCCCTAAACATCTTAATGCATCAAATCGACTGTTACACACAGTAATCCCTTCCATGCTGGATCAGTCAGTGTATTAACTCTGTTTAGAAGCAGACTGTGTTCAATAACTGCTTTTATACTGTTGCAGTGCTGGAATAAAAGTCTTCTGTGATGGAATAGTGTGCACCCAGTAACCCCTCCTGTACTGTACCAGTTTGTAAAATAAACCAGTCCGTATTGGAGCAGTTCTCATTCAATAAACCCTTCAAAACTGAAGCAGTTTGTCTGTAGTTATCACTACTCTGCAGGAGCGTTGTGTGCATTAATATGATTTATACTGGACGAGAGTGCGTTCAATAACCCATACAGGAGCAGTGTGTGTTGTAACCCCTTACATGCCATGTCAATGTGGTTCCATTAGCCCCTGTTCTACTGTAAGTGCAGTAACTATGTCCAGTTTGCGTCATTGTGTATTTTAACCTTTTACTTTCTGTCCTGCATCCATTTCTCCGCTGTAGCTAGGGTTATTCAATAACCCATTCAGTACTGGATCATTTGGAGAAAAGTCAACCTGTTCGATTGTGGATTAGTGTGTGTGTGAAAGCAAGTAACCCTCTCTATGCTGAATAGTTTGTGAAGCCTTTCCATACTGTATCAGTGTGTTTAATTGTGAGTACTGAGCCCAGTAAACCAAACCATTCTGTTGCAGGATTTGATGAGTATCATGTCAATGCTGGGCCAGTGTGAGTACAGAAATGCCTTGCTGCAGGACTACTGTAACCCGTTAGGCACTAGATGCAGGTTAAATGGTCGATTAACTTGCTTTAGTAATGTTTTCTTTAACTTTGTCCTTGCTGGAGCAGGGTGCGGGTTGATGAGTCATGATACATAAACACAATGTATTATTTATAGAGTTGAGCGGACACCTGGATGTTTGGGTTCGCCGGGTTCGGCCAAGCATCGACAAAAAGTTCGAGTTCGGCCTCGAACTTGACCCGAACTTAACCCCGAACCCCACTGAAGTCAGTGGGGACCCGAACTTTTGGGCACTAAAATGGCTCTTAAAAAGTCCTGGAAAGGGCTAGAGGGCTGCAAAAGGAAGTAAAATGGGGGTAAGAGTAGGACAAGTGCCCTGCAAACAATTGGGGTAGCCCCCAAAATATTGGGACATATAAAAAAAGAAAACAAAGAATAAGTGCACTTGAGTATAGCAATGGCTGCGTGAGGCTGGTATAAATGTCTATTCTGCACAAGGTACAGACAAGTCTGGTGGGATCCATGCCTGGTTCATTTTAATAAACGTGAGCTTGTCCACGTTGGCTGTGGACAGGCGGCTGCGCAGACAATACACTGGCTGCAGGGCAGGCCAGCACCTCCAAGGCATAAAGAGCAAGCTCAGGCCATTTGCCCAATTTGGAGACCCAGAAGTTGAATGGGGCAGACCCATCAGTCAATATGTGTAGGCCTGTGCACACGTACTGTTCCACCATGTTGCTGAAATGCTGCCTCCTGCTAAGACGTTCCATATCAGCTGGTGGTGCTGGTTGTTGTGGCGTGCTGACAAAGTTTTCCACATTTCGGCCATGCTAACCCTGCCTTCTAAGGTGCTGGTGGTGACCCAGCTGCATTGGAGACCGCTTCCTCCTCCTCTGCCTTCACCTTGTGCTTCCACTGAGCCCCCGGTGTCAGTTGGGAATGCCCTCAGCAGCGTGTGCTTGTAGTCGCGCATCTTCCAATCACGCTCCAGTGAGGGAATTAAGGACGGCATGTTGTCCTTGTAACGGGGATCCAGCAGGGTAGCTACCCAGTAATCAGCACAAATTAGAATGTGGGCAACTCGGCAGTCGTTGCACAGGCACTGCAGCATGTAGTCGCTCATGTGTGCCAGGCTGCCCAGAGGCAAGGACAAGTTGTCCTCTGTGGAAGGTGTATTGTCTGTGTCCTCCGTATCCCCCCAGCCACGCTCCAGTGATGCCCACGAGCTGCGTTGGGTGCCACCCTGCTGTGAACACGGTTCCTCCTCCTCTTTCTCCTCCTCCTCAGTGTGACAGGCGTAATTAATACAGTTACTTCACTGTCTCAAAAATTGTGAATTTCTCAAACAACAATGTAACAGTAGTATTTAAGGTTTTTTTTTGGACTGCAAAAAATGCACCGCAGGCCGCAAATGTTCTATTTAGCATAAAAAAGTGTGATTTTTTTTAAACCAACAATGCAACGTATTTAAGGGTTTTATTGGACTGCAAGAAATGCACCGCAGGCTGCAAATGTACTATTTAGCACAAAAAAGTGTGATTTTTTTAAACCAACAATGTAACAGTAGTATTTAAGGGTTTTTTTGGACTGCAAGAAATGGACAGCAGGCCGCAAATGTTCTATTTAGCACAAAAAAAGTGTGATTTTTTAAACCAACAATGTAACAGTAGTATTTAAGGGTTTTATTGGACTGCAAGAAATGCACCGCAGTTCGCAAATGTACAATTTAGCACCAAAAAAAATGTGAATTTGCCAAACTGCAATGTCACAGCAGTATTTAAAAATGCCTAGATGTTGCCCACTGAGCTACCAGAACAGGATTAAAGTAATGTGCCTGGCACACATGCAGTTGCAAGTGCCCACCTAACAAACAGACTGATTGCTTATTTCTCTGTGGCACTGGGCTCAGGGCAGGGTACAAAAATGTAGTATAGCACTCACAAAAATAATCGTTGTAGTTTGCAGATTCAACACCAGAATTCTTTCCTAGTCTGTCCCTCACAGCTGCAGCATCCTCTCCCTACACTTATAAGAGCTCATGTGACTCCAGCTTATATAGAGGCTGGGTCACATGCTGCACTGGCCAATCACAGTCATGCCATTAGTAGGCATGGCTGTGATGGCTTCTAAGGGCACACAAGTCAAACGCTTGTTGATTGGCTGCCCTGCAGCTTTTCAAAACGCGCCATTAAATCGCCGAACACCGAACACCGAACTCGAACCCGAACTGTTACTAATATGTCCGGGTTTGGGGTCAAAAATCTTAATGTTCGGTACAAACCCGAACTTTACAGTTCGGGTTCGCTCATCTCTAATTATTTATAAAATGTACCTCTGTAGAAGCAGTTTCACTACGGGTGTGAGCAAAGAGAAGATGCTCATAGGCAGGGCCAGATTAAGAGCCCAGTGGGCCTGGTGCTGACAATTATGAAGGGCCTAAGTACAGAATCTTATCGACCAAAAACACTAAAACAGTCATACCTCTCAAGCGTTATGTATCTGGTGGAGATGTTGCGGAAGGGAAACTCATAGGATGCAGCTATAAGAAAACTCAGATTATCTTAAAATATGCTAATCTGTCTCTAATTCATGCTTTCACCTTTCAAGTAAATCCATACCCCCCCCTAACACCAGTGTCCAGTGAAGCAGGAAGTCAATGGGCGGTGTAATAGGGTGGGCCACTGGCGTGGATCATATAACCAGAACTTCCGAAAAGGGACAAACATGCCCAAAAAGGAGGCGTGTCTGCCCAAAGAATTGGAAGGCTAGCCTGGCATGAATGCATGTCAGGCTGCCTGCCAATCATGCATGCTGGCCAACAGCATCCTGAGCTTGGCATAAATGTGTCCAATGATGCGCTTGCTCCAAGCTTTCTAAGATCTGTCCCCTAGCACTCACATGTCCACTTGTCTCCTTCCCTTCTTACTAGCAGGCAAAATCTCCTGGTATATACTCTGGGACAGAGAAAAGGTGGATGTAGTGACTCAGGGGTCAAGTCCTGGGGAATAAAGTGTGGGAACTCACCCCAAGTTCCACCATCTCCCCCCACCCACCTAAAAAATAAAAAAAAACAAGTACACTCGTATGCATATACAAACACACACACACACTCAGGTGCACACATAAACACACACACTCACAGACACACACATACACTCAGACACACACACATACACTCACAGACACACATACACTCACAGACACACACACATACATTTAGACACACACACTCACAGACACACACTCACAGACACACACACATACACTCACAAACACACACACTCAGACACACACACTCCGACACACACATACCCTCACAGACACACACTCTCACAGACACACACATACACTCACAGACACACACACACCCACACACTTACAGACACACACACATACACACAAATTATTCATATTTTTAAAATTGTTTTACAAAAGTCCACCCAGCTTCCTTACCTGGAGAGCTGGCGTGGACCTGTCCCTGGGGTCCAGTGGGGCAGGCGGCTCTCTCCCTGTCAGACGTGGTGAGGGAGCTGTGTCCTCTCTGCTGCCTCTCGCCGCGCAGGCTGTCTGCTGATGCTGGGAGCCGGAATATGGCACCATACTCCGGCTCCCAGCATCAGCAATCGGCGCGCGGCGAGAGGCAGCAGAGAGGACACAGCTCCCTTGCCGCGTCTGACAGGGAGAGAGCCGCCCGCCGGGGGGGACCATCAGGTGGCCATCAGGCCACCTCTTGGGCCCCCCATGACAGGGAGAGCACGGGGGGCAGTGTTTTTTGCTGCCCTCTGAGTGCCTGCAGGACCACAAACGGGAACGGCGTTCCTGCTCAAAAAAAAGTGCAGGAACGGCGTTCCCACACATTCCTGCAGGACTCGAGCCCTGTAGTGAGTGTAGAAGAAAGGTAACATGCCACAGTGTTAGAGAGACCAAAGTCAGCATTATCTTAACTAATTTCCTTTCAGCTAGTCCACACAAATTTTGTTCCCATACATCCCTCTAAGTTTTCTTACTTAAGCAAGAGTATGTGAAGAGTAGTTAGGGTTGCCACCTTTCTTGTAAAAAAAAATACAGGCCTTACTAATTTGCATAACTAATTATGTATGCGTGACATCACATGATATAAATAACAAGGAGTAACAGAGAAAATTCTGTGAAATCACCAAAAACTACTTACAGTTTGATTCTGCTGTATTAATGGATTGCTCCCAGTGACTCCCTGTCTCCCAGTGTCTCCATGTCACCCAGTGTCTCCTAAGGTCTGTGTCCCCATGTCTCCCAGTGTCCCCATGTCACTAGGGGACACAGTGTCCCTATATATCACAGTGTCTCGGTGCCCCATGTCTTCCAGTGTCCCCATGTCTTTGTCCCCATGTTGCCCAGTGTCCCCTGGTGTCTGTGTCTCTATGTCTCCCAGTGTCCCCATGTCAATAGAGGACACAGAGACATGGGGACACTGGGAGATATGGGGACACAGACACTGGGAGACGTGAGGACACTTAGATACTAGGAGACATGGGGACACTGAGACACTAGGGACACTGGCTTGGAGACATGGGGAAACTGAGAAACTTAGGGACATTGAGTCCTTAGCATATCATGGTCTTCAGGTATCCCAGTGTTCCCAAGTGTCTCAGTGTCCCCATGTGTGCCTGTTTCCCCAAGTGTCTGTGTCCCCATGTCTTCCAGTGTCCCCTAGTGTCTCAGTGTCCCCATGTCTCAGTGTCATGTGTGTCTGTGTCCCCATGTCTCAGTGTCATCATGTGTGTCTGTGTCCCCATGTCTCAGCGTTACCAGAGGTCTCCCTGTGTCCCCATGTATTACAATGTCCCCTAGTGTCTCACTGCAATGTCTCCCTGCAGCCTTTACCTCATCCCTTACTTCCCTGAGCCGTAGGCTGTCTCTGCAGGCTGGGAGCTGCTGTCTTGATTCTCTGTGCTGTATAGCTGCTCCGCCGCGGATCAGTGAGTAAAGAGATGCAGGTTGTGACGGACCGCTGGCACTCCGACCGATTACCTCCATCAATCGATGCTCCTAGTGCTTTCTGAGGACTTCAAGCACTCCAGCCGACACCATCAGCACTGCAGACCCCACTTCCAGCGTTGCAGCTGCGCCGGGGTCCCGCCGAGCTTATACTCAGGGGAGTATTGTGATTATAACAATTCCCAAGAGTTTAGTTCTCCAATCCCCCAAACATGAGCCAAGACTTCACGAAGGGGTAAAGCAGGTCTCTCCATGTACAAGTGGCGAGTTTACTTTCACCACAGATCTGATATGTCTTGCTTCGTAGCTGGGGTCGAGTTGTTTCTCCCCGCTGATTCCGGTTGGCACTGTTGGGTGGGAGGGGCTCCATATGTTCCTCCGTGTGCCCCTCATAATCGTTTGATCTCTCCGTGTGTAGTCCGGCGGGGCCGCCATCTGGGTGGTAGTGGGTCGCTGTAACATAGTGCTTATATCCTGGATGTCTTTGCTCGCACCCGGTTGTGGTCTTTGGGACCTTCTGCCCGTGGTGTCAGCCTCTCGCTGGGTTTGTGTGGGCTGATATTGAGGTGAGTGTGTGAGAGCTGTTGTCCTTTCTGTTACCTCCAGTGTGGCCTGTGCCATGCGATTCTCGAGGTAGGCCCCGGATCGCCGTCTGGCTTTCCTGCTCGTTTGCAGGAACAGGAAAGGCATCTGCATGCAGCGCACCCCAAGTGGTGTTGAGGTAGGTGGTTTTACCCCCAGTATCAGGAGCTTTGAGGAGTTGCGACCATTCCGTTCAGGCGCTAAAATCCTCACTTCTTAACACACCATACTTACCTAAAAAGCAATCCTCCTTATTAGAAAAAAAAAACAACAAATACCACATATAAAGTACATTAAAAAAAATAGAGCTGACGTGCTTTGGATGTTTGGAGTGTTCGGTTAATTTCTTATTTTTTTATTCAGTTGTGTAATAATTTAGAAAGTTAGCTGTACAATGTTAAGCAAAGATTTTCCATTGGTGAGATAACTGCTTACTCTTTAACAGACTCCTCTCAAAATTAACCCTGATTTTTCATTATTTTAAGGTTTGCTCAAACATCTCCAACACATTCAGTTTTGCTGTCAATCCTGTCCTATGAGAAGAGCCGGATTAACATAGGGGCTGATGGAGCTGCAGCCCATGGAATAGGTCCATTGATTTACACACTACTCTTAGGGTTGCCACCTGGCTGGTATTTATTTGAGGCTGCCTAGCTGGTGCCAATATTGCAATTATAACGGCAATACAAATGCCGGTATTTTTCTCAGTATAAACAGAAATTACACTGCAATACCAGCACCGACCAGTAGGGGTCGTTGTGTGTGTAGAAAGAGGCAGGGATAGGAAGTTACAGCATATACCTGTGTGGCGAAAGTAACCTCGCCACTTGTACTTGGAGAGACCTGCTTGCCAGCCTCTTGCCCTGTGACTATGGCCCCTGGGATGTATTGCCCTTTAAAAGCTCTATTTGGGCTTATTGGATTTTCAAATACTCTTTCTGCCCCTTTAAATTATATTGGAGCAGTTCTACAACTTTGAAGTGGCACTTCGGATAGAGCTGAAGTAGTCGAAGTGGCCGCCATTCGACAAACACATACGCCATTTTAGTTCAGTCGAACAAGTTCAGCTGTGTTTTGTAGTCGAGTTCATGGAACTCAAATCGGACACACGACAGCATGAACACCGCTGAAACTTTACCTTCTCTGGACTTCAACTCTTCGACTGGGGTCGAACGCCGTTCAGCAATTCGAACGGCACTTTAACATTGACTGTTTGCACGAACGGTTGCCGTTCGTCTATTTCAACTGAACTTAACAATGGAAATAGACCGGCCGCACAGCCAAATTCTCTGGAACTGTTTTGGGCATGAAATCATGCGTGTAGTCGGTCAAAATAGACTTCCATGGAACTTTTGAACCCCTGCTCTGATCTGGCTGATTTTTGGATATGTTGTTCACCCAGATCAGGGTGTAAGATTTAAGAGGATAGTTTATGTTTTGGAGTTTGAGGAAAATGTGTGCTTTTCTGCCTGTGGATAATTAGCTTACTGTATTAGCTGTTTTAATTATATCATAGGCAGAGGGGAGGGACTGTTTGTTGTATGTGGGAGTGTCGGTCATTACTACAGTGTTCTTATTGGTTTGGATTATTTGTGTGCCTGTGTACCATCAGGTCCAGGGGTGTGCCTCTGGTCTTCGGAATTGTATAAATTGTGAGTGCTTGCTGCCATTAAAAAAACCTGCTTAACCCTTTATGAAGTCTTGGCTCATGTTTGGGGGATTGGAGAACTACACTCTGGGGATTGCTATATCACAGTACTCCCCTGAGTATAAGCTCTTGTAAGAGCTTGTTCCTGCTACACTCTCTGAAGGAAGAGTGGTCTGCCCACTGGAAGCTGGATCCTGGCCTTGGGTCCATGGTGGGTGAAGGATGACGAGACCCCAGTGCAGCTGCATTGCTGGAAGTGGTGTCTGCAGTGCTGATGGTGTCGGGTGGAGTGCTTGGAGTCCTCGGAAAGCACTAGGAGCATCGATTGACGGAGGTACTCCGTCAGAGTGCCAGGCGTTCACACAAGATCTACTGCAAGAAATGAGACAGCTGCACACTGAGGACCTAGAACTGCTCAAGACAGAAATAATGGCAGTAACGGCATGTACACAAGCCTCTGCAGAAGACACATTGGACATGAGGCAGGAAGGACAAGGCCTAAAAGAATCTATTCACCAAATGCAATCTTCCCAGATTACCCTAAAAACCAGGGTTAATCTAGCAGAGGACTGCCACAGATGCCCAAACCTTAAGATTCGAGGCATACCAGACTCCATCGACACGACGGAACTACCTCACTACCTCAGACACCTCACCAGCTCCATCATGCCACACGCTCAAGCAAGGAAACTTACCTTTGATGGCTTCTTTCGAATCCCAAAACCAAGACAAGCACCACCTGCGGCCTCCCAGGACGTCACCGTCAGATGTCACACGCCCACTGACAAGACTCGAATTTTGGCTGAGGTTCCTGGACAGACTCCACTCACCTTCGAATCCTCTCAGCTCACCTTCTTTCAGGAGCTAACGTGCAACACATTACTGTGGTGCTGATCTATGGGACCTGTGACCATCCAGCTGCGTAGCGCAGGCATAGAGTATAAATGAACACTGCCAAGAACCCTACTGGTAGCCAAAAGGGGAATCACAAAAAGACTGTCCATAATAATGGAAGCAGACTCCTTCCTTCGAGCTCTGGGGATCCCTACAAGATTAACGACGACCGCGACTCCCACCATCACACATACCTGGGACCCAGAGAGAACGGTGCCCTTCAGCCCCAAAGGAGGCGAGAGTCAAGGAGCTCTGACCTGAATAGAATGCGAGACCCAGCATTAGGATCTACTACACTGTCATGTTCTGTTTAAAAATAATTTTCTTACTTTAGTTTCCTTATGTTCTAAAGCCTCTTACTATTACGCATATACACGGAACAGGGGAGCCAACCTGTACTAATATTTCCGGTTAACACCTGTCACAAGGTAACCAACCGGTACTAACATTTTTCCCTAGACGGGCCTCCACACTTAGGGCTCTTTTCCTTCACAGGGCAGCCATAAGCTTGCATGACAATACCCCCTCCCCCCCGTGTCCCCCAAGGTCAGAGGACTTACTCGCAACCCGACTCTTTATAGTCAGACTCCTAGAACCCCCGGTGGGGTTCTCTTTCTAATCACCACTGTGGCCACCATTAATGGCCCCAATCGAATAGACAGACACCACCTGAAATAACCTTCACACTTTCTTGACAAGGGCATAATACTAACTCTGTCCACTCGTGCCAGTAGTAACTTAACATAGTAGGGGACCCACCACAGCGCTACTTTTACCAGACCTCTTCATATATGACTCCTGCTTAGACAGGATTTTATCTTTTACGTGAGGAACACTCAAACCCACCTAGCTTGGGCCTCACAGATCAGCCTACAACAACACACAGCACTGACCACAAAATGCCTCACAAGATGCAGTCCATCTGCCTAACACAACACGGAAGCATGCTTTTATAATTTATTTTTGCAAGGCTACTTATCCGTAATCACTCTAGTGTACAACTACCGACACCTCATGCCTCGACACAGGGAAGGGACCTACCGACTCAGAAGCTGACCCATGGGTGGCTTCCACACACTTACACTAGGCAATCGTTATACTGTTCTTGTTTCCCCTAAATACCAAAACAAAGTGCTATGTTCTTGACATCTCATCCTGCGCATACACCTTTTGCTGAAGTTTATTTCATCTGAGAAATGTCAATGTATTCCTACCTGTTCAACCATGCACTTACAAAAAAAAAGAATAATAAAAAAAAAGAAGTGAAGATTTCATTCATTCACGGAAGCAGATAGGCCATAGATACTGCAGGGAACCGGATTTGGGTCAACAAAGTGGATTATTGACTCAGCAGAGCCTTTAAAGGGTGACCCTCTGCCTGACAGCATATTGAACATCTCAGAAAAGGCAGTATCTGCACGGGCGATTGCTATAACCCAGAATCATTACATTATGTTGTAGTGGCTCTGGTGATTATAGTGTCCCTTTAAACATGCTTACTCTACTCTTGGGCTGAAATACATATTTCAGCCGACAGTCGAGCAGTTCAGCAGCACTCAATATATGGCAGTCATAAATGGACACCATGCTGCGTAGCCTGTCACCCTGGTGCGCAGGCTTGCAGGCTGATAAACCCACTTTATGGGTGGGCACATCATCAATGTAGCTATTTGTACAAAAACCAGATATACTGTATGTATATTATATAACACAGGGATAATGGTTACATTTAAAAATGCCAGTATTTCAGATACGACAGATCTGTTGTAAACATTAGGAACGCTATAATGGAATAAATACTGTGGTTATTTTTAGACAAGGATTTTTTAGCATTGCTATAAATATAAACGCAGAGTATCTATGTGGCCAAATTGGTGTGTCCAACTTATTTAAAAAAAAAAAAAAACAATTATAGAAGCTGTGTCTGCTTGTGAAACTCAATTACTGCAAAAGTTATAGACGTTATGCTGACATAATGACCATGCATAATGCCTCTGGAAAAGTCAGTGCTTCTGATGATTAAATGGCAAAAACGCAGATAATACATAAAAAAAAGGGCAAAAGTAAAAGAAATTTAAGATACTCTCAAGGATTATATATTTAGTTATGCTTCCTTTAATGCCAGGTTATCCTATTCGTAACCCATTAAGTCTAAAGACAGAATAATTCCATCATAACAAATCAACCGTTAAAGATTCTACATCAAATATATAATTCCCCATTGGTAAAGGAGCTGTAGAGAGTTCATTAATGGAACCCTGTTGCATGTATTTTTTATTGTAATTTTTTGCGGGTGCATTAAAAAAAACAGCTTGGAAATGCTGCACACCTGCTGTCTGAAGCCATTGCAAGCCCTCCCTCTTATCACCAACAAAGATATTTCAGTCTGTGCTGGGGAATACACTACTAAGTAGGGATGTGCATGATCAAAAAATTTGGTTCGGTTTGGAAATTCGGGTAAGAATTTTTTTTTAGGAAATTCGGCACTTCAAAAAAAAAGGGACATCTGTAGGGCTGCCACTTTTTAGAACTCTGAAGCACTTTGGCATTTCCTAAATTGGTCACTTTGGCTATTCGGCCATTCGGAAGCATCCGAATTTCCCGAAATTCATTCGAATTCACATTCGGAACGAAACGAATTGCACATGTCTACCACTAAGAAGCCTCTGTGCTTTATGCATGAGTGTGCATGTGGACCTGACTTTTCTGTGGTCTAAGCAGTACACTACAGGCACCGTAAACCATTTCATCTTATTGAACTGGTCATAGTGCCTTGAGCCCCCTGGCATAGACCGTCCATTCAGTGTTAAACAATTTTTGAGCAGTTTAACACAAAATAAGGATTGATCTATGACTTAATTTAATGCTGAACGGTAGGACAGCACAAGTGGGCTCTAGATACTATAACCACTTCAATGAGATGAATCAGTCACAGTGCCTACAGTGTCCCTTTAAGGGCCCAAATTGTGATGACGACAGTAAGGATACCTCCAGGGCTGAAACAATTAGTACTTCCCTGAACAAAGATGGCTTAAAATCATTCCAGAGAATTTCAAAGCTAAATTGCTGGCAAATGTGTAACCTTAAACAAGACATTTAGAAGTTGTTAACCCTATTTATTACCCATTTCTTTCCGAAACAATAAAGAGCGGAATCTGGAATTGTTTGGCGTCACTGTAGTTAAAATAATTTGTCATACTTAAATATGTGTAACGTTAAATACAATCTAAATACAAATGTAATGTTAAATACAGTATGCATGATAGCTTGTTAAATGGGGCAATTATAATGTCTTATTCAGACACAACAAAATGTTATATTTAAAATCTAACACACACACACACACGGGTATATATATATAGAGAGAGAGATGATGTTAGTGTGTCTGTAACATACTACGTCTTCATAATGTCAGAATGTATGTAAGAATATTTATTGTTTTAGTAACGTAGTTCAATAAATTGCTATCAACAGGTTGTAAAGCCATCTTCAGAGGGGGATTTCTTTTGCATGTTCTGTTTTCCTTTAAATTTATTTATAAGACTTCGAAAATGCAAAGGACAGTGGTGATAACTATGGCTACCATAGAGCTAAGATGGAGGCACCGAGTTACAGGATCGTGAGGAGTGGAGGAAGTGGAGAATTCTACATTTAATTTTCTTTTCCCAGCTTTCAAATACATATTTGTTAAATAAAGTAAATAAAATAATAAACTGAATGGGAAGGGACTGTTCCCCTTTAAGATGATTGGTACTGTCAGGTCCTCAACCTGCTACTCCCCCTTAAACAAAAGTCTCCCTCTTCAGTTCTGTGTTATTATCTATAATTCTCTCTAGCCATTTACCCTTTACAAAAATGTGCTACTTTTTTATTTCAAAAAAACATTTTTTGAGGAAAACAGATTCACAAGCCTGCTTGCACATGGCAATAATGAGTCTGAATCAGAAGAGAATAACAAGGAACCTCCTATAACACCATCTCTAATTAAATAAATATCAGTTAAATGGACACTGTAGGCACCCAGACCACATCAGATCATTGAAGTGGTTTGGGTACAGTGTCCCTATTGCCCTTAGTGCTCCAATGTTTACATTGCAGCACTAAGTCAGCCTCTATTGGCTGACTACCTGCCACAGGAAGAGGACTTCCTGGTTTGAAACTGAGCTTTGGTCCGGTATCTGACGCTGGACGTCCTCACACTCTGAATGCATCTTAGAGCCTGCTCCTCGCAGGTCAAAGGAGGAGCTCCAACCCAGCGCCGAGGGACATCAGCGCTGGGATCAGGTAAGTAAATAAAGGGTTTTTAACCCTTTATTTACCATGGAGGTGGGTGCGTGAGAGATGGGGAGCAATAGTGCCAGAAATACAGCTTTGTGTTAATGGCACTACAGTATCCCTTTAAGTGGCACAATGCATGCAAGTAAGTCTCCTACACAGCCCAATGGAAGAGAGTTGTCCTGATTTTTCTATTATGCCACATGTATATTTTTTCCAAATCAATGTCAATACCACCTTCATCCGAGAAGAATGGGGAGACAACCTTTTGGACACACCTGTGTTAAAGGGTCAATCCATGCACAATAATATGGCCAATGATTAAAGTATGATGGAGTGTGGGTGATACAGATTTCACAATAAGTAAGAAAAGGGCAAGGGCTCAAAAAGGTAATTTTGCACCACAAGCACGATTATAATCCGTAGTAGTTATGGTCCTTGGAACGTCTATTTAATAAGATCTGCTTTCGAATTATGAAGTGCCGGAATGAATGTGGATTGAAGGTGCTACAAAGTATGACAGAAGAATGATGAAAAGTTGTTATACACAACACTCCAGAACCTCAGAATAATGATATCATTGAAATCTAATATGGAATTTGCATCCAAATGTCATGGCTTGTTTAGAATTCCACATTTTTTTTTTCTGGAAACGACACTATTTCTATATTTAAAACACTTTCATAGTTTGGAATTTTATGTTCCGTCCAAATTAAATGAGTCTGCAGGATATTGCTTGGATCCTGATGGTTTTTGGGGTATTTTTAGAAACTAATAAAATGTGAGATAATTGGAGCCATTATAGATTACTCTGGAAGTATTGGGCAAATGTTCCCGTTATGAGTGACTCACATTTCGCAGGAGATCAACATATTATGAATATGATAATGAATACAAGACCACGGATGGAGTAAGCTGCATTCTCCTGTCTAGAACAGATGGCTTTTCACAGTGGTCGGAGTAATTATTGTCAATCTCTTCTTTATTGAGACAAAAATATAATGGTACAGAAAGGAAAAGTATTCATAGCGTTAGGCACATTTATGACATGGTAATTCACCATCGTTCGGTAATACCTCTATTTTAAATTATAAATACTAGCTAAATGAACACTGTTTATGGTTTGTTTTGAACAAGATTAATACATGCTGGGTACTTGCAGATTGGTGAACTGCGTATGTTAGACAAACTAAGGTAGCTAGGCAATTTAGCAGTACTCTAAGGAGGTTAAGTGTAGCTTGCTAGTAAATGTTATGAATGGTAAGGTACAGTAGGCTTTGAGAGTAGCTGTCGTGGGGTAAGAGTCGCTTGTGTAGCCTAAAATAGTATACACTGAAGCTAGCAACTCTTTAAATTAGCTCTAAACTGGTGGTGGCTGTAAGGGTATAAGAGATAGAGCTAATATCCACCGGGCATCTAACAAGAACAACAAAGACTAGGACAAACGCCTGCTGGTAGTCCAGTTGTAAGGCCGGAACAGCCGATCCCCCTGAGCAGCAAGGCTGGCGTGAGTCCATGTGGGTAGGTAGAGTAGGCAGCAGGTGCATTCGTTCTGGTATCAGCGTGGAGGCAGCAGGTAGGTAGAATCAGTGAGTCAGCCGATGCCGCTGGCAGGCCACCCCAAACAGTCCCCCTCCAGGCCAAGTCCTTCGTGTAGTGGGAGTCCTCCTCACTCGCCCCATTTACCGATGCGATTCCACTTTGCTCCTCTGAGATGTCCGCTGAGTCCAGGGCACACTCCACTCCCGAGCGTCTCCCAGTTGTATAGACAGTGTGGAGTGATCCGCAGCCGTCTGCTCATGGGTCTGTGTGTCCTGAATGCTGCTCGTCTTCGGCACGAGGCTTTAGCAGGAGCCCTTGCCTTGTCTCCATTGATCCCATCTTCAGGATTGTGGATCATGGGCCCAGGGGTTCTCCAGGTTCCGGTTATCCCAGTGAGTGTACGGACGGCGGAGGAGAGATTCCTCCAAACATGCTCCCAGCTCAGAAGGGTGAGCGACCCGGGCACCAGTGACATCCATCTGTACGTGAGGAGTGTCTGTGGCTGGGTGTTTTGTGCCAGCCCAAGCTGTGACTTGAAAATGAGGCAAGCTGTAGGGCTCCAGTTTACTTGGTGGTATAACAAAAAAAATGCTAACTTGTGTCAAATAAGCACCAGAATGCAAGCATGCTCATTAGCACGACACAGCAGGATACAGACACAAACAAGGAGGTCATGGTTTAGTCCGAGGTAGTTTGCAAACCTGTCGCCCGACATCTCAAATAGTAGGACAAAGGAAGGTAAAAGACTAACAACCGACAGACATGCACACTCAACAAAGTGTATCTCACAATGCTACAAGCCAAAGCAATGGCATAACCTCATGTAGCTGGCCTCTAGCCTATAGGCGCTGTGGGCAGCACCCATACACTATTCTTTTGTTAATTAAAATAGGAGGCTTGATTTGATGTCTGTTCGAAAGGTACTGTGAGAGTGACGAAGTAGGCAAGTTTTGGGAAAGGCCTCTACAAGCCAAGTGCTGTATTGGTATCTCAATGTTGCCCAGGCCACGTCTGCCAACTGGGATGTTTACTGGACAGACTGCGGTGTCTAGAACAAAGCAGTCTATACTATGATTAGTATGTTCAAGCAGGTGTTTGAAAGTGACTGTAGGGTGAGATTAGAAAGTGCACATGAAATTCTTAAGACATGCCAGCTGTCATTGGTGGTAATGGAGAGATGGGAAACATCTCTTCTGCATGCTCAGATCTTTGTCGATGCCCCAACACGATGTGCCCATCATACTGATGGAGGCTGTACGATGGTGCCACAGCTCTCAACTTCAGCAGCCTCTTTTAGTTATTGCATGTTCGGTGGGACCATCCACACAGAAATCTGTGAGTTTTGTGCATAAAAAAAGACAATATGTTTTTGCCCACTAGGCCAAAACATTGACAGCCCTCCATATATAAAAACATATACCTTGCAACAATGTGATTGTTCATGGCATCAGGAGAGGGAGTTGCCATTGATGTGACCTGCATCATTGGTGATGCCCATAAATAATACCTGCCCTCTGAAGGGCTGTATGGCTGGTTCCCAACCTAATACCATGCAGGGAGTGCTACTGTGTGCACAACGTGGACCCAGGGATATTTCTTTGTCCCAGATGCGGGACACCAAGGAAAAGTGGGACTGTTAAGAGGCTGCCCAAATTGGGACTGTCCCCAAAAAGCGTGACTGTTGGGAGGCCTGCAAACAGAACTGAGAGGACACCATTTGCACCTTGACTTGCTGTGTCTAAAGGTTGGCCAAGCTATTATGCTGTGGTATAACATAGAAAACACGTTGGGCAATATAGTGTTAAACACAATTAAACATTTTCTACAACAACATATAATCTAGGGAGGGGTTTGTCTCACTAAGAATATTGATCACATATTCTTAGTCTGCAAATATTACCTGGATATGTGAATGGAACAAATAGTTTGACAAACCCCTCCCTAGATTATATTAGTTATTGCATGTTCGGTGGGACCATCCACACAGAAATCTGTGAGTTTTGTGCATAAAAAAAGACAATATGTTTTTGCCCACTAGGCCAAAACATTGACAGCCCTCCATATATAAAAACATATACCTTGCAACAATGTGATTGTTCATGGCATCAGGAGAGGGAGTTGCCATTGATGTGACCTGCATCATTGGTGATGCCCATAAATAATACCTGCCCTCTGAAGGGCTGTATGGCTGGTTCCCAACCTAATACCATGCAGGGAGTGCTACTGTGTGTACAACGTGGACCCAGGGATATTTCTTTGTCCCAGATGCGGGACACCAAGGAAAAGTGGGACTGTTAAGAGGCCGCCCAAATTGGGACTGTCCCCAAAAAGCGTGACTGTTGGGAGGCCTGCAAACAGAACTGAGAGGACACCATTTGCACCTTGACTTGCTGTGTCTAAAGGTTGGCCAAGCTATTATGCTGTGGTATAACATAGAAAACACGTTGGGCAATATAGTGTTAAACACAATTAAACATTTTCTACAACAACATATAATCTAGGGAGGGGTTTGTCTCACTAAGAATATTGATCACATATTCTTAGTCTGCAAATATTACCTGGATATGTGAATGGAACAAATAGTTTGACAAACCCCTCCCTAGATTATATTAGTTATTGCATGTTCGGTGGGACCATCCACACAGAAATCTGTGAGTTTTGTGCATAAAAAAAGACAATATGTTTTTGCCCACTAGGCCAAAACATTGACAGCCCTCCATATATAAAAACATATACCTTGCAACAATGTGATTGTTCATGGCATCAGGAGAGGGAGTTGCCATTGATGTGACCTGCATCATTGGTGATGCCCATAAATAATACCTGCCCTCTGAAGGGCTGTATGGCTGGTTCCCAACCTAATACCATGCAGGGAGTGCTACTGTGTGCACAACGTGGACCCAGGGATATTTCTTTGTCCCAGATGCGGGACACCAAGGAAAAGTGGGACTGTTAAGAGGCTGCCCAAATTGGGACTGTCCCCAAAAAGCGTGACTGTTGGGAGGCCTGCAAACAGAACTGAGAGGACACCATTTGCACCTTGACTTGCTGTGTCTAAAGGTTGGCCAAGCTATTATGCTGTGGTATAACATAGAAAACACCTTGGGCAATATAGTGTTAAACACAATTAAACATTTTCTACAACAACATATAATCTAGGGAGGGGTTTGTCTCACTAAGAATATTGATCACATATTCTTAGTCTGCAAATATTACCTGGATATGTGAATGGAACAAATAGTTTGAATCTTTAGGTTTCCTATTTGCTCCAGGCAATTATCTCATATTTGAAGCCCCCCTAATTGGACAGGCCTCTCAACTACTGGCTTGCTGCTGTCACCCCGGTGTTGTATGAAAGCAGTCATATGAGGTTTTACATCCCCTTGTATATCAGCAAGCAGTAACACACAGACATCTAAACACAAATACATAGTCTCATAATGAAACATTATATAAAAACATACTGTCAACATACATAATAGACAAACATTCAGACACATATATGGATATACAAACACACATGTATGCATAATACATTAAAACATTTAAGTAGATATATACTAAAACAGTGCTTCACAAACTTTTTAGGTTTCAAGACGCCCTTAATATTTCAGTATTTTTCCAAGGCACCCCAAGTCACAATTTCTAGGTTGCATATCTGTACAGCGCTGCGGCATTTACTGGCGCTATAGCGTAATGTACAGTGTTGGTGTTTGAAGGGGTGCATGTTGGTACATGTTGTTCTTCATAAATAACCCTAGTGTTGAGTAAAGTTCTTAACTCATTATGGTAACCATCGTGACTAAAACTAGAAACAGGGCAATCTACCATATTGGTAACCCACTATAGTTTGATGTATAGTGGAGAAAGGTAAATAGAGAAATGAACTGTTACTGAAACTACTCATTAAATTCCCTTTAAATCAGATCTTCACGCTAGATTCACCTGCTTGAGTTTTCATCATTAAACTGTTCCTGCTTCCAGATGTGTTGAGCCTTTCATTGCCTGTACTTATCAGCCCGAACACATGGGAATGCTTATAGGACCTGTTACATTGGTCGCTTTTTGTTCTTGAGGCTCCCTTGCACCTCATCGTAGGTTGATTGAAGAATGAAACCATTATTTATCTATTTATTTTTACTTGGAGCATCACGCCAGATTTGTTGAGCATTCTCATTATTGTAAACGGGAAAATAAAAAAAAACACTCTGTTTTTGAAGATTTGAGATTTTCACTTTTTTTGCCAAACTTGAGGGAGGGAAAAATAACCGCATTGTGTAACATATGATTCACATAAATCTTAACGCTGGCTGCTAACCAACTTACTACAGTATTCATTCCCCAACATTTTTCTTTTGTTGTTCGAGTGCCTCGCAGCAAGACCTAGTATTCAGCCAAAATCCGGTCATTTATTGAGTAACAGTCTAAATTTGAGGGTTATTGTTTTATTACATCATGTATTAAACATGGTATATTTTTACCCAGGTCTTTAAAAACACCTAAAGAAGAATATATACATATTTAAAATAATAACAAAAAAAACACACACAAAAAACCCCCAAAATGTAGCTTTCTTCAGTGAACATAGTTGATACGTGAGCAAATATTTTGGCTTCGTCATAATCAAATATTTAAGAAATTAGACCATTCCATTCAAACGTCATGCACGAGAGCTGATTGCTTTTACCCAGATTTCTCAACTGTATCAAAAATGTTAAGTAATATTTAAATATTTCACCAATGACCATATTAGGATGCATATTGCAAGTAGGAAAAATTCATTAAAGTTTGTGTTTGTAAAACAATATCTTATTTGAAATGTTGCATGCATAAAATCTGTCTGTTTTTGCTATGTGACAGGATAATGGAGTATAATATTTTTTTAAACGTAATTGGACAAGATTGTCTTTTACTGCAATGGACAGTGAGGGGGTCTTTCTACCCGCTGTTTATCTTTCCCTATATACACATATCACATAAATAATTTAGAGAGTGCATTTTCAATAAACAGTGTCTGAATCCATTAATTTGTAACATTACCACTTGTTATTACCAAGGAATCTCTAGACATCTAAACAGGTGTCTTTTTTCCTCGAAAATATCCAATTATATATAGTCCCTGTCTTCGTGATCTCCTGTTGGCATTATTTAATCCTTAAGTGAGCTGGGTGTTTTAAATCTAATGTGGAAAGCAAATTAGTCAGTAGGGAAAATGAGACATGGTTAACGGATATTTTTAGGTAGCTTGAACAAAGTACATTGGAGATCAGACAGCTTTATTATATGAAAAAGACAATGACATAAAGCTCTCAAAGTATCAAATTTGAAGATTTTTAAAAAATAGTTCCTTGTATTTACAGCACTGTTGTGATTTATTCATCGTAATTCTAGATATGCTGCTGAGATCATGGTGTGTTTAATGCTGAAGTATTTTTATTATCATGATTATTATTTATAAAGCCTCAATATTTCTGTTGTGCTGTTCAAAGAGTTCATGAGATATACAAATACAGTAAGTGTGAGTTAGAGAAACAAGAGATAGTGAGGACTGTCCATGCAAGCTTGCAATCTGTAAGATTTGTGTATCTTAGACGTGTGCAAACCTCAGCATTGCAGGTTCATTGTCCAATAGTATGGAAGTAGTCTTTCAGCCTTCGAAGATCCAGACAATCAGTTATACACAGTAGGCAAATTATATCATTTTTGTCCCAGGGGATACTCAATAGGTTATTACAACTCGTTTTTTTTCCCCTCCTTTTGGGCATTATTGTTTAGGTCACTCCTGTCGGGAGTGCCCTGTCATCAGACATTAAACTCTAAAATACATTTTAAAATAAAACTTACATGAAATCTAGCATCGAACGAAGTTTCCGATGCTGCTAGTCACTCCCCTGTCAGGTACCGCCAACAGTTGCTATGAGAAGCATTTGGTTGGCTTAGAGCCATTCAACCATTTCACAGGCTCAGAGCACATGCGCATACTCTGAGACAGCAGGGGGAAAGAAAACGAAAATAAATAATGAAGGGTATAGGGATGGGCTTAACGGAAGTTAGGGAGGAGGGGAGACAAACGCTACCCCTTGCAAGAGAGTGTGCAATGCGTGTTGACAATGGACAAATATTTTGCACAGAATTGGCACTTCGCAGTCTGGAGCAGAGTTCTGAGTTGACAAAGTCACGTGTGCCGGGGTAGCAACTAGCCATGGCACAAAAGTGCAAATATCTCTTGATGTTCAGCGTTTCAAGCAGAAAAGTTGCACATACAGACTTATACTACCTACCATGACTAAAACATACCACCATGACTAAAAGTTGAAGTGGTCATGGTGGTTGGAGATTATTATCTCACAATAAGGCAAACCAATTGTTTTTGACATCAGTCATTTCATCCATATTCACCCATTATTGCCATGGGAAGATCACTCTGCCAAAGTAATGGCTAATCCTGCTTCTCCCTCTAGATTTTTGTATGCCATACTTCCTTTGAGTCTTAAAAGTACTCTAGGGTGGCTGAACATTTGAGCTGTACCTACGTGATATCTGTGGTATTTTTTCTTCCCCAATAGCCAAAATATTGGAACTCCTTTCTAAGTATGCTAAGCTACTAAACAGTATATTTGTTATGTTACTAGCCTAGCCTGTGGCCTCCCATCGTCACTGCCCAAAACGTTGTGACACTGTGCAGACCGCTGTACCTCAGCTCGTACTGATAACAAAAGGGACGCAAGTCTCACTTCATTCCTGTCAGGGATCTTACCTTGAGGTGGAGTCTGACTTGCGGAGTTAAAGCACCCTTTGCAATTTAACACAAACCAAGGAGACTCAAGGTAGAAATCTCCAAGGTTGTAAGACAGTGCACTGGGGCTGTACAGGCACAGTGCTTCCGGATGCGTAGAGCAGACGAGGATAATCCAAAATAGAAGTTGGGTACGGTACCAAAGTTGAAGACAGGCATTGTTGCCTTTCTATTGTCCCTTGACATAGACCTGTCTAAGACTATTCTTGCCATCTATAATTATATGACTTTTTCTGTATACGTCTTAAGCCTTGTTATCTATACACTCTTTCCTCTAAATTTGCTACTAAGTTTTGGTTTGCATGTGGGGACCATTTTCCAATCCTGATAATATTATATTGTGTCGGATGGACAACTCAGTCATTCACTTTAGACTGAAGTCTTAGCTTTGTTTTGCTATTAAATTTTGCAATTTAGTTATCTGATTTCCAACACGCACTTTAAAGTCCCATGGAACAGATCCCAGCAGTGTTTCTTTCTTTTCCTAATTCTAATTAAACAGGATGTTCTAATGAATAGCCCAGAATCCCACCACAATTTTTGCAATTAGTCAGCTCTACACTTGGCTTTCCAACCACCAAGACAGGTAAGTATTTAAATCAAGCCTCTAGCATCCTGATAACGTTTTTATGGCTTTATTGCCAAGGTTTCAATGGGTCTGTTTGTTAGCTTTGTTTGCTATGAGAAAATGTTGCACAAATAAAGGAGATTAATACGAACTTATTCCAAGACATCTAGTAATTCCATGACTGCTGACCCATATTCCATCCCCACCGTTGCCCCCAAATAATACACTGGACACCTTTTAGTGGATAAGGGCAACGGCCACAGCTTTATTAAACAGTAAACTTAATTGTTAATTCCTGCCAGCTGTTGGGTGAGGACCCAACAGGCAGTTCACCTCCTTTGTTGTCCATGAGCCCAACACAGCAGTCGCTAGCCATCAGCCTTGCGCCGACTGTGGTATCCCCAA
This sequence comes from Pelobates cultripes, assembly GCA_933207985.1. Lineage (NCBI taxonomy): Eukaryota > Metazoa > Chordata > Amphibia > Anura > Pelobatidae > Pelobates > Pelobates cultripes. The sequence continues at coordinate 18,263,430 of OW240916.1, forward strand.
TGTGACCTTGCGTCATAGTCCTTTCCTTTTCGATTCCGCTGTCCAGGGAAAACCGCCAGCTGTGACAATGAGAAAAACAACACGAAAACCACCAACACCACAAACAACAAAACCAGGGAGGGAGGGTGGGAAATTCAACCAGGGTAATGACAATCTCCTTCTGACTGGTAAGTCTCCTCCCCTGCTACCCCTTTATAAATCCTTCCATCTTTGCAACATTGTTGCCACCATTGTACCATCCCCACTATCCTGGGCAGCAGTCATGCTCCCCCTTCCCTATTCTGTCCAGGGGGACACTTGACTGCTGACCCATATTCCATCCCCACCGTTGCCCCCAAATAATACACTGGACACCTTTTAGTGGATAAGGGCAACGGCCACAGCTTTATTAAACAGTAAACTTAATTGTTTATTCCTGCCAGCTGTTGGGTGAGGACCCAACAGGCAGTTCACCTCCTTTGTTGTCCATGAGCCCAACACAGCCGTCGCTAGCCATCAGCCTTGCGCCGACTGTCGTCTCCCCAATGTGACCTTGCGTCATAGTCCTTTCCTTTTCGATTCCGCTGTCCAGGGAAAACCGCCACCGCGAAGCCGACCTGGCGCAGCCTGACCTGCGCCGGCTTCGCCCCCCCCGCAGACAGCGCCATCTCAATGCCCGACTGCAGCCCCACATTAAAAATGTCCAGCCCAATGGGATTCAAATGAACCCCATCCGGACGCATCACATCTGAATTATTACCCTCCAACTCAAAGTGCCTTACCACTATTCCGCCCAAACTACGCACAAAGCGCGAAATAGCAACATTAATCTTGCGCCTACAACGTTCAAACGCCTTCCCATAACCACCGACTTGCCACACTGGACGGGGCACTATCTCTGACCAAATCAACGTCAAGTCACGAAAAAGCGCAAAACAGTGCGCTAGATCATGACGCATGTCTCGAATGAGATCCACCGACCGCCGTCGGCCAACATCATTCCCGCCTGCGTGTAATATCAGCGTCACGGGGCCCGTGACGCAGCGACTCAGCTGCTCGCACTCGCCGTACACTTGATCCCAACGTAACCCCCTCAATCCCCGCCAACGTACCCTAACGTCCTGAAACGGGAACCCCAAATTCCGGCCATGAGATCTTGCTTCCGCCCTCCTAGCTGCCCAGTAAATATAAGAATGCCCCAGAATCCAGACATAACGAGGAACTTGGCCTACAAAACAAGGAATAACGGTTAGACTAAATTGTTTACAGAGGCATACCATCACAGCAAATGAGGGCGCACGTAAAGCTGAAATCGCCCCGACTCCCAGCGCCCCAGGCGCATAAGCGCCTCCTTCGGAAAACCCAGTTCGCTTGCCTGTGTTGCCGCTCCAATTCTAAATGAATGCGTGGAGTATAACCTGGGGTCCCCCCCAATCTAACAATACAACTCCGCAAGAGGCTCGCAAATTGAAAACGGCTCAGGGAGGCCCCATTAGAATGGACCAGCAGCGAGCCTTCAGCGCCGCCCCTGGCACCCAAGTATGCCCGCAACAAGAACCCCGGACAAAATACACCCCCAGTGAGCCCTATACGGACTCTCGCTCCCGTACCCGCTTGATCCGTCTTGGACTGACGAATCAACAGCGTAACGCACTCTGGTGTCACTGATACGTCGGAAAGCCTAAGGGGGGACACTGAACTCACCCTGGGGGCAACCAGCTCACCGATACGCAGCGCCCCAAAGAAGCACAAGGAGAATGCCACCCGAAACAAAAGTACCTCATACGCAGAGCTACACACATCTGGAAGAACTTCCAACAGCTGGAACAGCATGTCCGCCGAGATCGGTCGCCGTGCATCAGGAACGCGGCGCTTTTTCCACCCTTTCAAAATACGGGAAACGCAGAACGCCTTGGTGACATCCGACCATCCTAAAAAACGAAATAAAAAAGAGAGAGCAGCCAGCGATTGCTCAGCTGCTGCAGACGACCTACCTCCGGCACACAAAGACTCCAGGAACGACAGCGTAAGGGTCAATCTGCCGGAGTCCGACGCCACATCCCCGTTCCTACCCATGGCCCACAGCGATCCCATACCGTGGAGTATGCCTTCCACGAAGACTCCGATAAGGACCCTCGGATCAATCGCCTCAGATGTCCAAAACCAGGTCCCACAAGTAAGGCGGACACGGGGTTCCCGTTGGCGCCGCCTCCGGAGCCGCCTCCCGAAAACGGTCCCACTGAAACCGAGAAAGAGAGTCAGCAATGACATTGTCCACCCCAGGAACATGCCTGGCTACCAACCACAAATTACATTGAAGACAGAGTAGCACTAGCCGCCTGAGCAATGCCAAAACCGGAGGAGACCCAGACGTGGAACGATTGATCACCTGGACCACACTCATGTTGTCCGTGTGAACAATCACCTTCCTGTGCGCCAAGCCCGAAACCCATAATTCTACAGCAACCACAATGGGAAACAATTCAAGAAACGCCAGGTTACCCATCAGCTCCGAACCTCGCCAGGTGGACGGCCACTCTGCCGCACACCACTGTCCCCGAAAATAGGCTCCAAACCCTATGGACCCCGATGCGTCAGTAAATAGGTCCAATTCACCGTTCGACACCTGCGAGCGCAACCAACAAGAATGACCATTGTACGTACCTAAAAAGGCGCTCCACACCTGTAAGTCCGACCGCAGTCGACTTGTAATCCGGATAAAGTGAAATGTCTGTTTAACCCCCACCGTAGCCAGGGACAAGCGACGACAGAATGCTCGGCCCATAGACAAAACACGGCAAGCAAAGTTCAGATGACCCAAAAGCGATTGCATTAGCCGCAGCTGAACTTTGTTGGAGCCGCTGACTCGGTCAATAAGGCATAGTAACTGACCCAGCTTTTCCTCTGGTAATCGAAAGACCATCTCACAAGAGTCAATCTCGATCCCCAAGTAAGACAACTTACCCACCGGTCCAAACGTCTTGTCTATCGCCACCGGGACTCCAAAGTCTGAGGTAATCTGCCGAAATGCCGACAACAAAACTGCACAATCGTTGCAATCACCAGACCCGACAAACAAAAAATCATCCAGGTAGTGGGTCAACGAGGACAAACCCGACACCTGAGACACGACCCATTCCAAGAATGTCGCAAACATCTCGAAATAGGAGCATGATATGGCACACCCCATGGGCAAACACATATCATAATAAAACAAACCATTAAATTGACAACCCAGAAGATGGAAACAGTCCGGGTGAACCGGAAGCAAACGAAAAGCCGATTCGATGTCCGATTTAGCAAGCAATGCCCCCGACCCTGCGCCTCTCACTAACTCCAGGGCCCTGTCAAAGGAAGCATAATGCACCCTGGACACTTCTTTATCAATATCATCATTCACCGACCCGCCTGCTGGGTAGGACAGGTGGTGAATGAGACGGAAGACCCCAGGCTCTTTCTTAGGGACCAAGCCCAGGGGGGACACTCGCAGGTTAGGAAATGGGGGCTCAGAAAACGGTCCCGCCATGCGGCCCAAGGACACTTCCTTGCACAATTTTTTTTTAAGAATATCCTCCCTACCCAAAACCGAACATAAATTGACCGCAAACGACTGCGCCTCAGAAAAAACAAACGGAATCCAAAACCCAAATAAAAACCCGTCCAATAAAACACCGGCTTCACGCCGTTTAGGATACCGGTCTAGCCACGGGCGCATCCTTTCGACGCTCACCGGCGTCCTCCTGTCTAGGAACGTCGTCCTTGGGGCGCACCCCCGCCTTTCCTTTCTTGAAACAGCGTACGGCGGGATGTGCTCCACCACAGTGCGAACACTCATGCCGGAACCTGCATGAGTTGTACCACTTACAGTGGGACTCATTAAAGAGCCAACAGACTCCCCTGCGCTGCACTGCCGGCGCACTAGCCAGCGCGCCGGCTGTCCCTGGAAAGGGGGAGGGCCGGCAAGGCGTCATCAACAGCAGCCATAAGCTGCCATCCTGTACACCAAAATCCATGCCCTCGCCAACCGCCATTTTCTGCCGAAACTGCTGGTCGTATCGGAACCAGCATTGCCCACCATAAACCTTGTACGCCCCCCAAATGAGATCCAAATAACAGAACAAGGAGGGAGCCTTATCCGGGAAAGTACCCGTTAAGATGCTTGCAAAAATTGAAAAACCCTGCAACCAATTTCCAAAAGTGCGAGGAAGCTGCTTACCTTTTTCCCCGTCACCCATCTCCCCTCGCCGCGGTCTATCCACCGACTCCCTGTCCGGCGGAACCAGCGCCAGGAAGTCGACGTACTCACCTCGGACTATTTTGTCTCTGACGTCTGCTGCGACATGCAAGCCCAATGGGGACAACTCACAGCCCGGCAACCGCGGACGCAAAATGCCCGTAACCCTGTCCCTGACAGGAATCTGCGCCGCAGACCGCATATCCATCCGCGTAGAAGGGGGGACATCGCTAGGTAACCGCTCCAAAACAGACCTCAATAAACTAACTAAATCCCCAGTGCTACCCAACCCCCCTCCACCTTGCCTAAGTAAATCAACTCTGCTTAAATCCCTCTTTTTACCTAATTCCCCTAGCACCTGTGGACTCTGCCCCATATCATCCCCAGCCAGCGCATCCCAAGCGCTAGCGCAGTACTCACGTGCTGATGCTGCAAGAGGCAGACCGGACCCACTGGGGAACACTGCTTCTTCATCTCCATCATCAGATCCGGAATGAGAGCTGCTGTCCGCTTCCCGCTGCTGGGACCCGCAGGCGCCGGATGCGCACGTTTGCGGTCCTTTCTGCACTGTGCCACGGTGCTCCTGCACCGCAGAGGAACTTCCGGCTCCAGCCCGGGTCGGCCGCGCGCATGCGCGCCGCGGCGTCATGACGTCCGACGTTGCACGCACGCCAGCTTGCGTGCGTGATGACGTCCCACTCACCCGCGCCGGAAGAGAAGCGCGCGGGCTGCGCGACCTTCCGGACAGGGTTCCCGCCATCCTGATCGCCGCCATCTTGGGGCCCGGACTCTACAACCACCTGTCCGGCCCTTCTCCGCCTCCGACTGGCCAATCTTCGCGCTGGGAAGCGCCCGGCCTCACCTCTGCCTCCCTCAAAGCGTGGAACACTCCGACCTCCGCTCCTCCTCACTGGACTCGGGGATAAACGCGACGGAGGCCTTGACCTCCTGGCCCTCCGCCCGCTGAGCAAGGAATCATCACCCTCACGCCGATCTGGTCGTCCTCCTGCAGCCTGCTGAACTTGAGACAGCACCTGGTCCAAAGATCCATGGGACTCCTGGTAAGCAGCCAACAGTTTCACCAATTCTTCCAGAGATGGGGTGGCCATATTGAAGCCTAGTCCTCTATCAGAGAATTAACAGGAGATTGCCGTTTATTTTGTGCAGGCCCAGGTAATCACAGAAAAGAAATGTCAGAAGATATACAGACAGTGAAAGAAATTCAACCAGGGTAATGACAATCTCCTTCTGACTGGTAAGTCTCCTCCCCTGCTACCCCTTTATAAATCCTTCCATCTTTGCAACATTGTTGCCACCATTGTACCATCCCCACTATCCTGGGCAGCAGTCATGCTCCCCCTTCCCTATTCTGTCCAGGGGGACACTTTAAACTGGTCTCCACTAATATTTCAATGTTACATCCATCTTTTACAATAAAAAAGATTTTAACCCACTGTACACTCTAGACCAGTGATGGTGAAACAATGGCATGCAGAGGCCTCTCTTCTGGCATGAGAGTCAGACGGTTGCCATGTCTCAGGTACTCAGGGCAAGTGCTACTATAAAGAGTCACAGACTGCAACCTTAGGTCTAAGGATTGTGCTGCCTCCCACCAAAAGAGCAATTTCTATTTATTATCATGCTGAAGGGATATATTAATTTAAAAAAATATCCCCTGGTGGCCAGGTGAAGGACTGTATGGTCGGCACCACTACCTTGTGCAGACCATATTAATCGTTCCCTCACTGTTCTAGAGTTCAATGAGGTAGTAAGAGAGCAGCTGCTCTGACTGACTCTAAATGAGAGACTAATATGGTCTGCATCAGGTGAAGGTGCAGAACATGTATTCCACCACCGGACCAACAGGAAATTGCCACCATAGGATCCCAATTAAATCATTATTAAGACTACTGGACCATCAGGAATTTAGTAAAAACCCAGCAGAACCACAAGAGAGTCATTAACACCCATTTAACCACCAGGTATTATTACTAACCCTCTCTGGACCACCAGGGAAAATAGCCCTCTCCATGCAAAATAGATAAGTAGTATATCTATTTTTATCAATGGGGTTACAGTAAAATAAACTTCCACCACATGGAATTTAGTAATAACCCAGCAGGACCACAAGAGAGTCATTAGCACCCATTTAACCACCAGGTATTATTACTAACCCTCTCTGTACCACCAGGGAAAATAGCCCTCTCCATGCAAAATAGATAAGTAGTATATCTATTTTTATCAATGGGGTTACAGTAAAATAAACAGCCACCACATGTATCACACACAGCCAGACTTTTGTTCTTGTGTGTAATTGTATTTTTGCCACTTTGAGATAAATAAGTTAGCTTTGCATTGTGATTTGGGCACTCAGCCTCAAAAAAGGTCTTCCATAATTGCTCCAGACAGATACGGAAATACCCTATGGGACACCTAGTAGTTTGAACAAGACATTACAATTAACTCAGTACACTACTTGCAAAAAGTGTACTGTAGACTTAAATGCCTTACTATGTATGCCTGTAATTCTAACTGGCATGGTTATCATGGCTCCCTGCATGCAAAGCATTCTCTACCACGAGTCCATGCTTCACATATCTTGTTTAAGATGCAATTATAGGTGGCGACACAGTGGAGACGATGTTAAAGTGAATCGGTGCCAGCTCTCCATGCATTGATTAAAACCATAATTTTATTTCAAAACTCTAAGTGGAATGGTAGCTTATGCCAGGGCTCTCTTAAACATGTTGGTAATAAAATTATAGTTTTAATCAATGCCTTACGAACTGGCCTTGATTCATCGAAGCTTCGTCTGTGGTATTTTAGCTTGTCACCAAGCCCTCGTACTCTAAATAAGGTAAGAGGGAACATGTCCATCTGTACAGTGGGATCACCTGTATTTAAGACTGAAACACACAAGTCCTCCTGAAACAATGATTACAGAAACAGCGTGCTTGAAGTTAACTTTCAAAAATTAGGGACCCTTAAATTAAAATACAGGTTCTAATTATTGTATGATAGACAATGTAAATATACGTACATGAAAATCACCATCATATTACCAATTATGGATTATTTGTCTTACTGAGCAGCTTTATAGCATTTTATAATATTGTAAAAAAACATTAAATTTTTAACTGTTTGCACACAAGTTGCGTTTATTTACTAAACATAAAATGTGAATGAATTTAAAACCAAATCGCAGAATTTTGGCAAAAATATCTGATTTGGAAAAATCTATCAACATATCTTTAGTAACAGCTTGGCTTTTTTAGTCTAAACTTTGCAATTTGATGTCACTTTGCTAAAATTTGGTTTTCAATAAATAAAGATGTGTAGAAGGAAGTTTATTTAAGATAAATACACTAAGTGAGATCTTTATTAGCCACAACTGTACATTTGGTTGTTAATGCATATATTAAATCAGCCAATCATGTGGCAGCGACAATCGCATAAAACCATGAAGACATGGTCAACAGGTTTCAGCCAAACAACCAAATGGAGACAAGTTTGACCCTAGTGACTTTGGCTATGGAATGATTTTAGTGCAAAACATGGCGGTTTGAGTATCTTACAAATTGTTGTTATCTTTGGATTTGTGCAAGGTTCTAGAGTTTACAGAAAATGGTGCAAAAATCATAATTAAAACAAAAAAGACATCCAGCGAGTTGCACTACGTTAGACAATTTGTGACAATTCTTGTGGTGAAAAACACCTTTAAAGAGGGCTGAAGAGAATGGAAACAATAGCAAGAATCGCAAAAACTGGACAGTAAAAGACAGAGGGAAAAAAACTTTGCCTGGTCTGATATATCTCGACTTTTTCTTGAAAGATTCACATTGTAAGGTCGGGATTTGACTTAATTAATATTAATAAATAGATCCATGTTGGTGGTTTCCACTGTTTGAAAATTGCTGCAGTTAAAACCCACTTTTGGTAGGGAGAAATACTTTCACCCCGACAATAGTGGCTTGTTAGGGTAACTTTTGCAATAATGTTGTTATGATACTTAGAATAACCTCGAATATTAAAAATAATGCCTAAAAAAATCTTTTAGGTTTGCTGTAAAATTGTAGTTTTTATCCAGGAAATAGCCGAGATTTATCAGCTGAATGTGGTCTTGTCAATGTTCTCAGTCGGAGCTCCCAGCATCCCCGAAATATCCTGCCTAGCATGGGTTTTTGTAATATGTAGTTTTAGAAAAGCTAGAAGATATGACTCTGAGCGCACGCGCCTCAAATTGCGATAAGATTAAAAACTTCTCATGATGTCACTATCTCCCTGGGTCTTCCCATCTTATATCTCTTTAGTTTGGAAAAACGGCGCCTCAGAGGGGACATGGTATCATTATACACATATGTTCGAGGCCAATACATTACAAACCATTGTCAGAAAATCTATTCATTAGTAGGACTATACATAGGACAAGAGGTCACACATTTAGACTGGAAGAAAGGAGATTTAGGCTAAGTCAAAGGAAAGGTTTTGTTTACCGTAAGAGCAATAAGGATATGGCATTCTCTGCCTGAAAAGGTGGTTTCTTTAGAGACTATACAGATATTTAAACAGCAGTAGGATGAATACTTGCAAAAACATAACATATAGGGATATCATTTCTAATTAGTGGGGTAATAGCTTCTTGATCCAAGGAGATATCTGACTCGGGGTCAAGAAGGATTTTTTGCTAGTTTGTTGCACAATTGGGAGTGCTTCAGAATGGGTTTTTTGCCTTCTTTTGGATCGACAGCAAGAAACATATGTGAGAAAGGCTGAACTTGATGGACACATGTCTCTTTTCATCTATGTAACTATGTAATTTGTGGAAAATGGTGGATAGGTGTCATGCAACAAACCTCTGACTTGCCGCTCAATAGTCTGCATCGGTGTGCAAAAATTATCTCTAAAAATATCGTGCTGGCCCTGGCTATATTCTTTACATGAAAGAATGAGGCTAAGACTGTGACTGATTGATGATGTATGAGGGAGAGATCATTATCAAGGATCTCACTAGCATTTCATACTTGTTCCAAGGTTTACAATACTTACCCTTCATATTTTAGACCAGCCTGCACTTGCTAGAGCTTTGAGGGCCTCCTACCACCACCTCTGTTTTATCAGGATTTGACTTCAGCCAACTGGCATTTATCCATAGGAGATTGGCAAGGCATTATTGATTGCTTTTATTGGAACATTTGAGCGAGGATTGAAACAGATGCAATTGCATTTTTTATGATTTCTCACAGCAAAATCATATTAACAGCAAATAGCATGAGAGAAAAAATGGAACCTTGTGGGCCTCTACATGTTAGGGGAACAGGTGCAGACGTGAAACTCTTTGGGAAAGATGAGAACTTAGAATTTAGAACTGTAATATCCAGACCACAGACATATAGAGATACGATACCAGACAGAGACAAAATGAAAAAATAAATTAATAACACAACAAAATATATTTTTTTGCTGGATTAAAAAATAGTTTGAAATAAGACGGCTTTGATTTAACTCTTTTGCTGCTGTAGAATTCCGTAACAAACACAAGGCATTGAAGATATTAAACACATGTAGGTGAAAACCAGACTCCATTTAACCGAAAACCGCACCATTTGAACACTGGCAACTTGGTTGTATTCCTGCCAACATAGACGTTCTGTTTAACTTCCAAATTTTATTGTGCTTCAGTGATTTTAAATTATAAATTGGATTTACACCATGTGTGCTTCAGAATGTAGTTTGCTGTAAACGCACGTAAAACACGACGCAGCCAATAGGACTGTTGGCCTAAGCTCTGTGTCTGTGCCTTGCACAACACACTTGCGTAACACTTCAAGTAAGTGTTCTAAACAATAATGTATTGTGTAATGCAAAACAATACCCTTGCACTGGTTACAGGAATTTTAATTGTTCAATCAAAAGTCTGATGATGACCTTGGATTGGCAACACTGGACTAAAATTAAAGTAATAGCTGTATTAAAAAAATGGCACTCGGATTTGAAAAGAATGTTGTTGGTTTTTTAATTAGCATGTACTTTTGTAGGTGAATTACATTTTAAGGAACATTAGCTCCTCAAGGAAAAAACAAAGTGGATTTGTGTTTTTGTTTCTTTAACACAGGTTGTTAATGGGTTATCTCTTTTAGGAACAGTCTTTACTCTTTTTACAGTAAGAATCTTTGAGATGTTGTGATTATTCTTTAGATCTACCTTTTAGAATCAGTGGAGGTGCGTCTTGTACCTTTTGCAGCAAGTTCTGCTTAATTGTTCGTTCACGTTTCCTGATCACAATTGACATCCTTCTCACATATCCATGTGATATTTCCAGGGTATACTAACTGCAATGAAAAGCTTCACATAAATTAATACAGAAAAAAAAGCATGAGTGCTTGGACTGGACACCAGGTACATGTCCCCAAAAAGTGTGGCGCAAGCACATTATTAGATGTGGTCACTTTACACTCAAGGCACCAGGATCCTGTAGAGAGCTCTAAAACAGTGCTCTCTGCATGGTCCTGCCTCGGTAGGCCAGCCTGCTTGATTGGCAGGCAACCTGGTGTTCCCTTTGGCCCGTTAGGTGGGCCAGTGATGGGATCATGTCACTTCTTTTACCCCCCCTCCCACTTGAGCCTTGCTTCTTGGGTTGCCAATGTTAGGGGCGTGTGTGATGTTGCTATGTCTACTCATTACTTATACCTCTATTTTGGAAATGAGATTATGTGCTCAGAGAGGTCCTTATTTTATACTCTTCCTGGGGACAAATAGGAAGAGAATTTTAAAATTGTTGCAGATACAAAAGTTGGGCAAAATTACGAAGTGGAAGAATCACCGTGAAAACCACTGTGATTACCAAGACCATTTCCAAACTTTTAAAGGCACACTACAGGCACTGTAACAACTAATTAACCTTGCCTAGGTTATCCTGCAAGAATCCCACCTGCCCTTGGCTCATTCGACACAATTGTATTTAACTGCAGTGACATGCAAAAGTAACTTCAGCTATAAGCCTGTCCTTTAAAGGGCCACTCCACCCTCATGACAACTTTGTTAGATGAGGCATCAACTCCGTTACAAACATACAAAATTTAGCCCTGCGCGTGTTTTAATTTCGTATGTTAGTATTGTTTTTTTATTACACAGACATGTTACAATGCTGCCGCCCACCCCATGTGTTCCCTATTATGGGTTAATAAGTGTGCAGGGGTTTAGAATTATACCCTATCTGCCTCACTAGAGATATTGCATTCTAGCTGAAAACAGCAAGGTGAATTGTTAGTGTAGGATTCACTTAAGAGGTTTTGCCTTCACGTGGCAGGTGAGCTAAATGGCCATTGGAGTGATACTAAAAAACTTCCAGTTATTGAAATGTACACAGGGATTTGGGATAGAGCGCAAGTACCTTTTTTTTCTTTGATCAACTCCATTACGCTGTTATCCTATTCCTCAAATATTACAAAATGAAATGGCCGGTATGTGGTTAATTACATGTCACATAGACCGCTGCTCAGCATATTTCTCCTTTATGTGTTTGAATCTGCATCCCGGGTACATTTTTGGGCTGCAGTCTAAATACTTGATGTAAGAAAAAAGAGATATGTACGTGACCTAATTATATTTTATGGATGAACATCCCAGGACCTCGTTCTAGATTTTCTGCTGTTCAGGTCCAAGAGATAGTAAGTGTTGTTGTGTGGTCGGTTTTGCCAGATCCTAATAAGTTTGTCTGGAGATTGCACAAACATCCAAACCTTCCAGTGAGAAAGCTCTACAATCCACAGCCGTTGCCAGCCAGCAGGACAGAGCATTGCTGGCCTCTTTGGCCTGGAATGGGATGATATTCTTACATATCATGTTTGTCGGATTAGTTTACCGCCGGGGACTGCTCACAGACTCTGTACGACCAGTTAAACTGTGAATGATTATCACTTCATGGGCAATCTGGCTGTAGCCACAAACTGACACATCTGGGAGGCCCAGTGTTTATATTCCAGAATACACTGCTTAATTCTTCATTATTTCACACCGCTGAATTTATCCGGCGATTCTTTTTTTCTTCTCTAATTGGACTAAAGTCAAAATGAAGTAATAGGGGAGAGATAAAGATCTAGACTGGAGAATGCCCAAAAAATATTTTAACCTGGAGACTTAAGCAGTACTTGACAGCAGGGGTTCTTAACATATACCTCATTCACTAAGCAAATAGAACATAGCAGTTTAAAGGTTCTGTAAGGTTAGGGGGGAACCGAGCTCTCACTACAATAACCAGGGCTGTGTTTGGTCTATGAGAAAGGTCATGAAACAAGGTAGGTGACTCATTATATTTCATTTTTATTGTTTTGTATTTTTTTTAACTGCCTCTTTTCCTTTTTACAATTGATTGTTAAGGACTAAAGTTTTTACTATTTTTGTATGATTTTGTTCTAGACCTCTTTCGTTTGAAACCTTCCCAAAGGGAGATCTGGCTACTACTAATTGGTTTCTTTTAAAATGGAAAATCCTTGATCTTGTGGACACTGAGCTGAGTTCAAGGTTGGATCCACTTATACACAGGGACAGATTTCCCATAAGGCCAAAGAAGCCGTGGCCTCGGGTCGGTGGGCATGAAAGGGGTGGCACGGCCTATGGGTAGATGAAAGATCTCTCTCTCCGGCTATCCCATTCACATGATGAAGGGGCAGTTGCAGGGGCTGACCGCTGTGTCTATGTGTGCAGAATCCAGCCCGCATCCAGGAAAATACTGACCTGCTTGTTCTCCTTCTTGGTGGTCTGCTGAGCCATTGCACCAATCTGAGGAGAAAGGGCAGCGGACAAAAGAGGACTGCCAGCTCAAAGGCCTGCAACCAAGAGCAATTGCCTTCCCTTCCCCACCCATACTCTACCCTGCCTTCTCACCCTCCATTCTAGCTAAGGTCCAGTGCCAACTACCAGCCCAAGGCCCAGCAAGGGACCTTCCATGCTAGCGGCAATCTGCCTTGCGCAGCCCAAGGGCCAGCCACATGTGCCAACCAGAGTCAGTGTGTGTGTGTGTGTCTCCATGGGTCAGTGGGTGTGTGTCTGCATGGGTCAGTGTGAGTGTGTGTGGCGAACAGAACCTCGCCACAGGCTCCTGGAGGAGACTGCTTGCCAGCCTCCTACCTCAGGACTATGGCCCCTGCAATATACCTTGTCTAACAAACTTTAAATGGCTCTGTACCACCCGGGAGCTTGTTAAGCCTAATTGCCAGTTTGAAGGTCAAAGTTTTCATTAGGCATGTGTATTAGTTTATTATATTAATATTTATAATTATTGTGTATTGTGTGTGTATATTTGACTTCATGCAGAATAAAAAAGAGCAAATCATGGGTAGAACTGAATGGTGCAGAAATGTGAGCAAGGCATGGATACACCAGTTTCATGGAACTGGAGCAGAGAATGGGTTGATCTGGCAGAGATACATTTAGGAGAGCATGGGAGAAATAGTGTAATATAGGCATTGACCTTGGGTAGAAGAACCAAGCAGAGCATATGTAACTGTCAGTTATGTCTGGCCATCAGTGGGAGCTTAATGAATTGCCATGTAGCCACGTTCTATGTATGAATATGTGCATCTATTTGGCTTGAACATTATAGAAAGTGTAATTTCGTGATGGGCAGCTGCATCTTGCAGGCGTTCTTGGGCAGCAATTGGCTGCTCGCTGTGTAATAGACACGCCCCTATCCACGGCATGGCTAGTGGAGACATGAGTGAGGATTTGAATCTCGCTTATACTAAATGGGGGTCATATTGACCTCAACAGTTTATTTAGTTATTTAGTCCCTCCTAACCCAAGGCATCGGGCGTGGGGATGCATGGGGGGATTTAAGAAGAAGTGGGGAGCAAAGCTCCCCCAGTGCCAGCTTCTACTTCTACACCTCCCTCCTTGTAATTCAACTAATTAATTAACTTCTGAATTGCATGAGTAACATTTTATCCAACAAGCACTTCAGTTGTCATTTCTTTTGTTGTATGCTGCATTCGGTCATTCGTCATTCTGAAGAATGACCGAATTGTTAAAATTATGGAAAAATATATATTTGTCCGAAAACAAATGCCCAAATCTACTATCTATCTCTGTGTGGTTGTCTGTATGTGGGAGTAGATATATGCGTTCGGTTATATCTGTGCATGGGTGGGTGTATATGTAGGTATTTGTCAATATATTTATGTTTGTAAGTGTGTGCATCTGTGTTTGTGCAAATATATGTGCCCATATCCTAAAGATAAAACCTGACTCAAAATTCAGCTGAATTCTGTCTCTGGATCTACTTCAGTTGTCCTAATGCAGATGAATTGAGTAAATCATGGTAGAACTGAGAGCAAATTGTAGATTCACCTGTTGCAGAGCATTTCATAAAAGAAACGTGGAGTGACCAAGAACATGGTTTGACCTTGAAGTGGAACATGGCAGAATATGATGAGAGATGTTTGTGTAGAAGGGGAACATGTTTTTTACTTTATCACTTAAAAAATAGCAATATCCAATATTGTGCAGTATAACACTATCCTCCCAAGTCTGCAGACATATTTAGAAAAGCAGTAAAGCCAGTTCTGTCATTTTCAAATGGCCATAACTGGTCAATCTATGACATTCTCCACCTTAAACATTTTATTTTTTTTTTGCAAGAACGTTTTCCAGCAACTCTTTATTTAATGGAAGATTTCCAACAAGACATGGTTTCCAGCCAAACAATCTTCAGGCTTTACAAAGTAACATAATCAAATCCAGCCGGCAAAAAGATGGAGCATCATGTTGGAGAATGTCCATGGCGCAGAAAATGCAAAGAAAATGTATTTCACCACGGCCAATCCACTGTGGTGTCCTTTACGTGCCAGGAAACACACAGTGGGACATACAAGAACAATACAGGAACAAAACCATTGACTAATTTGTTACATCAAGAAGGCAACGCTTTGATTATTCTGTTAAAAACTTGTTTAGGGAGCAGCTTTGTTATGGAGTTTCAATTGAAGGGATATTTGTCTAATCTCTCCCATGTGAACATTAACACCTACCGGTGGAATGATAACCGCCAGAATCTCCAGCGAAATGCAGAGGGAAACATCTTATGCTGTTAGAAACAATAAACTGTATTCGAATAAACTAGGAATTGTGGAGAATTGACAAAGGAAATGCAAAATTTTAATTCAAAGCAGAGGAATTAGGAAAAACTCTCCAAGATCAGGTATTTTGGCCCAAACTTTGTATTTTCAAGATGGACTTCCGACTAGACCAGGTTAAGTGAATAAATCAAAACGAGCAACAAGTGCCTAATGCTAAACTCTGCATTGATTTATAATCTTGTGGTGGTCACTTCCCAGCACAGAAAAGCCATTATAATATTCATTTATTAATAATTTCCAGTTGGATTGTGCAGTTTGGCCAAAAAGGTTGAAGCCCGTTGCCACCACATCAAGCTAGTCAAAAACATTTAACCAAAATGTTACTTTTTAATTAACTTCTGGATTTTATTTTGAATCATATCCATTAGTATCAAGGTGGATTGTGACAATACTGAGAAAAAATATATAATTTCTGGTTTTGGCCCGTATCCTGGCATGACACCCTACTTGGGAGAGCAAACAAACTAAAGAGAACACAGATAATATGGACAACAACTCAAATAGCTTGTCCTTCAGTGGGTGCCTACTTAGTTCTCATTCTCAAGATGATTTTAATTAATCTTGTGTCACTATAGAGAGAACCTCAACCACTTGCATATCAGACTATCCCACTGTCCAAATCCAAAATGCAAGCTGGCTCACCCCACACAAGAGAACAAACAACCTCAGACGATAGTTTCAGCTTTGCTAGACCTAGTCAGTGAGGCAAAGCTGATACCCCTCTAGGCAGAGTGAGCAAGGGGTCCATGTCTGGATTAACCTTTGTAAAGAAATGAACCGCGTCATGGATGCTTAGAGAGGCCTGCTGGCCATCCTATTACCAAAAGACTATGGGCTCTTAAAAAAAAAAAAACTATATTAACATACTTGATTAGTGTATTTGAACTATATGGTTCGGGAACTGAATTGACACTTTGTAGCAATTTCCACCGCAGTGTTCTAAGTGGTCGTCTGGGTGGCCGCATTTCCTATAAACGACCACGAGGTGGTGGCCATCTTGTTCGCATGAATGCAGGCAGCGTTGTTTGGTTGTCGAGTTCATGGAACTATATTTCGGACTTCCATGATCGCCTGCATTCAGATCTACAACCCTTAGAAAGGCACTGTTCGGTGGAAACATTCCCACAAACAAGGGGAACAAGCTCCAGGGTAAGAACATTAACTCTGTTCGGTATTATGTTTGGTTCTAAACTACCAAACTAGACTGACCGCAAACCCTGATTCTCTGGAACTGTTTTGGGCATGGGAGCATGATGGCGGTCGGTCTAAATGAAGACTTCCAGGAAATTCCTGAACCCCTGAACTGATCTGCATGATTTTTGGATATGTTGGTCACCCAGATCAGGGTTATCAGGGGATGTTTGTGGGGTTTTGTGTGTTTAAAGGTATTTTGGAGGGGGTTGTAAAAATGTATGTTTTTTTTCTGTGCTTAGAGATAATTGGATTAGATTAGTACAGTTCCTAATCCAATTATCTCCCTGGCACAGAAGAGGGATTATCTGATTTTGTATGGGAGTGTCCTGGACCTGGGAGCCAATATGATTGTGTATTTATTTCTACTGTGGTTTACTCTCAGGTCCAGGATGGGAGTGCCCCTTGCATGGGGACTGTCATAAAAGTGGCTACCATTAAACTGAGATTTGTTTCACCCTTCATGAAGTATAGGCTCATGTTTGGGGGATTGGAGAGCTATATTCACTCTGGGGATTGCTATAATCAGTATACTCCCTTGGATCACAACACTTGCTCTTATAAGAGCAGCCTGCTTCGCCCTCTGGACTAGGAGAGGTCTACCCACTGGAAGCTGGATCCTGGTCTTGGGTCCAGGGTGGGTGGAGGACAGTGAGACCCCATCCAAGCTGCGGTGGTTTGTAGGACTTATGGTGGTTATGGTGTTTCAGTGCAGTGCTTATGGTGCTCGCAAGTACTAGGAAGCAGTGATTGACAGAGCTACCCGGTCGGGGTGCAAGGCGATCCATCACACCCTTTTACCTCAGGGAGAGCAGACAAACTAAAAACAGATAACAACAGAACGTTGAGAGCAAACAACATCTCAATGGCTTAACAGATGTACATGCTGTAGGTACCGATAAAGTCGCACATGAGTTCAATCCCAAACCTAATTATCATAGAGAATTTCATTAGGACTGTGTCCTGTTCTTACATGCAGAGAAGCATACCATTATTTTCATGATTACAGGGATAACTTAAAAATATTGTTTATTTCCTCTTAAAGGAATACTGTAGGCACCCAGACCACTTCAGCTCATTGAAGTGGTCTGGGTGCTGTGACCCTTTTGCACTTAGTGCTGCAATGTAAAACATTGCAGCTCTAAGTCTGCCCTCTGTGGCTGTCTAACAGACAGCCATTGGGGGGGCGCTTCCGGAATCCAAACTGAGTTTTGGTCCGTTATCTGACGTTGGACGTCCTCATGGACCTCCAGCATCAGATTTTCTCAATAGGAAAGCATTAAATAATGCTTTCCTATGGGGAGGTCTAATGTGTGCGGGCGACCATTCAGGGCCGTCTTTAACGCGGGGCAAAGGGGCAGCTGCCCCGGGCCCAGTTGCTCCTGAGGGGCCCCAGAGCAGCTGCCTCGTGGGCCCCGCGATTTGAGCAGCTCCCCTTGGTCCCGGCGGGGGGCTGCACAGAGCCACACCAGCCGCACGCTAAAGAGGGCCCCCGGGTGGCCCATGCACTAAGGGCCACCCGGTGGGCATGTGGCAGAAGGGGCCCGGTCGGGCACTGTGACACTTGAACAGCGCGACCGGGCCCCTTCCTGTTCGGCAGCCGGCTGGGAGGAAGTGAGTGCCGCGCGTCACTTCCTCCCACCGGTGATCACAACCGCGCGGAAGGAGGGAGGAGGGGAGTTGCAGAGGAGAACTCACATCTGCCTCAGCCTGCCACTGGACCAGGGAAACCACCCTCCAGAAAAGGTAGGAAACTGGAGGGTGGCTAAATGTATGTCTGTTTGTGTCTATGTCTGTCTGTGTGCATGTCAGTATGTGTGTATGTATGTCTGTGAGTGTCAGTATGTCTCTGTGTGTCTATGTCTGTCTGTGTGTGTGTGTATGTCAGTATGTCTGTGTGTCACTAAGTCTGTGTGTGTGTCTATGTCTGTCTGTGTGTGTGTGTATGTCAGTATGTCTGTGTATGTCTGTGTGTGTGTCAGTATGTCTGTGTGTATGTCTGTATATGTTAGTATGTCTGTGTGTGTGTTTGTCAGTATGTCTGTCTGTCTGTGTGTCAGTATGTCTGTGTGTTTGTCAGTATGTCTACCTGTGTGTCTGTATCAGAATGCCTGTTTGTGTGTGTCAATAGGTCTGTCAGTGTATGCGTCTGTGTGTGTCAGTATATTTGTCAGTTTATGTGTCTGTGTATTCATGAATGTGTGTCTGTGTGTGTGTCAGTATGTCTGAGTGTGTGTCAATATGTCTGCCAGTATATATTTGTGTGTATGTGTATGTCAGTATGTATCTGAGAATGTTTTAATATGTCTGTCTGTGTGCGTATGTGTCAGTATGTCTGTCAGTGTGATTGCGGGTTGGGTGTAATTAAGGGGTTGGGAGGGAAGGAGCAGGGCCCAGGGGGCCCAAGAAAATGCATTGCCCAGGGTCCTAATCATATTATAGACGGCCCTGCGACCATTGCCGCGCATGCTCATTAGGTCTCCCCCACCGGCTGATGTCGGCGGGGGAGGAGCTTGGGTGGAGCCTGACCCAGCGCCAAGGGACATCGGCGCTTGATTCAGGTAAGTTGCTGAATGGGTTTTAACCCCTTCAGCCCCCCGGGAGGGGGGCCGCGAGGGAGGGGGGCACTCCAGGAGCCTATAGTGCCAGGAAAACGGTTTGTTTTCCTGGCACTATAGGATCCCTTTAAATGCAAAATCTGGCTAATTGCTCTTAATGGTTCTCTTCTTCAGTGAAACATTCTCAAATCTAAAAGAGGCTGTGTATTGATTTTGGATGATAACCGAGATCCTGATGTTCTCTACGTCTCATCTTCTGACTCATATCCTTGCACTGTTTTCCCCAGTGTTTACGTTTTCATGGCTTGTTATTGTGACTGACCGGCTACGTGCTTAATTAGCAAATCCATTACTACAAAACATATTACTATGACAAGTGTTTTCAAATATGTATTTTTAATCTGATAAATCAGCTACATACTCAAGCTGAGATTAAAAATTTTACAACCAATCAGAAGCATGAACATTTAAAACAACTTATTATAAAGAAAAAAAATTTTGACCTAATTGTCTCCAATAGCTTAATAAATATTTTATATCTCAACTTGTGAATGTATTACTCATTAGCAACGTTAACAGGGTTATTAGTTAAGTGAGAATTCAAAGTGAATTTCAAATTTCTGACTAGCTAAACTGAGAGCACAGCTGATTTAGAGAATTTTTCCAGGATGCCTATTTTGACCTCAAATTTGAAAATCACTTTGAATTCACCCTGGTTTCTTACTATAGTAAATAACCAAGTTAGATTTTTCTAGGTATGGGTATAAGAATTCAATTTTTTCTTTTTTACTTTCCTTGTAACCCCTGTTTGGCCCTCACCCCAACACGCCTCTTTTAGTAGGTGCTACCAACCACCAGATTAATATTTTGATTCTTGCTAAAACCAGTTTGATGATTGATTGAATTATTGAAATAAAATTTCTACATGGCTATAAAGGACCATGTTTTTGTGTATGCCATGGGCCACAGTCATTGGCTGAGACATGGATGCTCAAATGTAATTTAACAAGCCCAATGAATTATCCACTGTCTTTGCCGGGAGTATAAATCCATACTTTGAATTAGCTGCTGACAGACGGAGGATTGTATTTAGAGGAACAAAAGTGTTGGACCTTAACCATAAGAACTAATTGACTTTAATATACAATTACTCTTTGATAAGAGATGTCCCTGGCCTATTCAAGCAAGAAATAATTTCACTCCACAATATGTGTATTTTTTTTTTAAAGGAATGTTTAATGATATAAATTACATCATGTCCTATAAACTTGACATTGCAATTTTTCAAATTGATATGTTTAGAAGTGCTCCAAAAATCAGGAAGGTTAAATGCAAGTTTCAGCCTAAATAAGGACAACGTAGAAGGGCAATGAGTAACGAAATACAACGGGGGTCATTGTTTGCTGTGCAATAAAACTCAAATTCTGAAAAGATCATATCTGACATTGTTCTCTTAATCATTCAGGCAAGCAGATATATATAGAGAGAGGACCATCGAGATTATTGTGAACACACATTTATTTTTCAAATGTGCGAATGTTTGCTGGAACTTTCTAGAAGGCACATGCTATTTCTATGGTGGTGCTTCTACACAACTCAACCTTGTCGGTGAATTGATGCGGCAACAACAGTCATCAGCTTGTAGTGACTACATATTACCACCAGTATTCCAACCTAGTTGCCAATTTTTGTAGCCTATTGCTATCAAAAGTTGCCACTACAGAAACCAACAACTCGCATATTAGCGGCTTGCTGGTAAAATACGCACCTGAGTATGTACACTTCATTCTGTAACTCCAGTAGTGACTGTCAAGTGACGGCTGGGCGGTAAAACTTAGAGACCAAATTGAAACAAAAGTTTTTGTTTTAATAGGATGTATAGAGATTTAGGTATCATTAAACCAATATCCTTGTCATTCACTTTTTTTAGGTTAGGGTAATAAGTAGTGACAGGGTTGGAAATCAATCAGAAAACAGTTACTAAGTAGTGGTTGGTGGCTTCCGTGGAAAATCATGATAGCCGTTATCTGCTATTTAGTGACTGGCTTTCAGTAGCAGTAGCCTGTAGCTCCCAGTCACTAGCTGTAGTCAGGGAACAAACCTACCTTACCATAGGCATGGTCAAGAGTAGTGGCGTCACTAAAAAGTAGTGGCAAGGACATAAATGACTTCTTAGTCTTTCATGGTATAGGTTTAGAATATTGGATTCTTAAGCACCAGGCTGTGACCTCATTCCTTCTATCCTGCTTCAACGCACAGTGTTTGTGTCCCAGATTCCTGATAACCAGCTGATGTAGCTTCACAGGGGAAGAACTTCAGGTTACAGCAATCCTTTGGGTTCTACCGCTAGCATTCTAAACATGCTTTAGCTTTCTGCAGTGTTTGGTGTCACTCTTGCACGAAACCGATCATCTAGGTCCAACAGCTCTTAGAACTGCAAAGGCTCAGCCTGTAGAGATATGTGACTCTGATGAACACCTTGGCTTGGTGGATTAGGAGCTTTTTCTTTTTACCCCTTCTGCCAGTCATTTCTGCTTACCTCTGTCAGTTCAAGACTGCTCAAAGTCCTGCTTCTCATGTCTCCAGCTGGGCCATTTCTAGTTATATCCATCTCTGCACTGTTCTGTGGGTCCCCCGAGAGTTAAACTTGCAACTGGGTTCCATCTGTGTTCTGTTAAAGACAGACTCACGGACAGCTCAAAATATATATATATATATAAAGATGAACTTACAGACAAACAAAATATATAAAACATGGATATATATTTAAAGCTGGATGGATAGAGACATAAAGAAGGATAATGATAGATACATTTCTCTATGAGAACTATTTGATTGGACCTGACAAGGGCAGGGATAACATCGGATGGAGGCATGGAGAGCTGCACAGGGAGCTTTGCGCGGTGCTAGATTTAAGGTAAGTTACATTACTTTTTTTGTTTTAAAGGGGAGGGACCTACCTAATAATACCCAATAGAGCATTATAAGGTAAAAAAAATTGAATAAGTTTGTTAAAAAGAGTTAGAGTAACCTTTTAATGCCTTTCTCTTACCACATGTCACATGGGATCAAAAGTCACATCAGTTTGATGAAGAAATTTTAAGCTGCAGTTTAGGCAATTAGTGAATAAACTCTCATGTCTTTCATTTTTATAAAAGACAAGTTTTTTTTTCTGCAAAGCAACTCTTCTGCCTTTCAATTTAGAGAAACACATGCATTCTCCCAAAGCAAGGCTGGAAATGGAAGCGTAAAATGCCTTTACCTCTCCTGAGAAGACAACATATCTGATCCTTTGAATTACCATTATTTTAACATTTATTAACAGTGACATGTCTGCTTTAGGTCCGAAGGGACATTTTTAAGAAATTCTTGTGTTTTTATACTTATGCTTTCCAGAAATAACAAGCAATGCAAACACACCTGTGATTTCTACATTTTGTGTCGTTGTCAGACAGCTGCCCAGTGGAATCTACAACATGAAAATGATTTGGAATAAATCAAACAATATGGATGACGATTCTGTTTGTAGAGGCAGCTGTCCTTTTGGTTGTGATGTAAATATTTATATAGAGATAAAAGAGTACTGGGATAGTAGTAGTACTGAACTCTACAGACAGCAGGCATAAAAGAATTGGAGAGACACACGACTCCCCCAACCGCAAATTCTTCAACCACGTATCAAATGACTATTACATGATATGGTAACATCTCCCAAGTTTGGGCTCTGGATCCACCACTGTGTCAGATGAATAAATGAATAAAGAGCCAATAGAAGTTAATATATTGTGCGCGGTTAAAACAAAAAACAAAAAAGAAAAACACCGTAGAATTAAATGACAAATGCAAATGGATCTAAAATATATATACTTGTAAATCCATTGAACCTTTGTAAATTACGTGTTTGTGATAAAGCCTAAACTGTTGAGCATATGTTTATTTTCTCGTTATCTAAAGGCTTCTGAAGTTTTTTGGAACAATATCATAGGATTTGTAATCTATCTAAGCTAGGTGGCTACCTAATATGTATTGATTAGATACTGTTCCTCAACAACCCAATAGAACCCCAACTGCCTGATGGTCTGGATGGTCCATGATGGTGAGTCCAAGCTGATATAAGGGAAAGCTTTTAAGTTTTAGCTCAGTCCTCGGTGTATACTTTATACTCCGCAATTAATTTACATTAATATACAGTTCAATGTAGACATATATTATGATCGATTTTAGTATGTAATGCTATATTTCAGCACCTGAGGGCTCTACCTCAATGCAGTAGTAAACCATTTATGGAAAGGAGCAACTGTTCATTGCCTATTTCACTGATTTATTTGTATTTCAATTTTCACTTTTTTCTTATGATCACATTCTTATTGTGTTTTGGTGTTGTCGTTTTATTTTGAATGGAGGTCCAGGTTCATTTTCTGATGGCTACACTCCAAATTGTCATTGTTGTATTTTGCATGGAGGGACCTTAATAATAAATAATATAGAATCTGTTTATCTGGTGTATGGGTCTTCTTTTGCACACGTTAAAAAAATATTTTTTACGGTCTAGGCTGCTGTTTCTGCCGCGATCTCCTGCGAGCAAGACTCAGCGTTACTTTGTTATAATTGGCCATTCATTGGAAAACATAAAGACAGCCCAGTGGTGAGCGGTTAGATTTTAATGACAACTTACTTCAATATTTTAAGATTTCCAATGGTGCAAAAATATTGAAAGAATAACCTCATAACCTCTTACTCCAAAATAAAAAATATATATATTAAAGTGTATCAAACATAAAACAATGCTTATGTGCATTTTTGTTTAAACTATATTGCAGTGCAATTCCATTTAGTATTGTAGACAATGCAAACTGCAGGTTTGTTATAAACATTTTATTGGTACGAAGTACATGCATGCAACATTTTCTTATCTGAAAAAACATCAGTTTACTCCAGATTCTAAGAACAATACACTCAGGTGTCAAAATATAGTATTACTTACTAAAACTGAGCCTAATATATGTCTACATTGAACTGTTAATGGAATTAAATGCAAAGAATAAAATATACACCGAGGACTGAATAAAACATAAAAAATTTCAAACAAGCGATAGGTCACTTGTGCCATTACAAAAGGAATGTATACCATTTTTTTATATCAGCTTGGACCCACCATCATGAACCGTCCAGACCACTAAACCGTTGTTGCTCTATTGGTTTTTTGAGGGTCAGTATATAATCAATACATGTTAGCAGTCAGCAACTGATCTGTACAAAATACAGATTACGCAAGAGTGCATACACAAATACAGTTTTAAATCTTATAAGGTTACTTAAGTTTTGTCTAAGCAAAACAAATGTAGGGATAGTGTTACACCATATGGCATATTGTGTTACGCCCACCACTACGTCACAGTACACTAATATTGGTGGACCTGCAAACCGGCACTGTGCTGACAAAATCAGGATGGTTGTGAGGCATGGATCTGCTCTATAGAACTAAACGCAATGCTCTAGGTGAAATCTTACCAGGGATCTATAAAGTACTATCACTACGTCTCTATGTGCTCCTTGGACCTGATCTATAGAGCTGAACACAATACTCTTGGTGAGACTTACCAGGGATCTATAAAGTACTATCACTACCTCTATATGTCCTCATGGGATTTGCTCTATACAACTGAACACAATACTCTAGGTGAGATCTTACCGGGGATCTATAAAGTACTATCACTACCTCTCTATGTCCTCCTGCGATCTGCTCTATAGAACTGAACACAATACTCTAGGTGATATTTTAAGAATGATTTAAACAGTACTCTATGTGTAATTGTACCAGTAATCTATAAACAGCTATCACTGCATCTCTATGTCCTTATAAAGATCTGCTCTATAGAACCACGCAAAATATTGTATTTGTTCTGACAATATGTTGCCAGCAAAATGTTCAGTTACATTTAAACCAAGAACGTGGTATATTATATGGATGAGAAGAGCTCAAGACCATGACCAATTTATGCCCTTCAAAATCCACTAAAAAATTATGAACAGTTTAACATCTGACGTGAAACCAGTCTTTTGTATAGAACAATGCAACAGTGTCCTTACTCCAGAAATGAAAGCAAAAAAATATATATATCTCAAGGCACAAAGATACCAAACCAAAATAATGTTTTAGCCTATTATCTAAAATTAAACTGCTTATTGGAGAGTTGCCAGAGCCCACTGTGGAACAAACATGTGAGGAAACAAGACCTTGGGGCAGACCTAATTCAGCCCAACACAAAACCTTAATCCATCTGGTAAATATTCACGTGAAATATTTAGCTTATAGTTTTATTGTTAAAAAGAATTATGTGAATGGGTTACACGTGGTAATAGCAAATATATATTCCAAAAGACGTCTGAACCAAACCACAGCACAATGACCTTCACCCAATACCAAGACCAACTCCACAGCGCTAATATCAAATGCACAGCCTTGAATCCAAAAACAGAGATCAAATAAGCAGAGATCAAGTCCCCTGGACCTTCTGCTGAGACCAGGCCCACAGTTCTATGACCAAATTCAGAACAACGAGATCAATTTCAGAGATCGATGACCAAATCCTATCAGAGTTATTCACTAGAGCGAGGATTAAACGTGATTTTCAAATTCTAGGTTAAAAAAAAGTCAAACCGGAAACATTCTCTGAATCAGATATGCTTCTAGTTTTGTGATTATGGCCTTAAATTTTAAATTCACCTTTTATTCTCAACTTAGTGAATAACCCTGTAATAGCAACCACATAGCACCTTGACCAACATCCAGCACTGGGACTTGGTCAGTAATGCAGTAGACTTCATAACCCTCAAACACTTGTCACTACAAATTTCTGTCCAACAAAACATGTAGGAAAAGAAAGTGCAGTACCTCATGATTTTGCACCTACATTACTGGACTTCTATGGCAACTCAGATATCCTAAACATTATAACCAAAACTGCTGAGACTAAGCAAACCACCAGCAGTAAGAACAAAACTTGGCATTATAATGGACACTGAGTAACATAACCAAACCTCCACTCAAAGACCAAACTAACAATGACTAGCTCAAAAGCAAAGTAGCATGACAAGTAAGCACAGTTTAGAGGTCAAACAAAGCTGAACATCGCATACTATCACAGTTGAACAGGTTACAACATGTTCCCATAGCTTGACATTAACACCATAAAGCATAATTATAGGAAATCTGGAAATCTAAAATGGTTTAAAAGGAGTCCTAGGATTACGAGGTCTCCCATTGCAATATGGAGAACTCAGCTACCAGCCAAAAGCTTTTTCCTCCCCGCACCTTGGAAACCCAGCCTGCTTCCTCTCCTGCAGCTGTGTCATCCAATAAACTAATCCTTCACTGTAAACTATTCCAGTAAAACCTACTTTTTTCCCGTACATGAAATATATGCCACCATTACTTATTGTGTCACTTTACCCACTCCTCCTAGAATCTTAGCTCTTTTGAGCAGGGCCCAAAAACCCTTGGTAATGTACGTCCATCTTGTCTTGTTGCAATTACATGTCTGTTAGTCCACCTACTGTACAGCACTACAGAAATTGTTGGTATTTGTTTAAAGAAGTAGTTCCTAGCTTCCTCTCTGCTACCAGGAACCTTCTTCAGACAGAGTTGGTGAAGCTTGACTGGGGTCTTTGATGGCCACTTCCACCAGACCAGGCTGCAGTGAATATAGCTCTGGAGACCCTCCCCCCTGTAGGGCAGTGATTATAGTTTAGATTACATTAGATGTAGGGGGTAGAATGATCTTAATTGTACAGAACACAGCTATTTATACAGAATAGTGTTGACTAACACAATTAGCTCCTTGTTGTGCTCTCACAGTCCTAGAGGCACAGCTCACAAAATATCAGCCAGAACCCCCATTCCCTGGACCATACCCCAACACAATATATATCCCTGGAAAGCTCGGCACCAAGCTCCCCCTTTGCCCAAATAGCACCCTATAGGAGAGGAATCAGTCTCTTAGTGAATGGATATTCTTGCATTATATAAAAATGATTCTGTATCTTCTACCATCAATAAAATATACATGAATTTTGCAAAGTCAGATTTGAAAACATAAAATAAACCACATAAAAAGTGGGAGGTTTCCTTATCTCCTCTCTTCATCACTAATATAGAGGTGGGGGTCTGTTTTATTAAAAGCCACTGTGGACAGCAGAGGCTGAAAACAGACTAAGAAAAACATGAGTGAAGTTTAAAGTGCAATTATAGGATCACCATCGCGAACGAGAGAATACAAAATTAGCAGATGAGGTTTGTGCTATATTTAGATTCATTTTAAATCACTCTTTGATGTTGACAGATTACATCTTTGGAACTTAGCGGTTTTCATCCTCTTGTATGTATATTGATGAGAATGATTTGTTTTATATATGTTTTTTATTCCCAGTACTCCAGGCAAAGACTGTTGGAAACAACGTTTATTTCCTCTTTGTGTCTGGTGTAGGGATTACTGACTTTGTAGAACCTGTTTGGAGGTTATATTTGCCATTTTCGTTATTGTTCATACTAACCCCTCGACTACCAGATTCTTTAAAAACGACAAAACATAATTTTCTTTATAGACTGCTTTTATGATACCTGAAAAAAATGTACTTGCGTAATCTTACAGAGGTGCTGAGCGTTAAAGATTGTGTAATACCCCTAATTTCTCTGCTGCGCATGATGCTGTTGTGATATTGGGTACAGCACAATTAGGGAAAGAGATGTTTAGGGGAGATAATATTTAACTTTTAGTGCACTTAGTTTTATAATTAAAGGGAGTTTAGCATGGGGCATGCGGGTAGATTTAGCAGAACCTGGCTAAGGGTGATAGTAGACAAAGTCAATAGGCAAATAATTCTAAACACCATGTAACCCTAAACCTCACCTTATCCTAAGTACCCCTAAACACCTTAACCATAGCATTACTGCACCCTGGCACCTGGTATAGCAGTTTACCAGGTGCTTTAATAATTACCAAAATTTTAAACAATGCTGTTATAACACTATGTATTTTTTTTACCGCAGTGACACTACAGCAATGCTATAATGGTGCTCAACTTTTATATATATTGGCATATCAAAGCCCATGTTTTTAGCGTTAACTATAGAACGTTCCCCAACGCCTCCCCATGTCTACCAATAAGTATTTTAAAAACAATAAGAGCATTTGATTACTGTATTTCAGCGGCTATTCACAAGGGTGGGATGAATGCCATGCCCCAAGTACCAATCCAGGTTCACTAATATGAACCATTTCTAAATCTCCTTGGAATACGAAGACTTTAGCCATAGTCCTAAATGGACAAAGTTGGACAAGAACTCAGATCTGCTAGGTGCATGATACAACCATTAAAACAGCTATTTTGAAGTCGTCAAGACCATCAGACAGATGAAATAAATGAATATGGGTGCTTTTATCACTGTTAATTATTTTAATTAATCCTCTTCTAAGCCCTGATGGCTTTCACCTATGATTAACTATACACCATACGCCTGGTCGTATGTGAGAAGTGACGGAGATGCTTTGAGGTTGAAATAGCACAGATGTTTAGAGGAAGACATAAAAAAGATTAGCTCAAGCTGGTTTTGTGAATCTGTGACACTCAGTATGGGAGCTAAAAGCCACAATATATTAAGTGTCAACGGAGGAAAAAGGAATGAATATGTATTTATAGATATGCACGCTAAGCTAACCTGACTTACATTATGATGTCTAAAGATGATACAAGATTTGAAGGCTAAAGAAAATATTTATTCATTGGTAATTGGAGCTTCCCAAGAAGTAGTTGTAATATTACAGTTTCATTGTGTATTCTATTAGAAATAGCATATAAAGTCAAAGTCGTGAAATTAGACTTTCAGTTTAACCTTTTGTTTCTGCTAAGGCTAAAAAACCTCATCTGTCTCTTAAAGTTTCCATTTCCTACTGTCGTGTGTGGTTTTACATAAAAACATATAATCGGGATGCCCATGGATTATTGGATGGTATTTGGCTTCTAAAAATGAAACGCCAAAGACTGGCTTACTTTGCCCATTGATGTGAGGTGGTGTTCCGTTGATGGTGCTCGTTATGAAACCTGTTGCTTTATGCTGGATCTTGCATACATACTGTTCTTGGTTCAATACTGCGGGCATTTATAAATAAAGTGCTTACATTTAGCATCTTTCTTTGAAAGTGTTACTCCAAGAACCATAACATTAAGCATATCACCCAACAGCTGGTTCAACTCATGCCCAGGCCTCTGCAATTCAGGATTTTATAATAAACTTACCTTCGCCCACATCAAAGATGGCGCCAACATGCATGCAACGTCACATCATAGATGCGCAAGCAACGTTTTGGGGTCAGAGGTCAGAGACAGCCAATTACAGCCTAAAGAGGGTTATTTAAAGCCCAATTTTTTGTCAGTGCCCTGTCATGGTTTACACTAGCTTGTTATCCGAGAGAGTGTTTCTGATCGTGTTTTTTCTAGTGTTTGACTTTGGCTTTGTTTCGACTTCCCTGATTTCTGGTATCCTTGACTTCTGGCTTTCCTTATCATTGTGTCTCATTCTGTGTCCCTGACCTCAGCAAGTATTTTGACTATTCTCCGGTATGTTAAGTACGGCCATTCTAAGGTCCGGTTAGACGTTATCCTTAGTCCTAGGTGTGATACTGTTCTGCGTGCTGGATCAACTATAATCCGGACAGGTATGACCTGAATTTAAAAAATCTGCCCTTAGGAGAAAGGGGAGACCAGCAGTAGATCCCCCTGTAGGATATTTCAGGCACCATCTCATCTCATCTCTTATTTACCTAGGGAATGGGATTATGGCTCTTTGAATGTTCCTTTAATATAAAAAAAAAAAGTATTGGAACCATTATCCCTTAAATAATATACTAATTGTAGCAGACATTAATAATAGCACATGTAATATGATTGATTGGTGACGGGTTTTTTTTTTTAACCTCAGTATAATTTAGTTTTGCTCTCAAAAGTATGGAAAATCTGCGATTAATACGAAAAGTTTAGTAAACCCTACTGCTAAACAGCAGGACAGAGGAAGGATGTGGCAGTAACAGTCAGTTATTAGAAACTCTGTTTAGTTCTCTTTATTAGCTACAGATTGAACATTTTGGAGCCAGCATTTTTTATAGTTTCCATATCGTTTAGAATACATTTATCAGGTATTCAAAAAGAGAATGTTAATATTAAACTACTGTATAATTTATTTCTGCTGGTTTCTATTTTTGCCAATATAGCATGAAATTGAAACGCTAGATCGTGGTGACAGTATATCCCAGGTAAGATCTCACCTAGAGTATTGTGTTCAGTTCTATAGAGCAGATGCCAGAAGGACATAAAGAGGTAGTGATAGTACGTTATAGATCCCTGGTAAGATCTCACCTAGAGTATTGTGTTCAGTTCTATAGAGCAGATCCCAGGAGGATATAGAGAGGTAGTGATAGTACTTTATAAATCCCTGGTAAGATCTCACCTAGAGTATTGTGTTCCGTTCTATAGAGCAGATCCCAGGGGACATAGAGAGGTAGTGATAGAACTTTATAGATCCCTGGTAAGATCTCACCTAGAGTATTGTGTTCAGTTCTATAGAGCAGATCCCAGGAGGATATAGAGAGGTACTGATAGTACTTTATAGATCCCTGGTAAGATCTCACCTAGAGCATTGTGTTCAGTTCCATAGAGCAGATCCCAGAAGGAAATAAATAGGTAGTGGTAGAACTTTACAGAGTCCTGGTAATATCTATTATTATTTATTATGTTTTATAACTCTTGTTATTAATATTGTAATTTTTTTAATAGCAGAGTGAGCATTGATGACATGGTCCAATGAAATGATGAAAAGGTTTGAATTGCTGGCAGTGATTCCTGCTGTATCTGATTATAGGCACTTGCTTGTTAATATCAGGCTGCTGCAATGAGAGTTGGCCTATAAAATATCATAATACCAATTAGATCCATGCAGGTCCACACATAGATATACCCAGAGGTGTAACTAAAAACCTCCAGGCCCCACCATGTGTCTCCTTCCCCCAAGTACCTCTATGTGTATCCTACCCCCTCCCCCCCGCCCCCCACAGCCTCTCCTTGTGTCTCATTGCCTCCAGCCCCTCCATGTGTCTCATTGCCCCCAGCCCCTCCATGTGTCTCATTTCCTCCCACAATCCCTCCATATGGCTCTTTCCCCCCACAGCCCCTCCATGTATCTCATTTCCTCCTCCCAGCCCCTCCACATCTTATTCTGCCTCCCCATGTGTCTCTCACACCCCTCCATGTGATGTGTCCCATTCCCTCCCCTCCCCTCAACCTTTCCATGTGTCTCATTCTCACCCCCAAACCTCTCCATGTAACTCTCCCCAATCCTCTTCCCGTACCTGCTCATCTCCGTGCTTTTCACAGTGAGAGCACGCCAGCGTCCATAGGAAAGCATTGTAAATGCTTTCCTATGCGACCGGCTGAATGCGCGCGCGGCTCTTGCCGCGCGTGCGCATTCAGCCGACGGGGAGGAGAGAAGGAGGATCGTAGGAGGAGAGCTCCCCGCCCAGCGCTGGAAAAAGGTAAGTTTTAACCCCTTTCCCCCTTCCAGAGCCGGGCGGGAGGGGGTCCCTGAGGGTGGGGGCACCCTCAGGGCACTATAGTGCCAGGAAAACGAGTATGTTTTCCTGGCACTATAGTGGTCCTTTAATGAACTGTTTAGTAAATAGAAACTTTTCAAATTTCAAAATGAGAATTCAAAGTGATTTTTTCAAATGGTCAAATAGATGTAAATAGATCAAATATAGTATTAGGAATAAAAATATGTATTCCTAACATTAATAACACTATAGTGCCCTCTGGTCCCCCATCCCTCATGGCACACCCTTCCCAAAGCAGCTCAATGAGAAGTATTTGCAAGGCAGGTGCTCCGGGCAATTGCTGCCTCTTGAGTTTCGCCCCACTGAGCTAACCAAACCAGGAAGTAACCGGACCTGTTATCTGCTTGACAGCCAGGGGCTGTAGCTAGGTTAATTTGTTGATTGATTTTGAAATCTTTTCATAAAATAAAAGGACACATTCTGTAGACATAAAACACTTCAGCAAGCTAAAGTACTTTAGGGGTCCGAACTGTCCCTTTAAAGCACATTAAAACATTTTTGCCAAATGTATTCCAGTTCAGCTTCCTTGACACCCTGTGCTATATACCCTGTGACAGGTATATAGCAAGCCCAAGGCTTAGCCAAATGTGTTCTACAGCTCACAAAGCAGAGGCTGAATTTATGCGATAATTTAGCAAGTTTGGAATATTAGAATATCCTTAATATTGAATATGCAGAGATCCCGCAGGTAGGAAAATACATTATCAGCCCCAGGTACTGTTGATTGCTAAAGATTTTCTCAATTTACTCAGATTTTTCCTTTTTTCCTTTGCCAAGGTGTAATGGGTTTGGACTATTTAAGTTAAACACATAAAACACATTTTTGCGAATAGCATGCCTTCCAAGAGTCCTGATTTTCATTGTTTTCGTTTAAAATGAAGTCTCTTTGGAAAGATTACACCTTTATAGGTCCTGGACAATGTCAATGTCCAAACGTATTTATTTTCAGTGAAATGCTTTTCTTTCGACACGCGTAAGTTTGACTTATAAAAAGAATTATTTTTGAACACTTAATGGATTAATGCTAGAGGGTTCGAGTAGAGAACTCCACTGCCCTCTAGTGGTCCTCCATTTTTCTTCCGAAATAGCCTTCCGATTAAAAAAATAAAATCTGTACTTTGTGTAAGTGACATTGTGGCAGAGAAAGTTTTTGATAAAGAGGCACAAATATTCACATGAAAGTTAAGCATTTTGTGCAAGATAGCTATACTAGTACTGTCGAAGAACTTAGAATTAATCTGTCATATATAATGTACCTTCAGTAAGCTGGAGCATTGCTTATTTATTCGAATAAATCAGTTATTTTAGTCTCTTTTAAATGTGGTCTTCAATTCACTACAGTTAGCTGTTTAGTGAATATTAATAAAAAATAATAAATCTAGCAAGGTGCACAAACTGCTCATTATTATTAGCATTTTTATGTAACACTAACATACTACAGAGTGCTTCACAAATACCAAAGGAGGATATTTGACAAGTAATTAACATATAGAATGTTAACAGAGACACTTACAATCTATGGGGGTTTGAGGCAGATAAAATAAAGGTAAGTAATTCTGCAAACGATTTAATCTGGGGGGCGTATAAGGTTTGTCGTAGGCAGAGCTGGTTTCGTTATGACCAGCGATTTTGGCAAGTGAGGGCAGTTTACTCCAGTATGGATTTTGGTGTCCAGGATGGCGACCTACGATTTCAGCTCATGACTGCGGATTTAAGCATGAGTGTCCCACTGCGGAGGCTCTCAACCTGCTGTGCAGTGTTTAAGGAGAAACAAGCAGTTGTCAAAGTCAGGAGGCAAGCTAAAGGAGAGGACGCCGGTGAACGTGGATGGGTCTTCGGTCTGGTTCCATATCCCTTTTGTTGCCTCGTAAGTCAGTTAATGATAGGGCTTATTTTCCAGGATCTCTCTAGTGTTCTAGTCTGCTGTTTCTTAATTTGCGTGTGTTCCAATTGGACCGGGACCACTGATTCAACATTTATCGTATTAATCAGGGAGTTTGGTGAATAATAGGACTCCTATCATGGGGTGGAAGATAGAAACTAAGGAGCGTGTGGTGTCACATATTTTGCAGAGTTGGTGATAGTTTGCGGGTTCCAACGTAGGCCTATTACTGCAGATTTGCGGTTCAAGCTCATGTTGGTACTGCCGGAAGTGTCCTTTTTGGAATATGAGATGCTGCTTTTTCAGATTTCTTCTTATAGGTGATCTGGTAGTTCTCTTGTCATTGTTTACAGTTCCTCTTCTTCTGTCAGATAAGTTGTTGGGGGAATAATAGGCTTGAGATTGTGGTTAGGAGATCTAAAATGGATCAATGGGGTTTGGGTATATCCTTGGTGATTTGTGCAACAGAGGGCAATTTTGACCCATCTCATTTGTAAAAGCATATGTCTAAATTTGGTCTTCAGCATCGTTGGTCTTCTCAGTTTTGACTAGGTATGTGCATGGGCAAAAAATTTGGTTTGGTTCAGCACTTTTGAAATTCGGGACTTCAGCAATTCGGGACTTCGGCAATTCAGTTTAGTTCAGCACTTCAGCAATTCGGGACTTCAGCAATTCCCTAACCCTACCCCTGACCTTACAGCTACCCCTACTCCTAACCCTAACTCTAACCCTAGGATTAGGGGTAGGGTTAGAGGAAGGTTGGGGTAAGTGTTAGGGGTAGGGTTAGGGGTAGGGTTAGCATTAGAGGAAGGTTGGGGTAAGGGTTAGGGCTTGGTTTAGGAGTAGGGTTAGATTCCTGTCATCATTCCCCTAATTTTCCCTCCCTCTCCTGTTTTGCCACTTTTCATAAATCCGAAGCACTTCGGAAATTCAGTTCGCACTTCGGAAATTCGGCTCTTCAGTGTCTTCAATGTCAATTCGGACATTCGGACCGAAACTAAATGCACATGTCTAGTTTTGACCCATTATCAATTTACTAAAATATTTTGGTCCAGTTTTGAGGTACTGGGGCTTGAGTCATTGCAATATTTGGCTTATTCCTGTCGCACTGGAAAAGCGACACAGGCTAGGATTCTCAGAAATTGACTGTGTTGGTTGTGGTTTCAACTGTATGTCTGGCCACATTGTTTGTAATTGTCTGTTTTGTTTTTATAGGCTCCCCTCCTTATTACGTTTGGATTTTAGGATATTCCTATATATACTGGACTGCTCGGCAGACTGAGGACCAGACATATGGACAGAACCTCAGTTTACTGTTTGAATTAGGGAGGATTCGTTGGAGAGGGATTATGGGTATGTGTTGAGATCAAAAGTACCCTGAATGTGTTTCTCTTAGTTGTTGATTCTGGGCTTGTTGTGTTAGTTTTTAATTTAGGGGGTAATAAACTTGGCAAAATCAGGACCATTGATCTGATTCACTCTATTTCCACAATCTGGCTAGATGTATAGCATAGTATACTCTCGAGCGGACTTGTAAAAAAATTGAATATGACAATTTCTCATTTTATTCAACATTTTGGGGGGAGGGGGTCATTAGCCATTGAAAATTGGAAGGAGATAATGCTAATGTTTTACGAAGCGACGGGCTTCTTTTTCACCCCATAGGGTTGGACATCTTTAACATGAGGTTGCAGTTAGGTTTTAGGTGGTCGCTGCCTGCTTGTTGCGGCAGATATCCTGGCCAGAATAAAAGGACAAGTTGAAGTTTGTTGCCAATTACAGTCTGCTGAAGGACGATGGTGAATGGCAGGCTGCGCAGGACTCATGTTTTATGGTTGGGTTATCTGTCTGCTTGGTATTCACCCAAATGGTCGACAGTTGGTAATGTTTGCTAGCCTGTAAATGTATTCATAAATAAAGCTGTGGCCGCTGTCCTATCCACTGATTATGAGTTAGACTTTTATTTAAGGGGCAACGAGTTACGTAATTTGGATCATGGGTGGGTCAGCAGTCATCTATATTCGTGTGCGAGTGGTATTGTGTGTAAGAATGCATATATAGGTTGGTGGGGGGCCCGGCCACTGGGTTTGTAAGGGGTCCCAAGTGTTCTGATGGCATCCCCAAATATATATCATTATATAACATAGACAGACAGATAGACAGACAGACAGATAGATAGATAGATAGATAGATTAATAGATATTTAAGATTCTAGCGGTATTAACCCATTGTAGTGTAACTGTATACTTTAGAATTAGTCTTTACTGTCCTTTGAGGACAAGGCTGTGGGATCTGCTATTGGAAACATTTTAGGAAATGACTAGACATAGAGTAAAATAAAACATTGTACAAGTTCACAGTGATTTTGATTATTTACTCATCGTTTCCAGACATCTGCTACCTACATGTATTGTACTCACCAGACAAAGATAACAAATAGAACCAAGATTACAGCCTTTAGGATTAGGCTTTATTAAAAGGATTTTACTTTCATATGTATACGTTTTACCTAATTATAAATTATCCACCTTAATAAGCAGAAGCCATTAGTCCAGAGTGGGGATAGAGACAGCACGTCTTCCAATAAGTAGTTAAATTCTTTAAAGGGACACTCCATTGCCCAAATATAGAAATAGACAAAAATCAGTATTTAGTAGATATATAACCCATTAAAACATTCATGTATTTTTTTTTTCCATTGGTTGTATATTTAAAACAAGCTTGTAAAAGCTGCGGTTCTCTTGTCTACAGCCTTTGCAAGCCTTCCCATTCTAGCGCCGACTTTCTGTGATACAGGGGTGTGTTTGTATGTAATGTTTGCATTTGCGTGCAAGGGTGTGTTTGTATGTAATGTTTGCATTTGCGTGCAAGGGTGTGTTTGTATGTTATGTTTGCATTTGCGTGCAGGGGTGTGCTTGGATGTAGTGTTAGCTTTTAAATGCGGATTTAAAAGTAGTATTAGTGTTTGAGTGAAGGGTGTATTTGAGTGTTTGTATATACATTTTAAATTTGAATACAGGGGTTTTTGAATGTAATGTTTGTGTTTGCAGGATTGTGTTTGCATGTTATGTTGGTGTTTGATTGCTGGGATGTATGCACATATACGTATTTGATTGCTGTATGTATGCCATGTACATACATACACAAACAAATTAACACACAGACACACATATAAAAACATTGACACATACACACACATTTAGATACACACAGACACCGCTACACACTTTAACACATACACAGACCTTGACACACAGATACACACACACACGCACTCAGATACACACAGTGACACATACACAAACCTTGACACACAGATACTCTTTTTGACATACTTTTTTGACAGACACACATACAAACACATATACACTCTCACTGACAAGCACACGTACATTCGCACTGACAAACACATACACACTCACACACTGACAAGCACACATACACATTCATGGACAAAAACACATAAACTCAGTAACAAACACACACTGACAAGCGCACATACACCTTTACTGACAAACACACATACAAACTCCTTAACAGACACATACAATTTATTTATTTTTTTAAATTTCACTCAACCCATGTTGCTTTTCCTCATTCTTTGCAACTTCATCACCCACCCCATAATGCATCAGTCGCTCATCTGCACTTGCTCATTTACACAGAAATGCCTTAGGTGTACATACACTCTTAGGCATTCTTGCAGGAGTCTAAAAAATAATTTTGATTTTTTTTGCATATAATATTCCTTCATAGGTTTTATGATCGTTTTGTATTTTCGTGTCACTGTTTACTTGAAATTTACTCTCCTATACTCGGGGAATAAAGGATCACATATCTCATATACTGGTGGAATAATATTCCATTAACTATCATTTAACGTGCTTGTTCCATCACTCGCCAAAACTCTATATAACTACAGGCTAATATGCATGACTGCTGACCCATATTCCATCCCCACCGTTGCCCCCAAATAATACACTGGACACATTTTAGTGGATAAGGGCAACGGCCACAGCTTTATTAAACAGTAAACTTAATTGTTAATTCCTGCCAGCTGTTGGGTGAGGACCCAACAGGCAGTTCACCTCCTTTGTTGTCCATGAGCCCAACACAGCCGTCGCTAGCCATCAGCCTTGCGCCGACTGTCGTCTCCCCAATGTGACCTTGCGTCATAGTCCTTTCCTTTTCGATTCCGCTGTCCAGGGAAAACCGCCAGCTGTGACAATGAGAAAAACAACACGAAAACCACCAACACCACAAACAACAAAACCAGGGAGGGATGGTGGGAAATTCAACCAGGGTAATGACAATCTCCTTCTGACTGGTAAGTCTCCTCCCCTGCTACCCCTTTATAAATCCTTCCATCTTTGCAACATTGTTGCTACCATTGTACCATCCCACTATCCTGGGCAGCAGTCATGCTCCCCCTTCCCTATTCTGTCCAGGGGGACACTTTAGTTTCAGTCATTACAAACAATCCGTTTATTCCTGTTTTTACCGTAAGTTTGCAGCATGGAGATTTCCGTAATAAATTCTCCTACGGGGGGAAAAAAAAAAATCCACAGCAAACGTTAATGTCACAGTTTTCTTATCTCCACAATAAATGTCCATGGCAGGTTATCATATGTACAATAGGCTGAGCTCCCAGCTCTGATGATTATTTTGTCTCCTATATTGTAAACTGTTCATGTCTAAACCCATGTGTAACCAATTAGAACAGTCTCATCTGCGCAGAACGCTGGTAGAAAGAGAGTTTATTGAAAATCAACTTCAAATTTAAATTAAAAGACCGCGGTGTAACCTTATATACGTTCTTGCAATAGCTGCACTGATTGTGTTCCTTCAAAATCCTTTTCCCTGTGTCTCTGAGAATTTGCCATTCATTTTATGGGGTGTCCTGTTGGAATCTAATCCATCAATTGTTATTTTTATCCCATTTGTAAGAACATTTACCAAGTGGTATAGACCCCCTGGTATGAGCAAAGACTTGGTTAGATCCTCTTATAAAATTATCTAATATGAGAATAACAATGCCGTCATGCCTCTTAATTATTTATTGCCTCTCACAGCCATCTTAAACAATTTTATAAGAATACAGCGTGACATCTATTTCTAGGTGACATTTTTACTAGAGTACAAAGAATATATGATAGTGACATGTAATCTGGTGTTCTGGTAAGTACATGGGACCATTTTATGTGTTATTAAGTCAGCTTACCCTAGCCCGTAGAGTTGACGTTTGTTTTCCCATTGAGCTTGTGGTTGTAATATTTTACACAGCAGCTCCAAGCACTGTAAAACGATGTTTAAACACTGTGGGCCATTTCGGGGCCACCATTAGAAATCACGGGGCCTAGCACAACTTTATTAGAATCTCTGCTCTTCACCGCTTTGTGTTCTTCCCTGTACAACACTCAGGCTTCTGTAAGTTACCTTTCACAGTGAACAAAAGTAGTTTCATTCATGTAAAAATTAACTTCTTTTATCAATGAAATATTGGATGCAATTACCCAACACCCACTGCATTGCACAATCATTAAAAATAAAGAGAGGACCAACAATAACTGAACATTTGAGACACTTCTTGCAGACCGTCGCAGTTTTTCATATTTTATTTATTTTTTTTTATTTTTTTTTAAATTCTTTATTTTTTCATCTTGACAAAAGTAGCCAGGAAACATTAACATTACGGCTTATGCAAAAGCCCGATAAGTATCAAACAAGTTCAATTGTAGTTATACAGTTGCTAATGCGTTGCTAAAACAGTGATTGTAATAACGCTATGCTGATTTGGCTACCTGCCAAGGGATTTTTTTTTTTTTTTTTTTGTAAAACTTTGATTCTGCTCAATAGACACAGCAGGAGTACATAAACTTTTGGGCTTACGCAGAAGCCAACTTGGAAATTAATTTTGAAAACATACCGTAAGTTAGCCGATACAACATTGGCCCTTTCCTTGAAATAAGGAAACGTTAGTACCTGTTGTCTACAGAGGGCTATATGTTGTCATACCCAACCCCCGTTTTGATGGGTTAAATTCTTTAAGTTCTCTTTCGGGGAATTTAATTTTCACCATAAACAAAACAGGTGTATATACACTCTTGGGCTCACTGGGATGCCAAAAGGAATTACATAGCTTGTAAAGAAAAGGAACGCAACCCAAACCTTGCATGCTCTTTTTGCTAGAGACCCTTAGGGCCCCCAGTCTATTAGGTTAAGTTACGTTTTAACCAATGGCAGGCCGGAATCTAGTTCAAGTAGCCTTTATATACGCTTATCTTTCTAGTTCCTAAGCTACATTATTCCTCCGACCGTATGATCCTGCTTGAATAGAGAAACTAAAAACAAAGAGATAGGAAGAGTGAGAGAAGAAAAGATAAAAGTTGGGATTGGAAAAACCAGAGAGATATAAGAAAAAAAAGAGGGGTGAAGGGAGGATGGGGGAGGGGCAGCGCAGCTACGGCGTTGACAGACGTGTCACCTTCCGTAAGGATGTGTAGATCGTGGGATCATTCCCATATGTGTGAGGCTCTTAATACCCATTCGAGCCCATTATGCTATTGTCCCATGGTTCCCACGTTTTTTGGAAAGTCGTGATGTTCCCTCTCACTCTTGCAGTTAGATCGTCCATAATTCTACACTCTTTGATTCTGGAGATAACCCCTGTGAATTCTGGGCCATCAGGTGTGAGCCACGCTGTCGCAATCGCTCGGCGTGCACACAAAGTAATCTTATGTACTAGTTTCTGTTCCCTCTTAGTCCACCCGTCCACTGATCTATTTAACAAGTAAATCCACGGATCCAGTTTTAGGGGTCGGTCGAAAGTCTGTCTTACCAAATCCTCCACGGATCTCCAAAAACCCCGTAATTTCGGGCATTCCCACCACATGTGGATGTATGATCCTCGGACTCCGCATCCCCTCCAGCAATCGTCAGTCTCCAGTTTGTGCATTCTGTGTAATTTGATTGGGGTAGTATACCACCTAAACATAGTTTTCCAAGCCTGCTCCTGGAGGGTGACACATATTGAGACTTTAGCATTCGCCTCCCATATCTCCTGCCACTCTACCCCCTCTAGAGCCTCCCCGAGATCGGCCTCCCATTGGTCCGTATAGGACAATCTTCCCCATTCTCTGTTTTCTTCACTAAGGTGTGCATATAGTAGCGTGATCATCCCCTTGGGGGCAACCCCATCTGAACATAATTTCTCATAAAAGGTGGGTTTCCCAAGGGCAGCTGTTTTAATGTGTTGTTTTTTCGCGAAATCCCGAATTTGAACATACCTGAAAAAGTCCGCGGGCGTTAGATGGTTACCCGATTGTAAATCTGCAAATCGTATAAACTCCCCGTTTTGATATAGCTGATGTAGCCGTTGAAGTCCCGTTCTTTCTATATTGCGAAAATCTCTGGGGGCCATGCCGGGAGGGAATTCTCTATTTCGAAGGATCGGGGTCAAGGGGGAGGGGGAGGACGCCAGCCCATATTTGGTGTTACATGTGTCCCAAATTCGAATCGAGTTTAGGATTGCCGGGCATGTGACCCTTATCATCGGTCTGTGTGCTTTAGGAACCCAGATCGTAAACTGTGGAACATCAACGCCCACCATCATAGACTCAATTTCTACCCACCTTCTCTCATCTGGGGTGGAGTGCCACATGGCTATCTGCGTCAATTGGGCCGCTAGATAGTAGAAGTAAAGATTCGGGAGGCCCAGGCCCCCCCTATCTTTTCGTCTGTATAAGATCTGTTTGGAGATTCTATGTCTCTTATTCTGCCAAATAAAGTCTCCTATAGATCTTTGCAGGGGAATCAGTTGCGTCTTTGTGACCCGGATGGGTAGTGCCTGAAAGAGGAATAATATACGTGGAAGGATATTCATCTTTACGGAATTAATCCTGCCTATCCAGGAAATAGGTTTATCTGTCCACTTGTCGAGGTCTCTCGTCAGCTCCCTGAGCATCGGGGCGTAGTTAGCAGGATATAGACGTCCGGGGTCCGCTGTCAGATGAATCCCTAAGTACTTCAGAGAATCCAGTTCCATTCGTATTTGGTAGGTCTCCTGCAATCTAGCAGTGTCATCTTGTGTTAGACAGATCGGGAGGGCGCTGGACTTCTGAATGTTCGCTTTATAGCCTGATACCATACCGAATTCCGTTATCACATCCTTTATTGCCGCCATTGAATCATGAGGGGTTGTGATGGTCAAAAGGACATCGTCTGCATAGGCCGACACCTTAAACTCTTTGTCTCCCACTCGAACACCTGAAATGTTCGGATGCCGGCGTATCGCTTGAAGTAAGGGCTCGAGCGCTAAAACAAAAAGAAGGGGAGATAGTGGGCAACCCTGTCTTGTTCCGTTGTACAATTTGAAAGGATGTAGCGGAGCTCCCGATATCTGCACCTGTGCCCGTACGTTGTGGTACATTGCTCTTGTGATCGTTAGGAATTCGTCCGGAAAGCCCAAACTCTTTAAAACTGGAAATAGAAATTGCCACCTGACCCTATCGAAGGCTTTCTCTGCATCTATGGATACCACTAACGTAGGGGTCTCCGAGGCCACTTGTTTCCAAATCAAGTCGATGTTCCTTCTAGTGTTTTCGAACAATTGCCGACCTTGGATAAAACCTACCTGGTCTGCGTGAATTATAGAGTGTAATAGCGGATTCAATCTATCTGCTTGAATTTTCGCTAAGATCTTCATATCGTGATTAATCAGTGAGATGGGCCTGTAGTTCTCGGGGTAAAGTGGATCCTTTCCAGGTTTGGGCAACAGTACTATGGTTGCCAGTGACATACCTTGGTCTAGTTGACCGCCTCGCCGCAGATTGTCAAAAAGACGGACCAATTGAGGTGTGAGTTCTTCTCTGAATATTTTATAGTATGAACCATCAAATCCATCTGGTCCTGGTGCTTTGTTGCCTTTCAGGCTCGATATAGCTTTATCTATTTCCTCTTCTGAGATAGGTGCCGCTAAAGTGTTTGCTGCCTCCTCACTCAATTTTGTCATCCCTAATCTGTCCAGATATTGCCTTATGTACTCCTCCTCGTGTTCCCCGAGGGGACTCCCATCTGGGGTGTGATTATACAGCCGTTTATAAAAGTCTTCGAATATCTTTGCTATCTCAGCTGGACTTGATCTTGTCGTGCCGTCCGGGTGTTT
Source organism: Pelobates cultripes (assembly GCA_933207985.1). NCBI lineage: Eukaryota > Metazoa > Chordata > Amphibia > Anura > Pelobatidae > Pelobates > Pelobates cultripes. The sequence continues at coordinate 18,306,231 of OW240916.1, forward strand.
AAGTGCAGTTATGTGGGACCTCTCCTGCCTCGGCCGAAGTGTCCTGGCCAGAAGAGTGTCCATCTTGTTTGCCTTTTCGAAAAAGGTCCGTTTTGACCAGGTCATAGATCTAGCCGTATCGTCCAATAGTAAAGTTCGGGTTTCACGTCTGATTGCTTCCAGTTGCCTGAGAGTGCCCTCTGTTGGCGCAGTTTGGTGTTTTTGTTCTAGGGATCTCAGTTGTCCCAGTAAAGTTTCCAGTTTCTGGTGCTTCATTTTCTTTCTCCTGGTGGCCAGTTTAATTAGGGTCCCCCTAATGACCGCTTTGTGGGCCTCCCAGATCGTGCTCGTGTTCACATCGGGAGTGGTGTTGATCTCAAAGTAATCAGCAATTCCTTTCTTAGTTTGTTCCAGGATCATCGGGTCACGAAGCAGGGACGTGTTCAATTTCCATGTCCATGGTGAGGCAACGCATAGGTTGCCCAAGGTGATGGAGATATCCGCGTGATCTGACCAAGATATATTACCCACCTGCGACCCTACCGTTCGGGACATTCCCGCAGCATTAGTCAAGAATAGATCTATCCTAGAATATGTTCCGTGGGGAGCTGAATAAAAAGAGTAGTCCTTATCTCCCGGGTGGTGAGCTCGCCATATATCTACCAGTCCGGAATCGGCCATGAAGTCTTTAAGTAGCCGATCCTGGCCGCCCCTACCCTGTGATCTAGGAGTACCCCTCCGTGAGCTCCTGTCTGCCGCTGGGCACGGGACCGCATTAAAATCGCCGCCTAAGAATATCATTCCGTGGGTTAGCCCCGATATTTTCTCTCGTAGCCCTCCCCAAAACTTTGGGTCCGGCTGATTTGGTGCGTATATGTTGATCAGGTGAATAGAATGCGAGTGTAAGATGCCCGAAACAACCACAAAACGACCGTCCGGGTCCGCTTCGTGATGTGTCTCACGGAAGGGGCAACTGCCTCTAGTAAGTATTGCTACCTCATTACGTTTGCAGTGGGACCTAGCCTCGTATGAACCGGCATATGTGTGGTCCCTCAACCTAAACTTGGCCTGTTTAGGTAGGTGGGTTTCCTGAACAAAAGCAATGTCCGCTTTCATTCTCTTTAATTCTTTGAACAGGAGTCGACGCTTCTTTGGAGAGTTAAGGCCCTTTGTATTCAGGGAAATTATCTTAATCTCCATCAGGCGAAGCTGTTATGGTGCTATATTTGTTTCTCCTGACCTTAGACACATCCTGTTCCTTGGTAGGACTCTGAAAGAGAACCGCTGCTAGCCCCCCGTATCCACCACCCCTCAGAATAAAGGTAAAGAGTAGGAAAGGAAAAGTAGAAAGTAAATAAAGTAAAAAATAAGTACAACATCTGGACTCAGTCCGATGAACTGAGGATCTGGTCTTACCATTTGCCAGATTATTGTGGGGGACAACATCCCTCATTCCCGCCACGATCAACGTTGGGAGGGAAATTGGGACCCTGAGCTCCTCCGTATAGGCGCCACATATGTTTTGCTTAGACCTCAATGTTACCCGCTAAGGAAGCTGCAGAACCGAGCCTATGTGGGGCCTCTTCCCGCCTCACAGTAGTTCTAATGCTGTCCGGGGAACCTTAACAAAAACTCCGCCCTGCCTGGGCCCCGTAAAGATTGAGACTGTCTGGGCTCGGAGCCCTATGCTACCGGGGTCGCCACCCCTCGTTCATTCCCCTCCTCCCCACTGCCATGCCATTGAAACAAAGGAAACACTGTACTCTAATGAAACCATTTACAGATAACTTTGTAATAATCGTGTGGCGGGCTAGTAGATTCAGCGTGGACGATATGGATCAGAGAACACATTGGGGCCTTGTTTTCTGTATTTCCTTTTTATAAATTTTAAGGTAAAAAAATTTTCTCTTTTTTTTTTTTTTCCCCTTTCTTTTTCCTTTTCCTCCTTTTTTAATTTTTATATTTTTACCTTTTTTTTTTTTTCCTTTTTCCCCTTCTCTTCTGTCCCCTTATTTCTTTTTCTTTCCCTTTCCCTGTTTTCCTTCTCTTTTTCTGGTTCCCATTCTTGTGTTTGGCAACCTCCCATCTCCACGCCCCCCCCCCATCACCATCCCGCCCCCGTGCCCGTATAGAGCCAATCTTCACGTTCAACAAATTGAGTATAGCCCCCGTAGTTGGTTGGGTGTTATGGATCGGGGGATTATACTGAAATAATCATAGCTATTTCCATCGTGACGCCATGAACCGTGGCTATCATCCTAAATCCAAGGGGCTAAGAGGGTCGCCCAGTTAATCATAGTGTTTGCACATGCCGTGATGTGACGGGGGCCACAACCCTAGATCCCGCCCGCCAGGAACCCGTTGGAGAAAGGCTACCTGCCTTTTCCTTTTAACTCTGTGCCACTGAGGTCACCCCCCGAGCCTCCCCGTCCCCCCTCCCCGTGAACCCTTCAGGGATGCTATGTCGTGTGCAGCAGTCAATCAGACTATATTGGTGCAGGCAATCCAACTCAGTGCGTTCATTACAGGTCGTTTATCGTATTGAGTTCTTCCTGCCTCCAACGTCTCGGTACCCACCCCCTCCCTCCGATACCCCACTCCAAATATCTCATCAGGGACCACCCGCCTCCGACCATCTGCTATTCCTGATCTTCTAATGTCATTCATAGGCTATATCCTGGGGGAGTATACATGCGAATACGTTAGCATGCAACACAGTTCAATTGTCCACTTCTAGAACCATATGGCACATACATACATTGGGAAAACATAACATAGAACTCTATTATGCGCTAATACCACGTCGTACACTCCTTGCCAGATACACCCAACTGCCCTACTGTCAGAGTTATTGTCCACCCGTCCGGATAGTCGCCCCCCATGGCCGGCCTCCTACGAGACGGTCATCGGACCTGCCAGAGGGAGCAAGCAGCCGCACAGGAAGACAACCTATTGTGCCCAAAGAGCCATCAGTAGTACACTCCCGGCCTGTATCTCCCTATCTGTATGCCCAGGAAAACCGCATGGTACGGAAATGTCGAGGGGCTTGTCACCAGCTTGAAGGATGCTAATAAAGGGGGTTTAACTAGCTAGGGCATATAATGTAGGGATCTGCCGACACCTTTATTCTGGGAAGGCCTATTGATGTAGCAATTGCAGGACTGACCAGTCCCGCAAAAAGCCACATGGAGAGTTCGTGTTGACAGATACCATGCACCCACTTTGGTATTTCTCGTGTAATCATGTCTAGAGAGTATTGAACCACGTTCGATCCTACCTCCCTTCCCTCACACTCTCTTCCTGTTTTTTCCCTTTTTTCTTTCCTTTTTTCTCTTTTCTTTTCCTCCCTTCTCCTTCCCCCTTTCCCTTCCCTTCCCTTTCCTCCCCTTTCCCTTTATCAAACAATTTTTCTTTTGATACCATTTAAATTTGAGCAGGGGAGAGAAAAATAAAAAAGAAAACAGAACAAAAGGGAGGAGGGGGCCCCCTGCGCCCTCCATTTAACTCTGTTCAGTTCCAGTGTTCACAACAGTGGGACGTTTGTATAATACACAAAAAAAAAAAAAAAAAATATCCTGGGGCGACTAAGACCCCTAGTTAGTCCCTCTCTGTTGACCTCGCCCAAAAGCAGGAGGTAAAGGGTGTCCATGTCCCAATTCCAAGGACCGTTGCAGTGGTGCCGTAAGGTAGCCGGGGACCCTCCAAGTCTACCCCTCCGTCCATGAGGGAGGGAGATCAGCGTTCAGAAGTGCCACAATGGCCCCAACGGAGGGCCAGGAGGTCGTCAGGTATCCCTGCTAAGGGCGGGGATGGGCAAAAAACAGGGGGGGACATCGAGACAAAAAAAAAGGGGGGAAACCAGGGACTGACCCGCCACCCCCTCGTTCCCACCCAAACAATGTGATAATGTGCTTCTGGTATAGCAGGTGTAATTGGGCACCGTCAAAACCACTGAGCGACATAGGGATCCCCGGGCTGGCCAGGAGTAGGGCAAATGGCAAACCTGGTGGCCTTCCCCAAGCGCTTCACGTGCAACTGAGGCCCTGCACCCGTATCCCCCACCCAACAAAACAGAAAAAAGGCCCGATCAACAAAAAATAGAGGAGGACTAGGCTGAAGCGACAGTCAGAACGAAACACTATAAATACGATACCGCTATCCGTTAGCGCTGGCTTCTGGGCCCTACTCCGCGCCGCTCCGTCTGAAGTTGTGGAAGCTCCGCCGGACACATCGTCAGGTCAGGTAGGTCTGGGGGAGGCTGGATTCCCAGGCCCTGGAACAAGCGCTTCGGATCTCCTCCTGGTGACAGGACGTGAGCTCTCCCCTCGCGAAACACCATTAATTTGAAGGGGAAGCCCCAGGCGTACTTCAGGCCTGCCCCTCGCAGAGCCCCGGTTATGGGCCGCCAGTCTCTCCTCCTCTGTAACGTCGAGGGAGCCAGGTCTTGGAAGAACGAGATTGTGGCTCCGGCGTGCCGGATCGGCCCATCACGGCTCTTCTTCATCAGGGCCTCTTTTGTGTTGTAATAGAGGAATTTTATTATAACGTCCCTCGGGGCGTTGGCTTCGGCCCTTTGCGTTTTCATCGCCCTGTGAGCTCTCTCCATATGCCACTGTTCCTCTGGGGTGTGTGGAAGTAGCGGCCTAAAAATTGACAATAAGAGCCCCTGTAGATCTTCGTCCGACCCTTCTGGCAAGCCTCTTACACGGAGATTATTTCTCCGAGAACGATTAGCCATGTCTTCTAGGGCTAGATCCATATCGACCATATGCGTCGTCATGCGGTTTACCCTATCGGCTACCTCGTTGTGGGCCTGAGTTGTCGCTTCCATGCGGTCTTCAAGTTTTGCCGTGCGCTCTCCCAAGGCACTTATGTCGGCCTGCAGCACAGCCGTCGATCTGGCTATTTCCCCAGCCAGGAACGATCTCACCTCCGCCAATTTTGCGAGGACAGTGCTTTGTTCCGCGGAAAGGGCCTCCTTGTCTGCGCCGGGCGACGCGTGTGGAGATACCCCGTCGCCATCTTGGCTGTCGGCCCGGCCATGCCGATGGGCCGTGAGCAGGTCAAGAACTGAGCCGCTGGACTCCGTGGTCCTTTTCGCCTGTTTCTTGGGGAGTCTCTTTTCCATATTGTAGAGGTCAGTGAGGGATAAATTTTCTTAAAAAAGGTCGCTTTTGTCAGCTTATGGCGCCGTTGGGACGGAGCTCTAAGGAAGCACGTCTGGTCTCATCGACAGTCAGACCACGCCCCCTCATATTTTATTTTTAACAAATTATCCCTATAATGCACTACATTGAAGTGGAAGCCTTATTACAAATCATGATTGGGCCACGTACACGCAGTGACAATGACTGCATCTTCACGTATTGTGAATCTTGCTTATGGGAGATTAGGACCCCCCAATGGGCCTGAAACATAATTAAGGGGATCTTCTCTTGGCACTGTAGTTTAGTCATGATTGTTTCTGTGTGTACTTGTTATCCTGGGCCTGGTGCTGAGTTTGTTCCCTCTCTAAGCAGATTAACATAGCGATGTGACGGCGGCAGGCCCTGTTTAGTCAAACTCGCCTTTTAAGGTTGAAAAAAAGACCAGAGACATGTTCTCAGTGTATGCCTTTTAAATGGATCTTCTCAATTTCTTCATAATCTTCTAAACCTCATCGCGTTTATTTACCAATTATTCTTATCACATGCAGTTGGCGGTACAAATCTATGTATGTATAGATGGGAAATGGACCTGAAGAAGCTCACAACTAACGGTGGTGTTCTTCAAACACAGAATGTTTCTTATACCATGCAAACTACTTAAAATGCTTATAAAAATATATAAATGTAACTTGCGAAGCTCACTAATAAACTAATATTTCTCCTATAGGCTGCTCCACTCCTTGTTCTTGCTCATTTTTTTAACAGTATCCATCCATTGCCTTATGTACCTTCGCCATTCCATAGCAGATCAAGAATATAGCCTGTACACTGTAAAGATTACGTTACATTTCAATACTGTTTACATTTTTCTATTATATTGTATTCAAGTTTTATTAAATTCTGATGTTATTTTCTGTACTTTTAGTATACAAAATCCTAGAACTGGGATTACAAACAAGGAAGCCAACGTCAGCCTACACTGTCGCTCTCTGATACTCACCAATAAATTATACGTAACGCCAATGTATTCCAAATGTACCTCTTAACTTGGTACCTGGACTTTGAGACTGAAATCCTGGCAGCATTTTACACTGGAAAAGACATATGATGGCTGGACGTACAAATTAAAGTCTCGTGTTTATAAACAGAATCAATCTGTAAGGTATGAAACTGTCCTTTAATAAACTTTCAAGAAATACACAGGCCCAACGTTCACTGACGGTTGCTGTCTTTTCATTATAAATGGATTTATGTAATTTGAAAAGGACTTTGAAGAGCATAAAGACAACTTAGAAATAGGGTACCTGGCATCCATAAAAACGAGGCTCTTACAGTGGCTTTTCACATTACAACGGGCCAGCTTCTGTCATATCAGACTGTCCCCCCCTTACCCGAGTAGCTCATACACATCCATTATAGGCTCCCATTTAATTTTTTAGATTAGCTTTTCAAATTATTTATTACTTTGAAAAATATTTTAATATTTTTGCTATTTTTTATATGTTTTTTTTATATATATATTATATACTATTTTATAATATTGTTTTAACAGTGTATCCAAAATATTGAATCATTTGAAAAGCAAATCCAAAAATATTAAATAGTGGCCGTAGTCAGACAAGTAATTGCACAACTGCAATGTCCACGGCACCCCTTCATAATCAGTGGTCCGACTGATTTATTAATTATTCTTATCACATGCAGTTGGCAGTACAAATCTATGCATGTAAGGATGGTTATTGAAGCTCACAAGTAATGTTGTTTTTTTTCATACATAGGATGTTTCTTATATCATGCATACTACTAAAAATACTTATAAAGATATATACCGGTAAATGTAACTTGTGAAGCACATTAATAAACTAATACAATATATTATTAGTGGCAGATTTCCATATAGCTTGTCCCAGGAGCTTGTAGATACTGCCCACGATGGCATCTGCCATTGCCATAAATAATTGCGGGAGACAAATGTCCCATAACCTCAATAGCACTCTGGCTTCTTATGACTGTAAATGATCATATTGCGAGGGATTCCAGATCTTTCAATATTAATCATTATTAACAATAGCACTTCACCCTGTTATAGATAGATTTCTGGTTACATCCATTGTCCTAGTCTGTCCACAGTTAACATCCTGATAACTTTCAGAAGAATGGCCTTTTTTTTTAAATAACTATGCACATTGCGGACCCTTAACCCAGCTTTGCAGGAGTTTAAGTGCAGTATTGACTCGGTGACTCTGAGTGTTTTTGGTGTCCTCTATAAGAATCTCATTAGCAACATGTATACGTTGGTTAAATAAAATGAGTTATATTCAGCGGATTCTATATTTTATTCTATATTTTACAAACATTGTAATTGGAAAAATCAGAATTATATCTCAATTTAATTTGTTTGTTTTTTAAGCAAGATTTCTAATAATTTTATTTATATATTTATGTCATACCTACTGTATGTGAGAAACATTGCATTTTTGCTTCTGTACTAACATTCCAGACAATGTGTGAAATATTGCAAAATAAAGGACACTGTTTACTGTCTAAAGCTTTTGGTTTGCCGAATACTTTTTATAACGCATGAAAGAAAAAAAAAATTGTGTAAATGTACATAATTACAATTGTTAGTTTGTCTGCAAAGCAATTGTGCACAAATTTGCAGTTTATTATATATTTATATGCTACTTATTCTTCCCTTGCTGCAAACACATTATGTTAACTTTTTTCAATCAAAAACTGCTCGGTAGTGAAGGGGTTAATTTTTGGTTTTAACTTGGTTTTGTATGCTACCTCGGAAAAACTGTGGCTCGAATGTAACATGAAATTTTTATTTCTGATTTTTTTTTTTATTGCATTATTACAGGAATGTCCGTTACCAATTAATAACATAATATTTATAATCAAAGCCGTTGTGATATAAACCTACCGCCATTAATCCGGACCTGCTGCGCATGGTAGCTGACGACCTTTGCGGACCTGCCTTATATCAAATTGTTGGTTTCCTTCCATGCCTGACGGAATTTGTATATACAGGCAAACTGCTCTATGGGCAGGGGACTGGCTAAACGAACTGCCTAACAATGTAAATATTTAATCAAGAAAAAAAAACTTGTCAATTTATTGGTCTGCAGTCATAACTCTGGTATCTACTCACAAACCATACAGAAGTATCTTTATCTGGCCCAAAAGATCTTTCTACAGAAATTAAGTTTACTAGAAGTTCTGAAATGTACACATGAACACATCAAAACTGGTATATGATTAGAGAATTAGGATATTGTAACTCTTTCTGTGCAAGATGGACGTATAACCTTTTGGAAAGAGCTAAACTAATTATACCAATTGTTCTGTATTAATGACCTGAAAAAAAAAGACTGCAAAAATTAAATATATATGGGTCAATACAGGCATTGAATATACAGTATAACATGTGCCCAGAGAGCTGATTTAAAGGACGGCAGGACTTCAGGGCCAGATTAAGTGCCCAGTGAGCTGACAATTATGATGGGCCTCATTACAGAATCTTATCGACCAAAAACACTAAAACAGTCACACCTCCCACGCGTCGTGTATTTGATGGAGATGGTGTTGGAGGGAAAGAATGCAGCTATAAGAAAACACATTCTCTATGCTAATCCCTCTCTAATTTATGATTTCATCTTTCAAGAAAATCCATACCCCCTAATAGCAGTGTCCGGTGAAGCAGGAAGTCAATGGGCAGGGTAAAAGGGTGTGTCACTGACGTGAATCACATGACCGGAACTGCCAAAAGGGGTGAACATGCCCAAAAAGGGGGCATGTTTGCCCAAAGAATTGGAAGGCCAGCCTGGCATGAATGCATGTCAGGCTGCCTGCCAATCTTGCAGGCTGTCCAACTAAGGACATACTATGCAGGCAGCACCCTGAGCTTGACATAAATGCGTCTAATGATGCGCTCACTCCATGCTTTCTAAGGACTATCCCTTAGCACTCACATGTCTACTTGTCTCCTTACCTTCTTACTAGCAGGCAGAAGTTCCTGGTATATATTCTGGGACAGAGAAAATGTTTATGTAGTGAGTGTAGAAGAAAGGGGACATGCTACAGTGTTAGAGAAACCAAAGTCTGCATTACCTAAACTAATTTTATTGTCAGCCAGTCCACACAGGTTTTGTTGCCATACATCCCTCTTAAACTTCCAAACTTAAAGGGACACTATAGTCCCCAGAACAACTACAGCTTATTGTATTTGTTCTGGTAAGTAGAATAATTCCCTTCAGGCTTTTTGCAGTAAACACTGTCTTTTCAGAGAAAATAACTCCACTGGCCGCTCCTTAGATGGCTGCTAGAGGTGCTTCCTGGGGCAGTACTGCCTAGTGTGCAGCACTGCCATTCAGTGTCTCCACCCTCTGCATGCAGACACAGAACTTTCCTCATAGAGATGCATTGATTCAATTTATCTTTATGAGGAGATGTTGATTGGCCAGGGCTATGTTTGACTTGTGCTGGCTCTGCCCCTGATCTGCCTAGTTGACAGTCTCAGCCAATCCTATGGGGAAGCATTGTTAACTGCAGCTAGCAGCTGCAGACTTGAATACAAGTAAGATTGCACTATATTTAGGGAGGCAAGAGAGGGCCAGGGGGGCTAGAAGGTGGTTTTTACATAATATGGTCAGAAATACATGATTGTTTTCCTGACCCTATAGTGTTCCTTTAAGCAAGAGTATGTGAAGAGTAGTTACGGTTGCCAACTGTCTTGGAAAAAATACCAGCCTTTTTATAATTAGTTATGAGTGACATCACATGTTGTAAATCACAAGTAGTGACATAAGAGAAAATTCTGTAAAATAACCATCAAACTACTCACAGTTTGATTCTGCTGTATAGATGAATTGCTCCCAGTGTCTCCCTGTCTCCCAGTGTCTCAGTCTTGCAAGTCTCCCCATTTCTCCCAGTGTCCCCATGTCTCAGTGTGTCCCCATGTATCACAGTGTCAGTGTCCCCATATCGCCCAGTTCCCTAGTCTCCCAGTGTCCCCATTTCTCCCAGTGTCCCCATGTCTCAGTGTGTCCCCATGTCACTAGGATACTAGGGGACACAGTGAGACATGGGGACACAGAGACCCGGGAACACTGGGAGACATTGGGGCACTGAGACACTTAGAAACACTGGGAGACATGGGGGCACTTGTGAATACAGACACTGGGAGACATGGGCACACTAGGAAACATGGGGACACTGGGAGACATGGGGACACTGGGAGATATGGGGACACAGAGACATGGGGACACAGACACTGGGAGACATGGGGACACTGAAACATTTGGGGAAATTAAGACACTAGGGACACTAAGAGACATGGGAACACAGACACTGGAAGACTAGGGGACACTGGCTGGAAGACAGACACTTGGAGACATGGGGACACTTGTGGACATAGACACTTTTACACGTGGGAGGGTATATCCGTGACTTGGCTTCAGTACGATGTAGCTGTAAAACTGGGCCTCAGAGGAAGTGCTAAGGAGAGAGAATCTAGCAAGTATCAATAGTAATTGTCTTCCACTGAGTGCAAACAGGTAATTGGACATGTCACATTGAGGGTCTTCTGTAAAAATATGAAGACCCTGTAACTAGAAAAGACTTACTGGTCCTTATCTTACTATATTGCATTAAACAAATAATAGATGGGTTTTATACCCGAGCAGTACAATTTGATTAATTTGCTTAAAGGGGCACTCAAAGCACTATACCCATTATAGCTTATAGTAATGTCTGTGGGCACCATACACCCATTATGGGTCAGACTATGTTAGGTTTTAAAACCTACTGGGCATAAGTCCAAAGCAAAGTGAGATGATGCCTACTGTAAGGCCAATCATTTGACCCCTATACTCCTGTATCTATAGTACTCAATCATGTCCTGTCTTTCTATCCACCATCTTACCTCATCGTCCTTATGTTACTCTCAATCTCCTGACCCCCCTTACCTTTCTTTCCCTATCTCTCGACTACCCCTTTTGCATATTTTCCATTTCCTATAATATCCCTTGTGTCTACTTCCCAATCTCCTTTATCTCCTCTAATACTAACCTAACACCTACCATCCAACTGGAACCCAGATAAGTGGATGTACCTGTGCGTGTTCCTTTGAGATGTGGAGGTTACTTTAATTAGAATTCGTGTTGTAACGGATCACCTGGCACCCCGACTGGGTACCTCCGTTGATGGGTGCTCCGAATGCTTCTTGAGGATTCCAAGCACGCTAGCCAACACCACAACCACCACAGGCCAAATCCTTCAGAACAAAGCAGGAACGAGCTCTTGAAAGAGCTTAGGAGTGATTATAGCAAGAGAATATGCAGAGCATAGCAATCCCTTGTAGCAGATTCCCCCAATAAGAGACAGGACTCCAAATTGAGGGTGAAGTAGAACTGTCTAAAACTTTTACTTGGGACTAGCCCATATGGTCATTACATTAACATTGCTGTGAAAACTCAATAAAATTACAAACAGTCAAATCATAGCAGGCAACATACAGTGACTTATTATAACATAATAACATATTTATAAATGGGTGGGGAAGACCAGAATTAACACACAATGTCTCTCCTGCATGCAGAATTAGCAACATGCAAATCTACCCGAATATGCAAATTACCAGTCTTGCTATTCAGGTAGTGCATATTACTGTTGCTACAAAACAGAGGTCACTACACAAGCTCCATAGCCAAATCCACCTAGTTGGTAGCAATCCTCAGCAGTACAGGAGAGCAGGCAATACATCCCAGGGGCCATAGTCACATGGCAGGAGGCTGGCAATCAGTCTTCTCCAATGCCCAGTGTTGAGGCTGGTTCCGCCACACGTGTAATTTAAAAAGATAGCACCACTAGTATCCTGCCACCTATAAGGATCAGGAGCTAAAAACAACCTAAGGCTCCTAAAATATCCCTAAGTGAGTTTGTTCCAGTTAACAATGTTTGCTTGGTACCTCTTTATCTGTGCCTTTCAGAAACCCATAATTATCAATGTTTGTGTCAGACCCCTTGTAAGAAGTGACTGTAGGGAACCCCTAATCGCCAATGTTTGCTATGGCCTCTTTATCATTTTTGCCTACATTAGAGTCTTCGTTGTCAGTGTTTTCTTTATGCCCCTATCATTAGTGTCTGCTTGGTAACCAATACTAATAGTACACAATAGGGGTCCCAAGCATTTGTTTCTTCATGCAGCCCCCTAATCATTAGAGAATGCTAAGGGCCCCTGAGTTTGGTATCTGCTAGAGGTACCTAATCAAAGTCAGTTTATCCATTTGTCTAAGAGTCCGTGACAGACAGGCAGTGATCACAAAATATTACAATCACAATTATTTGCCACTAAGAAAACCCTGAATATTATTATTATGTACATAATCTACTTATTGTAAAACAAGATCCCTTAAAAGTGTTGACAAACTGTATGTTTGGGGGACCATAAAACCTAGAGTCACTCATCCTGACCATTACACTCCGTTTGTTTGAGATTATGTTTATCACGTGGCACTCATATCAAAACTCTAAAGAGAATGGAGATCCCGGAACGTGGACTAGCGACTAACGAATGTTCAGGTGAAACAGCTTGCCTACGTTTTGTGACCTCTCAGTATTTTGATTTGCTCTGTTATACCCAATCAAGCAGTTGTAAACCCAAATATACACTATGATTACACTATTCTTTACAAGAGTTTAAACGGCATGACACACGAGAAACTGAGATTAGTATTTGTAACGGAAAGGTCAAACTGTTATTTTTGAAGAGTTTTCGCTTTCATACTTTGTTTACATCAGACATGTCTCTTTAAAAGAAATTTATATACTGTAATAGCTCAGTGAGTTCTGGAAATCCTTGCGAAGGAAAGGTTAAAAGTTGAAAATACCTCTACAAAACTTTTTTTTTTTTTCATATGTACGTTAAGGCTCAACTGACTGTGGAGCCCCAAAATTACCCTGTCTAGGGGCTTACAGACACTTTATCGGGCTCTGTCCTGGGGATCTGAGATTAGGAAAATATATTTTTCTAGGTTGCAATGTAGGTTTCTTTTTAGAAGGGCAACTAGCGTCAGGTTGGGTTTCAGAGGCAGATGTAAGGGAAGATATATTACTAAACAAATATCACAAATGGATAAGGAAGTCCCTGTAATAGATGGTGGCAGTAATATTAAATGATCACTATAGACACCCTTAGGGTGTCCCTCCCGTGGCGCTGAAGGGGTTGAAACCGCTTCAGCAGTTTACCTTAATCCAGCGCCGGGCTCCCTCAGCGATGGTTACCTCTCCTTCCTGTCCAACGTCAGCTCCCGACGGCAAGTGCCGCGTGCGCATTCAAAGAGTCCATAGGAAAGCATTTCTCAATGCTTTCCTATGGACGCTCTGAGCAATGGATCCGAAATTCGCATCCAGCATCGCAGATGCGCCTCTAGCGGCTGTCCGGAAGACAGCCACTAGAGGTTGGATTAACCCCTAATGTAAACATAGCAGTTTCTCTGAAACTGCTATGCTTACATCTGAAGGGTTAAAACCTGAGGGACCTGGCACCCAGACCACTTAATTGAGCTGAAGTGGTCTGGGTGACTATAGTGTCCCTTTAATTTAATAAACAGTAGTAGTCAGGCAATATGCTCTTTTCATAGATAGTAGCTATGAAGTAGTTTCTTAAGTGAACACTGTCATTATTTTTTTATTAATCTTAAAAAGAGCAGATTATATTATAGCCTCTGTGTGCTTCATTTTGCAATGAATACATGTTAGTAAATACCTATTTTCAGTGCATCTCCTAGCTTGCCCTTTTAGTAGCCATCTTTACTTGCCCTTTACTCAAAAGCAACACTGATCAACTGAACAACGATGATGACAGTTTGAATGGCTTACACCGGCACAGAGCCTAATTTTTAAAGTTTGCAAATGATGTCAGGATTTGTGATTGGAAAAATGGCTCTCGGTTACCTGGTCAATTTGTGGTAAATTCCAGTTCAGCGAAATTCAATACTTGCCAACTGTCATGAATCTGGCTGTGCAGTCACAATATTTGGGCCCTGACTTGCCTTCGTGGAATTTTTTCTCTAGTGTCTCCTTTCTGGGGAGAAGCTCATGTTTAAATGTGCGTCCATCTGTAACACTGAGAAACAAAGGCGTTTTAACAGCACCGACATACACGGCTATCTTGCTGGGCAGCCTGAAAACTCAACACCAATGTTCCTTAATAGGTGGACACGTCACCAATGATGTGAATTTTATCATTGCTCCACCAGACGCATTCCCGTCCACTCCCCTACTTATTCAAGCTAAATATCTACTAAGGACATACACTCTCTGACGCTGAATCTCAGAAACAGTATATAATAATGAGCTAATGGTGACTGCCTCTTTGCATATAGTTTTAACAAGACTCATGTTACCCGCTGCAGCAGGAAATATATCAAGGCTTATGTCACACAGCACGGCAGTGAACATATCATTAGATCATTATTAATGATCTATGGAGGGTCTCGTAAGATTGTTGATCTTTCTCATCTAATGAAAACAATATTGTGGTGTTACTGGACTGTAATTAGGTGTTCTGTGTTTATTTATATTAAAAAACCCTCCGTGAGTGTATATCTGTAGCCATACCATATGGACTGATTAACCCCAAGTGGTTCAGACTGCTATTACCTTTGTCTAATGACTTTATTAAAAAGGGACACTTTGGAATTTAAGTTAATACATTCTTGTGTATGCATTATATGATACAATATTTAAAAAATATATAAGTATTAACAATTACATTAAAATATAGAAAGTTACCCACATTTAAAGTCCCTATGTTTGCTGTAAATCTACAGGCTTTGTAGCTTATGCGGTAAGCTCTGCCTAGACCAGGGGGAGCAACCTCCGGGACTCCAGATGTCTTCGACTATATCTCCTCTGATGCTTTGCCAGGATTATGACTGTAAAAGCATTATGGGGGATGTAGTCCAAAACAGCTGGAGTGCCAACACCCGAGGCACCTATAGAAATGCAGATGTGGTACGTTTTTTACTTACCTCTACTGCTTTATTTATCTTAGGAAATGCTGCAATAGTATTTACCGGGGTGAAGAAAGAAGGAACTGTCACTGGAAGTGAGTGCTACTCTTAAAGTCGTGTGACTGTTAGAAGACACTGTGACTCCCAAAATGTGGGACTATCCCAGTAAATTCAGGAGTGTTAGCACCTGTGAAATATGAGATTTTAAAATGTAAACTGCCCATGATGACACTGTCCTTCATTTTTAAGCTCCGGTGGACAAGAGACCTTCTCATTTCATGTCTGTACGAGACTGAAACTGGTAGCTTGTATTCGATGTCATGACCCAATGACAGCATATGAGGTCAAGACCAAACCTATAATGTCATGAATAGGAACTGTCATATGATTCCATAACTTGGCGTTAGCATGTGATGTCATCACCTGGAGCCCTTAATCACTGGGCCAGCAAAAGAGGACAGGACCAAAGGATAACTTGCAAAATAGATTTGCACCAAGTATACATATCTTTTCCAAATTTACTATTCCGCCTAAATTTTGCAACTGACCACAGCTTTTCTTTGAGTTGTTAAGTCCCTTCTTCTTATTAATGTTTCCCATAAGCCTTTACTATGTATTTTCCCCAGCCCGCAGACAAATCAATTTTCATGCATTAAATTTGTATATAGGAGGTTTTTTTCTGTTATACGGTCATTTGTTTTAATTTGGCTTAGGAGGTCAGTAAGGGAGATTGGCAGGGACCTCTTTCAAATACCTACTCTATAAACATCCCCTGACATTATTCACTAAATACCATAAATTATTGGGCACCGTGTGGCAAGGTTACACTTGTAACTTCCTGTATGAGCCACGCAATGTACAGATAGTTTGGTACAGTTAATATCTCGGCCAAAAGAATGTGTAAATAAAAGGCACTAGACCCTCTGCTCACACATTCCTCTGCAAATCTCATTTTCGGAAGACACACATTTTTGTGTTTAAGCTTTCATTGGTTGGAAGCCATTTATCAGTAAAATTGTGGATTAGGGCTGCCGGGTTCATGGTTAATTTTAAATAGTTTAGACTTGGGAGAGTTGCAGGGTTCAATGTTCAGTTTACTTAGAACTGCTGGATATGGTTACACACTGCTACATCGTTTAATGTTAAGGCTATGACAAAGTAAGTACTGGGTACTTTGTTTTTTAGAACTGCAGGGTTCATGAATTCCATGAAGAGTTGCAGCATTCAGTGATTAAAGAGTGTTTAAGTCCAGCGTCCAGTAATTAAGCTATAGATTGCAACATGTTTCTGTGTTCACTCAATGGATAACTGCACAGTTCATCTTCCATTGATGAAAAGCTTTGTGTGTGAAGGGTGTGTTCGCTTTTTTTCATTTTGCAAAAAGTGCAGGTTTTAGCAGAAATGTACAGTTTTATAACTTAATCTTGTTACACTCTCTTGCTGTGAATCAGATAACCGGTCTGATTACTTCCTGGTTGTTTAGCTCAGTGCAGCTAAACTCAGGAGGCAGCAATTTCCCAGATCACCTGCCTTGCAAAGACTTCTCATTGAGCTGCATTGGGAAGTCTGTGATTGGACAGCCACAGAGTCTGGGCGGTGTCAGAAGGGGAGGACTTGTAAAGGCTGCAAGACATGATAACTGCCGTTTTCGCAAGCTGATTTTAGATATATCCCTAATGAGAAAATGTATAGTTAAATGCATCCTTGTTATCATTTGGGGTATATCTACTAAACATTAATTTATATTTATTTTGTATTTAGGCACCGGAGTGTCCCTTTAAATCCTCTGAGCAGTGCAGATTTCAGTATTCAGGTCTATAAAAAGCTGATGTGTTCAGTGCTTACGCAATAAAAAAAGTGCAAACTTCAATGTTTGGTCTATGTGGAGCTACTAGGTTTAATGTTCAGTCCATGTAATTGCAGAATGTACTGTTTATGTATGTGAATGTCTGCATGGTGTAGTGTTAAGCATAAAATTAGTTGCAAAGTACAGCGATCTGTCTGTGGAGACGAATAAGGTTCAGTGCTGATCTGCAGATTATGAGACCTCCTAATCATCCTGATTTCATGGGTGTAACGGACCGTTTTGCACACAAGGGGTAAAAACCATTTAGGCGATCGGCCCCCTTTCCAGAGATGCAGGCACAGCTACTGCAGAACACCAAAACCGCCGAACAGGAAACCATATGAATGCTGTAAACAGCCGAATAGGAAAAACCATACGAATAGGTTTACACTCCTAGCAGTCAAACTGGAACAGCATACAATAAATCCCCCCAAGAACGAGACAAAGCTCTGTGTTGAGGGTCAAGCAGTGGTCTGAGGTCCTGGCACACCCAGCCTGGTTTTTATTACAGTCTTGCAAATACAGGACCGCCCACAGGGAGGTATAAAACAACCAATCACATCACAGTTACATCCCACATATTCCCTCCCCTTATCCTGAGAGGAAACTCAATTACACATACAGTTAAAACATACTTTTTACCCAACTTTCATAACTTTAAAACCATACATCACATTCACATAAAATTACATATTCACAATCAATCCATTCAGGGGAACAACATATTAAAAATGGCATGAATCAGACCAGGGGTTCAAAAGTTAGTAAAAAGTCCTTTGTGACTAAATGAAGCATGGCTTTCTGGCCCAAACCAGTTTCAGAGTCTTCTATCCTGGAGAGTAATTCAATTATCTCCCAGGACAGACACAAGACTCCATTAAGCACATGGTTGCAAAAGACACAAAACACTTTAAAATACATAAAGTCCCATTTTACACATAACACACAGACATTTCACATATCCCCAGATAGCTCAGGTCTGAGCGCACATTATTAAGTGAATGGCGCTCGGACCACACAAATACAGTTTAATCACCATGGAGCCAAAGTCTTTACAGTCAGTTTCATACGAATGGGCTCCATGGGATTCCCATCTGGGGTATAACACATTCAAACAAATCTACTGAAACCCAGGCAGAAAAGCACGACTGAAGCTTTTCTGCAGGTAAAAATAAAGTCTTTTAAAAGGGGGCCATAGTCCAAAGGCAGCAGGCGAGCAACCAGGCTTCTCCAATGCAATGTGGCGAGATTGGTCTCGTCACATCTCTCCCTTTTTCCAAACAGACTAACAGGGTATCTGACCTCCTGCCGGTCAGTGCCCTTGTTAGTCCAGCAGCCCACCCACAAAACACAATCAACAGCACAGCCCACCCACAATAAATGGTTACTACACCTGGGTAAAGGAGAAGCTTGTCCATGTCCAGGTGCCTCACCACGGCTGCGCTGGGTACGGGTACGCTGACTGGGTGGGTTGCTGCGTGGGCAGAGACCAGCGGCACTCTGCCCTGTTGCCAGCACTACTGGGAGGGTAGCCTGGTTGTTGGAGGGGGAGACCGACTGTCTCCCCTTTAACTACACCGCTCTGCTGCTGGAGACCGACTGTCTCCCCTTTAGATACACCGCTCTGCTGCTGGAGACTGACTGTCTCCCCTTTTGTTGCACAGCTCTGCTGCCGGAGGGGGAGACCGACTGTCTCCTCTTTGGATACTCTAAGCTGTCGCTGGGGAGAGGGGGTAACAGGCTCCTCTCCCGATAGAACACTCTGCCGCTGGGGAAAGGAGACTGAGCTCCCTATTCCCTGCCCATTAATGATCCGCTGCTGGGGAGAGGTGGTAGCAAGCTCCTCTCCCATACATACTTTCATCCTCTGTGGAGGGAGACCGACTGTCTCCGCTCCCAATACAGTGTCCTGCTGCTGGGGAAAGGAGACTGGGCTCTCTATTCCCGGTAGGACACTCTGCCGCTGGGGAATGGAGACTGGGCTCCCAATTCCCTGCTGTATCTCCCGCTGGGGAATGGAGACTGGGCTCCCTATTCCCGGCACATCACTCGGCCGCTGGGGAATGGAGACTGGGCTCCCAATTCCCAAAAAATCACGCTGCTGCTGGGGGGCAGGAACAACTACCTCTGCCCCCTGTAGCTCAGCCTGCCGCTGGGAGGGAGGACGCTGCTCTCCTCTCCCTGCACTTTACACTGCCTTCCCGGCATATCACTCTGCTGCTGGGGGGCAGGAACAACTACCTCTGCCCCCTGTAACTCAGCCTGCCGCTGGGGAGGGAGGACGCTGCTCTCCTCTCCCTGTACTTTACACTGCCGCTGTGGAATGGAGACTGGGCTCCCAATTCCCGGCATATCACACTGCCGCTGGGGAATGGAGACTGGGCTCCCAATTCTCTGCATATCACACTGCCGCTGGGGAGAGGAGACTGGGCTCTCTCTGTCCCGCAACTGTAGCTGCCGGTGGAGGTCCACCCACCGTGGCAGCTGACCGTCACCCTCTGCCCGGTACAGCAGAGTCTTGAATACTAGACTCCTCACGAACTTCACGGATTTCTCAGCTGGATTAGGTCCGAAGAAGTTCAGCCGCAACCACATCATACGGTCAAATTCCTGTACAGAGTATCTGTACTCCACTGCTGGTTCCATTCTGTTGCTGTCAGGGTCGCTGTACTGAGACATGCGTTGCCCTCAAATTGTAAAATCCACGGAATGGTGTCTCCTGTAGCTGTCCTTCTGGCTGCAGGAACGATCCCGCCGCTTGCCACCAATTGTAACGGACCGTTTTGCACAAAAGGGGAAAAAACCGTTTAGGCGATCGGCCCCCTTTCCAGAGATACAGGCACAGCTACTGCAGAACACCAAACTCCCTAACTGGATACAAAATAGCACTCCAACTCCCGAACTGGAACCTCCCAAATAGCTGCTAGCAGACGAACAGGAAAAGCAGACAATCAGCTTACACTCCTGGCAATCAGTCTCTAACAGCATACAGTGAATCCCCCCAAGAACGAGACAAAGCTCTGTGTTGAGGGTCAAGCAGTGGTCTGAGGTCCTGGCACACCCAGCCTGGTTTTTATTACAGTCTTGCAAATACAGGACCGCCCACAGGGAGGTATAAAACAACCAATCACATCACAGTTACATCCCACATATTCCCTCCCCTTATCCTGAGAGGAAACTCAATTACACATACAGTTAAAACATACTTTCTACCCAACTTTCATAACTCTAAAACCATACATCACATTCACATAAAATTACATATTCACAATCAATCCATCCAGGGGAACAACATATTCAAAAATGGCACAAATCAGACAAGGGGTTCAAAAGTTAGTAAAAAGTCCTTT
Organism: Pelobates cultripes; assembly: GCA_933207985.1. Lineage (NCBI taxonomy): Eukaryota > Metazoa > Chordata > Amphibia > Anura > Pelobatidae > Pelobates > Pelobates cultripes. The sequence goes on from OW240916.1 coordinate 18,326,572, forward strand.
GTGACTAAATGAAGCATGGCTTTCTGGCCCAAACCAGTTTCAGAGTCTTCTATCCTGGAGATAAGTAATTCAATTATCTCCCAGGACAGACACAAGACTCCATTAAGCACATGGTTGCAAAAAGACACAAAACACTTTAAAATACATAAAGTCCCATTTATTACATAAAACACAGACATGTAACATATCCCCAGATAGATCAGGTCCGAGCGCACATTATTAAGCGAATGGCGCTCAGACCACACGAATACAGTTTAATCGCCATGGAGCCAAAGTCTTTACAGTCAGTTTCATACGAATGGGCTCCATGGGATTCCTATCTGGGGTATAACACATTCAAACAAATCTACCGAACCCCAGGCAGAAAAGCACGAATGAAGCTTTTCTGCAGGTAAAAAATATGTTTTTAACAGGGGGCCATAGTCCAAAGGCAGCAGGCGAGCAACCAGGCTTCTCCAATGAAATGTGGCGAGATTGGTCTTGTCACAATGGGGCAGTCCTGAGTTTAGTCTATGGAGAACTGCAGGGTTCAATGTTCAACCTATAGAGGTATGCGGGATTCAGTGTTCAGTCTATGGAGAGCTGCAGGGTTCTACGTTCAGTCTATGGAGAACTGCAGGGTTCTACGTTCGGCCTATATGCAAATCTGCAGGGTTCAACCTTCAGTCTATGGAGAGCTGCAGGGTTCAAAGTACAGCCTATGGAGAGTTGTAGGGTTAAATGCTAAGTATATGGAGAGCTGCAGGGTTCTACATTCAGTCTATATGCAGATCTGCAGGGTTCAGTGTTCAGTCTATGGAGTGCCACAGGGTTCAGTGTATGGAGAGCTGCAGGGTTCAATGTTAAGTCTATAGAGATATGCAAGGTTCAACCTTCAGTCTATGGAGAGCTGCAGGGTTCAAAGTACAGCCTATGGAAAGTTGCAGGGTTCAATGCTAAGTCTATGGAGAGCTGCAGGGTTCTACTATTCGTCTATATGCAGAGCTGCAGGGTTCTACTATTCGTCTATATGCAGAGCTGCAGGGTTCTACGTTCAGTCTATATGCAGAGCTACAGGGTTCTACGTTCAGTCTATGGAGAGCTGCAGGGTTCAATGTTCAGTCTATAGAGATATGCAGGGTTCAATATTCAGTCTATGGAGAGCTGCAGGGTTCAATGTTCAGTCTATGGAGATATGTAGTGTTCACTGTTCGGTCTATAGAGATATGCCGGGCTCAATGTTCAGTCTACGGAGAGCTGCAGGGTTCAGTGTTCAGTCTATGGAGAGCTGCAGTGTTCAGTCTATGGAGATCTGCAGGGCTCAATGTTCAGTCTATAGAGATATGCAGAGTTCAACCTTCAGTCTATGGAGATATGCAGGGCTCAATGTTCAGTCTATGGAGAGCTGCAGGGTTCAGTGTTCAGTCTATGAAGAGCTGCAGGGCTCAATGTTCAGTCTATGGAGAGCTGCAAGGTTCAATGTTCAGTCTATAGAGATATGCAGGGTTCAATATTCAGTCTATGGAGAGCTGCAGGGTTCAATTTTCAGTCTATGGAGAGCTGCAGGGCTCAATGTTCAGTCTATGGAGAGCTGTAGGGTTCTACGTTCAGTCTATGGAGAGCTGCAGGGTTCAATGTTCAGTCTATAGAGATATGCATGGCTCAATGTTCAGTCTACAGAGAGCTGCAGGGTTCATTGTTCAGTCTATGGAGATCTGCAGGGCTCAATGTTCAGTCTATAGAGATATGCAGGGTTCAATGTTCAGTCTATAGAGATAT
>OW240916.1:18328761-18343836 GCA_933207985.1 Pelobates cultripes
GGGGAGGAGAGGGCAGCGCCTGGGTATAATGCCCCCCCGGAGGAGGAGAGGGCAGCGCCTGGGTATAATGCCTGGGGGGAGAGGGCAGTGCCTGGATATAGTGCCCCCTTGGGGAGTAGAGGGCAGTGCCTGTATATAATGCCCCCGGGGGGAGGAGAGGGCAGTGCTTGGGCTTAATGCCCTGGGGGGAGGGCATTACTGGGGGAATACTGAGTTATAGGTTCACTGGGGAGAGTGCCAGGTTATAGGGGCATTACTAGTACTGGGGTTTTACCAGGTTATAGGGTCACTGGGGGCAGTACAATGTTGTAGGGTCACTGGGGACATTACAAGTACTGGGGGAGTACCAGGTTATGGGGTCACTGGGGGCAGTACCATGTTGCAGGGTCACTGGGGGCATTACTAGTACTGGGGGAGTACCAGGTTATAGGGTCACTGGGGGCAGTACCATGTTGCAGGTCACTGGGGCATTACTAGTACTGGGGGAGTACCAGGCTATAGGGTCACTGGGGGCATTATTAGTTCTGGGGGCAGTACCAGGCTATAGGGTCACTGGGGGCAGTGTCAGGCTATATGGTCACTGGGGTATTACTAGTACTGGGGGAGTACCAGGCTATAGGGTCAGTGGGGGCATTACTAGTACTAGGGGCACTACCAGGCTATAGGGTCACTGGAGGCAGTGCCAGGTTATAGGGTCACTGGGGGCATTACTAGTTACTGGGTGAGTACCAGGTTATAGGGTCCCTAGGGGCAGTTTTCTGGTTATAGGGTCCCTGGGGGCAGTACCGGGTTATAGGGTCACTGGGGGCATTACTAGTTACTGGTTGAGTACCAGGTATAGGGTCCCTGGGGGCAGTTCCGGGTTATAGGGTCCCTGTGGTCAGTGCCTGGTTATTGGGACCTTTGGGCAGTACTAGTACTGGGTGATTACAAGGTTATAGGGTTACTGGGGAGAGTGCCAGGTTATAGGGTCACTTGGGGTAGTATCAGGTTATAGGGTCACTGGGGAGAGTTCCAAGTTATAGGGTCACTGGGGGCATTACTAGTACTGGGGGAGTACCAGGTTATAGGGTCACTGGGGGCAGTACCATGTTGTAGGGTCACTGGGGGCATTACTAGTACTGGGGAGAGTGTCGGGTTATAGGGTCACTGTGGGCATTACTAGTACTGAAGGAATGCCAGGTTATATGGTCACTGGGGGCAGTACCATGTTGTAGGGTCACTGGGGGCATTACTAGTTCTGATGGAGTACCAGGCTATAGGGTCACTGGGGGCATTACTAGTACTGGGGGCAGTACCAGGCTATAGGGTCACTGGGGTCAGTAGCAGGCTATATGGTCACTGGGGTATTACTAGTACTGGGGGAGTACCAGGCTATAGGGTAATTGGGGGCATTACTAGTACTAGGGGCAGTACCAGGCTATAGGGTCACTAGGGGCATTACTAGTACTAGGGGCAGTACCAGGCCATAGGGTCACTGGGGGCAGTACCAGGCTATAGGGTCACTGGGGTATTACTAGTACTGGGGGAGTACCAGGTTGTAGGGTCACTGGGGGCAGTGCCAGGTTATAGGGTCACTGGGGGGAGTAACAGCACTGGGAGAGTAGTAGGTTATAGAGTCATTGGGTGGAGTACCAGGCTGTGGGGTCAATGGAGAGTATCAGGTTTTACAGTCACTGGGGACCGTACCATGCTATTAGGTCACAGGGGGAAATGCGCCAGGCGATAGGGTCACCCGGGGAGGTGTCAGTCAATAGGGTCAGAGAGGGAGAGGTGACCGTCTTTAGGGTCACCGGGTTAAAGTGCAAGGCAATAGGGTCATGGGGGTTGGCGCCATTCTATAGGGTTACTTGGGGAGAGCAGCAGGGTATAGTGAGAGGGATCACCATGGATCACCATGTGTTAGGGTCATTGAGGGGATAGCACTAGGCTACCGGGTCACAGAGGGAGGAGCGCTAGTCTGTATGCTTAAGTGATCATGCAGCTTTGCATTGTACTTTCTACAGATACCTGTTTAATTGTGGAGAGGGTACACAGAGGCTGATGCAAGAGCACAAGTAAGGAAACCTCTACAATTGCTAATTTATCTAAAAACGTTGAGCTTGGGCCATTAATTTGTGTGTTTTATTGAAGGCTGAAGGTGGCACGTCTGGATCAAATCTTTGTGACCCGCATGAATTGGGCGAATGTTGGAGGTTTATCAGGTCAGTTAACAGGTTTTGCTATTAAGTTGATAAAAAGTAATAGTTTAACACATTCTGTGTGGGTTGTACAGCTTTTGCAACTAATGAATTTACTGTGACATGCGCTCTATGGGCTAGTTTAGGGCTGGGTAAATGGTAGATCTCCAGATGTTGTACAACCTCAACTTTCATTATGTTTTACCATTTTAAAGGCTGGCAAAGCATCATGGCAGCTGAAGTTGTGGAACATTTGGAAATCTACCTTTTGCGCAGCCCTGTGATAGTTGTTTTTTTTGTTGTTTGTTTTTTTAACCCTTATTAGTCTAGAATTTTGCAATTTATCATCTATTGCATTTCAATATTTTTTAATTTTATAAAAGTGGCCTCCAAACTTTTTAACAGAACAACACATTCATGGTGCCATACCCTCAGAAAACTCTATCTTTGATTGGACTGTTAACTTCCAAAAATCACTCTGTGATCGTACTGTACCCTCCGGTTGATCATTTACTGATGGCACTATATCCTTCAGTAAATCACCCACTGATATGTGATGGTGCCGCGCTCTGTGATAAATTATGGAACATAATCTATATTATTGGATACATTGAATATTCTCTATTAGTTTGCGGAGTGCACTAATTATTTCTGTTTGTTTTGAGTTTGGTGATTATTGGTGGTTTGTATTTTCCTGTATTACAGGCTTGATTCTGACACTAAGAGACACGGGGCTCCCAAAGTGTGATCTCTCTGGACCACCTCAATTGGTAAAATCTTCTTTACTTTTATATTCTATTATCACTAATAAATCACTTTTAAAAGTTGGTGACTTGGAACCTAAAGTTCTTCTGTGAATGTCATTTTATGTACTTATTACTTTGTCATGTCCTACCTGCAGCAAAATTACCTTGAAGCCATCAAAGTGTTCTCGGGATCTTTGCAAGGAATTGACCTTGGTGAGACCTTGGATATATTTATTATTATCAGAATGGTTGCTGATTTTTCACATATACTAAAAGTCTTTATTTCTGTATCTCATTTAGCTGTGCGTCCTTTTACTGAACCCGAATACCAGGATGACACGATGATGGTCTACCAGGTGCCAATCATAAGTATGTCTATGCTTTTAAACTAGTACAGTTTACATTTTTCCAGAATTATGGGTATATCGGTCACATGCCTTCCCCTTTCCTCCATATCAAAGTCTGTACAGATGTTTTTTTTAAAAACAGAGACTGGATGAAGTCATGCAGAAACATAATATTTAAGTTGTGGGATAACCGCTTTTTGGTCCAAGTTTAGAAACCAACGTGAGGCTGAACATGATTGACACAAGTCCTTTTTAAGCCTATGTAACAGGTACTTCCCACAGCGACTCTCCCTGATTTCCCTCCACATCTGGCGAGGGGTCATGATATCGGCTATGGGGAAAACTTGTTTTTTGTGATTTAAAAAAAAAAAAAGAAATAGCTTAGTTTAAAGGGTACCTCCACAGAAAGGGGTTACTCTAACCAAAGCCAATGGTTTATGTTTGGAGTACTCGTTTATAGAGACATCCAACATCCATATTTGGTCTGTTCTCTATTTATTTATAAATGCATGTTACGTAGATAGTGCAAGACACAATGCAGAGATAAATAACACCTACTTGTCTATAAAGTTCCTATATTTATTTCGGGGAGCATGCGAGGTGGTGGTGGTATCTGTGCTATATAACTATTTGGTCTCTTCGTAATATTTTTTTCAACTAGATGATGATAAAGCAAAGGCTTTTAGCTATAGACTGAGCCTTGGGATTTATGCTAACTTCTCTGTGAAGCTAGTGTATGTTACTCAGAAATATAGTGATCGGTGCAAGGAAATAAATTTTAATGATGCCTTACTAATAAGAACATGCAGTGATAATAATTTGATCTAGATCATGCTGTGACGACTGTGAGATGATAGATTATTCCTACTGGTAGCTAAAGCTATTTACATTGTTGTCTTCTAGGTAGCAAGGCTGTGGACGTCAACTCCGCTGGTGGTGTGAGTTCTCAAAGGTTTCCAGGCAGAGAGAGTCCGAAACAGAAGTTGCACAGCGCACAAAAGGACAGTGGTCTACCGACGGGCAAATCTTCTCAAACACCTGGTAGGGATTTCAGAACCCTTGAAACAGAGCATTACACCTGGTAGGGATACCAGAACCCTTGAAAAAGAGCATTACACTTGGTAGGGATACCAGAACCCTTGAAATAGGGCATTGCACCTGATAGGGATACCAGAACCCTTGAAATGGAGCATTGCACCTTGTGGAGATTCCAGAACCCTTGAAATAGGGCATTGCGCCTGGTAGGGATACCAGAACCCTTGAAATATGGCATTGCACCTGGTAGGGATTCCAGAACCTTTGAAATAGGGCATTGCACCTGGTAGGGATACCAGAACCCTTGAAATAGGGCATTGCGCCTGTTAGGGATACCAGAACCCTTGAAATAGGGCATTGCGCCTGTTAGGGATACCAGAACCCTTGAAATAGGGCATTGCGCCTGTTAGGGATACCAGAACCCTTGAAATAGGGCATTGCAGTTTAAATAGTAAACTCTGAATTGTAATTGGCTGAAATCCCTCTACACATGATTACTTGTATAATGTTATAAAAAAATCATCATAGCAGCAAAATAAATTTTTTTAACACCATAACAGATCTTTCCTTAAATGAAAGCTCTCCAGGTCAGTTTTTGTAACTCACCAACTCTTTGCCTGTTTATTCTGACCCTTTATGCTGATCATTACTGTTCAATGACATGCTCTTATCCACTTTATTATAGGTCGCTGGGAGCGGATAGTAACAAGAGATCCTTCCTTAGTTGTTTCCTTTATATGTAAGGTGAGAACAAACACTTTATTTTTGTTTTTTTTCTTTCATTATCATGACACAGTTGTTTTTACCTGTCATTTCTCTTGAATCTGCGGATTAACCAGTGTTGTCATTTTTCTCGGAGTGATCTATGTGTCTCAAAAATCTCTGTATAGATTTTGTTTGTTTGATATTCTCAAACAAACAAAAATGTGAAGATGTGGGGTGAAAGTAGTTTTTCATTTAAAGAAAAATATATTCTTGAAGTTTAGGTGCACCGATTTATATTGTCCTTTAAAATATGTTTAAAGGGAAACTGTCACTACTGGATTTTGCACCATTGAGTGGGAAAAAAAGTAAAATCATCTATACTAGTGTTAACATTTTTTTTCCCATGAAGTGCTCCATTTTTTTAATAAAAACACCTGAACCTCCATAAAAACTTTATTTTGATAAATTTGTTATGGGGTCTGGAGGTCTGTATGTTTTATTTCTAAAGCATTTATTGCAATAGGCGGACAGTGATCGGCTGAGAAAGTCAGATGACATTCTCATCCTATCACTGGTGCCCAATGAAACCGGCTTCCTTAGTAGTGTTGGCACTGGTGGAGGAAGCGGCAAAGGGGCCGAGCAGACATGGGGAAGACAACATAGGGGTTAAACCCTCTAAAGTTAGATGGTACCGAAGCCCTCCAGACCCTTCAGCGGCTAAATTTAAATTAAGTAGTTATGGGAACTTTATGATTCCTTTTAAAGATTTAGCAAAATAAATCAAAATCCAGTTCAGACAAGGCAAAGTGAGTACAAATATTACAAATAAAGAGTAGTAATAGGAATATTGTTTCATGCTTTCTGTATACTGACTGCCACGTGCAAAAGGCATAAGATAGAGGCGCCCAGTTGCAGCAGAAAGTCAGATTTTTACAATTCACAGACAGCATGTGTGACGATACAAATTAATATAGTCTGTGGGTACCTCCACTAACTTGCACAGCTGATTTCTATACTAAGTGCTATGACCTGGGCTTGGAGTCCCTGTATCCACCAGCATTCACAATAAAGCCGATCTTGGATAGTTATAGCAAGGAAAGAGACAACCAGCTTCTATCTTGGTACAAACAGCAACAACTTTATTTTGAAAGCGCAACTGCCAGGCAGATATCTCAGCATGGGGTGTGAGGCTCTGCATTTTGTGCCATGTGACACATTAAAGTCTCTATTGGTCACAGCATGTTAAACATGTTTAGCTTTGTTGCTTTTTCTATGTACATTTTGATTGTTTAGTTTGTAATGTATCTTAATATATTGCATAAAAAAAGTTTACCTAGCAAATCCTAAGCTAAGCAGTACATCTAGAAAAGTTGACATGTAACAAGTTCGATCGTGTATGATATTTCTTTATCCTTTTTTTTATATTTGGTGACTTATTTTTTTTTGTCTCTTGGTTTATGCAGCTCCATGACAAAAAGGGAAATTTCTTAGTGTTGAAAGCCAAAGAATTTGGGCTTCCTGTGTAAGTATAGGTTCTAGTAATTCTTCATCTTTGTTTCATTGGCTTTTTGTGATAATAGGTTGGACACTCCCAGAGCTGTTTGTCAGGCTATCGTCACACTGTTATTGCTACAATGTCTGTATTGTGACCTAACTAAGAATAAAAAGACACACCAAAAAACACTCCGTGGCACGTCTTCTGGTTCAAGGAGTCTCTGGGTAATTCCCTCTCCCCCTGATTTCTCTCGAACTATTTGGAACAGTCTGACAAATTACCCGTGCTCTCCCAGCATCCAAAGCTGGCTTATCATGCCACACTGATAATGCAGAAATATTACTTAACGCTATTTGTTTAAGAGCTCGGATAAGCTGTACTCAGCACTTACTACGTCTTTGGATGGATAATGCAAAATAAAAATTAAAGTAAGTGCAATTTGGAGTGAAATAAACTACTTGTTAAAGGGTTACCCCAAGCACCATGAAAACTTCACTGATTTAAAGTGTCACAGTGTCTGGAGTCTGTACTTTCAGCGTTTTGCATTTTAAAATTGTTTGCCCTATTAGCAAGAAACAACTCCAAGGTACTTCTGTATACATCTACCAGCAGGCTGTAATGGTTATCAGGGTTGGAGGAAACCTCTAAATATCTCAGAGGTTTAAAGACTGAGGGAAACGACAAACCATAAGCATTCAAGATCTTTATTTTTTTTTATATATCCAAGTCCATTATGGCTTTTATTTTGGGTTTTAATCTATTCCACTACCAGTCATCCCTCTACAGCAAATGATGTTTAAAATCTGCACACTATATTATCTTTCCTAATTGTGAGCTGAAGACTGTCCATTTGTTTGTAACTGTTATATTGTACAGCCCTGTGTAATTAATGATGGATATTGAGATGTAGTAACTGTATGTCCTGCAGTAAATGTGCTAATCTTACATTCTGTTCCTACAGGGGGACACCTGCTATTGGTCCTATAATTGCACAGCTCAAAGCTGGAAAAAGTATCAACTTTGAAGGCAAAGAGGTAAACTTGTCAGATACCCTATTTTAAAATTATAATGAAAATGTGAAATTAAAGGAACACTATATAAATATGTATTCAGAACGCTGTGGTGTTTTAATAGTTACTTTGATTATCGCGAGTCCATCAACGTGTGCACGTGTCCGATCAGCATCTCCTCAGAGATTCACTTTAATAAATTCATCTTTATGGGGATCATTCAGAGTCTCTGTGCTGAACAAAGATTGGAGGACCAAACCCAGGAAGCACATCTAGTGGATGTCAGAATGACAACCACTACACTTGTAGCAGGACAGCAGTGATAACACTGACTTTTTTTAATTTATTTTTTTTATTAAGTTGTTACAGTTCTATAGTGTCCCTTTAAATATAGTAACAGAATTATACATTTGGATTTGGTTTTTAATCAAATTGTAGCTTTTGACGTTTATTATAATTTCTCCCCATCTTTCAGTACTTATTGTGTGTTTTCAGATGTTGACAATAACTGAAAATGAATAATTTTATTAATTAGTGCTGACTCTTGCTTTTGTGCGTAAAGAGATGTATTGATGGTCTGTTGATTCAAAAGAGTAACTCCATTATTGTGTATTCCAAGTGTAGTAACTTTGTTTCTTGTATTAGATAGGTAATGCTTTAAAAACAAGAGTTGAATATATTGATACTGTCGTTTTTTTTGTTGTTTTTTTTTCTGGGTTCCGCACATTGTAGAAAGTGGTTGAACTCAGCCAGTTCTGGCCCTCCCAAAATATCATAAAAATCAATATTCAGTCTTTGGCAGTGGGCATAATTTAAAAAAACAAATGCGTTATTAAAACCTTTTACTGCAATTTGTAAATTCTTTGAAATCTGTTTCTTTTGCAACCACTGCTCCGTTTTTAGTTGTCATTTGCTCTTGGCCACCAAAACAACTTTAGCTTAATGAAGCAGTTTTGGTGTATAGATCATGTCCCTGCAGCCTCACTGCTCAATCCTCTGCCATTCAGTAGTTAAATCACTGTCTCTCTTTGTTTATGCAGCTCTAGCCACACCTCTCCTGGCTGTGACCCACACAGCCTGCATGAAAAAAAGGTTTAATTTTCAGTCAGCGCTTACAGCATAATGTGGTTACTGTATAATTTCTTATTAGAAGGTAAGCAATTCTAAAGTAACAAACTGTGCTATAAAGGAAGTATAAACCTAAGATCTCTCTTTACAGAAAATGTGTAGAGAGATGGTGTATATCACAGGGAGTAGGGAAGCTGTGACTAGAACTGCATAAGCCGTGATTTAAAGGAACTCTATAGGGTCAGGAACATAAACCTGTATTCCTGACTCTCTAGTGTTAAAAACACCATCTAGCCCCTTGCCTCCCTAAATATAGTAAATTCTCACTTTTCAAATCTGTAGCTGCTGCCTCTGCCCCTGATCTGCCTGCTTGGCTGACATCATCAGAAGTGTTGAACAAAAGCCAATCACAATTATTTCACATAAGATTGGCTAAGACTGTCAGGGAGGCAGATCAGGAGCAAAGCCAAGACAGGTTAGACACAGCCGTGGCCAATCAGCATCTCCTCGTAGAGATTAATTGAGTCAATGTATCTCTGAGGAAAATTCAGTGTCTGCATGCAGAGGGTGGAAACACTGAATGTCAGTCACACTGTGCGGTACTGCCCCAGGAATCACCTCTAGTAGCCATCTGAGGAGTGGCTAGTGGAGCTGTCCCTAGGATGTAATGTAAACACTGCATTTTCTCTGAAAAGACTGTGTTTACTGCAAAAAACCTAAAGGGAATGATTCTACTCACCAGAACATACAATAAGCTGTAGTTGTTCTGGTGACTATAGTGTCCCTTTAACCCCTACATAGCAGAGAATTGAGCAGTGAGACTGCAGGGGCATGATCTATACACCAGAACCACTTCATCAGTAATCTCTGTTTAAAACTACCTATTCACCTGCTTCTTCTATTTAACTCTGTAACAGATCTTTCCCGGAGATGTCTGCACTCCAGCGGAGCCAGGCCCAGTTTTTATGGTGGTGGAATGTCCAAGCGAAGACTTCATTACTCCAATCACTGAGAATGAAACTTTTAGAAGGTACCATTACTCACAGCCTAAGATGGAGGGCACTATTAACATGCTTCCACGTCTGCACCTCTTTTAACAAATTGCTAGATTTCTTGGTCTTTGTAATAAATCAGTTGGTTGGCTGCACCGTGTAAAATGAGGGTGTGAGCTATTCCTACTATCAGAGTTATCTACAGGAACTTGATGCTAAGGACAGTATGTTATGGCAGTGGGCACACCACCAATATCTGCAGACTGCACCAGTGACTGTACTTTAGTTCTAATGTGCACTGCAGATTTCAAAGATGACTTTGACAACCTATCTCCTACAAAAATAAACTATGCATATTGTAATTCACAATCTGATCTGATGATAATCACTTTATTTTACTCTATCGTCGATTTAAAAAAAAAATAAAAAAAAAATACATAAATATTTGTAATTTATTTGAACATTTGTTGACATTTTCAACTGAGAAGTTTGAATATTATACTATAGTTATCAAGAAGGCGAATCCAAGAGTAGTGTTGTATTGGTGATTCACATAACGCCCGAGCCCATCCTTCACAACAGCAGCTACAGGCAATGGATGGACAGGTATGTGACTAAGCTGGTTACTTCTAGATTAATTGTGGGGCGTAAATGATTTTACATTGTTTTATGTTTTCCTGAGCTTATTATTGACTTTTATGGTCTTCTTTATTAGTAAAACTGCAGAGTGTAGCCACTTTGTTGTTGTTTTTTTTTTGTAATGTTAATGATACAGTGTAATTGTGTGTAAGAGCAGAAACCATTAAACAATAACCGCTTTTATAAATATAGCAAATCTAATACATTTCAGTATATTTTTGTATTTCACTTTGGTCTGATCTTGCTTCTTTCAGCTGTGTTCTTAAATGTACAACAATATTGCACTCTGTTCTAAGCATTTTCTGTATCTTGGTGTAGATTCTGCTTACGGTTATCTAGATTCACATGAAGACGTGCAGATCTTAATGTATAACTGGGATTGATGATTTTTCCAGATTTGGGCCCCAGACGGAGCACCTGATCCTAAACGAGAAGAGCAGCACGGTCCATAACCTGCGTAGTTACAAGACTCAGGCTCAGCTAAACCTTGTTCATTCTGCCATCTTCCCCCAGCTGACTCCTTTTCAGAGAGAGGTTTGTACCCAGATTACTAAAGGATTTGTGGAAATGTTCTGTGAATTACATTAACCCCTTAAGGACACATGACGTGTGTGACATGTCATGATTCCCTTTTATTGCAGAAGTTTGGTCCTTAAGGTTAAAACCTGTTTGTTGTCATTATCTTTAAAGGAAGAGGAGACAGATTTCTTTGGTGTGAGAGGAGAGTGCCTTCTCAAGTATCAGCTGAGGCCCAAACTGGAGTGGCAGAGGTAAGCTTGTCGGTAAATCAGTGCTTGCAGATTGTAACTAGTGACAGTGTATCAAATCTGATATGACAAATGAATGACAAAGGCAAAATATATAGAGACTTCTTCTTACATTACAAAATATGTAGAGCTATAGCACCTTCTTACATTACACAGTATCCAGAGCAATAGCACCTTCTTACATTACACAGTATCGGAGCAATAGCACCTTCTTACATTACACAGTATCCGGAGCTATAGCGCCTTCTTACATTACACAGTATCCGGAGCTATAGCGCCTTCTTACATTACACAGTATCCGGAGCTATAGCGCCTTCTTACATTACACAGTATCCGGAGCTATAGCGCCTTCTTACATTACACAGTATCCGGAGCTATAGTGCCTTCTTACATTACACAGTATCCGGAGCTATAGTGCCTTCTTACATTACACAATATTTACCCAGTATGCAAAGCTATAGTGCCTTCTTACATTACACAGTATACAGAGCTATAGCGCATTCTTACATTACACAGTATCCAGAGCTATAACGCCTTCTTACATTACACAGTATCCGGAGCTATAGTGCCTTCTTACATTACACAGTATCCAGAGCTATAGCGCCTTCTTACATTACACAGTATCCAGAGCTATAACGCCTTCTTACATTACACAGTATCCAGAGCTATAGTGCCTTCTTACATTACACAGTATCCGGAGCTATAGTGCCTTCTTACATTACACAGTATGCAAAGCTATAGTGCCTTCTTACATTACACAGTATACCTAAGCGCATTCTTACATTACACAGTATCCAGAGCTATAACGCCTTCTTACATTACACAGTATCCGGAGCTATAGTGCCTTCTTACATTACACAGTATCCAGAGCTATAGCGCCTTCTTACATTACACAGTATCCAGAGCTATAACGCCTTCTTACATTACACAGTATCCAGAGCTATAGTGCCTTCTTACATTACACAGTATCCAGAGCTATAGTGCCTTCTTACATTACACAGTATCCAGAGCTATAGTGCCTTCTTACATTACACAGTATTTACCCAGTATGCAAAGCTATAGTGCCTTCTTACATTACACAGTATCCAAAGCTATAGCACATTCTTACATTACACAGTATGCAGAGCTATAGCATTACACAGTATCCAGAGCTTCATGCTTGCCAAACTCTTGTGCTTCATCTCCAAGAGATACATTGCAAAGAAAACCTCGCTCTCACTGTTACTTTGCCCTTTTAATGAACCCTGGAAAAGGTAGATGAGGTTTCAATCCTTAACCTTAAGATGCCCCTTACCTGAGCTTAGAATTACACAGGCAGTCTTACTTTTTATTTTGGAAACATGTTGGGTCTGTAATATGATTTCTACATCTCCTCCTTACAGAATGCTTAATTTGATATTTAGACATTTACTTCTAAAGCAGTAGGATGGATATTCCCACGATTACAGAACCATCTGTTCATTGGCTATATCCCATTCCACCAATATGCCTTGATTAGTGCATTTTATGGACTAAATGGACCTTTTTATTAATGTATTGCATAAATGCTGAAATAATGTTGTCTAAAGTAATTTCAGTGAAGAAATAAACTCACTATTGACGTTCCCACTTTTTCTGGAGACCCCAACAATTTCCAGCTTCCTCCAATGACTACTGTCCAGAGTATGAAGTATCTGCATCCTCTTGTTTTCCATAAGGGTGCTAAGAATATCCCATAAACCCCTGCTGAGCATGGCATCATGGGACATTTAGCTTAGCATCTGGCCATGATTGTATTCACAAGAAAAGCTGGCTAAAACCACTAATAGATGGACGTTGGTAAACTAAATAGTTAAAGAATAAATGGGTAGCATTTTACTGAAGGCTGGATTACCGTTTTTGAAAAAATGAGCTAGAAGCTCGCTTTTTTATAATGTAAAGTGGCTGTTTGACCACCTTGGGCAACGTAGGGTCCACTAGATTCCTACAGCTGTTCTGCATTCAGTATAATATTCAGAGATTATAGGAGTATATTTCAGACACAGGAGGAAAGAAATGAGAATTTGTTGCCTAAGGATGCATGAGATTAAACTGTGTTGGATCCTCGCACAGCGGAATCTTCAATGACAAGGACGTGTTTTACTTTTCAGAGACGCGGTGATTGAGAACAACAGTGCAGAGTTTGTTAAAGAGGCCATGGATCTTCCTGGCTTTGAGGAAGCACTGAAAGAGTGTAAACAGCTCCTGGCATCTTACTCTGTGGCTTCAAATGGTAAGTAGACTGTAAAGACAGTTTGACAATCAGTATATCATGGATGGTAATGAACCTTCTGTGACCTTAGTCTACTCAACCCTTACAGACTGTGCTCTATTGCTGATTTTTCCCCCCCCTTAAATATGTAAATTAAATACAAGGTTTATTAACCTCTTCCATTCACATGAAGAATAAGTCCGCCACGCAGTGTGTCACCAGTGGAGCTATTTCCTTATTGTTACATGGGAGACTCTTCATTATCTAGAATTGACGTTGCTGAAATTATGTCTTCATGTATTGTCCAGAGACATCATTAATGACCTCTCTGGGGCTTCCCTCAAAATCAGTAGATAATCTATACTTTGTAATTTTGCTTTCTCTGACAGCTAATATACTTAAAGGGGACCTGTCACTTTCAGGAGTCTTTGCATTTTTTGCAAAGGCTACCACAGGTGACATTTCCAATTAAGATCCAGTGGCAATGGTGTTCATTTACCTGTTTAACGCTGTCCTTCATGGTCACACCATCATCTTACCCTCTTCAGTTCCTGGTGCTTCATTTTCCAGGAGACATGTACGTATAACACTGAGGTCTATATAGGATTCAGCGAGACCGTGGACGCCTCCATTAGGCAGACAATGTAATAGAGCAGCAAGAAATGCTAGCAGAATGCTTGGTTGTATAGGGAGAGGTATTAGCAGTAGAAAGAGGGAAGTGCTCATGCCATTGTACAGAACACTGGTGAGACCTCACTTAGTGTATTGTACACAGTACTGGAGACCGTATCTCCAGAAGGATAGTGATACCTTAGAGAGGGTTCAGAGAAGGGCTACTAAACTGGTTCTTGGATTGCGGGATAAAACTTACCAGGAAAGGTTAAAGGATCTTAACATGTATAGCTTGGAGGAAAGACGAGACAGGGAGGATATGATAGAAATATATAAAGGGAATCAACACAGTAAAGGAAGAGACTATATTTAAAAGAAGAAAAACTACCACAGCAAGAGGACATAGTCTTAAATTAGAGGGACAAAGGTTTAAAAATAATATCAGGAAGTATTACTTTACTGAGAGGGTAGTGGATGCATGGAATAGTCTTCCAGCTAAAGTGGTAGAGGTTAACACAGTAAAGGAGTTTAAGCATGCGTGGGATAGGCATAAGGCTATCCTAACTATAAGATAAGGCTAGGGACTAATGAAAGTATTTAGAAAATTGGGCAGACTAGATGGGCCGAATGGTTCTTATCTGCCGTCACATTCAATGTTTCTATGTTTCTAGATCACGAGTCATGATGAGCTGTCGATTGTGACGACGGCTGAGATTGAACAAAAATTAACGGAGCTCTGCCTTATGTCAAACGCAGGCTTTTCCATAAGACAATGTAGTTCCTACTTTGTGTTATGTATGTTTGGATTGTGTTGTGATTTCAGTGAAATTCCAACACAGTCCCAATCGATATTTCATAAACGTTATATCTTCATGACATACTGAGAAGTGTCAGATGCGCTTTAAAGGTCAAATATGCCACATGTCGAAAACGTTAAGCTTCCTGGAAGAACATCAATGTTTACATTGTAATGTTAAGCCTTCTCATACTGAAATCCACTAGAGAAAGTTCTGCTCTGAATAAAATATGCATCAGTTCCCCTGTGCTCCTCTATGAGGAACATTGGATTGGTCAATTGCGGAGGAGCCAATGCCTGCTCCATGATATTGTGGGAGGTAGAGAGGACAGCACCACCGAGGGAGCTTTGACACTGGATAAAGGTAACTAAATCTTTCATTTGTATGGAAATGGATGAATAAACATAGGGACAGGGCCACTAAAGCATTAGGAACACAAGTTTGTATTCCCA
>OW240916.1:18343936-18357714 GCA_933207985.1 Pelobates cultripes
TGTCCTCTTCGGAGCCAATGTCACTTCTGTACTCTCGCACAAGGTGTTTCGGGGTTCTCCATAGACACATCCAATTCCCTGTAGCCGTCACCGGTGACCACTTTTAGGATTGACACTGAGTCTCTTGACTGGGTTGGAATTTCAGTGACAGCGCTGCTTTATATCCAAATGGCCAAATATAAGTAAAAATAGCAGACTTGTCAAATGTTGCTGTCACAGCTACAGTCTGGCATTGTGCTAACCAGGTGAATTACCCTGGCACACCCCTAGTACACGTCCTCCACATTGTATACTACACGGCATCGCTGGGCACTGTGTAATAAAGGCAAGTCACAGCACATCGACATTTCATAATTTATGTATTTGATGTACTTGTTTTGTGTGCCTCTGTACCAGAAAGGTTACCTTAACTGGCTACTTGTTCTAGAGCCAGCAGTTAAAGGTTAAATCAATATTTATCTGTTAGCTGACAGTCAGAATGCGGTAGAATGTACCCCTGCCAGGTAGAAGGTATTTTCTTCTAAAGTTCGTTATTTACATCTCTATTCCGCCAGCTTCCTATTGACACATGCACACTCATTACACCAGCAGCACATCGACAATGCAAGCAGCGAGATTTCAAGTGTCTTTTTTCGTGATGAGCACAAGGTGCATTGTAGGTGCTCCACAGGGCTAAATATCTTTAGAATTAATTTTTTTAAATCTATGCATTAGCTTGCAATTGTATAGATCAGGAATTACACTCTACTATCTAATAGGTCCAATTTAAAGAGGTAACTTCTTCAATGTTAGCATTACCTAATAGCTAACTAAACGTTAACAATAGTCAGGATCACAGGGGCTCTCTCACACCTAGTGCGCATCCGTTTATGCGTGCACAAATACATGTCTTTGTTCGTGTCCGCCGGATTGAATCATTAGGTACAAGTTTATCTGTGCAAACAAGTTAGTAATAAGATATATTTTAATACTTCTTTTATCAGCAATGATCAGATAAAACATAGAAAATGAATGCTGAGTACAAAATGGCGGGTTGGTTATATGATTTTATCCTACCAGTAATGTAAACATTTATGAAATCACTCTAATTAGTCTGGAAGCAGTCTCACACTGTGTGTGCGCGCGCGCGTGCGTGTGTGTGTGTGTGTGTATAAAGGTTATATAAAGATTAAGTTGTGTTGGGGGTTTATAACAAAGAGGAAAAGAAACAGCTGGGATGAAACAAATACACAACTGTCTGTGTACTCCAGATGATAGGGGATTAATTATTAATAAGTAATTAACCATGTTTTCTGATATGATTTACACATGGATCCGATCCTATATGCTGCTTCTGGAATATTCATTAGAAATAATTTTACCACTGCTTTAGAATGCAGTGTTTAGAAAACAGAAAAGAGGTTTAAACGGCACATGTTGCTCAGACCCAACCTCTACTCAAACGAACTTGCCCGATGCCCTTGCTGTGAATGCTGTGTGTTAAAGTACAGCAGCGGACAAGTTAGGTTGCGAAGCAGTTGGTCAGATAACAGTAGAGTCCGACGCAACATCTCATCCATCTCAGACAAATAAAAAAGTAAAATTTTCTAAAAAATAAATCAGTACACATAGTTACATAGACTGAAAAGAGACACACGTGTCCATCATGTTCAGTCTTTCTCACATTTGCTTTTGCTGTTGATCCAAAAGAAGGCAAAAAACCCAGTTTGAAGCACTTCCAATTTTGCAACAAACTAGGAAAAAAGTCCTTCCTCACCCCAGAATGGCAGATTTAATCTTGGATCAAGAAGCTATAACCCCACAATTGAAAAATTATATCTTTGAATATTATGTTTTTGCAAGTATGCATCCAGTTGCTGTTTAAAGATCTGTACAGACTCTGATAAAACCACTTCTTCAGGCAGAGAATTCCACATCCTTATTGTTCTTACAGTAAAAAAAATTTCCTTTGCCTTAGACTAAATCTTCTTTCTTTCAGTCTAAACACATGACCTCATGACCTATGTATAGTCCTGTTTGTGAATTGATTTTCAGACAATGTTTTGTATTGGCCCCAGATATACTTGTACAATATTACCATATCTCCCCTTTGAGGTGCCATTTTTCTAAACTAAAGAGGTTTACACTTGTTAACCTGTTTTCATAATTAAAATCCATTCCTTTTATTAATTTTGTAGCCCATCTCTGCTGTTTTTCTAGAGCCATAATATCATTCTTTAGAACAGGTGCCCAAAATTGTGCAGCACATTCAAGATGTGGTCTTACCAGTGATTTATTAAGAGGCAAAATGATACTCTCATCCTGAGAATTGATGCCCCTTTTTATACAAGACAATATCTTACTGGCCTTAGCCACTGCTGATTGACATTGCCTATTACAATTCCCAAATCCTTCTCGTGTGTTGTTATCCCTAATTCACTACCATTTAGGGTATAAGTTACTTGTGCATAACTTTTCTTTTTTCTACATCTGCCATTTGAGTGCCCAGTCCCCCAGTCTATTTAAATTCCTCTGCAGCAACGTAATATCTTGCTCACATTGTATTACTTTACAGAGGTTTGTGTCATCTGCAAACAATGAAACATGTCTTTCAATGTTTATTTCAAGATCATTTATAAACATGTTAAATTGAAGCGTTACCAGAATAGAACCCCAAAGGGGCACCATTTACCACTTTTGTCCAGCTTGAAGATTTACCATTAATGACAACTCTCTGTACTCTAGTTTTAAGCTGATGTTCTAGCCAAGAGCAAGAATTTTCATCTAGACCGCTTTATTTGAGTTTGAACTCTAATCTATTGTGTGGAACCGTATCAAACACCTTGGCAACATCTAAGTAGATCACATCCACTGCAACATTCTGAACTATACTTCTATTTACTTATTCGTAGAATGTAAGTAGGCTAGTTTGACATTACCCTATGTTTCATAAAACTATGTTGATTTTTGCTGATAACAATGTTCTTCTGAATGAATTCTTGAATATTATCCCTAAATAACCTTTCAAATACTTTCCTAGCCACAGAAGTTAAACTCACATATCTATAATTTCCAGATAACGATTTTGAACTATTTTTGCATATTGGAACAACGTCTGCTTTCCTCCAATCCCCTGGTACAAATCCTAAAAGAAATGAATCTCGAGAGATTAAAAACAGAGGTTCACTTATTTCCACACTTACTTCCTGAAGTACTCGTGGGTGAATACCGTGAGGCCCTGGAGCTTTGCTTATATGAACTTTCTTTAGTTGCTGCAGCACTTTGTCTTAAATTATCCAATCACAATTTTTCTGCTAGTTTTTTGCAGCAATCAATTGCATATCTCTAGGCATAGGTTCTTCCTTTATATATACTGAGGAGAAATAGTTATTTAAAATTTCTGCCTTTCCCTGGTCTTCATTAACTTACACTCCCATCCCGGTTTTCAGTGTACCTACACTTTTAATTTTTGTTTTTTTTAGAATTTATGTACTTTAAAAAATGCTTTGGGGTTGGTTTTGCTCTCTTTGGTTATGAATTTCTCCTTTTGTTTAGCGAATCTAATCGCCTTTTTGAATGCATTATTGGCTTCCTTATATCTCCGTTTTTAATGCTTTAAATGCCTTGATTTACTTTCCCATTAAGCCACATTGGTTTTAATTTGTTTGTTTTATATTTATTACCCAGTGGTACATGTTTGAAGATATTCCATTTATCTGCAGTATTTTTTTCACTAACGAGTTTATGCCAGTCAATATATTGTAAAGCAGCCCTTATCCTTTTCAAATTGGCCTTTTCAAATTTATATGTTTGAGTATACCCCATGTGCTTTTGTTTTTGTTTTTTGAGTTTATTTCAAAGGAGATTATATTGCGAATACCATTTTCCAAGTGCTCATCTACTTAAAAGATCAACATTGTTTGTTAGAGATCCAGACAAGCATCCTTTCTAGTTGGTGCTTGTACCAGTTGTGACATGAAAGTGTCATTTAACAAGTTCAAAAACCGGATTCCCCTTGCTGAACCACTAGTCCCTCCATCCCAATTTATGTCTGGGTAATTAAAATCTCCAATAATTAACGTGTTACCCAGATTTGTAGCTTTCCCAATTTGCTCTAACAGCTGTTCTTCCTCATCAATATTAACATTAGGTGGTTTATAACATATCCCAACCAATAATTGATTTCCATTCTTTTGCCCCAAGCAGATATTTACCCATAAAGCTTCCAGATGTTCGTCTTCACATTCCACTTGCTTGAGATTTTGGCTTTAATTCGTGGTTGACATACAAACCACTTTTCCTGTTTTTTTCAATCCTTCCCAAATAGTGTGTACCCATTTAAGTCAGCTGTCCAGTCATGTGTCTCATCCCACAATGTTTCTGTTATGCCCAGTGGTTCCCAAACTTTTTAGGTTCAAGGCGCCCTTAATATTTCAATATTTTTCCAATGCACCACAAGTCAAAATTTCTTTGTTATATATCTGTACAGCGCTGCGGCATTTATTGGCTATAGTTTAATGTACAGTGTAATGTACAGTGTTTGCACTTGAAGGGGTGCTTGTATATAGTTTTAGTGTTTTAATACAGCAGTGTGTTTGTATGTAATATTTGTGTTAGATTGCAGGAGTGTGCTTGTATGTTGCGCCGGTGTATGACTGCTTGGATGTATGCACATACACTACCACATACATATATACTTACACAGATATGCATATACACAAATTCATATAGACACTGACACATACACATACCCCTTAACACATGCATACACTGACCTATAAACGCACCCTGACACACACTCACACACACACACAACATGACACACAGAGAGATGTACACCCTGACACACACACACACTCAAGTGATATTTGTAATAATTAGTGTGTGTATCTGAGTATATGTGTCAGTGTGTGTGTATCTGTATGTCAGTGTGTGTATCTGAGTGTATGTGTCAGTGTGTGTGTATCTGAGTGTTTGTGTCAGTGTGAGGCACCACCTCCCTGAAATGCATTTTTGCAAGTTGGGATGCCTGTCCTCTGTTCTGACCATTTAAAAAAATATATGAATATGCGTGATTCAAAGTGAAAACTTGATGGCAGTTGTCCTCTAACGTGTCAGAGAGGAGAATATTGACATGGTATCCTTTTGTAGAGAATAGATTGTATAATACAATGTGCAGTTAAACTGACAGCAAATAATCTATCTATTCACTTATTGTCTAACTAATACAAATATCCCCACTATACTGGCTTGTATTAGATCCCAAATGCTATGTGAGGAATTGCATAATATACCTGGGGGTGGGGGTGGGAGGGTATGTATATCTAGTTGTGCATGATCTCTATGGCAATATTTTTACCTTTGAAACCCGTACAATATGATTAAAGTTGCTAAAAGGGATTTATGCAATATGACAAAATGAGACACATTTGCATTTTTTGTGATTTTCGTGCAGTGCAAATGAGACCAATTACAGTAGGGAAAAGAACAGGAGTCCAATGAAGTGATCTAAAAATGCAGCAATTCAGCATCTACTTTTATACAGAATCTGTAACAAAACAGATAATTAATCATTGGCTAATCTTTCCATTTTCTGCTGGATCGCCGATATTTACACCACTTGTGTAGTAACTGCATCAAGCATGTTTGATGTGGAGAGTTGGATAAGGTGAAACTGCATAGCGACCGGATTACAATAATTGCAGTGCAGCAAACGGAGCAATTTTAGGACAAGACTACCATAAATTAAGGAGAGGCCCAGTGTCCTGACCACATAGTCGGAAGAGGTCGTAATGGGTCCGCGACATAGTGTGTAAAAGTTTAGGAGTTCAATACCAGCCGACAATTTGCCTTTTGAAACTTAGAGCACCCAGTGATCTTTCTTAAGATTCTTTTAATTATAAAGTGCAAAAATTCACACTTTACAGAATAACCCTGTTGATTATTAAAGCATACATCGATTTGTAATTCAGTTGTCAGTTTGTCGATTCTCTTTAGTTCACTATTTAGTGAATACACTATTTAGATTAATGTAATCACACTAACTTACACAGACTGTAAAGGATATATTGACTGAGAAACTGCCTTTTTAAAAACAGTTTTTATTTACAGGATTAAAGTATTTCTAAACTAAAGGAGAAAGTGTTTTGTTAGATTTTTCAAGTGGAGTTTGTTACCTGCTCTGTCAAGGCACTGCAAAGAAAATAAAATATAAAAAGACATTGCCTGTGAATGGAGGAGGCTCAAAGTCTACCCCTGGAGCTAATCTAAATGAGGACACAGAGGCCAGCTGTGAATTCATCCGAAAAATAAACTCTCAAAACAAAATGAAAACAGAGATGGCTCGTTCCAGAGACTGAGACTTTGGACAATAAATTCAAAGCACTTGGTATGTTTTTTTTTTTCCTTTTCATTCGGCCCATGACATAATACAGACTTAAATTATTATTGTTATTAATAACAATTCTTTATGAATGTAGACTAGATGGGCCAGAATGGTTCTTATCTGCCGTCTTATTCTTTGTTTCTATGTCCTATAAAACATTTGGTTAACATAAGCCCCTGTGGTACTCCTGGGCATTTCCACATTTCTGTTTTGGATAATACAAAAATAAATTCGCAGAAAAAATATAAGTATGTATTGAGATAATGAGATACTATTAAGTGATGAAGCAAATTCATGGCTATTCTCATGATAATCAGGCCCTTTGTGAAGATCAGCCGTAACATTCAATACACCAAGTGACTCCTCCTTGTGCCCCAATCACAAGCCAGTGCTGGTATTCAAGACATTTTTTTTATAAACGTTGACTTGTATTGTGTTTTCAAAGCGATCACAATTTTAAAGTAATGCAGGTGAAGTTAAAAAACATTATTGGCTTCAAGATACACGATAGGCACATTGTCCACCACACCTCAATGAATTGGTTTCGGTGCCACTGCCATGAAACCCCAGCCCTTCGTTTTAGCCCTGCAGCTGATGGGCAATATTTTCATTGCTGGGTTTAAATGTCTGGAGTGCTCAGAAACTAAAAACTTTGCTATTTCTATCAGGTGGTCTTATAAAGACCATCTGATTGGTGCAGTGCGATTTTGACGCGCATGCGTAGTAACCTCCCAAATACTTTCAATCCAGTCAGTTAGGCAGTTCCAGCCCCAGAGACCGTTGCTGCAAGTAAGAAAAATTTTACTAAAGTACACTTGGGCACTGGATACTTAAATGGCCAAAAGAGTGCTAAAATGTAACATAACATTTGTATTCCTAACGTTATAGTGTTCATTTAAAGCCAGGCTTTACTGTGGTCATTAATCATGCAACCTCAATGTCTACACGCCAAGGTCGCGAGATTAAACAAAGTGACGGTTTGCGACTACACCACAGGGTGAAGGTTATAGAGAGCAGTACTGAAGGTGATGTGTAGCATTAGCGAGTTATACTACAAATTGGCATTGATTTGTGAGTCTCTTTAAGATTGTTCAAAATGTACATTTTGGGTATAGCATACTGGTGTATTTGTTGTCTTGTCATTCTGCTAAATTTATTGCTTTCACAGTGCCTATGTGTCTCTTGATAGTCGTTGTTTGTATTTTGGTGAAATTGCTTGTTAACGTCATCAACTCAGTTGAGTTGTAGGTTTTATTTTGTGTGCATAATGTTCACTGTTTGCTAATGTTTTTAGTGGTTTATAGTACTTTTTGCTTTTGAACTATACGTTGGTAAGTCTTCTTTGGAGTGATTGTGATTGTTTAAACGGCTTGCTGTAAGTTTAGGGCACTTTTCTTGGCAAATTGTCAATAGAGGTGCAGTCAAAAAAGGAATGAATTCGGATCACTTCAGGATTGTTAATGGTTCATCGATTGCTGCTAATGTCGATAATTTTGTAATGCTAAATTGTGATTGCTGCCTATATTATCTGAGAACCATGCCATTTCTCGTTGCTCAGCATATTTCTTTTTCCCAAGACAAGAGCCAAAATAAAGACGGAGTAAGAAAATAACTGTCGATTTGTTATTCCGCAAGAGACTCCAAGCTGCGCAAAGAATTTTATAGGGTCATCGGTCCCATGAAACAATATGTAGAAGGACAGAGATCAGTAAGGGGTTTATGTGTGAGAGGAATTTGTTTCAACTGCCCTTTATAAACCAGCCTATTAGTGACACCTACTATAAATCTTTATCTTGTCAGCCTTCAAAAGACAAATAGAAAACACACTTGGAGAGTTTGTTTTTACTGATTTAAAGGGACACTATAGTCACCAGAACAACTACAGCTTACTGAATTTGTTCTGGTGAGTAGACTCCTTACCTTCAGGCTTTTTGCTGTAAACACTGTATTTTCTGAGAAAATGCAGTGTTTACATTACAGCCTACTGATAACTTCACTGGCCACTCCTTAGATGGCTGTTAGAGATCCTTCCTGGGTCATTGCTGCCATGTTTGTGTTCCTGACCCTATAGTGATCCTTTAAGAATGTTTAATGGAACTTTAAGTTTTCTTTTTGACGTATTTTTTTTGTAATATTTCATTACCTGTCACTACCTGCTGTATAGATGTAGCTTACTATACTATACAATGAAGATCCAGGTAACCTGGTAAAAATATTTAGATGCCTTGGTTTCAATGTGAAATGGTAATTAAAGGGATATTCCAACCATCAAAACACTGGTTTTGGTTGAAGTAAACCTTTCTTTGGTGGCTACCTTTTCCCTATCACTGAGACCAAGTTCTCCCTCAGTTGCAGGTGGAATAGGAGGAGTCTCCCTGGTTCTTACAAGATAATACTCTTGACATTCTCATCAGACCTGGTAACCAGTTATTGTCTTTAAGGGCTTTTAGATGAGAAATTATGGTATCGCTGGATAAATAAGCCATTATAACTGCAACATGTACAGTAAGATTGTCTAACGATCACTTCTATTGTATTAACATAAAGGTGAATTCACTAAACAGTGCTGGAAACAAACAGCCGTGTATCAGATTAGTTACCAGTTCAGAGTTTTACTGAATAGACCCAAAGCAAATTAAATCATAGCCAAATAGATCCAAATTTTGTACTGGAGGTGAGAAGGTGAGCAGTCACAGATAAAGAGAAAAATACAATTTGGGGAAGCTTAACTACAATATATATCCATGTACAGACACAGCAACAAGGGTAATTACAGCAGGAAATGTAATAAAATAACAGTATTAGGGCACGTTAAATGTTCTTTTCCATACTGCTGGTTTCTGACCTTTGGTACTGTCTTGGGACTGTTGCATGTCTGCCTGCCCTGCTCTTTGATTAGACATGACTGTGCTTCACCTGGCATTTGGAACAACTACTGGCTATGGCACTTTCCCCTACCTTGGCCCTTATCTGTATTTGCCCCGACTTTTTCCTGACATCTCTTCCCAGGTCGTGGTGTATTTCGTCTTAAGCGAAGCCTCTGTGATTTCAAAGAACACAACCACAGGGTGTGAAAACTTGACACAAATGCATCCGTGTCTCAATGCTAAACCTCTTGACATTGACGTTTTCACCAAATACCTAACGGCCATCAGACAACTCGAGCTAGGTTCTTGTAAACTGATTGTCATTCAGCCATTACGTTATTATTTTATATCCATATCTCCATAAAATAATACCACCTGTCACCTCATTTCTAATTACAACTCCGCCGCGCCGTCCTTGACATGCCTCTGATTATTTTCTGTGCACTGCTCAGGGAAGAAAAATATAGATTTCTCTCCACATTGACACCTAACCCGTGAAAAACACTACTTTTCCAGTGCAGACACGTCCCATTGGTAATTACGGCAGATGAGTCTGTACATGTCTTTCCGTTTGTTTGCTAAAAACTGATAAGAGTGATTTTGCTATAAACAGATTTACGTGGATAACAACAGAGAAAGACAATGGTTGGAAATATTTATATTGAAGAGCAAACAAAATGCATAGATTAATTTGCTCCTCGTTCTCCATGGGTGGCTATCGAACATCAGCTGTTGAACCATCAGAACATGTTTTCTACCATGTTTCCAGTTGAAAAGCGAAGAGTATAGCTTTTTCAAGCCAGTGAAGGTGGGATATGTGACCAGAGAGACCCAAGGGTGTGTGAAATTAGTTCAAGTC
This sequence comes from Pelobates cultripes, assembly GCA_933207985.1. NCBI lineage: Eukaryota > Metazoa > Chordata > Amphibia > Anura > Pelobatidae > Pelobates > Pelobates cultripes. The sequence goes on from OW240916.1 coordinate 18,354,027, forward strand.
ACTTTTGTGTCATAAATTAAAGTATGCTATATTATCCTGCATATTATAACATTTACAAATTCTATTGATCTCCAAAGTTTTCTAGTGTGGAATTCTAAGGGGAAATAAAGTATCTGTTATTATCTACACTTTTGGACGCTAAAGACAACATTTGGACCTTACTCTTCCAATGCTGAAGCAGAAAGCGATAAAACACAGGTTTCTGCTGCAGCACTGAATTAAACATTAAAATATTGCAAAATATATCAGGGACACAGGTGTTAAAAGAGGATAAATGTATTTTTATGTGTGGTTACTTGGCTATCCCTCTTTAGCTTAATGAAGCAGTTTTGGTGTATAGAACATGCCCCTGCAGCCTCACTGCAGCCTGCCATTTAGGAGTTAAATCCCTTTAAACATAGAAACATAGAAACATAGAATGTGACGGCAGATAAGAACCATTCGGCCCATCTAGTCTGCCCAATTTTCTAAATACTTTCATTAGTCCCTAGCCTTATCTTATAGTTAGGATAGCCTTATGCCTATCCCACGCATGCTTAAACTCCTTTACTGTGTTAACCTCTACCACTTCAGCTGGAAGGCTATTCCATGCATCCACTACCCTCTCAGTAAAGTAATACTTCCTGATATTATTTTTAAACCTTTGTCCCTCTAATTTAAGACTATGTCCTCTTGTTGTGGTAGTTTTTCTTCTTTTAAATATAGTCTCCTCCTTTACTGTGTTGATTCCCTTTATGTATTTAAATGTTTCTATCATATCCCCCCTGTCTCGTCTTTCCTCCAAGTTATACATGTTAAGATCCTTTAACCTTTCCTGGTAAGTTTTATCCTGCAATCCATGAACCAGTTTAGTAGCCCTTCTCTGAACTCTCTAAGGTATCAATATCCTTCTGAAGATACGGTCTCCAGTACTGTGTACAATACTCCAAGTGAGGTTTCACCAGTGTTCTGTACAATGGCATGAGCACTTCCCTCTTTCTACTGCTAATACCTCTCCCTATACAACCAAGCATTCTGCTAGCATTTCCTGCTGCTCTATTACATTGTCTGCCTACCTTTAAGTCATCAGAAATAATCACCCCTAAATCCCTTTCCTCAGATGTTGAGGTTAGGACTCTATCAAATATTCTGTACTCTGCCCTTGGGTTTTTACATCCAAGATGCATTATCTTGCACTTATCCACATTAAATGTCAGTTGCCACAATTCTGACCATTTTTCTAGTTTACCTAAATCATTTGTCATTTGGCTTATCCCTCCTGGAACATCAACCCTGTTACATATCTTAGTATCATCAGCAAAAAGACATACCTTACCATCAAGACCTTCTGCAATATCACTAATAAAAACATTAAAGAGAATGGGTCCAAGTACAGATCCCTGAGGTACCCCACTGGTGACAAGTCCAAGCTTCGAATATATTCCATTAACTACAACCCTCTGTTGCCTGTCACTCAGCCACTGCCTTACCCATTCAACAATATTGGAATCCAAACTTAAAGATTGCAGTTTATTGATAAGCCTTCTATGTGCAACAGTGTCAAAAGCCTTACTGAAATCTAGGTAAGCAATGTCTACTGCACCACCCTGATCTATAATTTTAGTTACCCAATCAAAAAAAGCAATAAGATTAGTTTGGCATGATCTCCCTGAAGTAAACCCATGTTGTCTCTGATCTTGAAATCCATGTGTTTTTAGATGTTCATCAATCCTATCCTTTAACATGGTTTCCATCACTTTCCCCACTACTGAAGTAAGGCTTACTGGCCTATAGTTGCCCGACTCCTCCCTATTACCTTTCTTGTAAATGGGCACAACATTTGCTAACTTCCAATCTTCTGGGACTACTCCTGTTAACAATGATTGGTTAAATAAATCTGTTAATGTTTTTGCTAGTACACCACTAAGCTCTTTTAATAGCTTTGGGTGAATTCCATCAGGTCCCATTGACTTATTTGTCTTTACTTTTGACAGTTGAAATAGAACCTCTTCCTCAGTAATCTCACGTGTAATAAATGACTCATTTATCCTTTTTCTCAACTGAGGTCCCTTTCCTTCATTTTCATCTGTAAATACAGAACAAAAATATTCATTGAGGCAGTCAGCTAGACCTTTATCCTATTTAACATACCTTCCTTCTTTTGTTTTTAATCTAACTAATCCTTGTTTTACTTTTCTTTTCCCATTTATGTATCTAAAAAATGTTTTATTCCCCCTTTTTTACTGACTGTGCTATTTTCTCTTATGTGTGTGATTTGGAAGCTCTTATAACTTGCTTAGCCTCTTTCTGCCTAATCTTATAGATCATTTTGTCTACCCCACTCTGTTTTTTTTTTTTATAATTCCTAAATGCTAACTTTTTTGTTTTTAACTATTTTGGCCACATCTGTGGAGTACCACAGTGGTTTCTTGAATTTTTTGCTTTTACTGACAAGCCTAATGCAATTTTCTGTTGCCTTCAATAGTGCAACTTTTAAATAATCCCATTTCTTTGTTTATGAACCCTAGTCACACCTCCCTGTATGTGACTTGCACAGCCGTCCATAAACACTTCCTGTAAAGAGAGCCCTATTTAGGCTTTCTTTATTGCAAGTTCTGTTTAATTAAAAATTTTCTTATCTCCTGCTATGTTAATAGCTTGCTAGACCCTGCAAGAGCCTCCTGTGTGTGATTAAAGTTCAATTTAGAGATTGAGATACAATTATTTAAGGTAAATTACATCTGTTTGAAAGTGAAACCAGTTTTTTTTTCATGCAGGCTCTGTCAATCATAGCCAGGGGAGGTGTGGCTAGGGCTGCATAAACAGAAACAAAGTGATTTAACTCCTAAATTACAGTGATTTGTTTTCTACACAATGGAAACTCCAAGGTTTCTGTGATAGTCAAACAAGACTCGTTCTCATCAATTTCTCAGTTGCTAAAGACACACACAACAAACATTCCATATTTACTAGAATAGTGGAATAGTGGAATAAACAAAAGATAAACATTACAAGGCCACTGAACAAATCCCTGACATCGGATTTCCCCATGGATGACTTTACATTTAGACTGGAAGAAAGAAGATTTCATCTAAGGAAAAGAACATTTTTTTTTACTGTAAGAACAATAAGGATGTGGAATTCTCTGCCTGAAAAAGTGGTTTTATCAGAGTCCATACAGATGTTCAAACAGCTACTAGATGCATACTTGCAAGAACAGAATATTCAAGGATATAATCTTTCAATGTAGGGTAATAACTGCTTGATCCAAGGATAAATCTGACTGCCATTCTGGGGTCAAGAAGGAATTTTTTTCCAAGTTTGTTGCAAAATTGGAAGATTCAAACTGGGTTTTTTTTTGCCCTCTTTTCAGTGGCGTACTAAGGGGGGGGCGGGGGGGGCGGTCCGCCCCGGGTGCCACCAGGGTGGGGGGTGCCATGACCAGCCCCCCGCCCCCCCATGCTGCAGCCGCCCGAGCGCTCTGTATAGAGCCTCAGGCGGCTGCAGCTTTGCCCGGGCGGTGCATCCATGAGGGCGGACCGCACCGCCCGGGCGCAGCCTGAGGAGAGGCTGACAGGAGGGAGTGCTCCTGTCAGCTCCCTCACTGCAGCATGGTCCGACGGGTACAGAGAGCAGCTGTCTCCTGTACCCGGCCGGACTAACAGGAAGTGCACAGAATGTGTGCACTTCCTGTTAGTCCGGCCGGGTA
>OW240916.1:18357814-18406101 GCA_933207985.1 Pelobates cultripes
GAGAAAGGGGGGGTGAGAAAGAGAAAGGAGGGGGGGTGAGAAAGAGGGTGAGAAAGAGAAAGGGGGTAGATATATTAGGAGGGGGGAAAGAGAAATTAGGAGGGGGGGTGAGAAAGAGAAATTAGGAGGGGGGAGAGAAATTGAAATTAGGAGGGGGGAAGAGATATTAGGAGGGGGGAAAGAGAAATTAGGGGGGAGAGAAATTAGGAGGGGGGTGAGAAAGAGAAATTGGGAGGAGGAGAAGGAAATAGGAGCGGGAAGAGAGATTGACATTCATCACATACACACAATGCACCCCTTGCACACAGAAAAACACACAATGCATTACACACACAGACACACATACACAAGCAATGCAACCGTTACACACAATGCATCCCTTACACACACAGAAACACACAATGCATTCATTACACACACTCAATGCACCCCTTACACACATTCAATGCATCCCATACATACACAGAAACACACCTTGCAGCCCTTACACATACAAACACAATTTCACACAATGCATTCCTACACACATATCAGGACATCCCTTACACACTCCACCCCCTGTGAACAAACTCATTGGTGGAACATGAAGGTGGACCCTGGGACCCAGACCTTGAGCTGTGTAAAGGACCCCCAAAAAATGGAGCTGCTTCCCGTTCTCCCAGAACATTGATTTTTGTGACCACAGTTACAAACCGCCTCCAGAGAGCCTGTTCTGCACCAGACCAGTGGAGCCAGACTGCAGCTAGAGCCCATCATCATCCTCATCTGGTTGTAAGTAGGCAATCTAGTATATTATTCGCGGCACTAAGCTCTAATTTACCTCACATTAAAGAAACACTATAGTCCCCAGAACCACTTCAGCTTAATGTAGTGGTTCTGGTGTCTATAGCCTGTCCCTGCAGGCCTTTTAATGTAAACACGGCGGCACTGCAGCACTGGCGCTAGTTAACATGGCAAATCATATGGCTGGGGCATTGTGATGTCACATGGGGGGCGGCAAACTTTACTTTTGCCTAGGGCGGCAAAAATCCTTGTACCGGCCCTGGCTGGAGGGGGCTGTGTGAGCTGTGGCCGCACAGTGTCCCATGGTAGTTAGGGTGCCGTGCGGCCAGTACAGCTCACTCAAGCAAACAGCTGATAAACTGGCCGCACGGAGGAAATGTGTATGTGTGACTGTCTGCCTGTGACTGTGTGTGACTGTCTGCCTGTAACTGAGTGTGTGACTGTCTGTCTGTAACTGAGTGTGTGACTGTCTGCCTGTAAATGTGTGTGTGGGGCTGCAGGGATTTTGTAGAAGGGGGTAGGGGGTTTTGTATTGGGACAGGAGTCTTTATAAGGGGGGATAAGCAGGGGATTTGTGGAAGGGGGTTGCGGGGGTTTTGTAGATGGGGCAGTACAGGATTTGTAGAAGGGGCAGGACAGAGGTTTTGTAGGAGGGGCAGGGCAGGACAAGGGTTTTGTAGGAGGGGCTGACAGCGGTTTTGCAAAGTTTACAAATTGTAAAAATAAAAGAAATAAAACCTTTAACATTTTTTACAGGTTTTTTATTTTTGGGGGGGGGGGTGCCAAGCACAGGATCCGCCCCGGGTGCCAAATGCTCTAGGTACGCCCCTGCCTCTTTTGGATCAACAGCAAAAAACAAATGTGAGGAAGGCTGAACTTGATGGACGCAAGTCTATTTTCAGCCTATGTAACTATGTAAGTGTGTAGTGGATGTAGAGAGTGTATCTAGTGGATGCAGTGTGTGTGTGTGTTAATATGTGGGTTAGGATAGCCTAGGGGCTGCATTCTGTGGGCAAAATACTTTTTTAAATTTTATTTAAAAATAATTAATTGAGATGGGAGAGATCTGTGCTCGGTGTATAACTAGCTCCTGGCATAAAAGTGATTGTATTTCTGAATGTGTAGTATTTCTAGCAGAAATGTCACAAATGCAGACTCCTACCACCATGACCACTTTAAATCACTGAAGTGGTCATGGTGGTTGGAGTAACTCTTTAAGAGGAATGGAATTAGCAAGGCATAGTTACTGAATACAAACAATCTTCTTGTCCCTTAATTAAATTTTTTAGCAGCTTTGTGGTTTTACAAATAAATTGAAGACCATATATAACCAAAATAAATCACTATTTTGTGACATCTGAGGGTTGACAAACATTCTCTGTGGTCCCAAATGTTTCCATTCAGGCGACGGGTCTGAATACAATGTAAAATGGAGTTCAGTAGATGATCTCTTATTCCTTTGAGTCTGTAATTACTGGGGTTCACTGCAGATAACTGGATGAAATACTCAAAACAGATGGGCACCTGCGGTGAAAATTTCAAGAGATGTGGTTCATCGGTACCTGGGATTTACACATCCATTTCATAGATAATAAAACAGGTTTATGAGATCAATATATCATTCTTACATGATAGTATAGCACATAGATTTTCCATACTCTAATTTTCTTTTCCTCTAATAAAAAAAAAATCTGATACGTTTACCCAATAAAATCTTACAAGGATGAATTAGATTCATATTGTTTTTACGGTATAGAGCATTAGAGTCTACAATTGTTTTTTCATGGACAGGATCTCATCAGAAAACCTCATCAGTCAGTGTAATTATTTACTATAGAGTTCTCTGTTTACGAGCACCGTCTGGGAAAGGGAGGGTAAATACATTTCGGAAAATATTTTGGCAACCAAACTTCAAACATTTTATTTGAAACATTCACCCGCCCCTATTTTCTTATAAGACCCAACATTTTGCCCGTCCCCTAGTTTTTCCCTCCTTACCTCTTGTACTTATAAAACATACCGTTAAAGGGACTGTGTACTTGGTGTCCACTGGATGTGCTCCCTTCCTCCACTACATTTCAGTAACAGCCAGAATTCCTACTTAGTTAGATCTAGAGTTAGGTCTCCAGAGCTATGGCCTGCACCTTAGGTCTAGCTTATTGCTGAATGTCAGATAATGTCACAGGGGTATTAACCTAACTTACAGTATATGGGAAACCCACAAATAGAGATTCTAATATAGTCGTATTACCAGGCCTTGGAGTGGTCGGATTTAATGTTATATAAAGATAGAGACACAGTCAGAAATAGCCAAGGTCAGGATTGCAAAAATACTCAGAGTCAGTATACAAGCCAAGGTTATTATCAGAAATTCAAGAGAGACTTACTACAGGTGGAGCGGTTCGGTGGCCAAGCGGTTCATTCGGCCCGCATGACTTGAGAAGGAGAGGGGCAGCTACTTGCTCTAGCCAATAAGCTTAGTCCTGCACTGCTAGGCTTAACTCAGACAGAGAACTTCCAGCTACAACAGAGACTGTAGTAGAGGCAGGTAGCAGCACCTGGAGGGCCCCAAGGTTAAACTGTTCTAAAACTATTCGTTTTATGTTAAGGGGTACTGGGACACTAGAGTGCTCCTTTAATTACCCCCAAATCCCTGTAAAGTAACTTAGTAAAATTCTGCCTTTAGTCTTAAATCCCTCTGAAGTATCTTGTTAATGTTCTGCTCTAAATGTCTCAAACAAAAGATTTTCTCACTTTGCCAATTTGAAATATTATGATATACATAATACATTTACATTTAGCAGTTTGTCCTTCGTAGCGGATGTCAGATAGCAGAATGAGGAACAAGTGTTTATGGTTTTAGACAAATCAGCTACGGTTTCCCGTGAACACCCCAAGCTACCGATCTTTTCCAGACTTTAGCATGACACTTCCATTTGAAAGAAAAAAAAAACAGGGATGATCATTTTTGTAGTTGCTGCTACAAGCAAAGCCTGCAGCATCGAGTCGCACATTTGGAAAGGCTTCAGCATACATTTCTAAAATCCAATTACTGTCGTTTACCTAGCGCTGATGAGTTTTTGCCAGAGATATGTGCAGTTGTGTACAAGGATACTTGACAGTGCTTTTTTACAGCATGCGTAGATAATAGGATTTTCCATCTTATTATGACAATGAACACATATCTGTCATTTCATTTTGTTTTGTTACATTTTTCTTTTTTTACATATACCATGCCATAGCTATAGCTAGTAGGATTTGACAAAAATTTTCTCCACCGAACAAGACAAAGTGGAAAGCATATCTTGCGTAAACATATATGCACCTGTGCCTTATAAAGTGGAATTGTTTGCTCAAATGCATGTGAATTAGGTGCAGACGTGTATATGAACTGGTACATATACAAAATATAGTTACATAAATGTTTGTCTGGGCAAAAAAAAATGCATTTATCTTTATCATTCTATTTATTTTTTTGCACAAATTTGTGCAGTACAGGGTTGGCCATAAACCCATAGACATTGTATTTCAGCTACTGTAAGGTAACTAGCAGTCGAGTTAGGCACCCTTGTTACGTTCTATAGAAGAATCCCTCATCTAATGCTTACACAGTATTACATACAACATAATTGTGGGTGTATTTGTGCATTAAACACACACACAAATATATCTAATATACAGTGAGCCTCGGAACAAGAATAGTCCCTTATCTGATCAATTCGGAAGCCAAACAAAAAAATGTAAGAAAAAATGTCCCGCTACATGAACGATCCTCGGTACCCGAACAAATAATGCCAGAAACATGTTCAATTATAAAGCTATGTCTCACTTTAGACAGATTTAAAATGCCAGAAGAACAGTTTGTCAGGGTATTTATATCGGCAGACATTTTATGCTATGATAGAAACTAAAAGTGTATATTCTGAGTCACTCTGAACAGACCAGACTCCATTTTGTTATTTTCAAGTTAACAAAAAGACACCAGGTTTCTTTCTGTAAGACTAGCCATTTTGCCAGAGCTAAGGAATGCATAGCATAGTATAAACAAGTGATAAGAAGAATATAATCAAATCTAAACCCAGACAATTGTGACAGAGAAGATTAAATAATAATATTTAACTGTCTATATATATATAAGGTACCATTGTATGGAAAAGGGTAAACTTAGTTCATGATCTGCCATATCAGAAATTATAGCAGATTTGCCAGACACATAGTCTGGACAAAATTTAAGAAACCCTTTGAAATGTTAAATTATGGCACTATAAAGATAACGCAAAATGACGTCAAAATAGCCACCAGGAAAAGTTAACTCTTTCCTGGATAGGTATGTTTAGTGGGACAAGACTGCCCTCTATAGACTAAATACCTAAATTGCGATCTGGAAGATAACCACACCTCTAGTGCTTCTATTGGGTTATCAACTGATGACGTACAGAGAGTCTGGCCCTTTAAAAGTTAAGACAAAGGGAAGATAGAGATATGCAGGGTATGCAGGAGATGCAAAGGAGAGGAGAGAGGAATTGGAAGTTTGGGGACAACATCTGAGACTAACACTCTACTCCTAAAACTCTAACACTTAGAATTTACTGACTTTCTAACCAACACCTCCATGCAGAGAGACATCCAAATAAGTTCCTGAGACTACCAATCGGATGAAATATCTACCTAACTGGTAATTATACTGGTTTCATTTAATGAATTAAATTAATTAAAATGTATTAATAGCATTATATATGACTGGATAAAGCACGGTCAGATTTCCATATTAAGAAATCTTAGTTAACTAAAGAATATATAGTTATAAACATTCCATTCTGCAGGTGGAATTAAGAATAATTATATATTAAGGTGATATTATCACATGTTAGCATACCGCAGTTTTTATCCAGATGTATTGATTTGCTCTAAATTAAGATAAGATATCTTTTAGACAAATTAAAAACAAATTCTGCTTATATAATCATGGTAGATTCTCTTATTGGATGGTTCCAGGAAATGACTAATGAACTGATTTAAATGTTATTTTATTTAAAAATTACATAAGAATAGATCTTAACTACCTAGGAGATCTAGCCAGCATTGAAAGGGTTATTCTAACTGTCTGCTAAACTTTACGACCTTACGCTGCACTCTGAGGAATTCTGTTCTTCGCTGTGAAAAGTTTCACTTTCAGTCTGTGTGAAAGATAGTCATAAATCGTCAAAGTCTTGACAGATAATGCTAATAGCCATTGAAACGTGCATAGCCATTCCTTTGTATTGCATATCATTTTATACTGGATATTCATTGATTATTGTCACGCATGTTACATATTATTATTATTATTAATTAATTAATTTGTTATTATAAATAAATCTATTTTTATACATTGTGATATTATTTATATGAAATACTTCACACTTAACACGATAAACGTTCTTTGGGATCTGAGAATTGAATTAGTGGGCAATTCTCAACTGTTTACTATTATTATCCCATAAATATCCCCACAAGTTATATATCCCCATCCAACCAATAATATCTCTTCTCCTTTCCACTTACGCCATCAACTCTCATCATTACAGATAAACTGAAGTTACATTTTCTTTTCAGTTACTGTACATTGTGTTTATTATTTTTTTTCATACGGTTTCATGCATGTAAGGTATTATTATACTATATAATTTGTGTTAAAATGCAGCAATTTGGGGGGGTCTAGAACGAATTAATCAAATGAACATTAATTCTTATGGGAAATGTTCATTCGGTTCTCGAAAAAAATCGCAATTCGAACAGCCTCCTGGAACGGATTAAGTTCGCGTTCCGAGTTTCCACTGCATAACCAAAAATCTGGTGAAATAAATTAATTCTCACTGCACATAATTTCTTGTTAGAAGCTGGGCATTATAACTTCTTGGATCACATCTTATTTCCAGGCTATAGCTTTGAGTTACTGAAACAACACCTGTCTCATTTTAACTGCTCTTATTTACGCATTCTCTTGCTAAATCTGGTGAGGTTTTCTTAAGCCGTGCCAGTAAAACACTAGCCTTCTGAGCATGGGAAATGTCACAGCATCTGAATGCCTCTGGCGCAGATTTCTCCAACTTTAATCACACCAGTCTCTTTATGAACGGTTTCGGAAGCATTCTCTGGGTCTGCAGGTTTTTGAGTTTACAAATCTTCCTGATCAGGTATGGCTTTTGTTAAAAAACTAAACAAATACAAATTATATATATTATTTCATGTGCCATAGGCTGGCTGAGGATTATGGGAAATGCAGTTTAGAAATATCCACAGTGTTCAGACTTACCTCTCCATATGCGCTGTTGCCTCCACTTCTGGGTGATTACTCCACGCGAGATACCTGTATTTATTCAAATAAATAGAACCACATAAGATAAACAGGATCTACAATGAACATCGCTATATATGGCACATTTGCAAGTATTCACTAGTTTGTCCAATGCATGTATTTTGGTCTACAAGCATAGGCGTGCGCACGGGTTGTGCCGGTGTGCCTGGGCACACCCTAATCAGGAGTGGATCTTTAATTAGGCGGTTTAGGCGGCTGCCTAAGGCCTCGTGTTGTCTGGGGCCTGGCGGCGCCTAAACCTCCTTAGGGCAGATTGTGTCAGGTCCTCGGTCAGTCACTTACTCTCTATGCCGCCGGGTGCGTGACCCCTCCAGTCTGCCAGGAGGAGAGCGCCCATCGCAGACCATGTGTCTTGCAAGATCTGGCCAATCAGAGAGTTGCCACGGGTTACCACGGCAACACTCTGACCGGGTCTCACAAGATAAGTGGTCTGCAGCTTTGCACACTGCGGAGCTGCAGACCGGATATCTTGCCCACAGGACCGCCAGGGAGCCCACCGGACAGCCAGGGAATGAAGGACACTGTGCTGTAAACAGAGGATTCTATCTGCCCGGTCTTTTGACGTTTAGGTGGGAGACCGAAGTGGCGGATAGAATTAAGTCAAGTATATTTAACCAGGATATCAGAGGTTCTCTGTATAAACAGAGGAATTGTAGTTGTAGTTGTGTGGTTGGTTTTGGATGAGAGTCAAGACATAACGTAGTGGTTACCGTGTATGGTTCTCAGTCAGCTGACTGAGGAAGCTCCACAAAGGAGTGAAACGCGTATTGGCTACTTAAAAAAGGAATTTTTATTAAGGACTTTTATATCCATTGTTTTTATTTGATTTTTAATTGTTTTTTATACTTGAATAAATTTACTAATTTTATTTAAAACCCTTGCTTAAGTCCTTTTGGAGCCTCAAGAGAATCTTCCAGGGGTAGTGCCATCCCCATTCCAATTGGCACAGTACCTATATACCTAGAGCCAGGACCCACAGGCCCAGGACCAGGTGAGCACACTATTTACTTACATAATATCGTGTTACCAGAAACAATATCTACACATTGGTTCGCTTTCCCTGTTTTTGTCTTCGAGAATCACCAAACACTGAAGGAGACGGGTGGTGCTACCCTAATTAGCACACAAGCCACAATACGGAGCCAGTGTTTTTTACATACAGGCTCCTTAAAATGTGAGTGTTCAATTCATTTTGATACTACTATCACAGTTAAATTAACATTTGGAAATACCATCTGCACTATATTGTTCTTTCTTGTATTTTTTCCTTAACATGTACCGTATACTTTACCATTGAGTGGAATATCACTTGGTAAGCTGTATACGTGTTGGAGCGCTCCACTTATTGGTATAAGTCTTTTGTTACTTAAACCGCACTTATAACTACAATTCTGTTTTGTGGAATAGAGGATATTTCCACACAAGTGTATTGAGCTGCCTGTAAATCACCTCTATTGTCTAAACCACTCTTTTATACACACTCCTCTGTAAAAGGAGGTAACCTTTGGCTGTATTATGGATGCCTGGGATGTGTTCACAAATTAGAAAGAATTGCAGTTTGGCGGCCAGCCATGTCAATCTCTGTATTAACCACATAATGGTTAAGGAGGAAGAGCGCCCTTTATTTATGATATTGCAAGCCAGGAAATTGTCTGAGAAACACTTGACTGCCTTACCGGCCCACAGATGACCCCAAGTATGTGTTGCTGCTACAATGGGATAGACCTCGAAAAGGGCTGAAGTTTCCCTGAAGGCCGGCAAGGCAAGTGCCTCTTGAGGCCACACATCCCTGAACCAGTGGTTACCAAAAATTGCAGCGAACCCCGAGTGGACTGCTACATCAGTCCAAATAACAGGAGAGTGCTCCGTCAGTGGGGGAATGAACATGGAGATGCCATTCCACTCTGCTAGGAAGTGCTTCCACATAATTAAAATCTGCTACAGCTGGCAGGTTAAGGACTATGGTGCCATCATCAGGCACGCCGGGTAGGAGGCAGAGTAGCCTGAAGATGAAGGATCTCCCTTGTGGAATGAACCACATTGCAAAAATGAGGTATCCCAGTAGAGACTGGAGATCCCTCCGAGAAACAGTACCTTTCTGGAGGAACTGGTCCAATTCTAGTCTAATGCGTACCAATTTCACATCGGGGAGGCGTGCCTGCATGGACACTGAGACGAGTGAGATACCCAGGAATACCAACTGTGTTGTGGGGCCTATTGTTTTGTCAGGGGACAATGGGACAATGGGACACCTTTTGCAGAAAAAAGTGCAGTGGTGCTAATGATACTACATGGGGTGAGTGATCCTGCCTCAACCAGTAAAAAATTGTCTAAATAGTGTATGACCACGGGGCATCTGACTGTATTCAGGAGCAGCCAACACAGTGTTTCTGCAAATATATCAAATAGCTTCAGACTGCTCATGGAGCCGAAAGTGAGCCTGGTGGCGAAGTAATAATTATCCCTCCATTTGATGTGCCAGAGAGATGGATGAATTGGTAGTAATTTGAAAGCGTTAGTTATGTCCGTCTTACTGAGCCAGGCTTGTTTGCCGGCCAGTAGTATAGCTTGTATGGCATGATCCACAGAGGCATAATGAAGAGAGAATTCTTCAGCCGGTATTAATGAATTTAAACTAGGTTTTTTTGAAGAATGAGGTGCTGACAAGGTTTTTTGAAGAATGAGGTGCTGACAAGTCGATAATCAAAGTTTTGTATTAGATGTGTTGTTGATAACCACTCCGATAGGGTTCGTGCGCCATGAAGAAAAAGGAGGGTGTGAGAAATTGACTGATCATAAAGCCTGATGTGGTCTCTCTCTGTAGTATTTCATCAACGGCGGCTGAGTCGTTGGTAGCAGAGAGTAAGTTAGGACATTCCAGTATACCTGTTGGGAGTGCTACTAACTCTGTGTGGAAAGCCTCAGAAAACCCAGAAATAAAATATCGAACCAGGTGAGGGGAGGGGTGGGTGCATAAATGGTAAGCCAAGGTGTTGATGTTTACTTCCGTCAGTGTCTTTTGTATGTGTCCTGAAGCAGATGGCGCAAATATGCAACAACCTGCATGCACTGTAGTTACATGCTCCAGCTTTGAAGTCGTTGCATATCTGTGCCATGCCCAGGAATACTACTGCTCTGCCCAGCTTATCTCTCTTTCCCCTGTCCTGACTAACGGAGTGGTGGGAGGATGGGTAGGAAGTGGAGGGCTGAGATAAAGGGTGTTCTGCTTCGCAAGAACATAAGTTGGAGGAATGTGAGGTAGCGGAGCAAACTGCACAAGATGGAGGTTTCAAGCCGACAAAATGCCTGCAGAACAGCTCTGTGTCCAACTGGCTCCCATCGATGAGAGTGTTGGACTGGGCCAGAGCCGCTGCTGCCTTAGATGAAATTGCTCTGTGATAGAGGTCGAATTCCTCTCGCCTCTGAGGATATACAGAGCACATAATGTCCCTGTATAGTCTGAAACTGAGAATGAATTTGGGGATGGATAACTTTATACTGAGGTGTGAGTCCCTAGATATGAGGAACTCTGACCTATCTTCAAAACCGCTTTATTCTCTAGAGTATCCTGTGAAGCTATAAGGAGGGCAACTAGGCTAACATCCTTGCCATCCAGAATGTCTTCCCTACTGGAAGCTGGAACAGTATATACAGGGTTGATGCCGTGTGGAGTGGAGGGAGTGATAGTAATCATCCTACCATACGTGCTTGAAGGTACAGGTACTGGGCCTGGAGTGTGAGGTGCTGTGGTGACCGTAGGGAGTATGGTTTCTATCTTGGACATTCTCTCATTTAGTGACTGAAGGTTGGATAAGATGGGAACTAGAACTTAAAAGTATTAAGGGCAGGTCCTGTCCCTTGCAGCCAGTTCTCTATCCATGGCTGGGGCTTGTATTATAGAAAAGGCAGCGCAAATGTAACCATGCATACCTAATAACCAGATGAGATAGACCCTGAGTGGAAGCTGGAGGGTTGATGTAGGTTTAAAGATGCCTATTTTGAAAGTGGATCACATTATTAACTAATGAAAAGTGGAGTAATGGTTATACCCTAGTGAATATGTGTATATAAATGTACCCTTAACTGAGCCTGGGAGAGAGCACTCTTACGGGATAGGAGTCTCTTATGTGCACCAGAAAAATATTTTGGGATATGTGTGATAAGTAGTGATGTATAAATGTAAAACAGAACGAACATATTAGTTGTTTTTTTACCTGATAGGTTTTGGAGTAACTCTATGTGTCTAAAGTTTGTCAACGGTATTGTTAGCCCAAGCTGGAAACAGATAGCACAACAGGAGATTTGTAAGATATCGTATAGGGGTTCCTGAAAAAATGGGAGATGTAATAAGACAAGCCCCTTAATTGAGCATTAACGTGTAAACCTAAAAGGCAGTACGAGGCCTTGATGGACCGGTTATGATTCAATATGAGCATAAGGAATTGAGCTTAAGGAAATGGAGATAGCTGAAACAAAATTGGCCGGAAGAACAACGCTTTCCCAGGTTTTACCAGGAACTTGTTAATCCTAGAAATAGGCACCTAAGATACACGTATGATATAAGGACAATATAAGTACTGTGCAAAGGAAATCCGTACATACTATACAGACTCGTATGTAATTGTGTTTTAGCTATCTAACCAATGTAATATATAATGACAGATTATTTTAAATAGTATCCTGTGAGGAAAAATCCAGAAAATTTGTCACCCACCTTATTACCGTGCGGGTGGAGTTTATTGTGTAAGTAACTTGGGCACGCTGGTGCACAAATTAAATAACCTCGTAGCAGGGAATAGTCAGGAAAGTAATGTGCCTGGCTCGTAAAATCCAGGGAATTAGCCTAAAAATATGTGCAAGAACAAACTGAAGTGTCTGTGATATTTAAGTAATATTTAGGAATTGCTTAGACTGAATAGTTACATTGTACAAATAAGTGAATTACCCATCATAAATTGGGACTTATGCCAGGTTCCAACAAATAGTAGAAACAAATAGCAGTGGTAGTTTTTAAGTATTCTAGGGTTTTAACGGGCATATGATATAGCCAACATATGAATGACATAGTGTGCACCATGCGGCTTAATTGACCTAATGCACTGAGTGTAAGAGACAGGGGAACGGTTACCGTGATTTAAACGACATATTTTATGAATAGCATAAACTAAATGGATTTGAACAAAAGGATTTTAAACGAAAGGGTTTACATGAATGGAATTTAAACAAAATTTTAGACGAATGCTTTAACGAAATGATATAAACTAACTGGATTCATACGAATTGATTTAAACGAAATGATATAAACGTAATGGATTCATACGACTTGATTCAAACGAAATTATATAAACGAAATGGATTCATACGAAATTTTATAAACCAAAGGTTTAACGAATGACCATTTTTAACGAATGGATTAACTTGATGTAATGTAAACGAACTGAGTTTTAGACGAACAGAATAATAAAGTGAACAGAGGGAACCAATCCCAGCATATGTTAGGCCAGAACATGGGAACGTGAACAGGTTCCCACGAGCACATACGTGAGCGTGCCACGTCACGCGGCAGGAAGACGGTTACAGAAGACGGAACCGGATAGGAGGCCCTGTGGGCGGATGGAGCCCCAAATGAAGCTGCGAGCCGGGTTTGGAGAGCTGCAAGCCGGATCAGAGGCTGAAGTCGAGTCCATGGCTACTGCTGGAGCAAATGGAAGGCCGAAAAAATGGAAATGCTGGTTGTCGTGGAAACAGTCACTCTTACAGGAACCAGCATAGGTAAGCAGGGGGGTAGAGCTTTTATAGGGAAAACTCCTCCCACAAATTCAGGCCTATGGCCTTTTACATATATAAATATAAATGAAACCAAGAGGGCTGCACTCACCTGAACATGCATACATTATAGGGTGCTGTTGGGGCCAAAATATACAAAATACATATATATATACACCATGAAATTCACAGGGCAGCTCCTGACAATTTACAGTTTATTGGAAAAGTGAAAGTTATTGGGAATTCATCCCAGAACAATTAGACTCCAAGTTTTATTTCTGGGGTCTTGTTCAAACAGTTTGAGCATAACAAGTTGTCCCAGGGGAACCTGCTGCTCAGCTATTATTACTATGGATGTTCAATACTTTAATTAACTTCAGTGCATGACTTGATGGGCATAGCCAATGAATGGTGTTAAATGCGAATAATATTGCTAGTGCAGAGAAGTGGTAATTCAGCATCAGTATTAGCATCAACCGAACAGGCTGCTGGACCATCATCAAATAACGCAACCTATTTAGTACCATAATCACTATGGAGTCATGTAGTAGTTATGGTGCATGTACTGCTCCTTTAAGGCAAACATTACTGACAGCTGATTTAGAACATTTTCCAAGAGCTCAATTTTGAACCAAAATTCCTATCTGTCTCTTGTTTGATGCAAGAAAAGGTTGACTACAGTACTGTCTTTGAACCGATACATTGCTGTCGATGTACACTCCCGGCTGTTAATCCCAATCTCTCCGACAGGAAACACGTTTCTATATTAATATTTAACTTTGCATAAGTATGTATGATTAACAAATTTCAGCTACCAAGTTTTGACCTCTAGCTGCCCTTGAGCAGACGATCCTCCCAGCTGAAGATCGACAAGAAAATACACATTTCCTTTAATGATAAACAACCAATTAACAATGAACCTTGTGGTCTGGTGGTTTTACAGTTTTGCCTTATGTACAAATCAATATCAATTCAAGAAGCGCTGAATTCACAACAACCGTGGGAGAATAGGACGTTGCAGCCTGGCCTGGCTTAACAAACAGACATCAGATGGTGAGAATGGCCTTAATTAGGTAGGGTGCAATAAACAGCACTTTGCAGAGCGACTTGTACATGATGATGCATTGCAGAGCAACACAGGGTGTCCTAATCAGGATTAACTATAATCGCCACTTCCCGCTTTCATTCAAAGAGGTCAGCATTTCACGAGCATGTTTTTTGGCAGCAAAATTGAAAAATAACATGACGTGACATTTTCTATAAAAAACTTGGCTTTTCTGGGTTGACCGGAATTGCATGAAAATGTCTATTTTAACCGTGGATGTTTATGATAAAATGTTATTTTGCAGGGTGGTGCGATTTACCTTTCATGACAGAAAAGAAAGAAAAAAAAAGACATTAGGGTGTAGTCTGTAGACAAGGAAATGTGATAAAACACATCTTTTAGTTCAAAGTAGGAAGGTCGGCCAATATTAACAGCTATGCTAGAATCATACTCCAACTTAGCAGTTGCTTCGGGCTCTGATATTTTGGACTGTAATTTTCACATTTTTAAGAAATCCTGGTTTATTAAATTAACATAATTGATAATACGATACAGACGTGGTTTAAATGTGTATTTGCATCAGCATCTGTGTTTGCAAAGCAACATTCCCTTTGCATTATGGGATTGAGCAAGATGGGAGTACACGCTGCATTTCACATTTAGGAGGGACAGTCCCTATTCTAGTCACAAAACCCTCTGTCCCTTTTTTCAAGGAGCTCCCTATTTTTGGTGTGTCTAAGAGTATGACAGAGTTCCACAGCAGTAATACTCAAAGTAGAGTCTCTTACACTAGTATTGCTTAGAAACTAGTATTTTCAAATAAAATGGATTGTTCTTGTTCAAAATTACATTTTAGGTGCAAAAATAATTAGCAAGTCACCTAAAATTTCTTGGAATAACCTCGCCCCTGGTCAACCCTCCACGCACACCTCCAAATTAAAGTGTCCCTCTTTGTATATTTCAAATGTTGCGAGGTATGTTATACTCCCCTTTGACACTTGTCTTTAGTGATATTTATTAGTTTAACTCAAACTGATCTCTCATTGTCTGAGCCGAGTAAATGTTTAGAATATATCTAATAAAGATTTGTTTTTGTGAAAAAGAAGTGATATTTGAATGTGAAGAAATACACAACATGAATAGGAGGATAAAATCTTACAAATACACTTAAATGAGCACTCCAGTCACCATAACAACGTATTGTAAAGGGATTAAACCATTCTCAAACAGTTTAACTCCAAAGGTGACATCCAGCTTCTGAAATAGACTACTCTAGCCAATCAGCAGCGCCCTTGCCCGGCGGCACTTCCTCTAACTCAGATTCAAAAGGCGGTGATGCCTATGTGACCTGGAGTTTGGCGCTGGAGGCAGCTTCTGGGGTCAACCTGTTTTAGAGCAGTTTAAACCCTTAAGGTAAGAGAGCCTAGGGGGTCCTTCTGGCACCAAAACAACTTCATTAAGATGAAGTTGTTAGGGTGACAGTGTTCCTTTACGTTTTATTGGTGCCCAGAGTTTGACTGTCCTTTTAAGCTCCACCCATTTCTTTTCTTTTTTAATAACTGGAAAACTAAGCTGAATAAAAAAAAAAAAAAACAAGGGGAAATAGATAAATAAAAATGGATTAATTTTTCAAAAGTGACAGAGACACTTTAAATTGTTCATGGCCCATGAGATTTCCATAACACACAAAACCTGCCTTTAATACAAAACGCTAGCGAAACGCCATGGAACATGTAGTTCACAAATATTCACAATGCCAAAGTTTAGCAATCGCTGGGCTGAAACTATACCTGAGTTACCGCTTTGTGATAACATCCTTATTTCAAACTCTGCTGGCATCAGAACAGCAATACGCCTAAGCATTATTTGTAATCGCACAACAGCTCGCAGAGGTAAGACTTGTCAATAAGAAATAAGAAATAAGGGGAAACTTTATAATGTTTGTGATTTTTGATAAAGCATGGATTTAAAAAGTAAAGTTGACTAATAGGTTTGCGTTAAAGTTAAAAGCAGGGGGTGTCCCCCCCCCCAAATCTCCAGTAGTAATGCAAAGTGTGTTGATAAATGGTAGTCGCACAAATACTTTATTATTTTTAAAACTTAGATTCTCTACATGAAACACGTTATAAATGATTTATCCATACCTTAAAGGAATTCACCTTGAGAAATTCACAATCTCACAATGTAGATGAAAAAGACGTTGGAGTGGGAGAAAGGTTAATGGTGTTTTAAATTGATCAGTGATGTCATTCTTTGCCGTGATTGATAAGCATCTATTATTGATGCATCAGAGTATTCAATAACTCCAGTTTTATTACATTTTCCATTATTTGATTTACATATTGCTCAGTATTCAAATGACACACTTGTAATATAAACAGGAAATCAATGCACACATTTACATAAACACTGCACATGGCATATGCATAGTCGCTTTTCCGGTATATGCGTGATAAACCCAAACCCCCCACAAATACTCGGACACCTTTATTTAGGAAAATTATCACAGCTTTATTAATAAATAAAGTTAAAATATTTTAGGGTCATTGTCACATATTAACATAACATATCCCCCCAACTCCTTTAACAATACTACGCCAGACAATGACCTATAACACAATAAGTAAAACCACATTATAACATATAATTAACATATAACATAACCATTGCTGCCGAGGGCATGACATAAGCAATGCCACCGAGGGCATGACATAACCATTGCCACCGAGGGCATGACATAACCATTGCCACCGAGGGCATGGTTTTCAGTTTTCCTTCATGTAGGGGTATACCAAGATACACCCTACACACACCAGGCTCAGAGCTACCGACGAGCTCGAACCTACCAATACTCTTCCAAACCTAACTGTTCTTAGCGAACCAAAACTATTTTCCATCAGGACAAACAATCTACACCCCAACTTCTCTATCCATCCCGCGCCATAACTTAGAGCTCGACACCTTGAGCTACCCCCCACCAAAGCAACACTCGTTGTAAACCTTCCTGAAACCCTAACAACAAGAAGTCCATACTCACCCATCTTGCCTGTAATAACCCACCAAATGCGCTTCCAACTCCTCATGCCTCCCAACTTTTTCCCTCAAGCGCCTCACATAAATTGCCATAGTTGTATTTTCTGTCCCCCTATTTCTTGCCACCGCGTTGCCATTGCGGTCAGGGTACCATCTCTGACCATATGACAACCATGTCAGGGACCATCTGCCTCAACCCATCCATCTCAGTGAGCAAATCATTCTTCATCTCAGGCCGCATTCATTCCCCCCCCCCCCCGGCATGAAACAAAACAATGTTAGGTACTTTACCCATTCTAAGTCTTTGGTATAGCTTTAAGCACACACCATGCCAACTGCAACCCCTAAAACCAAATAGCTCCATCTGCACCATCGAAGAACGAACTGCAGCTCTCCAGTGTGCCCAGTACACATATGACTGTCCCATCACCCATGCAATCCCACCTGCGGAAGAAAAACACGTTATCCACACAGAACAATGATCACCATTTCAACCAGACTTAAACTCACCGATTTCCACCACCCGATTTACTTGACTGATTCACCCCCCAACCCAACCGAGCTACATCCATTGCAGCCCCAATCTGGAAAGAGTGTGTGCCGAACTGTAACGGACCCAGACCCACAAGCCCCAAGGCCAATCTAAAAACCCTAAGGAACTGAACTGTGGACACCGAAGAACCATCGGCTTGCAATAAAAACGAACCTCCTCTCCCAGCACAAAACTCCCGAGACGCCACTGCACATGCCACTGGACATGCCCATACCTGGCACCGAAAACAGCGTAAGTGCTGCCCTACCTGAATACTTCAGTTTTGGAATGGTGGAGATGTCACACCACCCGATTCTGCCACAGTTCCACATCCGGACACTGTAACCCACCTCCTCCCCGGCGGTTGTTGCTCACCAACTCACTTATCCTCAACACCCAGAAAAAAACTCCCAACTAAACACCACCGAAAACCGCACAACCTCGCATTCTGAAAAAAAAATCTCCGGCAGTACGCTAAGTAAGCCTCGCAGAATGACCTGCCTGTCTGAAACCCTTTAATAGTCGGACGCACTAGGAAATGCTTGATTAATTCTTCCCACCCATTAAGTATAAATAAAACGCCAACGCCGTCCTGTTGCAACCCTACTGCTAAAGGAGGCGCCCCTGCTGCCAATAACCTAGAAAGAAACCATAACAGATTGTTGAACCAAGCCATGTGCCGAGTCTTGTCCACTCGCACACACCATTGTGGTGTCCCATTTGTGCGAAACCTTGACGTAGGCCGCCCATGTGGATGGCACCAATGACCCCCCCTTTAGTGCGCCAAGCAATAGGTCCCAAGCTGCCATTTTCCGCTGGGCAATGCACTTTTGCGCGCCCGGGCCGCTGCCACGTTCACCTCCCCGGCACATGACGTACCCTGCACACAACATTAAATTGCATGCAAAAGAGAACAAGGCTGTGAAGGAGCCAAATAACAGGGATAGAAGGAGCAGAGAAACCATTAACAGCCTCAACCACCGAATTGTTGGCGGTACAAAGATAACCTTCTTGTCCCTCATTTGTTGTCCCCTCAGTGCCAGCACCACAACTAAAGGAAAGAGTTCCAGAAACGCCAGGTTGCGAATGAGCGGGCTGGCCTTCCACTTATTCGGCCAGGGCTTGGCCCACCACTGCTCCGCAAAAGAGACTCCAAACCCAATGCTGCCGGATCTGCCCATAAGCAATTCCAGATCGGGGTGAGGAAGCCACCGGCTCGCGGCAAAGGACATGCCCATAAATGCCCATAAAGTCCATTAGGGGCTTAAGACCTGCCACACATCCAGATCGAATGACATGATGCGGTGACACTACCCCGCTGGTCACCCTGGAGAATGACCTGTTGAACACCCTCCCCACCAGGCTTCTCCTGCATGGGAAATTGAGCCGGCCTACCAATGACTGCTCCATGGGCTATATTCAAATGTTATTGCTCTCAAATGCACTCACTGAACATTACTGTGAGTTTTATTGTTGTGGAGCGCTGTGATACACTTATTCACACTGAACATTGCTGTGAGTTTTATTGTTGTGGAGCTCTGGGGATATACTCATACACACTGTATACTACTGTAAATTTTATTGCTGTGGAGCTCTGAGGATACGTTCACAATCTGCACATTACTGTGAGTTTTATTGCTATGGAGCTCTGAGGGTACACTCACACACTGCACATCACTGTGAGTATTATTGCTATGGAGCTCTGAGGATGCACTCCCACACTGCACGTCACTGTGAGTTTTATTGCTGTGGAGCTCTGATGATGCACTTATACACACTGCATATTACTATGAGTTTTATTGCTGTGGATCTCTGTAATGCACTTATACACATTGCATATACTGTGCTTTTTACTTCCAATATACCCTCTAAATTCCTAGAATAAGACAGTAAAAAATGTTAATGTAGAATTTGGTATTCAAGAGAGACTTAAGAATTAATATAGCTTCTATTTGTGTAAATAGAGCTTTGTTCTTCTTGTTTGGGGGCTGATACATAAGAGAGAACTATTTTTACTTCCATTACATTTTCCAAATGTGACGTACAAATCCGAGCATTCTCGATTACCAAGTACTCTCATCTTAACAATACCATTTGTGAAAAAAATACAAGTGGGACAGCACATTACAAGACATCAAACACCAACAACAGCATAAATTCCCCGGAGCACAGGATCAAACGCAGTTCGGAAGCTATAAAATATTTACATACACTATAAGATACAGTAAAGGGATTGGCTGTGCCACTGCGTTGACTGGTCTAGAATGCCAACAGCGACTATTATAATGAATTATTGCCCTGGTTTCCTTTGGGTGTCTTTCCTTCTACTATGTTGTTTCAGCTCTTAATGAAAGGTTTAATTAAACCAGTAATTCTAACTGTACATGTATGCACAATGAATACATTCATATATGCCCAAACGTATTAGCCTGTGTTGATCTATGGGAATATGGTATATTAGTGGAACAATGTACACGAGTCTATTAATTCTACATGGATATATTATTACCACTCTGTGCCCAGATAACGCACACAACACGAGGATTGTGAGTGCGCCCCTTTCTCTTTCTGTGGAAGCACAAATTGTGCTTTTTAATCAAAGCGCTCTAGACTGATTCAAAAAGATCTCCCTTACTGTTGGCAAGACTTCACACCACATAAAATTTACAGGGTTATTCAAGGTTATTCGAGGTTGCAATAGCCGATCGGGAAATATTTTCTAAGTCAGCTATGCTTTTCATTCATCTAATCTGGCGTTAAGTTTGAAATTCACTTTGAATTCTCACTTTATTAAATAACCCTTTTAATTTGAAAAACCAATAATTAAAAACAAACATATATGCGATAGCTTTTAGCAGTGCTACCCAAAGGACTATGGCAGAAATGCAAAAACAAAGTGTGGACTTGTCTTTTAAGAGCATAGAGGTGAGAAATTGAGGTGGTGGGATTTGGCCAAAACTCCTGTACAAAGGAATTTGATTCTTGATTCTGTAGCAAGCTTGATACCATCGAACTTTGTAGCCTTACAGCAGGGACTCAAGCTATTCATGCGTGTTCTCGATTCAGATTTAAGTCCCTAAATATTAAAATAAATGATGCATTAAAAACTCCCATATGCCTGCTATAACTCAACGTGTTAGTCTGAGGGTTTGGGATATATTATAGGTTTCTGTGCAACTTTGTAGCGTATAAAATATTCAACAATCTGTTTACTGTCTCCGCCGCGTTGTCCTGACCTTGAAATGTCCTTCCGGAGAGAACTTTTTAGGCATCACTGATCACAAATCATTTCACAGGGACACGAGCACCTACCGGTACCCCTACAGCGAGTCAACTTGAGCATCTGATGCCAAACAAACCTGAAAGCGTTTAGTAAAAAGCAGGGCTTTTTAGTATTTTAATCTTACATTTTTGTGGTTGCTTAAAAAACATGACAGCTGCAAATGCGAGGACAAGGTTCTTTTCAGCAACAGTGTTGGTTCTTGTCATATGCTGTATGTCCCCTTCAGACAGAAATAAACAGAAAATGTTACACCAAACTTCACGATCGGTTCCCCATGATACACTGCAAGCCAGATGATGCTACTGGAGACTGCTTGCATTATATTTATTTTCATCTATGTTTTTAAACAAAAATAACACTTCCAGTAGACCAATTATCCAAACATAAATATAGTATATATCTACACAACAGAAACATTGTATATACTAAATGTACTTTTTCTATCTGGTGAGGACATTTTTTTAATATTATTAACCCCTTAAGACCGGAGGGCATACTATTACGCCCTATTTTAGGCGGCTCTAAACGCTGCCGGGCGTAATAGTACGCCCTCCAGTCTTTCCTTACTTACCCGGTCACCGGCAATCGCGGTTGGGGGGACTCCCAGGGAGCCCCCCCGCAGCAGATCTTCCTCCTCCGGTCCCCCCCGGCCATGTGAGAGTGAGGTTCTTGCGAGGACCTCACAATCACATGGCCGGGATAGCTGGCTTCTGTATTGCCAGCAGGGGGACTGCCTGTAATGACAGGTGGTCCCCCTGCTGGCTGAAAATAAAATAAATAAAAGTTAAATAAGTGTAAAAAAATAATAATATATACTTAGATCATATATATATATTATATATATATATATATATATATATATATATATACATATATATATGATCTAAGTATATATATATACACATATACATACACACATGTACACTGTATAGGTGTATTTTATTATTAATATATATATAATTATATATGTATATATATATATCAAATTACACGTAGACTGATACTGATTAAATATATATATAATTATTGTTATATATATATTTATATATAATATAAAAAAAAATTAAATATGTAAATACGTTAAAAAATAAAATAAAAAAATAATAAAAAAATAATAAAAAAAATATAGATGTGTGTTATTTCGTTCTAACTGTATTGTGCTATTACTATATATATATTTATATCAAAATACACGTAGAACGAAATAATATATATATATATCTATATACATAAATATATACATATATATCACTATATATATACCTATATATAAATAAAAATATTTGTAAAAATTTTTATATATATATATATATATACATATATATTCAAATACATATATATATATATATATATATATATATATATATATATATACATATATTAATTCTACATATATATTTATGTAATATTTTTACATAATTGGGTATCTTAATTACAATTAGCGGTACCTGCCTGACAACCCATGCCGAAAGTAAAGGGAATTTAATTTGCTAGCAAAATATTTAACCCTACAACTTTCCAAGACACCATAAAACCTGTACATGGGGGGTACTGTTCTACTCGGGGAACTTCGCTGAACACAAATATTAGTGTTTCAAAATAGTAAAATGTATTACAACGATAATATCGCCAGTAAAAGTGATGTTTTTTGCATTTTTCACCCACAAACAGCACTTACACGAACGATATTATTGCTGCGATACTTTTTACTGTTTTGAAACACAAATATTTGTGTTCAGCGAAGTCTCCCGAGTACACCAGTACCCCTCATGTACAGATTTTATGGTGTTTTCAAAAGTTACAGTGTCAAATATAAGGCTTGTGTTTCATTTTTTTCACATTCAAATTTGCCAGATTGTGTACGTTGCCTTTGAGACCCTATGGTAGCCCAAGAATGAAAATTACCCCTATGATGGCATACCATTTGCAATAGTCGACAACCCAAGGTATTGCAAACGGGGTATGTCCAGTCTTTTTTAGTAGCCACTTAGTCACAAACACTGGCCAAAATTGGCGTTTTTTGCATTTTTCACACACAAACAAACACTAACTTTGGCCAGTGTTTGTGACCAAATGGCTACTAAAAAAAGACTGGACATACCCCATTTGCAATACCTTGGGTTGTCTACTATTGCAAATGGTATGCCATTATGGGTGTAAATTTCCTGGGCTACTATAAAGCCCCAAAGGCAACGTTACCAATCTGGCGAATTTCACTTTCAAATGTAACGTGCTATATATGACCCTGTAATTTCCCAAAACACCATAAAACCTGTACATAGGGGGTACTGTTTTACACGTGAGACTTTGCTGAATACAAATATGTGTATTTTATTGCAGTAAAAGCAAACAGTATTATGACATTGACAGTTAAAATGTCATGTAGAACTAAAAAAATCAAAGAAAATCTTATTTTCTCCCATTTTTTTCATATTAAATTATGTTTCATAGCTAAATATTTGATATTAAATGAAAGCCCTGTTTCCCCTGAATAAAATGATATATAATAAGGGTTGGTGCATTTAATATGAAAGAGGTGAATTACGGCTGGACAGACATGTAGCGCAAATGCCAGGTTTTGTTTACATTTTGTTTGGTTCACAACGTGTACATTTGGCTCCGTCCTTAAGGGGTTAATAGCATATTCTCACTTCATTTGTTGTGTTTTTTTTCTTGTTAGTTTTTGTTGTTGTTGTAATTATGGGGTTGTTAGTCTTCTGTGTCAAACTATAGTCATTTTAAATTGTGCGCAAATAAATCCTCTGTAGTAGCAATAATGTATATCTAATCCTCTTAGACGGCATTGAATCACAAAATGGCACAATCCAGAATGCTGCTCTCATTACAGGTAAAAAAAAAATTCTTGCAATCTTACAGGGAAACTATAGTGTCACCCTACCACGTGCGCCTTCCTCCCCTGTTGTCTGTCACTTACCTGAGTCCTGCGCTGATGTCCCTCGGCGCAGGTTTAGGATCCACCTCTGCCGTCAACCAGCGGGGGAGACCTAAAGCACATGCACAGTGAGTGCCGCAATCACATTAGGACTTCCCCTCTAAATAATGCTTTCGTATGGGGTTTCGGGGGATGCTGAATGTCCTCATGCATGCTGTAAGGACGTCCAGCGTCATTTAAGTGACCAAACATTGCGTTAACACCAGGAAGTCCCTCTATTGGCTGCGTCGTATAGCTGCAATAATTACAAATGCAGATTTAAGGGGTCTAAGACACTGCACGCAGACCACTTCAATGAGCTGAAGTGGTCTTGGTGCCTACAATGTCCTTTAAGATTGCTGATTTACCTGACCGCGGACGCATGCAGTTTTCTTCTATGGAGAATACATTTATGATTTCTATTACATGTCTGGACTTTTCTTTAATTTTATCGCTTTTTGATATGGTTTAGTGTGCTTTGGTATGTGCTGTAGTGGGGGATCAATGTAATCCCATATAGCTAACATGTATTTGTCTTATTGGATATTTAGGATTCAATTTAGCTGTTAATGTCTTTCACCAGACAAGAGGCTGGTGTAAAGTTTTACGGGTTAGTAACAGCAGCTAAACAGCAGTGACAGTGTTGGAAACCAGCTCCTAAATAGCGTTTAGTGGCTCTTGTATTGAATAATAGGAACCATTAGCCACTACTTAGCATCTAGCTAAGGAGGCCAATAAACAGGAATGTCTGGTGAAAATAGAGACAGTTGGTAAGTATGACCTTTAATCAACCTTGCATATACTTCCTAGATTGTCTAGATCCAGTTTTTCACCGTGAAACTTCCCGACCGAACTCCAAGTTTTGCTACTTTAACACAGAACTGAAATAAAGCAAAAATCTCCCGTTCGAAGTACATGTCCCTGCAAGTCCTTGTGGAAATAATACCATTATTGTTTGGTCTTTGCTATTGTCAGGCTCTCGAAAAACAATTCATTGTGTTCCAAAAGAGATGTTTGGATACAGAGCTTGCTGTGCAATTACAGAGACTTCCTTTAATCTTCATTTAGGGGGCAAGGGAACGATCTTTGATTTATGAAATAATATCTTTCTGTAAATATATAGTGCACACTGGGTTTAATTTACACATTGCTCGGGGGCATGGCCTGAAGTAGCAGCATTACATTTGCAGTAAAATAATCTATTTGTATAAAGCAGCGGGGGACTTCAATCAATCTGGAGGAGAATTCGTTATGACAATGTTTCATATCTTCTGTAGGACTCGTTTGTCGTTAAACAATCCTGATTTACATGGAGCTGATGGATAACATGCAAATCAAATTGTGAACAGTGTCTAAATAACATCATCTTCCAGTATTTACTGGCTGATGAGATTATTATTCACTCGCTCTCTGGTGGGAAAGATCGACTCATGTGAATGAAATAAACAAATTTTAAAAAAATAAATCAACTTGGGGTTAATTAACTAAACAGTATATTGTGGTAGCCTGCACAATTAAAGGGATCCGATATTGCCAGGAAAGCAAAGCTGTTTTCCTGGCACTGTAGGTTTTTAAGGCCCCCCCTCCCGCCCCTCCCACAGGGCTGAAGGGGTTAAAACCCCTTCAGCCACTTACCTGTATCCAGTGACGATGTCCCTTGGCGCTGTGCCAGGCTTCGCTCACGCTTCTCCCCCACCGACGTCAGCCGTCAAGGGAGACGCATGTGCGGCAACGGCCGCGTGCGCATTAGACCTCCCTATAGGAAAAGCATTATTCAATGCTTTCCTATGGGGAAAATCTGACACTGGAGGTCCTCATGCAGAGCGTGAGGACATCCAGCGTCAGATAATGGACCAAATGTCCGTTTGGATTCCGGAAGTGCCCCGTCCAGTGGCTGTCTGGTAGACAGCCACAGAGGGCATACTTAGAGCTGCAATGTAAACATTGCAGTTATCTGGAACTTGCAATGTTCTACATTGTAGCACTAAGTGCAAAAGGGTCACAGCACCCAGACCACTTCAATTAGCTGAAAAGGTCTGTGTGCCTACAATGTCTCTTTAAGATCAAAATGGTCATATTAGAAAAAGTGTCCAGCATTGACATTTTTTTGTAAATTTAATTTTAATTTATTTTTTTGCTCTTTTGGGTGTCAATTCCAAACACTTCAATATTTAATGAAACATTGAATACATGACTTTCCAGCTATGTGTCACGTCTGGGGATTGTACGTATATATATTAATTGGTATCTATGGAGGCATATCACCAATTTTTGGAGGCGTTGACAATCTGGGGTACATTTGATAAGCAGTTAATTGTGGCGTATGGACTTTTTTTTACAATGCAGTTCTCAATGTACACCACACTTCATCATTTAGTAACTAGACAACTGCTTTGGAGACATAAAATGAGAGAATTAAAGAGAGAAGTCTACGTTGTTTGTGTATTTGTGGGTCTATGGGGTAGATTTAGAAAAAATTTAATAATGCTAAATTATGGCAAATATCTCAAAGTTGAGCAATCGCCATGGAAACCAATAAAATACTTGAGACTTTCATTGGTTACCATGGCGATTAGCCAAGTTTTTTTATTAAAGACACTTTTATAAAACATCCTCATCTAGTTTGCAAGCTAGATGCTTTGGGAGGGTTAATGGAAGTGAAGTGACCTTCGCCCGTTGAGCTATAGGTAAGTTAAATCATAAGCAAGCAGTTTGGGTACTTATATTGGTAGGGGTACCAAGGCACTCCTGACATGATACACATGACAGTGAACGACAGTGGTTATAGTGCCTGTAGTGTTCGTTTTATTTTCTATGTTGGACCGATGAGCTACTTATTTTATAAATATGTAGGGGTTTATGGCGTACGCTCAGCATTCACACTGAAAACAAAACGATTAGCTAAGAGTAGTCCAGATCTTCCTGTTCTGCAGAAAAACTGCGAGAATTTTAGAAAATTTAAGAATTTTAGTGTTAGTGTGATATTTATTTTTCAATAGTTGAAATTAATTTTTACATACTTTTTATAATGCATTCCACACGGGAGGGGGTTGGGGCAGGGGGGAGATTCTGTAGGTCTTTGAATTCATTTAATCAAGATCTGTTAACAATGACTAATATGCCCTCTGTGTAATGTACCAGCTAAAATGTGAGCAGATGCACATTCTCCTTCCAACAAATCCCAGCACGCCACCTTGTGGGTGACTGTTCAGTCCAGACACTGTCACAGTACACATGTATATTAATGACATCAGATGGGTGCAAGCCATTATTATATCAATCTGTAATGTACTGCCAGTTTTCAGTTAAAACGTATCAAAGTATTGTTTACGTCTTGATCAATCATTCCTCACCAAGCAATGGCATTTCATGTCCCATTCACAAACACTGCAAGGCATTTAAAGAAAGCATAAGGTTTGCACTCTGGGCACCATAACAACTTCATTGCAATGAAGAATTATGTTGTTATGGTGCCCGGAGTAGCCCTTTAGGAAATCCATTGGGATGGTTCCATTGCTTGTCACGAAGGGGTTAATTTGAATTCAGGTCACCTTTTTAGGACCTGGCCCATTTAAGACAAAGCGGCACATTAACCCTTTGTTGCCTCGGCTGGTTAATTCACACACCAGTGCTCCATTACCGAACGGCTTACAAGGATCTGCTATTCTTAATCCGTTGTTTCTTTGTAATATTTTCCAAAGCTACTCCTACACACCAGAGGTGATGTGGCATTGTACTTGTAATTACACTTAAGTGGGGTTAATAGGTTTCCATGGAAACTGAACTTGATAGGAATCCCATAAGACACATACAAATCTTTTTATTTCCGCTCTTAAATCGGGGTCCTCTTTTGTTTTGTTGTTTTTTTTTTTCTGTACATAACCTCCCCAAATCCTCTTTAATCAAACTGAGGGAACAGACATTAAACACAGAGCTGTACAATTGCTCAGCTGCAAGCAGTGCCCCACAGAGCTTACAATCTAATTTTAGCTTCTGTACAACTGAGTGATTGCTCTGCAGAGCCAATCTGGCTTTCTTTGGAATTCTAACACGCAGAATAAATTGAGGACCGGAAGCTTAAAGACAAATAGGGGTAATATCAGGAAAGTTTAATATCAGCACTTTCCGTACGCCGTATTTTTTTTTTTAAAGTTCTGTGCGGCTGCACATCGCACAAACACTTGTTATGTTTTATCTCACATTTGGTGTAGTTTGTTTAGCAAATTTAAATCTGACCGTTAAAATTCAATCACAATAAGAGCTGACAGTATAATTACACATTCTGTGTGTTTTCGTAGATGCAGCTTGATTGATGGTTTCAAATACACGTTTCTGAAGATAGATGTTCTTGTTTAGCAAAAAACTACTGTTCGCTTGAAGAACTTGCAGTATAAAAAAAAATGAGGGAGAGCTTGCCTCTGAGCGTCTGCTAGAATGGACGGCTGATATTTCCCCATCTTATTTTGATTAGGAGGTTTTGTTGTGAACACTTTCCGAAGGGGCTGTTTGGGAAAAAAAAGAAAAAAGAAGTGAAGATTGGACTGAGATTGGATTGAAAATACCATTTTTATTTAAATGACTTCTGCAAAGTCTCATTACTAAAAATCCAGACGAGATGGATACAATAATCTGCTGGGGGAAAAATATACATATATGTGCACCTGCTACCGAGTTTAAAATCTTAGAAACAGGATGTAAGTCTCCAAAATTAATAGCGAAAACCAGGCATATAAATGATTTTCCTATTGGCACAAGAAGTCAGAACAGTCTTATTTGATCATACTTCTTTTAAAGTGCTTCCAAAATTTGCTTGGCATCTCATTAGGCAGCTAAGTATCTGATCTATACGGTATGTGAGCCAGTTGCCAGCAAATGTATTTTTATTTGTAATGTAATATCTCTGTTAGGTTAACAAAGAGGGTTTTGACCTGACTGTGTCCCACCACCCACACTACACCTGTCGAATACTACAAGCAGCATGCTTGTTTTGACCTATACAGTCTCTAGGAATTTGTTTCACAATTTATCAATCGAAAACAAAAAAATCCATTCATCTACATACTGATATAAATCTATCCATTCAGTCTCCAATTAATTAGAAGTAACTTGGCTAGAAAAAAGACTCCACTATGTCTCCATGATAGTATTAGCAAAGAACATAAAGTCGTTAGTTCCTTTAAAGCCATACCTGAAGTACCATAACCACTAAAAGTGCAAAAAGGTGCCATTACACATTTTTTGTGAAATTATTTTCAAACAGACTCTTCCTTTCACTCATTACACAGCTAAACTAAACTTTCATATTACCATTGACCATTCCATCCAACGTGGGTGGTGATGACTGGCTAAGAACGTTGGAGGTAGGTTATCTCCAAGCTGGACATAATTGATCGCCAGAGTGTAAATTGAATTAATACGACTGAAGAGGGTGCAGTCTCTGGCTACCAGGGAAAGCAGTGAATTTGTGCGGAATAGCAGGTGTGGAACATAACTTGTTAAGTGCAATGCCCCTATAGAAGATTAGCTTCAGGTAGTAATCTCATAAGAAAACCAACCCTGCCCAAATATAAAATATAAAAGCATTTATAGTAGTTTGCTTGTTATTTAGAGCATGTGCTAGTCTCACAGATATGGGAGTCTATACTATCTGTCTATATGAAAACGTTGCCCTCTCACCCATCTTGTATTGAATATCTTCAAGCAGTAAGAATCCCTGAAAATTACACATAGCAGCATTTTTCCTAACTCCTAGTTCCATGAATATCTTTAAAATAAAAATGGATTATCTTAAACTCTGCCCCCTAGATCAGTGCTCCTCAACTCTCTCCTCAAGGTACAGTCCAGAGTTTAGGGATTACCCAGGAGTGTCTAAGGTGTTTAAAAAAAAAAAACCAAAGACAAAAAACAAAACACCTTAGACACACCTGGGTAATCCCTAAATGTCAGGTGTGCCTTGAGGAGAGGGTTGAGGAGCACTGCCCTAAATGTTGATGTCTTACATCTCTCAGTATTCTTTGAATGCAATAGGTGACCAGTGGATCATGGGGGTTTTAGTGTAACAATATCTGGGGGTGCGGAATTGGGATGCCTGCCTTAAATGCTCTCTGCAATGCCTGACCTTAAAGGGACGCTATAGTCACCAAAACAACTTTAATGAAGCAGTTTTAGTGTATATATCATTTCCTTGCAGTCTCACTACTCAATGCTCTTCCATTTGGGAGTTAAATCACTTTGTTTATGCAGCCCTAGCCACACCTGCCTGCATGTGACTTACACAGCCTTCCTAAACAATTCCTGTAAAGAGAGATCTAATATTTAAACTTCATTCACTGCACATTCTGTTTAATTTAGAATGTATTACCTCCTGCTCTGTTAATAGCCTTCTACATCCTGCATGAGCCTCCAGTGTGTGATTATAGTTTAATCCACAGAACAGGAGATAAAAACTTCTAATATAATTCAACATCTGATTGAAAATGAAACTGTTTTTTTTTTTTCATATAGGCTGTGAGTTAGAGCCATGGAAGGTATGTCTAGGGCTGCATAAGAAAAACTAAAGGGATTGAACTCCTAAATCACAGAGAATTGAGACTGCAAGGGCATGATCTATACACCAAAACTACTTCATTAAGCTATGGATGTTTTGATGCTTATAGTGTTCCTTTAATCTCAAACCAAAAACACTAATTATAACCCCTAACCCTAATTCTAGCTAACCCTCTTCCCCATTTAAGTGATAACCTGAAAGCCACTGGCGTACATACCACGGTCGGAGGGGTCGCAGCTACGACTGGGCCCTTCACTCCAGGGGGACAGGCCGCCCTGCGGACCCATGCGACCAGTTACCCGCCTCCGTGTTTTGTGGGCCTGGCCCATGCGGCAAACCTCCGGGGCCGCACATGAAGGGGTCCATCAGGTGGCCCATGCTGTCAGGGCCACCCGATGGATATGGATTTTCAGGGGACCCGGTCAGCGCTGGGCGCTTTAACAGCGCGACCGGGCCCCCTGTGATGATGTCAGACAGAGCTGGAAGGAAGTGACTGCCCCGGTCACTCCTCCCAGCTATCAGAGAGCCGCGCGGGAGGAAGGGGGAGGGAGTCAGAGTGGGAACTCTGACTCCCACCAGTCTAAGCCACCACTGGACCCCAGGGAAAGTCACACAGGTAGGAAACAGGAGGGTGACTTAAACATTTTGTGTGTTTCTGTCTGTGTGTATGTGTGTGTCTATGTATGTATGTATGTGTGTGTCTCTGTATGTATGTATGTGTCTGTATCATGCAGATACATACATACAGAGACACACATAAAGAGAAACAAACACATACAGACACACACACACACACACACATACATACAGAGACGCACACGCATACATACATACAGACTGTATGTGTGTGTATGTCTTTTGGGGGTGTGTGTGTCTGTATGTGTGTGTATGTATGTATGTGTCTGTGTGTGTATGTTTGTATATGTCTGTGTGTCTGTCGGGGTGTGTGTCTGTCTGTATGTATGTGTGTGTGTGTCTATCTGTCTGTCTGTGTGTATGTGTCTGTATGTGTGTATGTGTCTGTATGTATGAGTCTGGGGGGGGGGACGGATCAGTGGGGGGGCCCACGATCAGTTTCGCACCGGGGCCCCATGGATTGTGTGTACGCCACAGCAGGAAGCTCTAAAGTGAACTCTAAGGGTGTATAATGTATCTGCACATCTGACAGTAGTTTACTGGTAGTGGTGGGATGTGGGGTGTGAATACCACGTATGGCGATTATTGTATTTATCAGTATAGCTACTGTGACAGATTCATCTGCATTGTTGGTTCGTCTGTTTCCCTTTGTTCGCGGAATTGCCTGTTCGTATACCCCCGTTCGTGTAATTTGCAAAACTACCGATTGAAACTACCGAACGAACGACCACCCAGGAGAGGAGTGTGCTGCTGGTTAACCTATTGGCCCCAATTAGAACGTTGTGGTTAACCGCAGACACCTCTCCATTCCATTCGTACGGGTGGTCGTCGTTCGCATGTCGACCACGAGGCAGCGGCCATTTTGGGACATACGAACACCGAGCGGTGTTCGGTACAAACTGTATGGAACTAAAAACGGACACTTAAACTACCGAACACCGCTGAAAAGCTGCTGCCTACCTTCCTTTTCGACAAGGCATGCAAACGTCGGTCGTTCGGGAGTTTTGTTCATTCGTATGGACTTTCGCCCCGACAGCCATCCCATGGAGTCATTTGTATACCGAAGGACTGGTGAAAGACTTTGACTCCATGGCGATTCGACTAGATACATCGGATCTGAGCGCTATTCGGTGAAAACATGCCCTCAGATCCAGGCTGTCAGGGGATACGTTGCACGAACCATATGCATTTGGTAATTCTGTCGTTATGTATTTTAATGTAAATTTGTTACTGTATTCCAAGATGGCGATTGTCTCTACCTGGAGAGATAATTAGGTTTCTTCCTAATTATCTCCGAGGTAGAGGAGAAGGAATTATGGGCAAGATGGGAAGGGCTATTATGGAAGCCACTGCGATTGGCTACTGTACAATATGTTTTACAGTCTTCCACAAGGTCCCCTCGGGGAGTGTCCACCTTGTGGAGACCTGCATAAATACCGGGCAGGTAGCCCCCATTAAACAGATCTTCATTTGACCCTCAAGACGGAGCTTGGTCTCGTTTGTGGGGGGAATTATTACTGGGACAGCGCTTTCGTTATTTCTAGCTGTGGAAGGCGTTCGACTGTTTGGCTGATCGGGAGTTGCCGTGTTCGCGGACTTCGTTCGGGAGTTTGGCGGTCGGCTGAATTTAACCTGCATTTCTGGAGAAGGGGATTATTGCCTAAACGGCGGCTTCATCTACCCGACGGTACGTGTCGTAACATCTACTTTGTATCATGTGTAATTTTCTATGGCCATTAACTGCCACAAGTATCATGCAAATGCTTGTATAATAGAATGTACACAATGATTACATTTAGATTGGATATATTAAAAAAATATATATCGACACCTTTATAAATCAAAGGTTTTCGCTGTGGACAAAGAGCGCCACACCAAGTCACCAGGGAGCCATCAGATATTGTGAAAATTGTGTTCTGATGTGTGTTCAATCTCGGCATTGTCCTGTCTGTAACACAGACCATTGGTGATGATGGGATTTCTCAGTTTATAAAGCTGTGAAAGGTAATTATGACTTAGAATGTCACACAATGTTATCTGTATCTGCTCAACCAACACTTGCCATTTTTATTGTCCCCTCCGGACCCAGAATAACATGTTCTAATACCGACTTTAGCTGCATCAGAAAATCTGCCTTTGTGTATTCTCGATCATGTGTTTTTTATGATGATTTCCCAGAAAAGGGTCAATAACGATGAATTACACTACAGCAACCCCCTTTATAGTATACAAGTAAACTGGGAAAGGGCGATTCTTAGAGATAAAATACATGTTGCAAGCACTTTCTTGGAATCTAGCGAGAAGCTAAATGTACCATCTGGCTGCCATTCTGGGGTCAAACAATAATTTTCTTGTATTTTGTTGCAAAATTGGAAGCTCTTCGAACTGGGGTTTTTGCCTTCTTTTGGATCAACATCAAAAACTGATGTGAGAAAGGCTGAACTTGATGGACACATATCTCTTTTCAGCCTAAATAACTACCTTTCCTGTGCTTAATTCATTATTATTATGATATTTATTATAGTTACAGCTTGTGTTTCTGACAATTAAAAAACTAAATTGTTTTATTTTGTAGATTAGGGAAAAGTTTGAACTTTTAATTAAATGGACACTGTGGGCACCCAGACCACTTCTGCTAATTGAATTGGTCTGGGTGCTGTGACCCTTTTGCACTTAGTGCTGCAATGTAAAATATTGCAGTTCCAGAAAACTGCAATGTTTACATTGCAGCTCTAAGTCTGCCCTCTGTGGTTGTCTACCAGACAGCCATTGAGGGCGCTTCCGGAATCAAAACGGACTTTTGATCTGTTATCTGACGCTGGACGTCCTCACAGACCTCCAGCATCAAATTTTACATATAGGAAAACATTGAATAATGCTTTCCTATGGGGAGGTCTAATGTGCGTGCGGACATTGCTGCGCATGAGCATTAGGTCTCCCCTGTCGGCGGGGGAAGAGCATGGGCGGAGCCTGACCCAGTGCCAAGGGACATTGGCGCTGGATTCACGTAAGTGGCTGAAGGGGTTTTAACCCTTTCAGCCCCGCCGGAGGGCGGGAGCAAGGGGGAGGGACCTAATAACCCTATAGCTTTGCTTTCCTGGCACTATGGGATCCCTTTAAAGTCAGCTTACTTAAGTCTTGATTTAATTAAGTTTTTCAAATTATCACAATGCCCAAACTTTAATTGGCACTTCTATAGATACTGTGACGAGACCAATCTCGCCACTGTGCATTGGAGGAGCCTGGTTGCCTGCCTGCTGCCTTTTGACTATGGACCGGCATTTAAATACTTTATTTTCCTATGCAGAAAGGTCTATTCCTGTATTTCTGCTCTGGCGTTCGGTAGATTCTTGGATTTACTGAATTAACTCATTTAACCCAGATAGCTATGCCATGGAGCCTATTTATGTAATAAAAGACTTTGGCTCCATGGCAATTGAACTGTATGTGTGTGGTCTGAGAGCCATTCAGTAATAATGTGCGCTCAGACCTAAGCTATCTGGGGATATGTTGCATGTCTGTATTTTATGTAATAAATGTAACCTTGTGTATTTTATTGTATTTTACGGTCTTTTTACTGCCATGTGCTTAATGGAGTTTTGCCTCTGTCCTTGGAGATAATTGGATTACTTCCCAATTATCTCCAGGATAGAAGACTCTGTGGAACTGGTTTTGGGCAGAAAAGCCATGCTTCCTTTGGTCACAAAGGACTTCGATCTATCTTTTGAACCAATGGACCAATGTGGATGATTTTGACATATGTTCGTATTTGGAGTATGTTGATTCTGAAAATGTAAGTAAGTTTATGTGAATGTGATGCATACTTTTAAAGTTATGAATAATGTGGAAAAACTGTATTTCTCTGTCTATGATAATTACATTACCCATTGTGTAAGGTAATTGTATCACAGGCAGAGGGGAGGATTTTGTGTGGGAGTGTCTGAGTGTATTGTACGTGTTTATTGGTTGTTTTCCAAAATCCTGTGGGTGGTACTAATGTGTATATAAGAACAATAAACCCTCAAAACGGAGTCTTGTCTCGTTCTTGGGGGAATTTATTGTATGCTGTTCAAGTTTGACTGCTAGGAGTGTAAACCTACTCTTATGGTTTTTCCTATTCGGCCATTTACAGCATTCGTATGGTTCCGGTTCAGCTGTTTATGGCATTCACATGCTTCTCCGGTTCAGTGGATTGGTGTCTACAGTAGCTGTGCCTGTGTCTCCCTGCCCTTTCCTAGACTTCACTCTAAGCCTTTTGTCACATTTATTATTTACCCAGCCCCCCAATCCCACTTTGGGATCAGAAGATCTCCAAAGACTTTGTGGCAAACACTTCCCTTCCCGAATCCCTGCCACCGCTAGTAAAAGAAATTCCCCAAAAAAGTGCCCTGTTTGCTACAAGAAAGGAGTCCGAAAGGACTCTAGTTATTATTGCCCAACTTGTCCATCTAAACCCGGCCTCTGCATAACAGACTGTTTCAAAGTCTACCATACAGAGCTGAACTTCTAAATCACTATGTATGGGACTTTGGCAGTGTGTTTGCTTGATTTCCCTGGATTACTGACCTCGGCTTGTCCTGACTAAGCTGCCTGTACCGACCCATTGGCTTCTGGATTCCCCTGACCTTGGCCTGTCCCTGTTTACGATAGCCATTCTAAAGTGGCTACACCAAACAACTCAAAATACTACAATTGCCTTCACACAAAAAAGCAAAAAACTAATCACAGGGTTAATGCTGCGATTAGCACTGAAAGGGTTAATAAAATCACAGGGTTTTTTTTCTTAACTTCTCAGCTTTTCACAAAGTAACTCTCTATGTGAGATAAAACATCTCTCTGCCTCTAGATCAAAGTGTATGTGGGGGTACTGTTCTATTCCTGTGATATAATAAAAACTTTGAAACATTGTACATGTGGGTACTGTTCTATTCAGAAGACTGTGTTAAATCAAAATACTGAGGTTTTAGTGCACTAACTAATACTAGGATTATGACATTTCTAGTGAAAATGCAATTTATGTGATTAAAAAGACAAAACTAAAAGTAAGTATTGCTACATGGGCCCAGCATTTCTGTTAAAATGGCTAGACCAAACATCTTAAGGTCTGCATTTTGTTGTACTCTGGCTTGCCTACTTTTGAAAATGGTATGCCATAACGGTGGAAATGTTATTACCCAGGCTGCCATGCTCTCTGAATAGCCACATAGGTCCAGAATATCACTTTGCCAAATTTCCAACTTTGAAATCTAATATTTTGTCACCTTGACTACCCCCCAAAAAACAGAAAATCTGGTACATGGGGGTACTGTTATATTCAGGAGACAATGTTAAAATAAAATAGTGAGGCTTTGTTGCAATAACTCATACCAGGAATAGGAAATGTCCTGTGAAAAGTGAGTTCATGTGTGTGAAAAAGCACAAATAAAACAATAACCACTATGTGGGCCCTTCATCTCTGATAATGTGGTTAGACCAAACATCTCAAATTATGCCATTTGTTATACTCTGGGTTGCCTACTTTTGAAAATGGTATGCCATAATAGTGAAAATAATTTTACCCAGGCTGCCATGCTCTCTGAAAGGCAAGATAGGCCTAGAAAATCGCTTTGACAATTTTCAATGTTTAAAACCAAAAATGGACAGGCGTATGTAGAACCCTAGAACTTTCAAAAACCCCATAAAACCTATACATTGGGGGTACTGTGGCGCTCGTGAGACGTCAATGAACAGAACTAGGAGTGTTTCAGGGCAGTAAACTACATACTGAGAATAAAATTATCAGTAAAATTACAGTTTTTATGTGAAAAATGCAAAGAAAAACCCCACAAACACTAACTTTGGCTAGGGTTTGTGCCCAAGTGGCTACTACAAAAGACTGGGCATAACCCATTTTGAATACCCTGGGATGTCTACTTTTTCAAATGGTATGCCATGAAGGGGGTAAATTTCATTTCTTGGCTGCCATACGGTCTCAAAGGGAGCGTAGACACAGCAAACTAATCTGACAAATTTCATTGTGAAAAAGCAAAAATTGATAAGCCGTATATATGACCCTGTAACTTTCAAAAACCCCATAAAACCTATACATGAGGGGTACCGTGCCACTCGTGAGACATCACTGAACAGAACTAGGAGTGTTTCAGGGCAGTAGACTATATACGGACGTTATTATTATCAGTAAAAGTACAGTTTGTATTTGAAAAATGAAAAAAAAAAATGAACACTAAGTTTGGCTAGCGTTTATGCCCAAGTGGCTACTACAAAAGACTGGGCATACCACATTTTGAATACCCTGGGATGTGTACTTTTTCAAATGGTATACCATGATGGCGTAACTTACATTTCTTGGCTGCCATACGGTCTCAAAGGCAACCTAAGCCCAGCAAACCAATCTGTGAAATTTCGATGTAAAAAATAAATAAATAGACAAGACGTATATTTGACCCTGTAATTTTCAAAAACACCATAAAACCTATACATGGGGGGTACTGTTTTACTCATGAGACATTTCTGAATACAAATATGTATGTTTTATTGCAGTAAAACCAAACAGTATTGTGACATTATCAGTTAAATTGACATGCAGAAATTGAAAAATATCAAAATTTCTTAATGTTTTAAACTTTTTTAGATTTTATGCATATAAAATGGAGTTCTATATATGAATGTTTGATATGGAATGAAAGCCCCGTTTCCCCTGAACAAACCGATATATAATAAGTGTTGGCGCACTTAGTAAGAAAGAGGTAAATTATAGTTGAACAGACAGAGAGTCAAATTCTGTGGTTTGTTTACATTTTGTTTTGATCACAACTTGTACATTTGGCTCCGTCCTTAAGGGGTTAAGCAACATTTGTTTTGTATTATTCATTAATCAACAATAAACTATTTGCATGTAGAACAGGAAAATCTGTCTAGCCACTCTCAAAACCGATCAATCTGCTCAATAATCCTGTGACTCAATAATAATTATCAATAATAATCAAACTTTAACTATAGAATGTGAAGAACTCCGCGAGCCTGCCTGTCTGACTCAGAAAGAGTACAAGCTCTATGTTATTTGTATACCACTCCAATAACTATTTTAAGCTTTAACCTTATTTATTGAAATGTTCCTTGTTCCGAACCAGTCCTTTATTTTCCCTACAGTGGAAGTATTTTTCCTCCACGCTGGAGAATAATTTGCACTTAGCAGTGTAAAAGGAAAAGGGTTCTCCTTTATCTGAGCAATGAAGCTCCCAACGTCTTGAGTCAATAAAATTCATTAAATGAAATTCTAAACTATCCCCTACACAGAGAGCATTATGTTAAGAGATACAGCTGTAATGCCTCGCAGACAGCTACATAAAGAAATTTCATGCAGTGTCTGCTTATAAGCCACGTTAAAGCTACAAATTTTGTAGCGTTTTGGCAAAATGGCATCCTTTTATCTATTTAAATCTGAGCCTTGTTATTAAGAAACCAGTTTACATTGTTACAGGGCATTGTATTTATAAGAGCGCCTGGAGGACTCTTTACGTAGCTTTAAGACTGACACTTATTGTTCCAGTCTTCTCACTATGGTATTACATCAATAAATCATCCACAGCAGTAAAACTTATTCGTAAAAGAAAGAGATATGCATGGAACATGTCTATATCTATTCCCTGCATGGTGTAGGGAAATAGAAACTGGGAAACAGCACAAATATTACCTGTTAGGTGCCAGGGTGTGCCAAGAGCATTACCTTGGGCCAAAGATGATGGGGGAAAAATGGCAGCTCACGTTGCAATGAGTTCCAAATTCCAAAGTCTCTTAACTAGGAGTGGGGAAAGGGTCAAAGAATGGTAAATGTAGTACATGCAGTCCTCACTTACCAACTGGGTTCCGTTCTTACGACTCGGTCGTAAAACAAATCGGTTGGTAACTGAGGATACGTTAGAGAGCAGTTAATCAGTTCACTAGCGCAGGGAATCCTGCAAATCTATGTTCTGGGAAAATTCCCTGAACATAGAACAGCTCTCTAACGTGGGGAATCCCTCGAATCCCCACGCTAGAGAGCTGGTCATAAGTCCGAGCAGTCGTAAAGCAGGTAGGTCACAAAGTGAGAACCACCTGTATATAGTAGAGAAAACTGAGATAATTCAGCTGAAGTCCAGGAGGGTGGAGATTGTCGGAGTGGTAAGTTTAGTAGACAGAGCAAGAAGGTATAAATTACATGTTGTTCAAGGAACTAATGGTAACTTTAAATGTCTGATTGCTAATGCAAGAAGCTTGTGTAGGAATATGGGGGAGGCTGAGATATTTACATACAAGAAGCAGTATCGCATAATTGGGTTGACGGAGACTTGGTCTGATGATACACTTGACTGGGCTATTAATTTAAATGGATATACATTATTTAGAAAGGATAGAACAAATAGAAAAGGAGGGTTAGAGGGTATGTCTCTGTATTAAATTTGAAGCCAAGTTTTAAAGAAATTAACCGTGATGATACAGGTGAGGATGTGGAAGCCATATGGTTTGAAATATGCACAGGAAGAAATGGGATATGCATTAAAGGACCACTATAGTGCCAGGAAAACATACTCGTTTTCCTGGCACTATAGTGCCCTGA
Source organism: Pelobates cultripes (assembly GCA_933207985.1). Lineage (NCBI taxonomy): Eukaryota > Metazoa > Chordata > Amphibia > Anura > Pelobatidae > Pelobates > Pelobates cultripes. The sequence goes on from OW240916.1 coordinate 18,397,326, forward strand.
GGGTGCCCCCACCCTCAGGGACCCCCTCCCGCCCGGCTCTGGAAGGGGGAAAGGGGTAAAATCTTACCTTTTTCCAGCGCGCTGAAGGAGAGCTCTCCTACCCTCGACCCTCCTCTTCCTTCCTCTCGGCCAGCTGAATGCTTACGTAAGCGCTTCGGGCAAGAGCTGCTCTCAAGCAAGATTCAGTCGGAATGCATAGGAAAGCATTAATGTAATGCTTTTCTATGACGCGCTATGCGTTTCACTGTGAAAAATTACAGTGAGAAGCACGCAAGCGCCTCTAGTGGCTGTCAATGAGACAGCCACTAGAGGATTAGGGGGAAGGCTTAACCCATTCATAAACATAGCAGTTTCTCTGAAACTGCTATGTTTATAAAAAAAATGGGTTAACCCTAGAAGGACCTGGCACCCAGACCACTTAATTAAGCTGAAGTGGTCTGGGTGCCTAGAGTGGTCCTTTAATAGTAGGAATATGTTGAAAGCCCCCAAACATTATTACTGATGGGGAAGAGCAATGGCTATCTTAAATAAATAGGGCTGCACAACTGGGTGATTTGTTAATCATGGTAGATTTTACTTATCCAGACATTGAGTGAGCCAGAGGGATGCAATTTTGGGCACACGTTTTAAAGAAAGATATTGCAGAACTAGAAAAAGTGCAGGGGCAAGCTACAAAACTAGTAAGGGGGATGGAAAACATTAGTCATGAGAAAGACTCGAAAAACTGGAATGTTTTCTTTAGAAAAGAAGCACCTCAGAGGGGATATGATAGCATCATACAAATATATACAAGGTCAGTAGAAACCACTATGTGCTGACCTGTTCATTATAAGGAATACAAAACAGACAAGAGGTCACTCACTGAGACTGGAACAAAGGCGTTTTCACTAACAGCAGAGGAAAGTATTCTACAGTGATAAGTGGAATAATCTGCCTAAAGAGGTTGTGTTATCAGATTCTAAAGATAATTTTAAAAAGGCTTGGATGTTTTTTGCATCAACAGAATATTTTAGGCAATAATTGATATGTAGGTAAACAGGTTGTTGATCAATAGGGAAATTTGATTGTCATTATAGAGATGAAAAGTTGTTACAATGGAACTCACAAGCACGTTTAGGTGCAGGTATTATGGAGAAATCTCCAAGACGTAATGTGCAAAAATCAATATAAATACTGCACATCAAAACATCAATATGCCCAAAGATTAATTTCAGGATTCAAAGTGCTGAAAATATTTTGTAATTTGTGCAACATACTGTACCTGTCTGGATGGATGAAAACCCCTTAACGATATACCACACTGCATTTTTACTCTGAATAGAATAATGATCCCAATGCATACACCCAATTTCTCATCTCTAAAAAATAAACAGAACTTAAATCTATTTCTATATACACACAAACAATATGAAGAGGCAGGTTTTTTTTTTTTTTGCTTGTTAGAAATGTAAATGAAAAAATTAGCATATCTCGTTCAATCACAATTTCATCACATTTTTCTAATTTCACTTGCTTGACTGACACTTTGGAGATTGCACGTTCCCAGTTATGCATTTTGTATGTGTGCGATTTGTTGTACATTTATACGACCTTTCATTTTGCTAAAACAAAATGAGTTAAAATAAATGTTCAGCCAAAATGTCGACAATATTCGTTTGATGAGTCTTCAGACCCCACATTCTGCATCGTGGCTCCTAATATTATCCTTTAAATATATGCTACAAGTATATATACTTATACACACACACAAACACATAATGAAAGGCCTACATTATCACCTGGACGGCTGCCTGCTGGCTCCCTACATGTTGCCCTCATGGTGGCAAATTCATGCAAATCTCAGCAAGAGTCACATGCTTCCATTATGATAATAATTGGAAAATCTAATTAAAAAGCGGATTGTGGTGTGTATTCAATTATTAACTGATGAAACCATTACTAGCAGAGATGTCTGGTCACTGCTTGATCGTTTTAACTACAGTCGACCTGTCAACCAAATGTTTTTCCTAATCAATCAGTAGGGCAGAAAAAAAAAATATCTATATATGTTATGTTATTAAAACATTAAAAAACAGTTTGGGTGCTTTTAAAGAGACACCCTATGTTTTGTTACAATGTTACCACAGTAACCCCTCTACTATTATTGCAAAGCATGTTGGGGGATATCTCTCTTGCACAATAGACATTTTGTTCTGCAGATGGTGGGGGGCAGGGGGTGGAATGCAGTGGAATTATAAAATAAGGTAATTGATACTTATTTTGATTTGTAAGGTCTGCTAACAATGTGTTTCTCAGGACTAGGGGACTGTCCACTGGGATAATACAGCTCAACTCTTTACTAACCCTGTATGTCTGAGATACAGCTCTTTACTAACCCTGTATGTCTGAGATACAGCTCTTTACTAACCCTGTATATCTGGGATACAGCTATTTACTAACCCTGTATATCTGGGATACAGCTCTTTACTAACCCTGTATATCTGGGATACAGCTCTTTACTAACCCTGTATATCTGAGATACAGCTCTTTACTAACCCTGTATATCTGGGCCGCAGCTCTTTACTAACCCTGTATATCTGGGATACAGCTTGTTACTAACCCTGTATATCTGGGATACAGCTCTTTACTAACCCTGTATATCTGGGATACAGCTCTTTACTAACCCTGTATATCTGGGATACAGCTCTTTACTAACCCTGTATATCTGGGATACAGCTCTTTACTAACCCTGTATATCTGGGATACAGCTCTTTACTAACCCTGTATATCTGGGATACAGCTCTTTACTAACCCTGTATATCTGGGATATAGCTCTTTACTAACCCTGTATATCTGGGATACAGCTCTTTACTAACCCTGTATATCTGGGATACAGCTCGTTACTAACCCTGTATATCTGGGATACAGCTCTTTACTAACCCTGTATATCTGGGATACAGCTCTTTACTAACCCTGTATATCTGGGATACAGCTCTTTACTAACCCTGTATATCTGGGATACAGCTCGTTACTAACCCTGTATATCTGGGATATAGCTATTTACTAACCCAGTATATCTGGGATACAGCTCTTTACTAACCCTGTATATCTGGGATACAGCTCTTTACTAACCCTGTATATCTGGGATACAGCTCTTTACTAACCCAGTATATCTGGGATACAGCTCTTTACTAACCCAGTATATCTGGGATACAGCTCTTTACTAACCCAGTATATCTGGGATACAGCTCGGCTCTTTACTAACCCTGTATATCTGGGATACAGCTCGGCTCTTTACTAATCCTGTTTAACTGGGATACAGCTCAGTTCCTTGCTAGCCCTGTATATCTGGAATACAACTTGACTCTTTACTAACCCTGTATATCTGGAATACAGCTTGGTTCCTTTCTAACCCTGTATATCTAGGATACAGCTCATGTAGCGGAGTGCTAGTTTCCCACAGACTTTCTCTGCTGGTAATCCAATAGTATCCAGGAACAAGGGGTTAACACAGGAAGAACAGCATCAGTAATACATAAAATAATCCAGGAATATCCCATGACCTTTCCCAATAACTGGATGACACACAGTATCAGGAGCAGAACTGATGTTTAAGCCCACATACCCTGCTCTTATGCATCTCTCCCATGCAAGGGAGACACCCACAGAAAATTATACATTAACCAATCATACATAGGTTACAACCCACACATCTCCTCCCCTCAGCCTGAAAGATAACCCAATTATCTGAACAGTTTTAGCACACACTTTTCACAGTTTTCTAGATGCACCCCAAATACATAAGATATACCCCTATATATATGCCGAACGGGGTGATTCAATTTGGTCTCCATTGCTTTTCTACTGAGCAACCAGACGAATGCTAGGTAACAACTGCTTATAAACAATAAAACCCAAAAGAAAATACTGTTGCAACCGAGAATGTGATGGACAGCCAAATGTTATCCGCTACAGCTCAACTCTTTACTAACCCTGTATATCTGGGATACAGCTCTTCACGAGCCTTGTATATTTTCGATACAGCTCGGCTCTTTACTAACACTGTATATCTGGGAAATAGCTTGACATATGCGTAGTCACATTTCCGGCATATGCATAACAAACCCAATGAACCCCCCAAAAATACTCAGACACCTCTATTTGGGAAAATTATCATAGCTTTAATAATATATAAATAAAGTTAAAATATTTTAAGGTCATTGTTACATATTCAAATAACATATCCCCCCCAACTCCTTTAATGATACCACCCCATACAATGACCCACAACACAATAAGTAAAACTACATTATAACATATAATTAACATATAAACATAACCATTGCCATTGAGGGCATGATTTCCAGCTCTCTTCCATGTAGGGGTATACCAAGATACACCCTACACCCACCAGGTTCAGAGCTCCCAACGAGCTCGAACCTACACATACTCTTCCAAACCTAACTGTTCTTAGCGAACCAAACAATTTTACATCAGGCCAAAGAACCTACCCTCCAACTACTTTATCCCTCCCCTGCCATAGCTCAGAGCTTGACACCTTGAGCTACCTGAGTGCCCCCACCAACAAAAAAAGCTCTGTGTAAGCCTTCCTGAAACCCTAACAACAAAAAATCCGTCCCCATCTCTGGCAGATGCAACCCATCTTGCCTGTAATAACCCGCCAACTGAGCTTCCAACTCCTGATGCCTTACAACCCCCCCCCCCAAATGCCTAACATAAGTCGCCATGATTTTATTCACCGTCCCCTTACTTTTTACCACTGCCTAGTGGTCCCTAGCACCATTGCAACCACGGTGCCATCTCTGACCATATGACCACCACTTTAGAGACCAACTGTCTCAACCTATCCAAATCCTTCTTCATCCCCACGAGCAAAGCCCTCTGCGACACCAGACCTAAGTCATTCCTCCCGGCAATAAACAAAACAATGTTAGGCACATTACCCTCACTAATTCTCTTAAATAGCTCTAAGCAAACCCCTTGCCAACTGAAACCCTTTGCCAACCGAAACCTTGACCTTTTGGATCAACAACAAAAACATATGTGAAGAAGGCTGAACTTGATGGACGCAAGTCAATTTTATCTATGTAACTATGTAACAAACCTCTCAATGTGCACCATCGGGCGTGGAAAGCACAGCTGTATGCCATGATGCAGCTCTCTGTTGTGCCAGTACACATACAAATGTCCCATTACCCACGCAATCCAACCTGCAGAAGAAAAACACGTTGCCAATCACAGAACAAATATAAGCATTTCCACCAAACTTAAACTAAATGGTAGGGCCTCACATATGACCTGAATCTCACCGATTCCCACCTCCCGCTCTTCTTGACCAATTAATCCCCGAAACCCAACCGAGAGGCCTCCATTGCAGCCCCAATCCTGAACGAATGGGTTCCGAACTGTAGCGTACCAAAGCCCAAACGTCCCAAGGCCAACCAAAAAACCCTAAGGAACTGGAATTTGGACAATGACAAACCATTGGCATGCAACAAAAACGAACCCCCTATCCCAGAACGAACCATGCGAAAAGCTACCATACATGCCACTCAACATGCTGCCATACCTGGTACAGAAAAAAGCGTAACCGCGGCACCCTTCCCGAAGACTTCAGTTTTGGAACGGTGAAGATGTAGCACCACCCGATTCTGCCACAGTTCCACGTCCGAACACTGTAGCCCACCTCCGCCCAAGTGGTTGCTGCTCACCAACTCACTTAAACACCCTGAAAAAAGCCCAAATAAACGCCACCGAAAAAACACACCTGCCGATGTCGCAATGGGATCACAAACCTCCTTGTAAACCTGGCCCGCAACAACACAGTATCCTTCTGGTTACGGTAGCTGTTTAGCCACTGTACCGTCACGCCGACCTTCACCACCAATCGCCCCAGCTGCAGCAGGTGCCCCTGATGCACCCGGAGGTCCTCCCGTGGAGGAGGACTTACCCTTCTCGAAGCAGCGGTTGTAACCATGCGCACCTCCACACCTGGAACACTCGTGTTTGAAATGGCATGCGGCGCCCCACTTACACTGCCCCTCATTATACGTCCAGCAGAACCCTTTTTTGTGGACGGCCGATGAGGTGGATGAAGATCCCGCACCAGCCCCAGGCTGAAAGGGGGCTGCCTTCTGTGCCATCATCCATCTGATCCCACCGCATGCCCGTATTGACCGAAAGCCTCTGCCGAAACTGCTCGTTATGCCTCCACCAAGCCAAGCCTCCGTATGTGCGGCACGCCTCTTTACTAACCCTGTATATCTGGGATATAACTTGGTTCTTTACTAACCCTGTATAGCTGGAATACAGCTTGGCTATTTACTAACCCTGTATATCTGGGATACAGCTTGGCTCTCTACTAACCATGTATATCTGGGATTAAACTCTGCTCTTTACTAACCCCATATATCTGGGATACAGCTTGGCTCTCTGCTAGCTCTGTATATCTGTAATATAGCGCGGCTCTTTACTAATCCTGTATATCTGGTGTGACGAAAGTAACCTCGCCACTTGCTTTTGGAGGGGCCTGTGTGCAGCCTCCTGCCCTGTGACTATGGCCCTGTGGTAAACCGTTTGTGCCTCCTGGACATATAACAGGAACAATTCGAACTTTCGAAGCGGCACTTCGAACTCCCATAGCCATTCGAAGTGGCATTCTAACTCGTGGCGGCGGCCATCTTATTTAGTCGAAAGCATCCAGCGGTGTTTGGTCATCGAATGCATGGAACTCAAATCGGGCACTCGACAGTGCGAACACCGCTAAACTTTTACCTTCCATGGATGTTCGCTTATTTGAACGGTGTTTGGTAAGAAGAAACTCAAAACCAAGAGACATACACTGACATTTTTCACGAATTGCTATTGTCGGTATTTTGGACATTACTTTGAATCCCCGAAGTAGACCGGCCGCACAGCCTGATTCTCTGGATCTGTTTTGGGCTTGGAACCATGCGTGCGACCAGTCAAAATGTGACTTCTAGGAAATTCCTGAACCCCTGAACTGATCTGGGTGATTTTTGGATATGTTAGTCACCCAGATCAGGGCTTTCAGGGGATATAACACTTGAAGGGATGTTATGTGTTTTTGGGGTACTTTTGGGGTTTTGTAAAATATGTTTTGTCTGCCTGGAGATAATTGGGTTAATACAGTATCTGATCCAATTATCTCCCAGGCAGAGGGGAGGGATTGTGTGTTGTGTGTGGGAGTGTCGTGTCTTGTAACCTTATTGTTATTGGTTTGTAAGTTTGTGTCACAGTCCCCAACAAGGTCCATGTGGACATGGGGACTTGCATAAAAGGCCAAGTGTGGCTCCTATTAAACTGAGATTCGTTTACCCCTTCATGAAGTCTTGGCTCATGTTTGGGGGATTCGAGAACTATATTCACTCTGGGGATTGCATATCACAATACTCCCCTGATTATAATCACTAGCTGTTCCTGCTACTCTCTCTGGACTAGGAGAGGTCTACCCACTGGAAGCTGGATCCTGGTCTTGGGTCCAGGGTGGGTTGAGGATGGCGGGACCCAATCAAGCTGCGGCGGTTTTTGGGGTCTACAGTGGTTATGGTGTTCCAATACAGTATTTATGGTGCTCGCAAGTACTAGGAAGCAGCGATTGATGGAGGTATACGGTCGGGGTGTTAGGCGGTCCGTCACATCTGGGATGTAACTCAGCTCTTTACTAACTCTGTATATCTGAGATATAGGCCGGCTCTCTATTAGCCCTGTATATCTGGGATACAGGTGGGCTCTCTACTAGCCCTGTATATGTGGGATACAGCTCGGCTCTTTACTAACCTGTATATTCGAGATGTAACTCAATGATTTACAGCATCCGGAAATTTTGAGATTTGCCCTAGAGGCATTTTATTGCAAGAAACCGTTTTAGAGAAACATGTAAGAGCTACAGGGAGTTATTATTGTCCTGTGAATTTATATAAAAGCATGAACTGAGCAATCGCTGTTAATATGTGCTAGACAAGAGGAGAAAAAACACTAGACAACAACAGAAATTCACACTATGGTCAGAGACCAGCAAGAAAAACCACAGATGATAATAAATATTAGGTTTCTGTTTGCTACAAAATACAGGCTTCATAGAGCGACAGGAACAAATGGCCACTATTCCCAACGTTTACATGATGTGACCATCTTAAAATTCGGTTTCAGATCAAATAACGTAAAGTTGAAGCCAGTGGCGGATCCAGAGCCTGATCTCGGGAGGGGCACTTGTAGATTATTTAAAGAAATAATCCAGACACAATAACCACTACAGCCCAGTGTAGTGGTTATGGTGTCAATAGTGCCGGGACCCCCTCCCACAGTAAGTAGTCAAACTGGTTAAGAACAGTTTGACAACTTACCTAACATCTGCTGGGAAATGGGGCTGTAGTAGGGCATAGGAGCAGTGGTGTATGTGAGTGGTGCAATGTGTAAGGGGTGCAGTGTGTGTGTGAAGGTTGTAGTGTGTGAGTGAGGGCGGCAGTGTATGTGTGGGACAGTATGTGTGTGTAACAGTTGCAGTGTGTGTGTATGGGGGGCAGTGTGTGTATATGGGGTGGCAGTGTGGAGCAGTGTGTGTATGGGGGAGCAGTGTGTGTATGGGGGAGCAGTATGTGTGTATGGGGGAGCAGTGTGTGTATGGGGGAGCAGTGCGTGTGTATGGGGGAGCAGTGCGTGTGTATGGGGGCAGTTTGTGTGTATGGGGGCAGTGTGTGTGTATGGGGGGCAGTGTGTGTGTGTGTATGGGGGGAAGTGTGTGTGGCAGTTTGTG